>OV815317.1:3757500-5007500 GCA_929108375.1 Gymnoscelis rufifasciata | reverse complement strand
TATTTAATTAATCAAAGTATGAACCATTATTTTCTATGCACTTTTGCCATCTTATAGGTAGTTCATTGATCCCTTTACTAAAAAAACCAGTCGGACGGGAATCAATAAAATCTTTGAAGGCGATTTGGACTGCCCCATCGGAGTTGAATTTTTTCCCTTGCAAGAAGTTATCCAAATTTCGAAAAAAATGGTAATCTGTTGGAGCAAGGTCCGGGGAGTACGGAGGATGTCTTAGACTTTCCAATTGAAGCTCTTCTAATTTAGTAGCCGTCTGTTGCGCAGTGTGTGGTCTAGCGTTGTCGTGAAGCAGCAGTGGCGTGGAGCGATTGACCAGCCTAGGTTGTTTAGCCGCTAGCTTTTCCATCATGGTTTGCAATTGCTGACAATAGACATCAGCCGTAATAGTCTGGCCAGATTTGAGAAAACTGTAATGAACAATACCGGCACTAGTCCACCAAACGCTTACAAGTAACTTTTTTGGGGTTAATTTTCGCTTGGGGCAGGATTTGGCTGGCTGGCCAGGATCCAACCATTGCGCTGAGCGCTTCCGATTATCGTAAAGAACCCATTTTTCATCACAGGTAATGATTCGGTTTAAAATACCTTCATTATTGTGCCGGTTTAGTAATGTAACGCAGCAGTCGACGCGCGTTTGCCGGTTTGCTTCAGTCAATTCGTGAGGTACCCACCTTTCAAGCTTTTTAATCTTCCCAATTTGCTTCAAGTGAATTAAAACAGTTTTATCACTAACACCGCAGCCTGCAGCTAACTCGGACGTGGTTTGCGATGGATCCGCTTCCACAATAGCCTTCAACTCTTCATTATCAACTTGAGTCTCAGGCCGTCCACGGGGCTTGTTCTGCAAGTCGAAATTTCCAGAACGAAAACGTTGGAACCAAAAACGAACTGTGTTTTCTTTTGCAACACGACCGCCATACACATCATTCACCCTTCGAGTTGTTTCCGCAGCACTAGTGCCACGGCGGAACTCGTACTCGTAAATAATGCGATATTTTAAGTTTTCCATTTTGTAAAATGAGTGACGCAAACAGAAAAAAACAGAAGAAAAAAAACAAATGAATGACGATCATCGAAGCACAAATACATGAGTCTATAGCTGTACAAATTTGAATTTGGAATTCCTTACCAAAGAGGAGAAATTTGTGATTAAAGTGGCCAGTACGAAAAACGCCAATTTCATATGTAAGGACCTAATATTAAGTATATCAGATGTCTATTACCCGTAACACAAGCTTAGAGCTTAATGAATAAATCTCTATGTTGTTGTGTGGTTTGTTCAGGAATATTTCTTTTTTTTAATTTATACTTGATTCAGTTTTATACTAAGAGTTAGTCTTAACTTAAGTTAACCTCTACGGAATTACAGCAAACATAGAGCATTTCTTGTAAAAAAAAAGTTTCAAGTATTTCCCTAGAAGGCAAGATATGTAAGTCTAAATTATTCTACTATCAAAATTCCTTTAAATAGTATTTTAATCAGACAAAAATTATTAAATCAGATTAGAAAATTGATACCCAAATACTCTTTCCAAGAGTTTAATCTTACTCGATTAAGATAAGATTTAGATGGCATACCCGTTTTTATTCTTCAGTTTTATACCGACTTTCAATTGAACTCTATTTCACCTTACATTGACTGGGATCAACACTTCGTGCTGTCAATAAGCCGTTTACTTGATATAGAAAAAGTTCCATTTGACTCCCTCGTGGGTGTAATAGTAAGTCTCGGCATATTAGTGTCAAAATCTCATAATTAGCCGACACCATAATCTGTGACGATATATTAATATGATCTGGCAGAAATTATTCGAAAGAAAAACATACTTATATGACCTGGACCTTGAGTCCTTTATTCAGTTTAGAGGTTAAGTTACTCTTAAATATTAGGTCCTTACATATGAAATTGGCGTTTTGTATGGGAGGAACAAAAAGTCGAATATTTTTTTATATAATATATTTAATTAATCAAAGTATGAACCATTATTTTCTATGCACTTTTGCCATCTTATAGGTAGTTCATTGATCCCTTTACTAAAAAAACCAGTCGGACGGGAATCAATAAAATCTTTGAAGGCGATTTGGACTGCCCCATCGGAGTTGAATTTTTTCCCTTGCAAGAAGTTATCCAAATTTCGAAAAAAATGGTAATCTGTTGGAGCAAGGTCCGGGGAGTACGGAGGATGTCTTAGACTTTCCAATTGAAGCTCTTCTAATTTAGTAGCCGTCTGTTGCGCAGTGTGTGGTCTAGCGTTGTCGTGAAGCAGCAGTGGCGTGGAGCGATTGACCAGCCTAGGTTGTTTAGCCGCTAGCTTTTCCATCATGGTTTGCAATTGCTGACAATAGACATCAGCCGTAATAGTCTGGCCAGATTTGAGAAAACTGTAATGAACAATACCGGCACTAGTCCACCAAACGCTTACAAGTAACTTTTTTGGGGTTAATTTTCGCTTGGGGCAGGATTTGGCTGGCTGGCCAGGATCCAACCATTGCGCTGAGCGCTTCCGATTATCGTAAAGAACCCATTTTTCATCACAGGTAATGATTCGGTTTAAAATACCTTCATTATTGTGCCGGTTTAGTAATGTAACGCAGCAGTCGACGCGCGTTTGCCGGTTTGCTTCAGTCAATTCGTGAGGTACCCACCTTTCAAGCTTTTTAATCTTCCCAATTTGCTTCAAGTGAATTAAAACAGTTTTATCACTAACACCGCAGCCTGCAGCTAACTCGGACGTGGTTTGCGATGGATCCGCTTCCACAATAGCCTTCAACTCTTCATTATCAACTTGAGTCTCAGGCCGTCCACGGGGCTTGTTCTGCAAGTCGAAATTTCCAGAACGAAAACGTTGGAACCAAAAACGAACTGTGTTTTCTTTTGCAACACGACCGCCATACACATCATTCACCCTTCGAGTTGTTTCCGCAGCACTAGTGCCACGGCGGAACTCGTACTCGTAAATAATGCGATATTTTAAGTTTTCCATTTTGTAAAATGAGTGACGCAAACAGAAAAAAACAGAAGAAAAAAAACAAATGAATGACGATCATCGAAGCACAAATACATGAGTCTATAGCTGTACAAATTTGAATTTGGAATTCCTTACCAAAGAGGAGAAATTTGTGATTAAAGTGGCCAGTACGAAAAACGCCAATTTCATATGTAAGGACCTAATATTAAGTATATCAGATGTCTATTACCCGTAACACAAGCTTAGAGCTTAATGAATAAATCTCTATGTTGTTGTGTGGTTTGTTCAGGAATATTTCTTTTTTTTAATTTATACTTGATTCAGTTTTATACTAAGAGTTAGTCTTAACTTAAGTTAACCTCTACGGAATTACAGCAAACATAGAGCATTTCTTGTAAAAAAAAAGTTTCAAGTATTTCCCTAGAAGGCAAGATATGTAAGTCTAAATTATTCTACTATCAAAATTCCTTTAAATAGTATTTTAATCAGACAAAAATTATTAAATCAGATTAGAAAATTGATACCCAAATACTCTTTCCAAGAGTTTAATCTTACTCGATTAAGATAAGATTTAGATGGCATACCCGTTTTTATTCTTCAGTTTTATACCGACTTTCAATTGAACTCTATTTCACCTTACATTGACTGGGATCAACACTTCGTGCTGTCAATAAGCCGTTTACTTGATATAGAAAAAGTTCCATTTGACTCCCTCGTGGGTGTAATAGTAAGTCTCGGCATATTAGTGTCAAAATCTCATAATTAGCCGACACCATAATCTGTGACGATATATTAATATGATCTGGCAGAAATTATTCGAAAGAAAAACATACTTATATGACCTGGACCTTGAGTCCTTTATTCAGTTTAGAGGTTAAGTTACTCTTAAATATTAGGTCCTTACATATGAAATTGGCGTTTTGTATGGGAGGAACAAAAAGTCGAATATTTTTTTATATAATATATTTAATTAATCAAAGTATGAACCATTATTTTCTATGCACTTTTGCCATCTTATAGGTAGTTCATTGATCCCTTTACTAAAAAAACCAGTCGGACGGGAATCAATAAAATCTTTGAAGGCGATTTGGACTGCCCCATCGGAGTTGAATTTTTTCCCTTGCAAGAAGTTATCCAAATTTCGAAAAAAATGGTAATCTGTTGGAGCAAGGTCCGGGGAGTACGGAGGATGTCTTAGACTTTCCAATTGAAGCTCTTCTAATTTAGTAGCCGTCTGTTGCGCAGTGTGTGGTCTAGCGTTGTCGTGAAGCAGCAGTGGCGTGGAGCGATTGACCAGCCTAGGTTGTTTAGCCGCTAGCTTTTCCATCATGGTTTGCAATTGCTGACAATAGACATCAGCCGTAATAGTCTGGCCAGATTTGAGAAAACTGTAATGAACAATACCGGCACTAGTCCACCAAACGCTTACAAGTAACTTTTTTGGGGTTAATTTTCGCTTGGGGCAGGATTTGGCTGGCTGGCCAGGATCCAACCATTGCGCTGAGCGCTTCCGATTATCGTAAAGAACCCATTTTTCATCACAGGTAATGATTCGGTTTAAAATACCTTCATTATTGTGCCGGTTTAGTAATGTAACGCAGCAGTCGACGCGCGTTTGCCGGTTTGCTTCAGTCAATTCGTGAGGTACCCACCTTTCAAGCTTTTTAATCTTCCCAATTTGCTTCAAGTGAATTAAAACAGTTTTATCACTAACACCGCAGCCTGCAGCTAACTCGGACGTGGTTTGCGATGGATCCGCTTCCACAATAGCCTTCAACTCTTCATTATCAACTTGAGTCTCAGGCCGTCCACGGGGCTTGTTCTGCAAGTCGAAATTTCCAGAACGAAAACGTTGGAACCAAAAACGAACTGTGTTTTCTTTTGCAACACGACCGCCATACACATCATTCACCCTTCGAGTTGTTTCCGCAGCACTAGTGCCACGGCGGAACTCGTACTCGTAAATAATGCGATATTTTAAGTTTTCCATTTTGTAAAATGAGTGACGCAAACAGAAAAAAACAGAAGAAAAAAAACAAATGAATGACGATCATCGAAGCACAAATACATGAGTCTATAGCTGTACAAATTTGAATTTGGAATTCCTTACCAAAGAGGAGAAATTTGTGATTAAAGTGGCCAGTACGAAAAACGCCAATTTCATATGTAAGGACCTAATATAAGATGGTGAAATATATTGTTCTCGTTGGTGTTATTTAATGATGATTTGGTTTTTCGAGCGGGTTCGATTCCCGCCGAGGGTGAAAGTGTTTGTATGTTCTGCAAGCACTTTCTCCTTGGTCTGGGTGTTTAATATTTATAATAAAAATATCTATATATGTATGACTATTATATTAAGTATATCATATATCTAGTACCCGTAACACAAGCTTATAGCTTACCACGGGGCTAGATGTTGTTATGTGCATTGTCTGGAAATATTTATTTATTTTTATTTATTTATCAAGAGGAAACCAGCATGTTCTGAGAACTTTGAATTATGTGAAGAACATAATGTGACATTCCCTACCCGCACTTGGCCAGCGTGGTGAATTAGGGCCTAATCTCTCTCATCACAACCGTAGTCCCTGGGTACCAGCAGTAGGAATATATTAAATAGGGGTGCTTAAATAAATGCTCTATTCTGACACTTCATACGTAAATTCATACTTTCTTTTTTTTAAGGCTTTTTTAAGGTCATATAATCTCAATATCAAACTTAAGCCGTGTCGGGTTACGTAAAATAAGCAGTTTCTAAGTTTATTACTCCATACCCGATCTCACACACTTAACTACTAATTAATATTTTATTGGGTGCTTATTATAACCTTAAAGGGTTTTAAAGGGTGCAAAATTAGGTCAAACTTTAAATTTTAACGAGCTAATAAATTACTTTAACTATTTAACATATAAAGTATTATTTTAACAATGGTATTTAATATTTAATAAAAACTGAATGATAAAATATTACAAATATTTTCACAAAAAAATATACAAATCGAAATTTAAACGCTTTGATTTGTCACCAGGATATGCCGTTAAGATCCTGTTGAGATATTGTCATAAACACGATAAACATTTATTGAGAACAATTAAATATTCATATTCACATCACCTATCCTACCCTACAGAAATAAGACCGCCCATTACGCATGCTAGGTTTAACAATAATTAACTATTCATAATTTTTTTACTTGGATATTAATGTGAGTCAAGAATTTTTCTATTTTATTCTACCTAAATGTGATGATCATCAATCACTCTGCGAGTCAGAGGTTTAGACTATCAGGTTGTGAAATAAGACAGAAGACGAATTCATTTAAGAATAGCTATTACAGGGTTGCAGTCGTTAGTTGTTATTACAGGGATTTGGATCGAATTATTACGAATTAGAAGCTTACCGAAAGCTGATCTAATTATCTGAGCGTAATTATTATTGTTACACGACTAACGTACATTATTTTAAATCATGTTTGATATTTGGAGTTTTAAGATAATCACTGTGTTTTAAGACTAGAGGTTTTAATACTAAAGATTGTTATAATGCACGAATTGAATTAGATAAGGTCTCATGAATGTACTAGTACGACTTTGTGCTCAATAAAACTTTTTATTATTTATTATTACTAATAATTTATGTTTGTATAAACTTATTGTACTTTGCTTTATTCTTTGTTACTATCAATGTCACCTTAAAATTTCCCGATATCTAACTTATGAGGCAAATGAAAGACAAATATATGTACGACCAATATTGGTTTTTTCCACTTTTAAATAACTAATTAGAGTTTATTGACAATTGATAAGTAAACAAATCAATCAACAATTAACGTACCACAGTGATGCCCATTGTTATTTTGTGTAAATACATACAATGATTAATTAATACATGCACGATTAACGAACGTCAAATAAATATTTCTAGTTAATTTTATACTCAAATAAGTAGTTTTTATTATTAATAGATTTAAATTTGTCTACAATCTCACCTGATGACAAGTATCGCTGTGGACGAAGCTGGATCACATAGATCTAGAAGGTACCTATTCACTCTTGACTTGAAGATACTCAGGTTGTAGTTATTAGGAAATTCAGCATCAGGGAGCGAATTCCAGACATTTGCCGTGCGAATTATAAAGGTGGATGAGAATCGCTTAGTGCTTTTAATCAAAACAAACGCTAACACTTATAAAACAAACACTAGATAAGAGTTGAATAAGTTCTCAACAACAAAACCAATACTCGTTCTAAAATTTTCATAGAATCTAGAGCAACTTCCGTCTAGCCTCAGGCTAAATCAATACTAGCCGATTGTTCGACCTAGTCGATCAGTGACAACTGCAATTACAACCAAACAAAATTAAATTCATGAAACTATCTTGCAAATTCAAACACACGTACATATACAATTGAACAAAATATATAATTTTATTTCCACATGCTTTAATCAGTTTATAAAAACGCTTTCGCTGTGTGTTCGCTTTGACTTTGACTTGAAACTATTTCATTAATTTAAATACCGTTATAATACATTTTCTTTCTGAATTCAGAACATTAAACGTCATGCATTGACCTGGGTTATTGTTAACTTGCCACATACAACATCGAATCTGAAAAATATGTTTATGAAAGCTTAATATGTATTTCTTAATACATATGTTCAGCAGCAAAATAATTATCCGACTAATTGGACTGCTGATAATTCCAATAAATTAACCAACAGGTAGAAATAAAACCATGAATATTAGAACATCAAAATAGATATCAGGTACCAGGATAGCAGCAACGATGAAGAGGTACGTAGAGTCAAGATTACGGGTCACGGACACCTCTCATGGTTTATGCGGTCCTGGTATTTGAATAAAAATTACTTGGAGTAAAAATGGGGTAATTGTTAGTTTGCCACAAAACAAAAACAAATCAGAAAAGTATATGAGAAAGTTCGCCTTAACCTAACATTATACGAGTATGTATACTTTAGTACCTACAATATTGCCTCCCGCAGAAAATAAGCTACATTTAAGAACAATACCATACGGGACCAGCCTACAAGGTCGTATTCATCAGATAACAACGTGACAAGCCAGAATTACTTAGAAGATGGATGTTGGCTCCAACAAAAGGTGATGTTTTACTTAAAATATTTCAATTTGCTAATGTCACAGGCATTTTTGCAGAGTATTTTTCAGGTACCGTAGGAATTTTTATAGGTAAAGATTTTATATTATACTAGTCGACCCGACAGACGTTGTCCTGTCCCACGTCTCAAAAAACAATATCCTGTTGACCGTATTGTGAATCTAAACCATCCCCAGATCCCCTTGAACACACACAAAAAAATTCATCAAAATCTGTCCAGTCGTTTGAGAGAAGTTCAGTGACATACACACTCACAGAAGAATTATATATATAAAGATTATTGAGAAATTTCTTTACTAATTATCACTATGTACACAGAACTCGTACTTAGATTACGTATTTAGGCGATTTATGCCGCTTATGATGAGTAAGGTCCATTTTGAAGTACTAAAAACAACTACTTATTTTAAGTTATGGTATAATTTTATGTTTATTTAATTTATGTTAGGTGCAAATAAATCTATACTAATATTATAAAGCTGAAGAGTTTGTTTGTTTGTTTGAACGCGCTAATCTCCGAAACTACTGGTTCGAATCGAATAATTCTTTTTGTGTTGGATAGTCCAGTTATCGAGAAAGGCTATAGGCTATATAACATCACGCTACGACCAATAGGAGCAAAGATATAGTGGTAAATGTGTAAAAAACGGGAGAAATTGTTCATCTTTGAAGCCTTCCGTTGCGTGAGCCGTGAAAACGGTTCAAGATACACAAAAATATGTATTAAAGAATAATAGGTCTTTTAATGATCTAAAAAACAGTCCGCGATAGTATATGTCTATCTTTTAAGATTAACTCACAAAAACCGTTTTTATGGTACCTAATTTGGTCGAAATAATTTGTTTAAGTTGTATCAACATAATAATATTAATCTTTATTCAAATAAATATGTTGTTGATTAAGAGTACTTCATCCATTATAACGCGGGTAGCACCGCAGGGCACAGCTAGTGTATAATAATAATCTTATCTAAAAAGTTCCCTGCTTGAAGGCACTTTTAGCCTAAGCTTAGGTATAGTAAAACGCCACGGTATCTACTCAATTTGCCGCCCGTTCATGCAGTTTGCACAAATAAATGTAAATTTAAAATTTAAGAAAAAACACCGATTCCAATGCTTTAATTTCCTTAAAGTTAAACACCATAATATTTTGTAATGTGCACGTGATGTGCTTTCATTTGATACCCCACTCGAGTATATTTGCAGATTTCGGTTTTCCTTCCCCACTCTCACCCCCATAACTTTTAAACGGCACAACCGATTTTCTAGAAACATGTCTAAGAACACTCGCGCCAAACTCACCTTTCATACAAAACTAAATTGAAATCGCTCCAGCCGTTCGGGAGCTATGATGTCCCAGACAGACAGACACACAGATAGACAGACAGACACGTGAAACTTATAACACCCCTCTTTTTACGTCGGGGGTTAAAAACATCAAAACAATGGTCACAAAATTTACATCAGAGATCGATCTCTTCGGATGGAAAAAAGAGAATTGGGGAATTGTATATTTGATATATATTTTTGATTTAAGAATTCTGTTATGGCAACGTCTTTCAGTTTTTCAAACAAGAATTGCGTATAAATTACAATAATATATATAATTTTAAAGAAAATTGTGTATTTTTCTTAATTTTACACTAATGCAATGAACATTAGTATTGATTTGTTAAAATCAAAGCAATTATGCAGTTGAGACATAAATTGATAATACTTTTATCCTCTGTTTCAAGGTTACATTGATCAATTTTGATGAAAGCTCAAATAGGACCTATTTAAGCGTACTTATTTTAGTATGCTTTTGTGAGGATAAAAGCTCATTATATGAGCTTTTATCGACGAGCTTTTATCCTTTATCCGTTTTACGAATAAATAAGTAAAATAACAAGAAACATTATTTTTATGCTAACATTATCTTAAGCCATAACAAGTACCTACTCGCAAGATTTTCACGTTTATATAACGTAGGTGTTTATCTATTATTATACGTAAAGATAATTTTGCCATTTTATGTCATATTTTTATGAAAAATAACCTTGCTTAAATTCATAAGGAAAATAGGAAGATAATCCATCTGAGATGGTATTTAATAAATGCTTCATTAAACAATACTAGACGCTCTTACTCAATATAAATAAACCATATGGATTTGGTTATTAGCAAACAAGATATCTGTTCGTTCAGTTTTTTTTATATTCTACGAAAATAGTTTTTTGTAAGTCTCAAATATTATTATCCGAGTTTATGATATATTAAGATATAGGTATTTCATTGATTTATTTGTTTTCTATGTGTAACATTAACAAAATAAGTATGTATTTATACAAAAAAAATCTATGTAGTTCTTGTATCAGCTTCCTAACACTTAATCCTAGTAAAACCACCTCTATGTATGGTTGTGTGATTTATCAGGAACTATTCATTTATATATTTAAAATTTATTGTCAACTAGCTGACCCCTGCAAACGTTGTTTTGCAAAAATGAAAAATAGATGTTGGTCGATTCTCAGACCTACTCAATATGCTCACAAAATTTCATGAGAATCGGTCAAGCCGTTTCGGAGGAGAATGGCAACGAAAACTGTGACACGAGAATTTTATATATTAGATATAAAATTTCAGTTTTTTTTTTGTGATCTGGTTGGTCACATAATTTACATTATTTTTATGGTCCGCCACCTATGGAATAGAACATTATGTACTCGTGAAAATTCTCATTAAATACAATACACGTCGAGAAAACTTCTGATAAATGACTCCCGTCAAAATAAAGCATTTTCATAATAAGAAAAAACAATGTCAGAATTTCAGAAAAACTCCGAGAAAACACTCAATTTTTAATATACGTGTCGCGTCTAAAACAGCAAAAGTGTATCATTCAATCTGCGCGAACTCAGGAAAATAACTTACATTACCCGACCAGGATCCTTGGTTACATGTAAAAGTAAATAAGGTATCTGGGAAAAGTATTTTTTTACACCTGATCAGCTTTAATTCAAGACAACAAGGCATAAAATCGAATAGCAAATTTCACGGTGAGTTGATAACAAGATTTCTTTGACAAACTTGGTAGCATATTGTGTTGTGATGTAATTACATATGCGTCTTCATATAAGCAGGTTTTATTAAAGATTTTGGAGGTTTTTGTCTGTTCACGTCCGTAAGTGGTAACCCTCTGAATCCTTACACGTGACCTCCGGGTGGTGCTAAGAACAGTCTCTGGTGGTAGGCTTCGGCCGCGGCTTGTCACCACCCTCCGGGCTGGGCCAGTGCGTGAAGCGATTTTTTCGTGTTTCGTAATGTGGCCCGGAGAAGCCATCTTCTAGGCCTTCATGCTCCATCTTAGACCACATCGTCACTTTACATCAGGTGAGATTGTGGTCAAATGAAGGCTCATCAATAATAAAAAAAAAAAAAAAAAAAAAAAGATTTTTTTCATATATCTAAACAACCTTTATGCTCCATTTGTGAAATAAATGATATGTTATTATGACTTAAAACGGGTACCGGTAGGTATACCATGATTCGAAGACGCGAAATGGCGTTGAACTGAGTATTTCACTTTATAATTTTATTTAACTCGACACTGGCAAGTTGTCGCTTCAAGCGCAAAGTCCAATTACAAGAAACTAAACTGAAATACCATGATTTGACAGTTTTTGAGTTTTCCGATATTTCGACGCTGTTGCAATCCCCATGATCACGGAAACAACTGTTCGGAAACAATCTGTTTTTTCCGTGATCGTGGCGCTTGCAACAGCTTCGAAATATCGAAATGTTATCTGTTTTAAGTCATAATAATATTAAAAACCATGAAAATAAAAAATAAAAATGTTATTTTAAAACCATACAAACTCGTAAAGTCTTATCATTAATTTATTTGAATTCAAAAGGGATATACATTATTCAATTATAAACTTTGTAACTAAATTTTCTTTTAGAATGCCTTACGCAATATTGTCAACAAAACTATATTATACAACATTTCCTTGTCACTTTGAAATTTTTGTATTTTAGAAAGAGATAAATTCATACTTATTTAGTCAACTTTGCTATCTATTTGCATAAAATGTACATTTCACATTAATTTGAAGTTAAAGGTAAGTTGTTACTCCATTTCTTCATATAGACTATTATGTTAATGAAGCATGTAACATAAGGCGGTTTTATGCTACAATAATTATTTAAACCACATGCAAATACAAGTACATTATTACTATTGGCATAGTGAAACATGAAAACTTTATAAAATAGACGAGAGTCTACATATTTTTATATTATACCTGGTATTAGCTAGCAATTCCGACCGTAGCTTGAAAATGTTATACATATGTAATAATTTACGTATTTTATAAAATACTTTTTATTAGAATCGGGGGTTTTTCTTAAACTTTAAATTTAGATATAAATTATAACTGCTAGTATGTAAAAAGGGCACAACAATAACTGACTGCTACGTAGACATCGCGTATACATACACAATTTTTGAAAAGCGCCAACGTGTCTCGATACCTCGCCGCAGATGTAGCCAAAGCAAAAACCTTTTGAGGAATTATTTCATCAACGAAATTTCTACAAGCTAAGCACGTATTCGTTCATCGTTAAAGTCATTTTTAAATTGCGATTAAGGTTAAAACGTGTTTTACAAGCGGCTAGGATTTATAGCGTTAAAATAATTTCCTCAGTAACATTAAATAAGCAGCAGATTGTACGAATGAGAGCAAAAAACGAACTCTATTGCGCAAGCGGAAATAATTGCATATTTTTTTTTAATCTTATTCACAAAACCTGAGTTTGCTATGCGTTTGCTATTGCTATATAAGTAGCCTGTAATTTTTTTTAAGTTTGTTTATGTGTGTAATAGCTTTCTCTGAGTGTACGACTTGGCTTATATTGTATTGAGTTTCAAGAAAGTGGCAAAAGAAGAAAGGAAAAGGCTTTAAAAAGGCACTCTTTCCGAAACAAACCAGCATTTGATAAACATTAATCATTAAATAACAAAAAACTCAAGTAAAAAAACGCCTTCAAATAACTCTTAGTTTTTTCAGCCAGGGTCTTTCAAGATTTTAAATTACAAAGAATCTTATTTGTTCCTACCAAGTTGCACATCACACATCAGCCCCATCGCTACTGATATTATTATCCGATGAACAATTTTCAACATCTCCCAATCACCGAAAATAACAACCAATCTAACATTGCAGTACCAATAACGGGAACCGAAGTAAGGGCAGACAATAAAAATCCCAAGTTAAGTCTTATAAAATTGATGGCGTCGATAGGAAGAAACTACGCTTTTGTTCCTAGTAAATTGGCTCGATATAAAAACTGCTATCACTGTTTTATGGGACATATATAGGGTGTATGCGAGATAAAAAACGAATGACGAAAACAGACTACGGGTTTATCATTCTTCTTAAAATGGCTGCGATCGGTTGATTTATGATTTTGCAAGGTAGTTTATTCCGCCCACAGATAGGTAAAAGCCGATGAAACCTTACCACGCAAGACTAGGTTAGGATGTGTCTGCAAGAATTAAATTTGGAATCTATGGTGAGGTAGTGAAAGTCGATGTACCAGAAAGCAGAGATTAAAACCTTTATAGATGACGCCCCACTGAAAGTTAGCTTTTAAATGTAAAATTACTTGATTTTCTTTTAAATACTCTAACCAGTAGTGACATCATTCTTTAATTGAAGTAAATATAAAAAAGAAGTAAAGTATTGAAAAGAGGCAGTGCATATTTAATAATGGACGTATTGGACGATTTCAGAATAACTAAATCGTTTTCGGAAAGGGTACTTTCTAAAAAAAAATGTATTTTATTAGACTGGTAATTTGTTCAAAGGATCACACCATTTTAATATAAACATGTTTTCCCAAATTGAACACAGATGTCTATCGAACATAAACCCCAATCATAAATGTCATAGACATACAGATTATTAAACCCAAAATCAGCAAAATAGTCATCTCCATTCAACATACAAGATACATACCAATGAGCCAGAAAACCCAAGAGACGGATAATAAAATTAAATTGAGCCAATCGTCACAGTATTAGGAGTTTAGGAGTTGGAGTTAAAAGGGTATCGATAAATCTCTAGAATCGTCTCCTCCCAAGTTGCTATATATTTACAGAGAAACGGGTCGGATAAGCTGCTGCCTGATTTTGTCTTGAATTTGTTACTGCTAATTACTAAGAATGACATTATACTGTATCTTTTACAAGGATATTGTCCTTTTTGCTTTTAATTGTGATTATACCTTGTTCCGTTGATAATCCGTGTCTTAGTGAAAAAGGAAAAACGTATTTACGCGCTGCTATATTGTGCTTTAATTCTTGTGTTTTTCCGTTAACAATTTCATGTTCGGTTTCGTGAATTTTTATCAACATTTTGAACTCAAATGTTAATAACTTCTATCAGTTTTTGCCAATCGTACATTATGTATATGTGACTGTTTTAATCAAGAGATAGAGGCACTAGTTATTCATTCTGTTGGTTGAAACAAAACTTATAATTATTTCCTTAAAAGAACTTAAGCGCAAAACGGATAAATTCAGGAATATGTATCTCAATCAAAAGTTATCATCGGCCTACATATATAACATTTTTCTTTAAACCTTATAACAATAAATCTAAAATCCTGGTAATATTTATGTTCGGCAGCGGCTCATTTTTTTACCAATCACAATTTCTGGTTCTTTTGAAAAACCATCCGCTATGTTTTATTTAAACTAGTTATAAGATATTGTTTTACGTCAACAACAGCATAAGGTCACTATATCATTCAAAATATCTCTTTCGCTAATAAACAAAACTTGAATTTTGAAATCTAAACAATTTTAATACATAGCTTAGAACAAACTCCGTTTCTGTACTAAGTTGAACTACTGTTTACATACCTGGATGATTAAATATTTATCCATTAAAGTTTAGTTTGCCGGCATCAAGTTTTAATGTACCTTCCTCCCACCATTGGATTTCAGAACTTTCGTACACTCAGAATAAATATCATTTAATTCTAGAATACACAAAGTTTGAAACTCGCTACCTTTCATGAAGTTTTTTGCATCTCCCGATGTTTTGCGGAAATTAAATTAAATTACAAAACTCCCCTGAACTTCCAATGTGCTGAGTTCCAAGTTATTTTCGTACTTTTGTAGCGATTTCCGAACGCTATTGTGAAACTTTGAATTTATTTGATGACTTTATAGAAACACAATGGTCATAAAAGTTGATAATTGACAGGTACCTGTCTTGCTTGTTCATGGAAATATTATTTTATGGACAAACGATGAATAGAATCTGGGGCGAATGCGGATTTTTCAAGTGGGCTGAACTTTCATGGGACGTAATAAGACACAAATCAACCGTGAGTGTATTTGATGAATTTTTCAATAATGTACATACATTGTCTTTAATTAAAAAGTTAAAATACTTAATTTTCCGAGTTCTTAAAAAATATAGTTATTTTTATGATTTATGAGCTACTAGTAACTCCAGCGACTTCGTACGCTTTAAGTAAACATGATTTTTCATACAAACTTCCAACCCCCGTTACACGCTTATGTGTAGAGTTTCGTAAAATTCATTCTTGGCAAACGTCTACACTTTATAAAAACCTACCTGCCAAGTTTCAAGTTTCTAGGTGTTATAGTATCTGAGATTTCGTGATTAATTAGTTAATGTTAACAAAGTGGATTCGCTTTCATTATGTAGATAGTATGCGGCGCGGGTCATCGCAGTGGATGCGTATTGCACAGGACTGTTGTGGATGGCATGAATTTGAGGACACTTATGCCCAGCAGTGGGCAGAAACTGGCTGTGGATGATGATGGTGGTAGATAAGAAAATTTTGTGTGTCATTTGAGCAATTTAAACATTTTTCAAAGAATATTTCTTTTTGACAGCCAAAATCACATATTACGTAACCAAATGTCTCTCTTAAAACAAATAAAATCTCCAAAATTGACTCATCAAAGCAAAAGTAATCTGAACGAAATCACAACTGACACATTGTAGTAATAAATTCTATGCCAAAGTGGGGAAACAAGTGGAAAGCCGAATCTGACGTCTGGCAACCCGTTGGTGCAACTTTCATAGAACTTTAATTGGGGGCTGAAGTTCGCCCCTTTGTCTCACCTTGAAGATGACTTGATAAGCGATCGATATTGGCAAACACGGTGGGTATCGAAGTTAGTTTAATAGAGTGTGAAGACAAAGCTAACTATTCATCATCATCACCCTATTAACGTTACCGCTGCTGGGACACAGGGACTTCTCTCTTGACGAGAGAGATTAGGCCCTGAATTCACCACGCTGGCCAAGTGCGGGTTGGTGAATGTCACATGTCTCTTCAAATTCTTTTAAAGTTCTCAGAACATGCCGGTTTCCTCACGATGTTTGCCTTCACCGTTAAAGCACGTGTTTAAAGCGCACATAAATTTCTCAAGAAGAAAAATCCAGAGGTGCGTGGCGGGGTTTGAACCCACCCCGCCACGGACCTCTGGACCTTTGTTTGGGGTTTGAAGCTAACTATTATACAGGCATTTTTCATACTAAACTAATTATTTACATATCTTTTTGACTGTCCAATGACCGTGTTCGATCGATTCAATACTCAAGATGACTACATAAAAAATAGGTATTCTATTTAGTCCGTCTTTTAGACTGGCCAAAAAGAATGGATACCTATTAATTGCTATATCAATTTAATTAGAAATAGCATAGATATAATACATATTTTCAAAGTAGCTTGCGACGTACAAATGCAGTAAAAATCGCTCGAAGGTATCATGGGAATCTTCAACTGCGTCGTCTTGATTTTTCATCTATCTATATAAATAAAAATGAATGTTGTTCGTTAGTCTGATTAAAACTCGAGAACGGCTGAACGGATTTATCTTATCATAGTCTTAAAATGTTCGTGGAGGTCTAGGAAAAGGGGTTTAAAAGGCGAGAAAAAATCGAATAATAGCCGGGATTTTTTTTAAAATAAAAACCCGTTCGAAGCTGGGGCGGGCCACTAGTTTGCAATAAAAATTAAATATACAGATACAATGTTTTTAAGTAATCTAAATAACGGACAATTTTTTTATTATTTTAAAGACATATACCCTATTCAGCCTTATAAATATTCCAATCATTTGAACAGGGTTTGTTGGAATTCTCGGCAATGCTTGGTCTTCAAGGCATACTTTTAGCACCTATATATATATTTTTATGTTTATTGTAAGATTTTTAAAACCAAACAATGGTAAAAAATGATTTTGTATCATCTTGTAATTAATTTATGTCACCAATGCTGCATTATCGTTCAAAATTTTTTTTTTTTTTAATAATTGATAAGCCTTCATTTGACCACAATCTCACTCACTAGATGGCTTCTCCGGACCACATTGGCCAATGCGTGAAAAGCCGCGGCCGAAGCCTACCACCAGAGACTGTTCTTAGCACCACCCGGAGGTCACGTGTAAGGATTCAGAGGGTTACCACTTACGGACGTGAACAGACAAAACCTCCAAAAACTCTGGTACTGCTACACTGATCTCGAGTATTTTTACATTTTATGTAGTTTCGGTAGTCAAACTTTACGACGCAGCTCTGTTTGTATAAAGCTGCACACTTTGAAACTAATGTTTTCAGTTTTCAAAAGTTGAAACTTGAAATTGAACTGTCAAATTTCATATTTCAACCAAACAGAAACGGAGGTGTTGTTACCCGTTATTGAAAATATAAAACGTCATGTTTAGGGAGAAACATGGTGGGAAAGTAATTAATTTTTACTACAAATTCACTTTAGTATCGAAAAAGCCACCAATTTTATTTTTAAGTCTTATCTAAACTGTAAATTTATTATGACATAAAGTATTATTATTAGTGTTGTATTGTTAATTATTTGTGTTGATTTTTATTTTCATTATTTATTAGTTTAGTTAATTACTTAACTTAAGCTTATATTTTTGTTAATATAATAATTTGAAAGTGACTTGTAAACAGGATTTTTACCAATAAATTGACTATCTGACTATCTATCTATCTAAAATCTAGGTAATGTTTAGCCTCATACCAGTTGATTTAATTCGTTTAACCCCTGGAAGAAGTTAAATGTAATCTTTAACCACTGTTATAAACGTGATTTTTATTTTATAAATAAATAAGATAGATTTTACTTTAAGTTATAGCTCTTATGGTTACCTCCTATGGTACCATTACAAAATTTATTTGATTAACAGGTTTAACCCTATAAAGATCTTTTAGAAGCCGTTTTTCCAAATCGAAAAATCGTAGAACTAAAAATACTTGTCATGAACTCCACTTTTGAACCCCTTCCGCTTTATATGCCAACTAGTTGTACCCCCCGGTGTTCCCCGCGTTATAATTAATTTTCCCGCGGAATTAAACTTTACGACCGTTTAAAGTAGCCTATGTCCTTTCTCAGGCTCTAGAGATTCTGTGTACCAAATTTCATTTAAATCGGTTCAGTAGTTTAACATAACAAACAAACCAACATTCACAGTTATATATTAGTATGCCAATTATGAAACAACTTGTATATGGAAACATATTACGACAATCGGGCCGCAGAAGTCAATCATCTCGAGTTCCCGAGAGTATTACTTGTTATCGTAGGACAACATACAACAAAATTAATCAACGTTAGGAAGTTAAATCCAACTAATATGATTAAAGGTCGATAAAGAAAGAAGTCTAGTAATTAATTAATAATGGGCTGTGTGCTGTGTTTATGTATTTTCAACTCGATGTTAAAAAAATATTTTGTTTTTGTTATTTAGAGAAAAATGAACCTTATCAATCTGCATCTTAAAATACAGCACATTATTTTTTGTCACATTTAACCGGTTCGAGTCCCGACTGAGGCAAGCGTTTTTTCATAAATACTTAAATGCAGTATTTATTGTTTTTAAAAACAAAGGAAAGTCTCCCTTACACAAAATGTGCTATTTATAATATTTAAGGTAGTTGCCATCCATGTGGCATTCGTTTTTACCACCCTGTATACTCACAATGTTTCTGGTTTCGGGTCTAGGTGTTTTCGTATTATGTACCTAAGTATTTACAAAAAAAATATATATCTGTGTTAGCTCTGCTAAGGTTGGGGTTAAGTGATGCTGTGTGATTAGTCCGTAGATATTTATTTATTTATTAAATGTGTACTACGCCTTAGTTGAAAATAAAGGTCAAGTGACCGCCTTACCAGTAAGTCTATAAACCATTTGAAACGGCAATTTGCATAAAAATATGTCAGTACATAAAACTCGCTTTGTATAGGTATTGGTCGTTCCATTTTACAGCAGGCAGTAAGGAATTTTATGCGTTCCATATCCTAATTTAGTAGGAGGGATTTGAAGATTCATATTGTTTACTGTTTTCTCTGTTTCCTTGGAGCAGGATGTTTGTCTCGAGTATATTGCAGTGCTACAGTTTTACTGACAGGGAGTGAGTGAGTAGTTTTTGCTGTTTCATGACTCTGTTGACTGAGTGAATACTTGAACTTTGTATTGAAACTTCTGACATTGAGAATTTATACCAGTGCTATTTTTTTTCGTTATTAGTACTCTCATTAACCTGCATTTTAATATGGTCAAATACTTTTTTTTGTTTTAAACCTTAGAGTCGACCACGCGGGGCTGGTTATGATTATTTCATAATTAGGACTATTCTTTCGACGATGTTAAAAATGCAGGTTTATTAGTTTTTAAGGAATAAATATACATTTTGCGTTGATTATTTGTTTCAAGCTATCTGTTATCAACCAATATTATTAATAAAAATATGACGGCTATTATACCAAAAATTTCATTATAATATCTGATTGGATGGCCATCTTATTTATTTTCAGACACATTTCTTAAGTTACTATTACCTTGTCTACTAAATCTTCTGTTTTTATTGTTCTAATTATAAAACCAAGTTAACGTCCGTATGTCACATGCTTGAAACATAGTTTACAAATTAGCCCCTGTTGTATTGTTCACAAACTATCTGCAAATTTAAGTCTTGTCACCGGAAGTTACTCTCTTTGATGCGTCCGCCATTTTGTTGGCGGAAACACGTAATGGTGGAGACCTTTGTAACATGCTCGCTTTATTACTATGTCGTAGAGTATTAAAGTCAGAGCTTCATAGCTTTTGTTTATAGATGTGCTACATTATAAAATGGAGCGTGGTAGTTTTGTTTATGTTCTCATGAAAGTTTCCGCTAAGTAATTACATGATTGGAATTGTGAAATATCTTATGGCTTTATTATACATGCTAGGTTAAGCTGATAGTTGTAAATTGGGTATGGAGTAAGTGTTATAGCTTATTGCATGGAGCTATAACACTTACTCCATACATACATTTTCATTATATTTTTTTAGTTTGTTACTGAAGATCTGAGCTTTTATTCCCAGAACCGTTTTGAGTTTCCACCAAATAATCTTACTAATTTAATAAGAATCAGCATACCAGAGTTGTCGATTAATAATCATTTAATCATAGTTTTTTCAAAGTCAAAGTCAATACATTTATTTCCTTAGAAGCACAAGCTTACATGGACAGGTCAGCTTAAAATTAATAAAACTAAATTGTTTATACAAAAATTTTCAAGGAAATAACATTTTCTTGACAGTTCGCTTCAATATTTTATACTGAGTTTAGAAGCGCATAGAACAACACAGCTTTATTAGTTTTTTACAATTTTGTAGCTTTTACAATTTTGGAGTTCTTATTTTTAAGTAACTATTATAAGTTAACATTTACAAAAATTGCTTGTTTTGGGTTTGGTTGGGTATTGATACTTCGTCCTATACCTGTCTATTTGTCATGAAAGTGAACGTGATAGATAGGGATATTTAAATTTAGAGGGTAAATGTTTTTCTGTTGCTGCTATAGCAACATATTATAATTTAATATACCTATATAAAATGGCTCCCATACAACAAACGTGGTTTAAAAAAAGTTATCAACGTTGCACCAGTTCAGTATTTGGATAGTTGTCCACACAAACTGTATCGTACTGCAACTTTTGGTTTTAACTTTTTTGATTGGAAAAATTGGATAAACTGTATACGGAAACCTCGGTGAAGTATGAGTCCATCTCTTACTTATCACATTTTATTGATAGAAGATTGCTTTCAATCGAAATAAATGGAGATCTATCGTTAACCTGCAACCAACAAATTCATCCATTTGTCTTTCGGGTGGTTTCACTGCTTTTGCGTAATGGGCAAAGGTCTGATTGCGGTGCTAGAGGTTCGATCGACTACGTACAAACCGCAATAACTTGTTCGACTGTTTGGGCGCTTTCTATTTTTAGGACATATATGTAATTATATATAAGTATGGTTTATTTTGTTATGCATGACAATCATTATGAATTCTAGGAATTATGTAATTGTATTAAATATTAATAGGTACTCTATTTTTTATTAGGTGATCTAGTAAAGACTGATTGTATGCACCTACATATATCGTGCATTTCAAGAAGAAAGGTATTTAAATATTTTAATGAAACTCAAAATAACCTTTAATTAACTCTAACAAAAAATGGTGTCTACATAACACACGCAGTCTGTAGGTTACTTTCCTTGGCTTTTAAAAAATGATTGATTGATGGATTAAATTCACAAATCCGATTATTTGTAAATAAATAAACAATTCTTATAACAGTTCACGGTGGATGCAGGCCGCTTCCAACTTTAACGGCAGGAAATATATAAGAAGTAAGTAGTCACTTTCATCGATTCGTTTTATTTTCTATATATAATATGGCATTTTCATAAACTCGACGAGCAATTTAATATTGGCTCCGGATATTGAACTTTCCAGTAAGATCACAATGACGTAGCTACATAACCACGTTACGATGGTAGGTACGTCTCTACTCGATAAAAATGAGAGCATCAGCAGTTCTAACATAAATGACGTTATTAAATATTATTGCAAATGAAAAAATGGCTTAATTTTTCAAAATTAATATTACTTCAAATACAAAGCCGTGTTGGCTAAGTGGGGCACACTACTTTTACTGGTTTTGAACCAACGATCTTTACTTGGGTGCAAAATCCTGCGCCTCTTGATTTTTTTCCTTGAAAAATGTATGTGTGTTTTAAAACACGTGCTTAAACGTTGAATGCGATAATCAAAAGGAAACCGGCATGTTCTGAGATCATTGACGGACGAAGTTTGAAGGACATGTGACATTCACTCCGAAATTTTCCAGCTTGGTGAATTAAGGCCTAATCTCTTTCGTCAAGAGAGAATTCCCTGTGTCCCAGCGGTGGGAACGTCAATAGGGTGATGATGATTAAATACAATGACAGTACAGGGTTTAACAGGGTTGGACAGGCTTCCAATCCAAACATCTCAAAAAAATGCCTACGTGCCATATGCAAGCTGTGAGAGTCCTACGGTAGAAGTGGTGATGTTAAACAACTCCTGTTTCTTGAACTCAATCGATATTTCGATTATCTTTCATAAACTCTGCATGACTCGCAATAATAAACTTGGCTCCGGAAATTGAACTTTCCAGTAGGATCACAATGACGTAGCCACGTCACTACGCGCTACGTTACGAAGGACGTCTCGATATAAATGAGCGCGCGCCTTTCGTGAGTCGTAAAGTCTTAGAGGCGGATCTAAGTTATTTAATGGATGTTTTAATTAGACTTAAAACAGAGTTTAACAACGCAAGTGTTTCGTTGGTTTGGGGTATAAATAGCTTATGTTAATCTGGCTGCACTGTTGCTGGGGATTATACTATTTACGGTACTATTAGGCAGTGGAAAGAAAATAATTATATTTCTTTTTTGATTTTTATGTTAGATTTTTTGCCAGAGTATGAGGAGGTTTGAGTGCCCTAGAATGAGTTTTAGTATGCATTATATTTTTTTTTTCATAAAGTACTTTGTCCAGTAAAAGGAAAAATCAATAGCTCAAAGTATCAAAATCACTAGAACAATTCTGATGATTTTTAATTATATATATTACTAGCTTAACAAGCCACGGCGTTGTGTTTATGGATTTTTCCGCTCGAACAACTTTTTCGTTTCCCTATGCGAAAACATGTAAATGGCTCATAGATATTTTTATTTGGTGTTAGTAATAATTTTATTAAAACTGTTTGTTAGCCGTTTAAAATTAAATAAAATATTTTTTCCTTTAGCCTTGCTCAATAAATAAGCTATCTATTTATCTAACAGTAAAATAATTTTTCATATCGTACTAATAGTTCCTGAGATTAAAGACATCAAACCACTCATATATTATATTTCACCTTCTTTCTCATTCTATAAGAAACTAAGAGCAAGGTATTTCTACAAAAAAAAAAAGATTACGTCACTAAATTTAGAACTTATACCAAGTTCTACCCTTGCCGCTTCCACAAGCTTCGCTTTCTTTTTTCTCGCCACAAAAGTAGGAGCAATAAATCTGTGTAAAACAAAAATAACCGATTGTGAAGCGTTGTTCCTAACGCTGCTGCCTTCCGTTCACCCTTCATAAATTATTCGAAGCATCCATACCTGATAAATTGCAGATTTCATATTTTATCACATCAACATGCGCACTTTGATTCTCACGGTTTGCACCATCGTACCTTGCCAATATAAAACCCTCATATAAAAAGATCCATTTTGAATTGATACCTTCGTGTGTTTTACAATGCCCTCGACCTGTAAAGATACTTTAAGAAATATTGCTTGAATACAGTAAGCGAATATTCGTTTAATGATAATCGTTAATAATGATATATCATTGAATTTATTTTATTTATAAAGAAAGAACACCCAACTCAAGGTACCACAAAAAAAACAAAATTTAACTTAACTTAAATGATTAAATGCGATGTGTTCTCGTAATAACAGGACATCGAGTACATAAAATGGCAATAGAGTTAAATAACATTAGCACAAAATATAATAAGCAGTGGATAAGTAGCAAAATAACTTTCATTACCCAAAATGTTTTTTCGTTTCTTTTTGGGTTGAGAGTTTTGTCATAAATTGAGGACGTTTGCTGTTGACGGCAAAATAGCCACGGCTGTCATTTATCAAATAGAAGAACATCTTCATCTAACATTATTTTCAAATGTTAAGTTTTATTTTACAGATTTTATTTAATTGACATTATATGACTCATTTAATTTTCAATATTTAATGTTGTTTTTTTTTTGTTATTTCATTAAACAACGTATTAATTATAGACAATTATGTATGTAATTTTTTAAGAACATATCTTAAAACAAACCTGACCAATAACCTTTGTTATCAACAATGAATCTTGAATCCGACCCGAATGATAACCCGACTTCCCATTGTTTTATAGTTGAAAATCGAATACACTACGACGACAATATCGTCCAATACATACGGATATTGACTGTCGACGGCGAAATAGCCGGTCACGGACGTCATTGAATTAAAAGAAGTAATTTGTTTTTTTATTTTTTTTTCTTATTATAACCGCTTAGATGCCTTCATTTTCGTAAATTTTTGTACAAAGAAAATTTTACGACTTTTGTCTGCGAACGGTCACTTCCACAAACACTTAGCGGACAGATGAGAAATCGCCCTTCGAAACGTTCCATTCCACCCTCACACGGAAATTGATTGTATCCGAAACGTGGGCTACTCTACGGAATAAATTCAAAGGATATAGGATCCGTAATAAATTTCCCTTTGATGTATCACAAACAATAAAGGTATCTAGATGGAACGCTGGACGAGAGATCCCCACATTCGTCATGGTGAAACATAGTGAGCTTATCGAAAAACAGGGCATTATATTCGGTGATAGCATTTTCGTGGATCTTTTTTACCCATAGAATTTATATGCAGCTGAAATACCAACAAACCAAAAAATATGATTACTTCAGTTCAGTTTTTTTTAATTGGACTTTGAGCTTGAAGCGACAATTTGCCAGTGTCG
Organism: Gymnoscelis rufifasciata; assembly: GCA_929108375.1. NCBI lineage: Eukaryota > Metazoa > Arthropoda > Insecta > Lepidoptera > Geometridae > Gymnoscelis > Gymnoscelis rufifasciata. The sequence goes on along the minus strand of OV815317.1, from coordinate 4,982,435 downwards.
AGTTAAATAAAATTATAAAGTGCAAAAGATGTTTCTCAGTTGAACGCCATTTTGCGTATCAATGATTACTTAATTATTATACCTCCTCGTATGACAATGTCAGTCAGTCACATGTGACAAAGCGAGGTAGCTAATCATTAACACGTATTATTGACATAACTTACCATTGTGCCCTGCGCTGATTGCCAGAAGAAGAAGCAAAAAAAGCTAATCATCGCTTAGTTTACTCGGATTTTGTGAAATAAGCCCATAATATCGATTTAAATCTTGTTACACGACTTTTAAATACTTGATTTAAATAACTTTTTAAATTATCATGGTTTTTAACAATACTATGATTTATGTGAATAACCGTCTGCCCAAATCGCAAAGACAATGACAATTCAGTTGTTTCCGTGATCATGGCGCTTGCAACAGCGTCGAAATATCGGAAAACTCAAAAACCGTCAAATCATGGTATGTTACCCGTTTTAAATCATAGTATTGATTTAAATAGTTCTTCACTTCTATATTAAGCTGTTGCCAAACTTAGATATTGGTGCATTATTGTTTGTAACAGTGTTGTAATTTTACATTATGGCTTCTGCATGTCATAAAACTAAAAACTCATGTGACTAAAAACTCTGAAAAGCCGTTAAGCAGTTAACAGGGAAATAATGGTCTGTTATCATCAGTGTAGATAAAATGAATTATGTATTGTGTATTGACTTGACAACTTAAAACAAACTTTTTTTATATTTTTTAGAACTTTTAGAACCAAATTTTATTATTGTTTAATTTACGTGTTTCTACCGGAAAGAAACGGGTCTTATGATTCATGTACCGATCTACCTATCCCCTCTAAACTTAAATAATGGACTTACAGATATACTACGTAGGTATACGTAGGCCGTAAAGAGTTTCTTGATTGTAGGTTGGCAGTTTTATCCTTGACGAGTCCTTCTAATCGAGAAAAAAGTTTATTGAGCGTAGAGGTCATAAATGCCATAAACGCAAAAAAATATGAGCTGATCGTCTTTCTATAGATTTAATTGAATCACCCGCGTAGTCATTATTTTTGATCTATTCGATCTTGTTTCAGCTAAGTTAACTTAGCCTACTATTTCATTAAAATATCGAAACTCCTTTAGTATTAAAATTTGAATAACCGAATAACCGTTTGAGTAACGGTTTCCAGTCCATTTACATACTAATTTATGGATGTTACAGTTTTTATTCAAAATAGCTTTCCCATGGAACAGCGCTATTGGGAACCAAACTTTATTCCATCTTAATAGATTGATATTTCTCTTGCTTCTTTACTATACAACATAATTGAATAATTAATAAATAAAGATGGTTGTAAATGCTACCTTTGATAAAAACTAAATGAGGGCTGCAATCTCAATTGAAATATACCTAATCTATTTAAAATTTTATTGTCTCGTGGTCACAATATCGCCATCTGAAGTTTAATTAGACTGATATTCTCAAGGAACAGATGTCGACCCATTTTTACCCCAAACCCTTTCATAATGAAACAAAGCTATGTTGGGTTACTCGAAGGTTATACAAAGAATTCGTTGCACAAAGCGGTTATGCTAATACTCTTCGGAGGAGGCTTAATTGGAAATAGCTGGGCAACTTTTTGTTCGTGAACTTTGTTGGAAAGTTCGGAAACTTTTCTGAGGTTGAATTATTCGCAAGGTACGCTACGTAGGTATACCTAGCATGTTGAGGCTACGTCGGCGGGAGAGATTTGTCTCGCGTTGGCCCGCTAAAGTCATCGTAAGCGGGTATACGCGATGTTCTTGTTAACATTAGAATACAAAGATTTGTGTCGCATGCACGCTATAAGATTACGCGTTGACACGTATATTCGCCGTAGGCCGCTAATGGCACCAGTAGAGATACTATAGCTTAGATTTTTTCGGCCAAGGCCAAGTGTTTGTATGTTCTGCTAGCACTTTCACGTTGGTCTTCGTGTTTAATTATGTCAAATAAAAAATATCTCAAAATTTGTTTGTATATTATATTAAGTATATCAGATGTCTAGTACCCGTAACTCAAGCTAAGAGCTTACCACAGGGTTGTTGTGTGAATTGTCCGGAAATATATATATTTATTTATTTAATTACCACAACATGAATAAATAAATTAATAAACATTTCCCAAATGTCTTGAAGAATATAGACAGCATTTTTGGTTTCATATATAACCTATGCTCTAGCTGTTTCACAGCGAGCTGCATCTAGTGAAGTGTTCTTCTTATTCATGATATAACGTTTGAAGATTCCAGAATATTCCTTTGACAATTCTCGAAGCATCGTTTTAAAGTCAAGTGGTTGATTGACGGAGTCTTGTGTTGCTACCATAGCAGTTTTTGCAGGAATGCTTTTGAGTTAGTAGCTTAATATATTATCATTGCCAGCTCTTTCAAATTTTGTTGCGACACTGAAATTCTTTTGTTTAATTACTGTACTTACGTTCTACGAGTATAATTACTGTACCTACCTATAGATTATGTTTTCTATGTAAATTATTTTCCAAGAATATTTACTACTTGACTTCAGCTTTCTAATTTAAAGGGCCAATAACATCACTTCGGGGCATCGGACACGCATAGTTTTTCAAAATCTATACATCCCCTGGCCGTCTCTTTTAAACAGTGGCAGTGCGTTGTAGATAAAATAGAATAATTATCCCCAATTATTGTTTCTTTCACAAGGTACCATCAAAATATATAAATTCTCGATTAGATCTTTTGCTATTGTTTTGTAATCGAAGTAGTCCAGTTGCAGCACCCAGCCTTATCGCACCTGACCTAATCCATTATAGCATTTGTGAAACATCCTTTTTAACCGACTTTGAACGAAAAAAATGGGTACCCAATTTTTTGCACATGTTTCATTTTAATTAACATAACAAAATAATATATATTTTTTTACTTTTAGGGGAACTAATGTTTTGAAATCGAGGTTTTGTTATATTTTAAATTTAGATTAAGTACTCATAGAGCGTTCAAAAGTTTCAAATGGAACAAAATAAATTAATCTATTTCAAACTTTAAAACTCGAAACAATGAAAATATCAACTTAAGTGGTGAGTAGTTTCATAATCATTTAATTGTTATTTCATTTATGTAGTTACATTGAGCTGTTACAAACAACACAGAGCTTGTAATTTGTGTGCTAGGTGGGTGATACCGCAAGTATTTTTAGAATCTAGATAATAATTCTATACCATTATAAAGCTGAAGATTTTGTTTGTTTGTTTAAACGCGTTTATCTCAGAAACTACTAGTCTGATTTGAATAACTATTTTACTGCTAGATAGACTATTCATCGACGAAGGCTATTATCTATATATGTATGTTATATTTATATGTAATACGGCGTTCCCGCGGGAAATTCCAAAAAAACAGTGGTAACGCCGTGGAGTGGAAAGCTATTAGGTATATACATACTAACACCCAAAACCCAAAAATGTAGCTCGTACATAATCTGATCCCCAGACGAGAATCGAACCCTTTTTGATGATTGATGAATGGATTTGCATACATTTACGCGGTAGCGGTTTGCAAACAAATAAAAAAGAAATACGCTGGATACCCTTAAATTTTAAAATTATGGGAATTAATTTGTACATACGAGAATGCGTATGGGGCGTGGCAGTCAAAAGGTTAAATGTTATGATTATCTTTCTAGATATCCCCATGATTTTTCGTTTGAGATAATTTGTGATGAGTGACGCAGTGTCTTATGTGTAGTCTCTTTCCACGATCAACTACCATGAGTTTGGTTTTGCAAAACTTGTTTTTAACCCCATTTCCAAACTTATTCTATTCCAAACCACTTCAGCTTCATTACAGGCTAATGGGGGGATATCGTCTGCGTATCAAAGATTGGAGATATTAGAGCCACCTAATGATGTACTCCCATTCCATAAGAATCCATAACTCCATACTCCATACTCTGAATACATACTCCATTAAATAAGATGGGTATGAGTATGCAGCCCTGCCTGACACCTTTTCCGAAGTTGAATAGTTCCGATTCTGCTTTGTCAATTTTAACGACACATTGGTTTTTCAGATACAGGGTCTCATAAGTGTTACCAAATGCTCGGGTAAAATGTACTCGTTCAAATGGTGTATCGGTGCCAAAAATGCGTAGAGTATGTAGCTTTTTATTACCTGACTAATGTATTTTTATTTCCACAGGTAACACGGATGGTGTGAGACCGGTAAGTCCCAGACATAGCACTGTTTACAATAAATCATAATAATGCTCGTTTTATTCCTCCCGTTCCGAGGATCCAGTAAAAAGTAATGCCCACTTTAGATAAAGTTTTTGTGACGGAAACATTTGAATGTACTCGAAAAGCAATAAAGTTTCTTATCTTTATGGTGGTAAGGATTACATTGGCGCTATACCTTTTTTCCGTATCTTTTCTTTTTATCTTGGAATTGCGGCTGTTATTTTGTTAATTTGAGATTTTAAGATCGCGATGTTAGAATTGATCACGAAATATTTATTAATTTTGGTCTTAGGACTTGTCCGGGTGCAGATTGCACAAAAACTGGTAAGATATTATAAAAAAAACATTAATAGCCTTTTAAGTACTGTTGTATTTTCTTAGACCGCACAGAACAAAATAGTATTAAATATAAATATTTGTTAAAAACAATAGGTACGTGCACAGAGGAAAAGTAAATATTTCTGGCTTCCCTGATGGATCTGACTGGATGATTTCTGACTGACAGTTGCTAAATCACTTCATAATCTTTTTCCACTTAACGCAGAATATAGTTAGGTAGATGACAACTTGTATGGAAACTTTTTGGGCATCTCATCATAGTTAAAACAGAACCAAATTTTTAAGAACTTTTATGAATCCGTGTATAACTGTCACCAGGCGTTAAGATCGAGTTCATTTATAAACTTTATGAAAGTATTAACAAAATTATTAAATAGGTTTACCCCTATAAAAATATATTAAAAGTATCAAGCAAATACTAAAATAGCTAAGAGTTATTACGGTTGCAGACAAAAATACATCATGTGTATAAATTTAAACTGTCTAGCTAGCATATAGTTTTCAAGACGTCGCATGCTTTGATGTTTAACTGTTATTATGGTTGCAAAATGCGTAGTTTCCAGTTACACAACGACATCAAACTAAAATCAATTATTATAACATTAAATCTAGCTTGAATCATTCCGTTCCTTTCATTTCTCTTGTACGAGGTTTATTGCCCCTGGCCGATGGTAAAACTATTTTAACGAAATTTCGGGTAATACAATCCGTATACAGAAAATGTGGCTTTAATTAAACTAGTTGAAATATCTTCGCTTCGTCGGGACTAGGCTTTCGACAAAAATAGAGTGGTCGGGACAATAAATTTGAATCAGAGGCCAAATTGCTTCTGCTCGCATTTACACAGCTCAAAGTGAATCGTTGGTCTAGTTGTTACTACTAGTACTGTACTCGTGTTATGATGGATTTCCTGACGATATAGTTAATCCGTTTTGGGCACATTGGGGAAATGCTTTTTTTTAAACAACCATTAAATACTTTGTGTAGGTATATTATTATCATGAAATATTGTACATATTACACTTTTTTTTTGTAATTGTGTGTTTAATAAAGGGCATTATAATTTAAATTGTATTGTACTTAAAATTGATTATTTTTTTTATTATGACAATAAAAAATAAAAACATAATTATATGTACTCTTTATAAATCTATATTTTGTATCAAGAGTCTATTTATGATCGTCATAAACAATAGGCCTAATAATAGGGGCAGATCCTTCTGCCCCTATTATTAGGCCTATTGTTTATGTTTATTCTTATATCATAAGCTCCTGCTTATGATATAAGAATTTCGTCGCTCCATATTAATGATGAATTACAGCTAGGGCCTATTTCACCATCTCCGAGTTAAGTTAGACAATGGTTAAAATGAAGAGCTATTTCTCTTTGTCACATGTGACAAAGCGAGATACAAGTACTAGAGAAACTGTGACAAAACAATTATGTTTTATATTCTATGGAAATAAGTATCGATTGCCAATAAAGTAACCTTTAGTTAAATTTCTTGTATTTATTTAAATAAGCTTAATGTGATATAGATCGTGCACTAGATCATTTCATCTCAGCTGCATTACTCCATCTTTGTTTTTCCTTTTTCTCCATTAGTTTTCGAATCCTACGAATCGATGAATTTTAATGCCTTCATCACATTTAATTCTATCTACAATCTATAATTTCTGGCATCGAGTCTGGGTGTTTTCTGTGTATCATAAATATGTATTTACAAAAAGTTTACAGTCACCTAAATACACTCATAATACAGGTTCTGCTAAGTTTGGGGTAAGGTAATGTGTAATTAGTCCGGAAATATTTTTTTTATAATTTATTTATTAATTAAAGTTACTAACCGAATACGTGTCATTAAATAAATTGTCAATGCTGGACTATTAACACAATATTATTTAATCCTTAATAAGTACAGGGCTTGTGTTATGGTCTTATTAGTGGTGAGAGGTTGTTAATCTATATAATTATATATTTTTTGTTATATACATAGATAAAACGGTACAGATAAATATTCAAACCAGCATCAAATATTTCTGTTTCTTTTATAAAATCCTAATATGCGATATTGTTATACATATTTGTACATGTATTTTAGAGAAAAATAATAATATTGGTATTCTATTATGTTCTTGAAGGTCACTTCAAATCAAAATGACATCCATTATGACTTAATATTCCACGAAAACCTATTATGATCGTAAATACTTTTGGAACCATGGTATAGACGAGTCCAGCCTGCTTAGCTCTCTAGGGCAAAATCAAAACATTCTTATATAAATGTCAATGTCAATTTTATTTCTTACTTAAATTTATGAAAATACACAAAATAGAAACAAAACGGGGACGCAAAATGGCGTTCAACTGAGAAACATCTTTGACACTTTATTTTATTTAACCCGACACTGGCAAATTGTCGCTTCAAGCGCAAAGTCCAATTAAAAGAAACTGAAGAAACAAACCGAAACGAAACGTTGGGGCCGAAAGGTTCTCGAATGGAGACCACGGATCGGCAAGCGCAGCGTAGGACGTCCACCAACTAGATGGACGGACGATCTGGTGAAGGCTGCGGGCTCAAGGTGGATGCAGGCCGCTGCCAGCCGAAACCACTGGAGATCTTTGAGGGAGGCCTATGTCCAGCAGTGGACGTTTTACGGCTGAGATGATGATGATGATGATGAAGAAACAAAACGAGAATAACGATATGAATAAATTTAACTATTAGAACGGGACTCACGTTTACTCAAGTAAAATCAGAAGACTTCATCATCTTCCTGACCTTATCCCACATCACGTGGGGTCGGAACAACATGGAAGACTTCATAACATTTATATAACGAGACAAAAACTATATATTAAATAAATAAATAAATAAATATTTCCGGACAATCTACACAACAACATCTAGCCCCGTGGTAAGCTCTAAGCTTGTGTTACGGGCACTAGATATCTGATATACTTAATATAATATACATACATAATAATTATAGATATTTTTATTATACATATTAAACACCCAGACCAAGGAGAAAAGTGCTTGCATATTATATGAAGAATAGAGCATATACTACCTATTTTCTAAACTACGTTGATTCTCTACCTAGACTACAATCGCCGTGCTAAGCTGGGCACAGTGGGCACTGACGCACTGACTTGGATTTATCTTTTCAAAATTAATTAGTGACGTAATATTTCATGTTCAGTTGGACGCGTAACAAGCCTCGACCTTAAGCATTCGTATAACCTTTTGTGAGGTTGAAGGATGTTATATCCTAACGTAAGCCCAACGGGAAGCAATTATAAGGGCTCTTTGAACCTTTGTTCGTAATCGGATACTTTATTATCAGATGTCTGGCATACGGGTTTGATGCAGGATGGGGATTCAGTAAACTGTTCTATGAAGCGACTTTCTGAAGTGCTCAGTAATATTACGATTCAATACCATTTATTGAACACAATATTATAAAAACACTAATAGAGATAGATAATATACTATAGTATAAATCCACATGGGCGGGCTAATCGCTGATAGCGATCTTTTCTAGGTAACCTTGGGATTAATACAGATTATAAAACACAAATGAGACAGGATCAATTATTATGGAGATACGAGAATACTTTTGTTTTTACATCATTTTCAAATGTTTTTCATTAGGTAATTTAAATCAACAAAAATCAACCGACTAACGGAATAAAGATATGATACTTTTATATGTAAACGTTAAATATGGGAACTCGAATTTTGACAAAGTGCCTAATCGGACTTTGTAGTCCCTTTTTCCCGCAATAAGATCGGGTTTTCAACCTCAGCCGTTTTATTGATCCTTTTTGTGTATTAAGTGTGTTTGGGTTCAAAAGCTCTGAAAAACCTATCAGTGCTTTATATACCGTGTTTACTAGTTTACTATCAGATGTCTGGCTTACTGGTTTGATGCAGGATGGTTTCACTAAACTGTTCTATGAAGTGCCTGTCCAAAATGTCAGTAATACTAAACCTGCTACGAGTATCTACATTTTTAGGTATGGTGTATTTCCAGACAAACCTAACCCAACCCCTTTGATTTGATTTGATGAGGCGATGTTGATGATTTCTAGACCTTTACTGAAACGTAAAAATTATTCGAAAGTAGGAAACAATTTATTTAAGTTTTCTTTAAGTGTAAAAAATATAACTTTTAAAAGTCTAATGCATTACGTAAAAGATTGCATTATGGAGATCATTCGAGTCCAAAACTTCTCCTTTATGCAGAATTCTAGAACTTATCGTATTTTATGAGGTAACAGGTGCTGACATTCTAGAAGTGGAAAAGGTCTAATAATGCAAAAGTTTTTAAGGTCGAAGTATCTCTATGACCACAAAGAAAAAGTTGTGTACCTACATAGTGACCTTTTTGGTGACACATTGAGAGATTATAGTTTTTTGAAGTGAAACTTCTTTAGAATCGTGATTTCAGTTCAGTTCAGTTTCTTTTAATTGGACTTTGCGCTTAAAGCGACAATTTGCCAGTGTCGAGTAAAATAAAATTATAAAGTAAAAAAGATGTTATTCAGTTGAACGCCATTTTGACCATCGTGATTTCAAACCGGTCGTTAAGCAACGTTGCGCGACTTGGATGGGTGACCGCCCGAACAAAATCTTTTTGCACAGTATTTTTCTTTATTTTATTTTTTTTATTCATCTCATTTACTGAAGTTTCAATTCTATCGTGTGTGAATCTCACACACTTTTTTTATGCACAAGCCTTAATTTGACCACAATCTCACCTTTTGTAAAGTGACGATGTGGTCTAAGATGTGGCATGAAGACCTAGGAGGTAGATGGCTTCTCCGGACCACATTTACGAAACACGGAAAAATCGTTTCACGCACTGGCCCAGCCCGGAGGGTGGTGACAAGCCGCGGCCGAAGCCTACCACCAGAGACTGTTCTTATTACCTGCCTGACGTAGTACCACACGTGTAAGGATTTAGAGGGTTAACACTTACAGACGTTAACAGAAAAATCTAGAAAGCATAAGCAGCTTAAGGCGAAAATTCGTGTCAATGCGATGTGTCTGGCGGATCTGAAACAGAGACGCAAAATGTCGTTTAACTGAGTAACATCTTTTACACTTTATAATTTTATTTAACTTGACACTGGCAATCTGACGCTTCAAGCGCAGAGTCAAAATATAATTGAATTGAATTGATGTGTCTGGCCGGTTACATCGCTGCAACGCGAAGTATTCCGGCGAAGCGATGCTTGGCGTGGTCGTGGCTACAATAACGTCACTTTAGAATACTCGCCAGCGTTTCCAGATTTGCTCATGTCTCTGCTGTATATTTGTGCTGAATCAATTTATTTTCATTCTTTCTTTTAAATATTTACTCAGTTGGTATATATGTATACTGTCGTATTTCTATATGAACAAAGACATTACAAACAGACGAAACAGAAACACTAGGTCTCAATCAAAGCCTAGCCATATTCTTAATCCAGCATGAATGTGAATTAATGTCGAGCTACGTATATTTGTGCTACTTGACATTAAAATGCTGTTTAAATGTCCAAGGAGGACATTTAAACAGCATTTAACCTGAAAGACACAGTTGAAATGCTGAAAATGCTGTTTAACTTGTAAGAAAAAAATCCTTCCCATTTCTCAAATTACTTTGCAATTAATTTCCTGGGCCAATATCAAAAAGTAATCCAACATTAATAATTTCCACCTTTTCATTATTTCTATTTGCAGAAGTAAATCATTTCAAAACCGATTATATTTTTTCGTTTTCCTCCTTCTCTCCTCATAAATTAACCTTTTTTTCATCAAAGCTCAGATTCATGGCGGCTTAAAACTTCAAAAATTAAAATGGAACCTTATTTTATGATACACGAGAATTTTTTGATTGCTTGGGCCGAATTTAAATCTTCTCTATTATTATTTATGGCTATTTGCGTAACATAAAATGAAGGCGGATACAAATTGCAAATTATTCATCATCAATAAATTTGTGAGGTGTGATTTTGGGTGGTTCTAGGAATCTCAGGAACAACATAAATGAAATGATTTGTCAATTATTTTTCTACGAAATCTGCAAAACAGAGCGCCGAGATAGAACACATACTATTGATGACACATTCAACCCATACACACATATATATATTACAGATTCTAGTAATCACCTACAAGGTCAATAAAATACACTTTATGCTCTTTGCCAGAAACATATTATGGCATACAATTTAAGGTTGTCCTAGCATAAATGAAACGCAAATATATTAGGCATAAACCAAAATACGCTCTCTATGTATGAGGAATCAGATTACTCGCGAAAACTCGCGAAATAATTGACAGACTGAAATTATGGTGTATTTTTGTATATTCCACATTTTAATTATTGGATCGAGCAGCCGTTTTGTACAAAAACCCCGATAATAGCTTACTCGTATTTGATTTAATCTTAACCTAAAAAAGAGGTATGTTATAAAAGAGTCTATTTCATTCCGTATTTGTAGATTCTTGGATCTTCACCAATTTGCCGTTTCCACAAAAAGTGTCCAACTTTCTTTAATTACTCCTGGAATAACCAAACTTTCGTTTTTAACTTTTTCCCGGTGTTGTTTGCCAGGAAACTTCAGATCAGCTTTGCTAATTTGTAAGATCAAACTAGACTGAAAGTCAAAATTTGTGTAGCGTTGAAGTTTTAGGAACTTAGGCACTTGTTAGGCGCCAGGAAGCGGCTCGAGCACCAACTTTCAATTAGAACTTTAAGCTCTAGTGAGTTTGTTAAAGTATGTGTAGAAGATAATTTTTCACATACTTTTAGATAAAATCTTGCAAGGGCTTGTGTACGTCCATCGCCTTATAAATAAATTATGACTACAGTTAAGTAAAAAAAAAATTATGCGATAATAATGAATGTTTTTCATGTTGTCCAGCCCTATATCAGACATGGAAGATAGATTAGAACATGGTTTTATAGATGTTAGGATATCCTTTATAAGCGTTCGACATCGTTTTCGTTAGGTTAAAAGAGCAACTTATGTAAACCTAGTTATATAGGTATATAAAAACTTGCTTTTATAACTTTAATTTTTAAATTGTTTGTCAAAGTGACAAACAATTTAAAAATTAGGCTAACTAAATATTGTATTCTATAAATAAAAAAGTCAAAAATATATATTTACCAATGCACACGTTATAATTTCACTTAGAGGCATACAGATCTATTATACACATAAATAATGCTTTGAAAGGGTATAAAAGAAGCAAAACACGAAAAACGGAATAAAGACTTTGAAATCCAATAACGGAATTTAATAAATTCACTTTTCGAGTCACACCCGTGTTGTCACAGTCAATAATAACGTTAGCTAATCCGCGTGGCTTAGAAACTTTGCGGTAAGGGATTTGGACTACATGCTAACGTTTTTATATATGTACTTAATTTCAGAAATAGTTATTAAATCTAGGGGTCAAGTATTTGTATGTTCTGCAAGCAATTTCTCCTTGGGTTTCTAAAGAGTGTTCAATATGTTTAGTAAAAAAGTATCTATATTATATATGTCATAAATATGTCTATTTCCCGTTACACATGCTAAGAGCTTTCCACGGGGCTATTATGTTGTTGTGTGAATTGTCGGAAATACGGACCCCCACCCGATAAGGTCCCAGAAGACTGTACCTGCTATATGCCGAGCGTACCCGACCGGTTCGCTGTAAATTCAGACTGTAAAAAGCGTCGTAACCTAATTTTACTGATAAAATAAGTGCTGCGCCGACATAATATAGGGCTTCCAAATCGAAAAGTTGTAGAACAAAATATGTTCGGCTGGTGCGTGCCCTTCACCCCCTTTCCGCAGTTTATACCATAAAGGAAATACCTTGTATATTGTATGGCAATAATGTCAGGTTAAGCTCATTCGTTTGAATTGAAATTTAATTATAGATTGATATTATAAAATCAGCATGCGCTTACCACGCATTAACAATCAGATTAAAAACAATAAGCCTCATTTTAACTTGAGAATCTAATCGACTAAATTATAAACTACATCAAAATTTACTGGCAACGTTAGCCCTAAAATTTTATCTTTATCTGTCAAATGTATGGGATTACATATTGAAATCTCCAACAGTCATAAGTGGCATGTCGTAGTAGGGCTTTGTCACAGAATGTGCCTGTATTTTAGTAACATTTCCTAACATGGAAATACCGTAAGCATATAATACCCTATCGTAATATTCAAGTCACGCGTTATTCGGTTATTGAAGGCATACATCGCACCACGCCGGCTCAAACATTCTTTTACTGAATAAAGCAATTTCGCTGAAGTGTGTATATGACAGCCGAGGGAATCTTGGCGTGATGAGCTTTTGAGCCGATTTTCATTAAAGCTGCTATCTTGAAATTCTGATTAAGTGTATAAAAATGTTATCTGCTATCTCTCCCTAGTGTTATAAAATAGATAGATAACTCTTTATTGTACAAGTAAGTAGTTAAGTTTCTATTACATGCATAATATGGGGCGGTATACTTAATTCACGTGAGTTAATTCACCTAGATAGATAGATAGGATATTAAGTCTATTAAAGTCTATTTATACTTACTTGAGAAAGGGACAAATGGTATTGAAAGTAATTTAAAAAGATTTTAAACGAATAAACCAGAGGTGCGTGGCGGGGTGCGTGGCGGGGTCTAAACCCACGACCTTCGGAATGAAAGTCGAGTGTGCTTCCACTTAGCCAACACGGCTTCTCATCAAGTGAGTTATGTAAATTCTTTTGAGACAAATAAACGTATAAACTTATGTTGAATGCGAGATCATGTAAGTAGCGAAACGGATTAGTTCCTTGAAGTTGCAGTGGGCATATAAGCATATAGCTCATAGAAAATGATGGTTGGATTCTAAAAGTTTTCTTATGGAAATGGATCGGCAACCGCAGCGTAGGACGTCCGCCAACTAGATGGACAGACGATTAAGTAAAGGCCTAATCAAGCAGGTACAAGGTGTATGCGGGCCGCCTATTATCGAAATAACTAGAAATCTCTAAAGAAAGCTTATGTCTAGTTTATGTGTATCTTGTATTCCCTATGCTTTCGTAAGCATGATAATTATATTCAATAGGCATCAAGATACATTCAAAAGTTGGTATTTTGTTCAGTCCGTTCATTTCATTCCATAGATCGTATGTTCAATCCCCGCCATGTACCTCTGAATTATTCTACTTGAAAAATGTTCATTAACATTATATGCTTGATGAAATGAGAATGCTAAGATGAGTGGAGTGAACCGGATGGATAGAATAAGAAATAAGTATATAAGAGGATGTTTGAAAGTGGCACCAGTTACGGATAAGTTTAGAGGTAATAGGTTAGCGTGGTTTGGGTATCTTATAAGAAGGGACGAAATTCATGTTACGAGAAAAGCGTTAGATATGAATGTGGATAGATACGTGGGAAGAGGGAGGCCAAAGAAAAGATGGATGGACGGTGTGAAAGAAGATATGTATAAGAAAGGAGTGAGTGTTGAGATGACGGGTGATAGAGGGAAAAGGAAGAAAAATACATGTTGTGCCGACCCCACATAGTGTGGGACAAGGACAGGATGATGATGATGATGAGATAGTCGAGAGTCTTGAAGTGCAGAAATTATCACTTTCTTCCTTCATGCGCAGATAATTGTCTGATTAATCATACCTTATACGTGGTAATGCTGATAATTCCGAATAACTTGAACTAATCGGTCTGCGTTCAAGTAGGGTGTTGCACAGACCTTGGATCCTATATGTGCCTATAGTCCAATTACCTACAAAATGCTTCTATAATAAGGGCGAGTATTTGATTTAATGAGTTGGTGAAAGTAGATATTGATTATATTGAACACTAAAATAGGTATTCTAAAGCACAGTGATAAGTTATTCACCTTATGATATTTCCTTATTATTTAGTGCTATTATAATTTAATTTTATCATGTTTACTTGGAAAGTTTCCTACGCTTTTTTGTTTATTTTAACTGTATCTTGTAAAAAAAATGGCGATAAACCGAAATGATGGACTAATTAGTATTTAAATCAAATATCCTACTGTATAATATCTATATATCCCACATAATTATACACAGACTAGAGCTGCTTGTGTAGGCAATAGCTGTACTTGATTATCAGATTTAATATAATGTTCAAAAAGTTTTCAATTACGCCGCAAATAATGTAAGTACCTACCCTATTAGTAGCTATTTAAAGGCAATATTAAAAATAAATAAGAACATTTTTCTGAGCGCTCGCTCAACCCCGTACACAATAACGTCACCCTTGAAAAAACACTCTCCCTTTATTGTTGCGCGTGCGCTAAGTGCTTTCATTCAATAGCCCTTTGAATTCGGTTGTTCTCAACTTTTCCGAGATTTTCCGTTTTGATGAAAACAGGAAGAATCTTGATCTCCCATTGAAAATATGTTTTGTCAGAAATGTTGAGTATTTTTTTGGGATAAGCTGATTCCTAGTAATTTGCTTAATAAATCAATTTATGATTCACGGTGCTTTTATTATTATTGAGTGCTTTATTTTAACTTGAATAACAGTAACAGTTGGTACAACTTTTGAAACTATCATGGTTATTAAAAATATTTAGATTTATAACAATGCTTTTAAGATTTATACATGGTAAATATCTCTTTATAAATCTAAATAGTGACAGTAGGTTATGGTTGTTATACATCATAACTCATTATTGAGTACATCATTCATCATCATCATCATCATTTCAGCCGTAAGACGTCCACTGTTGGACATAGGCCTTCCTCAAAGACTTCAGCGACTTCGGTCGGTAGTAGCTTGTAACCACCGCGAGCTTGCTACCTTCACCAGATCGTCCGTCCATTATTGAGTACGAATATCACAAAAAATAATAGTAAATCCAGAGAACTGTGTCACAATACGAACACAATACGAATAACGACCTTCTTAGTTAAAATTATCTATGAATTAATAACATTGGTTGTTTGCATTGAATAAAATCTAAATGATTTATTTATTTACTGAGAACTAACCGTACCAGAATCTATTCGTGGACTTAAAAACCGTCGAGCTATTTACGACCTGCCTGCCTGCGTGCCTGCCTCTATGGAAGCAGTGCATAAATGACAAGCAGTACACAACTGATCTGTTTATAGTTTAGTAGGTACGACTGAATGCAAGATACAAATACAAAAAAATAAAATAAAAAAAATTACTGATCTCTTCACAGAAGAAATAATAATTATGGTTCATTGTGATCTGCTGCTTACGGGTAGCCAACATCTGACGTGATAATGGACAGATGTTGAAAATTGGTTTTCCTTTGTTTTCTGGTTGTTTTGGTTAAAAAAAGCTTACTTTTAAACCTGGGTTATATTCATTTACTGGAGGACTAGTTTTAATTTGATGATTTTCTGCCTGAACTAGAGAATTATTCGCTTCATAACCAACCTAACAATCTTTCGTTATTTCGCCTACTTATTTTCGTGACTCAGTGACCCGAATTCCGTTTTGTCCTCTGAAACAATGTCACCCACAACTCTTTCCTATCCTGTGTCGCGTCTGTGAACGACAGTTTTCGCACTTCGTCAGTTTTTATTCATAAAACAATACTTTAACCATTTTACAGATATAGGGTTACGGATACGGGTTTGAAGTTCGATGAGAATATTCTGCTACGAAGCGTAGCAATGCTACGAATATCGTAGCTCTACGAAACTGCAAACCACTATTATACACATTATATAATGTACATAAATATACAATATTTGATACAATAGTTGACACGTTCTAGTATGTATATTTTTATAGCATAAAATCACGTAAATATCCGTTCAGTTCTTTTCAAACTTATGCCGAACATAAAGATGAACACACGCGGCGGGGGCCTATATATTTATATTTAATATATACCGATACCTCCAAGTTACCCTACACCCGAACATTATTTGTCAATATCATCAATATATATTTCCTTATTTATGAAGGATGCTTTTATTAAAAAACATATTGATCAACAAAAAAAATGTACAGTTTTTTTTTATTTTTATATCGATAATTAGATTTTTTTATTTTTACGTAGCGCTTTTCCGGTTCGCTGGTTCGCATCCTGTGTGGAAGTTATGGATGGCTCGTTATCTTTTTCTGCATAAAAATTAAAAATAATTTATAAATAAATACTAAAACTTATAATTATGCATACCTCTAGATATCATAGTCACACGCAACTATAGTATTTATTCTGTTGTTTATTTCATTGATCTGCTCTTACAGTTCTGGAGATATTTAATATTTTGACTGCGCCGTTATTTTTGGAACCGTGTAGTATTACTTCCTACGCTGCCTTTATTCTATGGTGGTCTCCAAGACCCATTCGGCCCCAACAGTCATGTATTCTACTTGCTAGAAAGCTTAACAAACTCAATCTTATTGCTGTGATATGGATAACTTGTGAGTATATTTACGCTAAATTGGGTTTCGTATAACAACTCTACGACTCAAGGAAAACATTCATGAAGAAACTCGTGGATTAAATTGTGCGTATTCAAATTTTCTTACAATCACTGATCCAGAATCAGAAATCTTTCTGTAACGTAATGACATGGGTTTTATAAGTATCTGTGTTCTGCCCAGATTTTATCCTGAAACTCATATCGTATCTAGAACAGATCTCGTGGGAGATTTCATATCGTAATCATATCTCGATGTTCAATATTCAGTGAGTTCATTTCGTTGAGTCTGCGCATGTATGGCAGCTTAGCTTTAATAACATCTCTGTTATCATCATCATTGCGGCTATATTTCCGAAAAATAATTTCATTGTTGGACAAAGACCTCCCATAAAGGTAAAGTTTAGGAAGGTTTCACCTTGAACTTCAATAAACATTATAACCCAAGTACATTTCTTATAACATATAATATAATTACCTTTATTACAATCAACGTTAAAATCCTATATTTGATACCATAGAAGAGTAAAAACAAAATATTTTTCAAAAGAACACAAAAAGCAAAAACTCTCTTAAAATTCAAGTCTTTGAAGATGATACTAAAATAGGCGAATCACAGTTGTGAATACGAAATGAAAAGCCTCAAAATAAATTACAAGTACAAAGTAATCGTGGCCGAACTAATTTTCCTTGAAATGTAACCGAAAATTCCTTTCTGCGTAAATTTTCTGAAAGGAGACGAATTTCTCAGCCTTTGTTTGATTTAGAAACAGTAATTAGTTGGGAGACAGCGGTGGTTGATACCTTTATTTTAGTTAGAAAAATACTGACAGACAGAAATACGAATATTAAGCAGTATTTACTCTGTATTTAGTTTTAGAAGATATTTTAAAAATGTAATGTATAGTTCACTTTGAAACGAAATAAAACCATACTACAAATTCATAACCTCCATTTTTAGATGAAAGTCAGTTTACAAAAAACGGGTTACATGAATTTCCATTAGAGTCGCGTAAGATCCGCTCCCGCCAGACCACTTGGTGTGAACAAAGAACTTCTGTGCACTTGTTTGGAACAACGATGTGCGAGGTTCTGTTTTTGCCGACTCTATAATTAATTGAATGAATAAACCACTATATTTAAAAACTAAATTTATGTTTGATAGTGTATTTCATTATATTATTATATAATTATTAGTGGTAGGGTATTTTATATTTACTGCCTGTTTTGTGACCACATGCAAGATGCAGCGGCTTTGAATCTCTCCGAGGGGTCAGTGTTTGTGTTTGTATGTGTTCCGCTGCACTTTTCCCTTGGTCTGAGTGTTTAGTATAAATGTGTTTATGTTATATTAAGTTTATCACAGATGTCTCGTACCCGAAATACAAGGTTAGTGTCTACCACGGGGCTAGATGTTGCTGTATGGATTGTCAGGCTATATTTATTTATTATTTTTCAACTGTTGTAATAATATTCACTACTAATCTTGCCTGAAGTAAGTCTTACTTGACTTTATCAATTTTTTTTTATTATCAAGTTAATATGCTCGAATCCACATGCCGCATTCTGCTGCGCTATGCGTATAAGCATAGCTCTTATACCGCACCGTTCTTTGTTCAATCTCAAACAGAAATAACCGTTATCGTAACGCCAACCATTCACATAACCGTTGCAACGACGATTGGCACCCAGGGACTCATTTCGTATGATATTCTGACATCAAAATCTACATATGACACTCTTCAAGTGTTTTTATTAAATGGCATACTCATTAAGTAGGTTTATTTTGTATTTGATGCCATAGATTTTATTTTAGATTTAATTTTTATTTTTATGGGTGCTCAAATGTTGAAACAATTTAGTGATATAATTGTAAGTTTTCTTTGTAATGTGTTGTTTTGAATAAGTTATGTTTGTTTTATTATAATTATTTTAAGTTTACTTTGTTACCTTAGTAGAACTACATTAGCATTTTGTGACTTAGGTTTTTAATTAAAGAAAACATTTTCTAAACTTGATTTTGTACTGAATTAAATGTACTAACTTGTAGTAAACAATGCTGCTAGCCTATTGTTATAACTTTTTTAATTATGATGGTTTTTAACAATATTGAAACCGTCTAAATATTGAAATTTTATACCGTCAAATCATGGTATGTTACCCGTTTTAAATCATAATATAGCCTATTGTTGACTAAAATGGACGCATTTTAATCAAAACATCGCTTTCCACATCTACAATAAGTTCAAAACTACTTATGTGTAGGTATAATGTACTCAGAACATTTTATTTGCTGTCTGCAGGAAACGCATTCTCCAAGCGGAATATTACAACCCTCGCGAACACTCTTGATAAAAATTGTATGTGTCTAGACTATAGATAAAAAGAGCAAGCAAAAGCAGCATAAATCAAGCGTCATTTCATCCAACAAAAACATAAAGGAATCTGTTACTCAGCTAAAAGCTAGCTAAAGGGCTGTTAGCAGCTGTAACATCACTCTCAACAGCTTGCTGCATTGCTATTTCAATTTCATTTCTGTCACAGAACTCCAGTCCAGGAAATTATATCATTAAGTCCGGATGCAAGCTAACGACTGTAGGATAACGAGTCTTCACGGGAAGAGCGAAAAAGGTTTACGTGGTGAATTCGTAAGGACCGTTTTATTTATGCAAGAAGTATATTAGTGGTTTAGCTCGGCGTTGTGTTTTTGACTGTCTCAGTAGTGTTTTCGAAGGGTTGTTTACTTCGGTTTTGAAAGTACTGCAAATATTTGTTTCTTGGTCTGGGTTTCCAATATATAGTTAATAATTTATAAATATTGTTGGATAATCCAAAACACAACATGTAAACTAGTACCGTCGTAAGCTCAGAGATTTTGTCGCTGATTTAAGACATCTGATATACTTAATACGGTGTATGGGTCAATTATTTTTATTTTACATATAAAACTTCAAACATACGAATATGCTTCAGAAGAACGTCACGATACTTTCACTTTTATGAACCCTAAGTGGAAATCAAACTCATTAAGTCTAAGAATACGGCATCATTTTAAATCCGACGTAGTGGACTTTGAACGTCCAAGAAATTAAATGAAATTAAATGTAACCTTACTTACTCTGTGCTCAGTATTAAATATATGGTGATATCTATACATTAATTATAAAAGTACTTGATAAGATAACTAAATAGAAAATGAATTTACTCTAAGTCCGGTATTTGTATAAAAACTATTTAAAAAAAGTTGTTTTTACCGTCTAATTATTTTGCACTACAGCAAAATAATGTTGCTTTAGTTTGTAAAAGCAGAAAAATTGCTGTCTATCTTTTATTTTTTCTCATTTAATTGATGGCGCAGTCACAAGTCAAGTCTCTAACAGGTCTTCTGACTTGGTTCATGAATGTCCTGAATTTATTTTACTAAAATGTCCATTAGTAAGGTACGGCGCAGTCGGAAATTACGTCATTCAACGCTTAAAGTAGTCACGGCGTTTCTGATTTAAATAGCAGTTTTTTATTTGAAAAACGTAGCGCTTTATTTCAAAGGGCTACTGAAAAATACCTGCATGGAGAATATAAAGATAATATTTATTTATTTATTGAAATAAATATTATTACTTATTACTTATTTATTGATATAAATATATTTATTTATTTATTGAAATAAATAAATATTTTCAGACATTTCACACAACAACATCTAGCCCCGTGGTAAGCTCTTAGCTTGTGTTACGGGTACTTGATATCTGATATACTTAATATAATAGTCATACATTATATAGATATTTATTATTATACATATTAAACACCCAGACCAAGGAGATCGTGCTTGCAGAACATACAAACACTTTCACCCTCGGCGGGAATCGAACCCACTACCTCTTGCGCCGCAAGCGGACCCTCGCCCACCGCGCCACTGAAGCAGTCAATTTATTTAAGGGCACCACCAACAGCACATCATCATCACCTATTAACGTTCCCACTGCTGGGACACAGGGACTTCTCTCTTTGACGAGAGAGATTAGGCCTTAATTCACCACGCTGGCCAAGTGCGGGTTGGTGAATGTCACATGCCCTTCAAACTCTTTTTAAAAGTTCTCAGAACATGCCGGTTTCCTCACGATGTTTGCCTTCACCGTTAAAACACGTGTTTAAAGCGCACATAAATTTCTCATGAAGTAAAATCCAGAGGTGCGTGGCGGGGTTTGAACCCACGACCTTCGGAATGAAAGTCGAGTGTCCTCCCACTTAGCCAACACGGCTTTTTAAATACATACATAATCATTTATTTCTAAAGTTTCATTTAAAACTAATTATTATTCTTAATCGTATACAAAAAAGGTTCATAAATATATTGTCAGAGGACGGTCAATATATATTTTTTTTTTTATGTTGTTTTTTTTTGTTTATAAGTCTTCAATCGACCACAATCTCACCTGATGTAAAGTGACGATGCGGTCTAAGATGGAGCATGAAGACTTAGAAGGTGGCTTCTCCGGGCCACATTACGAAACACGAAAAATCGCTTCACGCACTGGCCCAGCCCGGAGGGTGGTGACAAGCCGCGGCCGAAGCCTCCCACCAGAGACTGTTCTTAGCACCACCCGGAGGTCACGTGTAAGGATTCAGAGGGTTACCACTTACGGACGTGAACAGACAAAACCTCCAAATATGTATAATGTTTTTGATTTTATTACGTAGCGATTATCATGGACCCATATTATAGATAACACGAATGCCCTTTTCTGCAGTACTAATATGGTGTTTATACGTCCTACTTCATCACTGTTATATGAAAATATAGCATAATGATATGAATGTAACTAAAGTTGACCAGTTTAAATCTTGGTTTTAAAAATATCAGTTAGGAAACGTTTTTATTTGAAGGCGATATTAACAATTAATTATCCTGCTTATAACATCACAAGTTAATGATGTTATTTCGTCTATGAAATTATCAGTAACAATCCAACTAACACACTTGTATAATAAGCGATAATACATAGGACGATAAGGTCAACCTTAGTACTTCTTCCTTTTGTATGTTGTGTTTGTACTTGGATCGCCACGAGACATGGTACACACTGCACAGTTGGGTGAGGACCGTTGGCAAGTCCAGAGCCTATTATCCTACCGGTTCAGTTTTCATGATACAACGAGCCAGAGTGTATACCAATCTACCCCTGTGTAAGTTTAAGTACTACAGTGAGTTTTGTTACTATTGTTTTGTTTTATTATACAAACTTAAATTACAAAATAAATGCTTTGGATTTTATTGTAATTATATCCCAAAATCATAAAAGGTCTTCATTTTTTCTCATTAGTCTTCTTAGATGACTTCATTTCACAAAATTACTGTGCCGCATTTTATAGGCTTTTTACACAGCGCTTCTAATCTAGCAAGTCAGCTAGAAAGGCCCGTTGTGTAAATTTCCTTAATATTACATGAAATGAAAACATTTCATAGACAGTCCAAACGAGCAACTTTCTGTACAATACAATTCAGCCAACTGATGGTACAAGCGGCGGCCTTGGTGGGGGAAAGTGGAATAATCCGTTTTTGTACATAACTTTTGGGTAATTACCGTATAACCCCCAAAAAGTAGTACCAAGTCTATTCTTAATCTTGAATTCCTTTATTATTACAACAATAAAACATTTTCCATTTAAAATTGTTATGCAGAAAAAGATAAAGACCCGTCCGTAACCTTAGCTTGCAGGATTTAAAAAGCGCCCCTACGTGCTACCAATTACACAAGCGCGTCAAACACGTGAATCCTTCAGCGCTTGAAATTTTTAAATAGTTTTACCTAAAAAGTGGTTTATCACTTATTAAAAATCATTAAGAACCATAAACTATTTTTAATACTTGTTTATTTGATAGCTTAGGTTTTGCTTGTTTCTTTTTATTTTCGTAAGCCCCTCAGTATTAATAAAACATATTATTGTGTTTCTTTTCTTCTCTATTTCTGACCTAATAATTAAGTTCCTACCTTTAAATTGTCCTCAGTAATTGGTTGACTTAAAGTCGTCTGTTTTTCCTGAAATCTCCTGTTATAAAGTGGCACGTTTGCTTGGTCGTTTCCTCCAAGTTGAAGCTTTTTATGCATTATTCAAAGCTATAAATTGACGACGGCCGGGAAACATCGTGACATTTCAGCGTCACTCGGGATAGGCCTTTTTAAAATTATTTAAAATATAAACATTGAACGGCCCTCAACGTCTTTTACAAAAAAAATTTGAACATTTTATATTTTTCCGTAACGAAGTTTATAGTCATCAAAGACATTTTTAAATTTGGCGGCTCATTTTTGTGTCTTTCTTTTATTCGCTTTTTGTTGTTTTGGGTTTTTATAGTCCTCAACCTTTTAAAAAAATTTAGAGAGTTGATAATTTTTATGTTAGGCCTTTTTATTATTAACAAAATAAAATGTCACTATGGTACAGTGTGTAATATTTTTCATAGCTATAAATAGAAACATCCTCTATTTTATTTTCTGCGATAAATTATTAATTTTCAATTCGGAATAATTATTTTACAAAATAAAAAGCAAAATACAACAATTACTTTAAAAATTTATTTAAAAATAAAATATAAACTTATTTTTCTTTTTAATTTTACTATAAATTACAGTCCAACGCCACGTTTGTCTATCCCTATGTTCACAATATACTCAAAAACGACTGAACGGTTTGTGTTGCAGTTTCCAGGAATAAGTGGACAAGAAGAAGGTTTAATGTATAATTTTGTAGGGATGTGTGAGAATTCGTTGAATTATGATGAAAATAGTTGAACGAGGCGAGAAAAAAAAATATGCATTAACTTAAAAAGTATTGTTAATTTATCTGTTGTCAACATACATAATAACTCACGTTCCACGTATGGCAAAACAACGATTTCCGGGTCAGCTAGGCCAGATTGAAAAGCTGGCTCATAGAAAAGTCATTTTATAACTCAACTAACTATGACGAGTTCATAAATGGGAATGACTTTTAATTTAAAAAATAAGATAAAAATTACCTTATTATTTATTATATTATTTTAATTTATTTGACATGTAATTTAAATACTAATTAATTATTGACATTTGTAATCATTGTTAACGATAATTATGATAAATTGACATTATTTATATTTCGTGTACTTAGTTATAAATAAGACATTATTTTAATTGTGTATATGAATTTGTTAATGTACTTCTTTCAGATTTTGACATTTAAATTAATTGTGTTATTAGTTATTATTATATTTTGAAAAAGTTGTGGCTATGGGCAACCACATTAAAACCCATATTGTGACTAATAATCTATGTTATCAATAGACTATTATGACTAGTATTACATATATAAAAGTAAAACCTGTTTATCTTTATATATATAATTCTTCTGTGAGTGTGTATGTCACTGAACTTCTCTCAAACGACTGGACCGATTTTGATGAAATTTTTTGTGTGTGTTCAAGGGGATCTGGGAATGGTTTAGATTTACAATACGGTCAACTGGATATTGTTTTTTGAGACGTGGGACAGGACAACGTCTGTCGGGTCGACTAGTTTTAATATAATATAATAATGCAATTATTTGCCAACCTCAAATTCTAATGACATGCTTATCATTATGGTTTACAAAGTAGCATAGACGATAAAAAAAATACATTAGTAAATAGTGGTTTCATAGATGCCAATGCCCAACAGGAAAACAAAAACTAATAATAGTATAAATTTATGTGGAACTAGTTCTCAAGCGCAAACCAAGATATTTTTAATTTGAATGCATAAAGAAACCATTTATATCGTTATACTCCACGGTTAAAAAAATGAGTCATACTTTTATTAAAATCACGAAATAACTAATTCCTTTAGCGGCATATGCTAGCAGTAAAAACAAAAGGAAAAAGAAATTAAAATAATCTGCAGAAAGGATAGTAAAAGATCTGTAAAATGTAAGGAATTACAGCGCTGCGTTTTATCTGATTAGACCAGATGCTTCCCAATTCTCATTTCCTTAAGGCACGATTCCTCCAAGGAAGTATGCAGTAGATTTGTTTGCGAACAATTTGTAAAACACCAGCATCGTACCACCACTAGTAAAGCTGTGAATAACTTTTTGTAAACGGTCAGTGTGTGTACACACATGTTTTTTTTTTCAAAAAGTGCGTTTATGCCTATAGTAGAACAATAATGAGTTCGTGAACAATATTTTTTACGCATGCCCACTTCTACATACTCCATGGGTGCGTGGACTATAGTAACAGCTGTTACTATAGTCCACGCACACGATGTGCGCGAACAATTTGAAGTGATAACTTAATAAGGGAGTGTGATTCGGTTTGTGACATAGACCGGCCGGCTGGCTCGTCCTTTCGCATTCTAACCCACACTGCATCACTTATAACTACAGTCACGCGTCCCTAGACGCAGACTTATTTTTTAAATATTCGCGCGAAATTTGCTATTGTTTGCGTCAGTGAGTTCAACTGAATTAACATATGCCGCACATTGTACATCACAGTACGGCACTGTTGAGCACACTGGTAGAATCGCTCCTTTAGGCAAGAGCCATACTTGACGGAAATTCTGTCGCGGATCTTATGCGGGAGTCTATTTGACCAATTAAATCCGCAACGGAACGACGGATCATTCGCGTTGTGTGCCTGCTAATTTGTAATTTGTACGCAATAACATGTATTAACGTTCATAATCTTCCGGGACGGAATTTCCGCCAAGTGTGGCGCTGGCCTAAGGCTTGACAAAATGAGGTCCGTGGAATTAGCCGTCTTTGCCCTAGTGTGGTATAATCAAACCATTGTTCTCAGTTTTGGGGTTTCTGATCTCCACAGAGATATAATTTACCGGGAAAGGCCGTATTGTTCGTCGTAAGAGGATAATGATGGGTTTTTACGAAGCTCAGCTGAATTTCACTGGAATTGCGCCTCGTGTCTAGTTCGTGATGAGATTCGGTTATTTGATAGCTATTGTATTCATTGCCTTAGTGTTGCAAGGTAGGTGAAACTTATTCTATTCAATGCCCATTCAGCAGCGCAGAAGACGACGGATAGTTTGAGATGAGACGAAGAACAATTGTCTGCAGATTTTGCAATTATTTTTTCTGTGAAAATGCCCAGTTAATCTATCTGCAGTAAACAATTATCTGTATGCACGCAGAGAAAAATCTGGCTACCAATACAAGAAAAAACCCTACTGCAACTAGAACTTCTGTTTGCAGTCGTGACAGCAAGACCCACGAGTTTACTTTACAAAAAACATTCTGTTATTATATCTACCAGAGATTTATTAATGACAACTAGATGTTTAGAGCAACTGACCAAGCAATGTTATACTCACTACAAGGTAAATAACGCGCCTGTTACAGTACCCATGTAAATGTAACCATACGTAGTAGTAGAGATGACCGGACTGATTGTATGAACTACTAAGCAATCTAGTAAACATTAACTATTCGTATCGTAACACTAACTTTTTAGTATTGTTATGTTAACTTTATGTTTTTGTAACAAGCACAATACACATTGTAATGGTAGCATTCTAGGTATTGTTACCGCTACTGTTTCGTATCGTATATACTTAATACCTACTAGCTTAGGTGGAGCCTGCAATCTAGTGCACTTGCAGCACTAACGGATCCTCTCAGGCTTTTAATGGACAAAAATACAATTTTATTTGTCTTAGTATAAGCAACCAAAACTGTATTTTCTCAATTATGAAACCCCATAGAAATCAATTTTTGGTGTTGCCAGTACATTGGATTGCGAGCGCTCCATCTAAACTCTAAAGAGCCTTCAGTAAGTGTGACGCCTTTTAATGAAATTAAATTATAAATTCTACTTGTCTTCGATTATCTAGCTTTAACTTAAAATGAATCAAAGAAATTAAGATTAACGGCATTTTCGTTATTAGGACGTCCCACGTGCTTCGGCTCCATTATGTAGTTTGAGGTTTCCTGGAATAATAAAAAATATTAAGTAGGTAAATAGAAAAATAACATTTATTTTATAATCATCGCAATCATTCAAAATCTTGTCATAATCTTAATCAGCGCATATCTTTATTACTTCTTATACAAAAGTCAAATACAATGAAATATTTATTTATGTATGCATCAATGTATTTATGTATGCATCATTTCCGTAGTTTCTATTTCCTTAAATCTTTTCTTAGCTCTCTCTGTCACTTTATGCCACTTCTCTGTCACTAAATGCCAAGGTTCCGTACAGTTTGGCGCCACTGGATGTCTTCATCCGTTTCACTTTCTGGAAAGATACATACGTATATAAATAAAAAATCATAAAACAAATAAAGTACATAGTTTCATTTAAATAAAATAAAACAAGTTACAAGTTTATTAATTAATATAGGTAATTTAGTTTATTGATTAATTCCTTAACTAGATTACTGTCTTGCTAGACAGTAATCTAGTTAACAGTTAGCATAGAGAGTGTAGATATTGTTACATTGTTTACTGAAATATACATAAATAATCTATATATATAAAAATGAATCCCTATTTCCCTTGGTCACGGCATCACGCCTGAACGGCTGGACCGATTTCGCGAATTCTTTTTTGTTCTGTTCGTTATTATCAGCAGAAGGTTCTTATGAATGAAAAAATTAAGTAAATTGCGTGTCTGGACACAATTTGAATACTCATTTAAAATACAGCCTGTACCCATATAAAATACTTATTATAAATTCTAGGTAGGTACTCGCCTTTGTCAAGAATTTGCAGTTGTTCCAGTATGTCTTTAACTTCTAATAATCCATAAGATCTTTGATTATTATATTACAAATTTTTCTTCGCCCATTATTTGATAATTTGCCTTGTTCAGAGTATAAATTTAGCAGGCCTCGTCCTTCAATCCTTTTCAATGGCTGAAATGAACACAAAATACCTATTTATTAAAAGAATTAGGTAGGAAATTATATTGAAGTTTTATTTGCACATAATGTCTGTCTGTTTTATTTTGAGATCAAGTAGTCTTTATTTGAAGTATTCATCTTACCAAACATGCATCTTCATTACAGATCGTCATATCCTGATCTCCAATAGTGGTAGCCACCTCATGCTCATTAGATGTAGCCATCTGATCCTCACTTTTGGTTGCTACGATGATGATGTTGGAATCATTTGATTGGGTAGAGGTATCATTATTACTTAGAGGGACCAGAAATTCACTAATACTATGTATTTGTTTGTGCTTGGGATTAAGCATGTCTACAAACATAGGGGCCTGCAAAATACAATTTTGTTATTAAAAGTACATACTACTTATATAAGTGTACTACACAACACAAGCCTATGTAAAATAAATAGGCTAGTGTCGGTCAGGAACTAAGAATGAAAATTTATGAATTCCCATCACAGACCGAAAGGAAATACTAGTTCATCATCAAAAGCTTAAATCGTTCATTGCTCTTTAGTTCACACCGCTTTCCAAAGACAAAAACATGCAAGGCGTTCATACGGATCTTAAAGTTCCAAGCTCTTATGTCATTCTGTATGTTCATAAGTTAAGCTAGCCCTGCAGCTTGATAAAACCAATTTTTGTTATATCATCAGGATTGCAATAGGTACATTTGCAAATTTTCTGATCAATACAACAATTCTAAGTTGGTTAAAATCGCCTTCTAAGATTTGTTCAAATTACTTCGAGGTGAAGCTAATAGAAGCATGTTAAAAGTAGAAGATACTTACGGGACTGCTGCTGGTAGGTGGCATTTCGCACTCTTCTGGGTTAGTTAATTTTTTCCAATTCTCCATGTTTCTCAAAAATTTGGCGTTGTCTCCTATTGGAGCGATCAATTCTTTGACTAGATTGTTGTCTAGCATCGCCAGCGTTGAAATTGTTACATTGTTTACTGAAATATACATATATAATAATATGTAAATAAAGATGCCGAAAACTGCCGGGACAACAACTATCAAAACACTTTTATTTCAACTTACCTTCAAATGTATTGATATATTGAGGTAAACCCCACTGCAGTAATAACTGCGGGATATCACCACCTTCGTCCCCATCCATCTTTGTGAACTATCACCAATTATTAAAAAAAAACACACAAAACTGTTATAAATAGCAAATACGAAGTAACTTGTTACTTTGTTCAGTTCAGTTTCTTGTAACTGGACTGCGCGACAATTTGCCAGTGTCGAGTTAAATAAAATTACAAAGTGAAATTATGTATGTACTTTGTTGAGCGCGGTCTAAATCACAATGGCGGCTGACACTGACAGAGACAGAGAGCGCCGGCGCGGCGCCGGGGCGCGGGAGTCGCGGCTATCCAACTGTTCGTTTTGTTGTGCGAGTTTTTTTATTGTTTAGAAAAACACTATTTACAGAACACGATACTTAGTTATATGAATACAACTTCGTTTGTTACTTTAAAACACACTAACGGAATAGCATAGAATAATACATACATTGTATGTTTATGGAGTAATCTTTACTATAATATTCTGGTAAAACCAATGACACTGTTTTAAAGTAAACCAAACAAAACGAATAGTATAATATACTTGGAACAATATGTATTGCACACAATAATATAGTTGTAATAAAAAAAAATTGTTTAGATTACAAACAAACATGTAGTCCACAATTAACGTTGTAGATCATTATTCGGAACTCGATCACTTATTACATGCGAATTTCTTTATCTTAGTACATACAATACATTTTATGCATATTAACATAATTATTGTATAAGTTGCAATAATTATTGATGTTTTATTTCAATGATATTTTATTGTGTGCTACATTTATCAAATAATATTATGAAACATACGATTAGTACGACTGAATAATTAATCATAAAGGTAACTAGGACCAAGTATTTCAAACTGGAATTGTTGTAACCTACTTTTAACAATTAGATTAAGTACTTCTGTTTGTCACCGATTTCTCTGCGTGTGAGTACATAAGTCATTGTATTAGACACGTAAGGTACTGATATCAGATGCCTTCTACATGAAATAAACTACCTTGTTGCAATATCGTTGATTGTTAATTTATTAATGTATTATATTTATTGATAGCTTATTTATATAGGCTGTGTGAATGATGACATGTGTAAGAAAGGAGTGAGTGTTGAGGTGACGAGTGACAGAGAAAAATGGAAGTAAAAAAACATGTTGTGCCGACCCCACGCAAAGTGGGACAAGTGCAAGAAAATTATGATAATTGGCTTATTAATGTTGATTTCTATCTCTGTGAATTAATCAACAACAATGTATACTAAAGTTCTTTGAATATTTTGTTCATGTTTGCAATGTCGAACGATTTAGAATTAATGTATTATATTTATTGATAGCTTATTTATATAGGCTGTGTGAATGATGACATGTGTAAGAAAGGATTGAGTGTTGAGGTGACGAGTGACAGAGAAAAATGGAAGTAAAAAAACATGTTGTGCCGACCCCACGCAAAGTGGGACAAGTGCAAGAAAATTATGATAATTGGCTTATTAATGTTGATTTCTATCTCTGTGAATTAATCAACAACAATGTATACTAAAGTTCTTTGAATATTTTGTTCATGTTTGCAATGTCTAACGATTTAGAATTAGAATTTAAAATTAATCCAAGAATAGAGATCTACATACACAGTGAACATCGTACGGATGAGAAAATAACAATTATCCCATCTCAAAGTAGTTCAAAGACTCATTATATTAATCTTTAGTACCTTTCTCAGTACAGCAAACTATAATTACTAAAAGCAGACGTAATTATCTAGAAGCGAACAAGGTGGACTGAACTTAGATAGTGAAATTTCAGAGTAATTATACAAAAGGTAGAGAATTTATTTTATTCTTAGAACAATTTATCTAATGGGCAGTAATAAAAAGGGGTAAAATAACGAAGGAAATGAAATAATAATACCTTATTTATTAAAAAATACAAAATTGAGGTTAACAACAACAAACGTTAGCTAACGTACAAGTAATAGGATTATTATTTTATTTTTATTTATTTATTAACTATAATTAACAGTGAGTATTATTCAAGGTACGTCATATTTTTACAAATAATTTATTCATGTACATTAATAATTCACACAACAACATCTAGTCCCGTGGTAAGCTCCAAACTTGTGTTGCGTGTACTAGATATTTGATATACTTAATATAATAGGCATGCATCTATATATATATATATAAAAAAAAATCCCTATTTCCCTTGGTCACGGCATCACGCCTGAACGGCTAGACTAGAAAGAAAAAATTAAGGAAATTGCGCGGAAAATTACAAAATTCTTAATTACTTAACCACCATATAAAATTAATAAACTTTTTTAATTTAACCTTATGACATTTGACATAGAATGGACTGAATGCGTGACGTTTAAAACGGATTCTTCTGTCAATCTTATTTTATTGATAAACAATACATTAAAATTAGCGCTTCTCGGCCTTTTGGCTAAGATCAAAGTGTGTTAGTACATTTAAAAAAACTAACGTAATAAAATCAAAAATCTGCTCATTTATGCCGTCTAAGGCGGAACAAAGTTCGCCGGGTCAGCTAGTATATGATATAGATATGTTTACTATACATAATTAAACACCCACCGCCGACCGATAGCCCATTACGCATTCTAGGTTTAGTTTTAATTTCTTATTGTATTGTTTATCTGGTGTTTAATAATGTATTTTCTATTCTATTCTACCCAGACCAAGGATAAAGTGCTTGCAGAACATACAAACACTTTCACCCTCAGCGGGAATCGAACCCGCCACCTCTAGCTAATATAAGCAGATATCATAATCTGCTAATATTTGCAGATTATGATAAGGTTTATAATGTTTATGGCTATACGCCTAGACATTTGAATATAATAGAATAGAAAATCTTTATTTGTTACTCCAAACA
This sequence comes from Gymnoscelis rufifasciata, assembly GCA_929108375.1. NCBI lineage: Eukaryota > Metazoa > Arthropoda > Insecta > Lepidoptera > Geometridae > Gymnoscelis > Gymnoscelis rufifasciata. Next base: position 4,950,516 of record OV815317.1, on the reverse strand, counting down.
TACAACATAATGCAGATAAGGATTTGGATTATCAGGATAATCTGAAAAAAGCATAAAATTTAGATTCAAAATCCATATAATATTAAATGCTTATATCCATTATAGGAAAGAAAAATGTTTATCTGTAAATAACATATCTTGCCAAATAACATCCATTAAAGACTTCCTTATATAACGGATCTTATCATATATTATTCGAAGTAAGCTCGGATATCAGAATTATTAAGATGTTTCTGTTCCATAACTTTTGTTTCAAAGAAACTTGTTATGAAGAACATACATTACAAAAACACCATTTTCAACTTAATACTGAGGTTGTTAATCGTTTTTTTTGTTTCGTAAAATTTAGTACAATTTTCATTTATTATTCACGATCAGTTTTTCATCAGAAATTTCTTATTCAATAATAATGTTTTCTTTTAACACGTGCTTAAAAGGTGTCCGCAATCATCGTGAGGAAGCCGGAATGTTTCAAAAAATTTGAAGAGTTGTGAGACTGGACATGTGACATTCTCCAAGACGCACTTGGCCAGCGTGGCAAATTAAGGTATAATCTCCCCCGACCAAAGAGAACTCCTTGTACCTCAGCTAAGAGAATGTAGTTAGGATTGCTAGTGTGAAGAGTGCAAAACAACTTAGGCAATAATCAGCACAGTTTCGTTAAGGTGGTCATAATGGCAATCTATAATAATAAAACAAAAATGCTTGTGTTTTCTTTATGAGAAAACATTTTATCTGTTTAGAAACGAAAATATTTTAACTGGTAATACTTAATTGGTAATTTCGTGACAATTGACATCAAACATTTTGACCACCAAGCCTTAAACCTTAAAAGTTCCATGGACGGAATTCTCGTTGCGCAATCTGGCTATTAATTACGCTACAAAGTTTCAAAACACAAAATTCCGAAAATTGAAAATGAAATACATTTTTATCACAGAAATGGACGATTGAGTATTTTTCAAACCACCGCACCACAAAATAAATTCACGTTGTCTTTTCAGATTCATCCATCTACAAATTTGCAATTAACAGACCAATTTAATTTTCTGGGAAAAATTACGCTTTTGCCGAAATTAAATAAGTGAAAAGGGGAATTGTGACTGGTCGTGAGAAAAGACAAGACGAAATAGCGCTATAACGAAGCTTATCAATTATAACGGTTGTCAATTTGTTGCGGAAATTGTTCTTTTGATATTTTCTTTTCAAGCCTGAAAGCCTTAGTGGTTCCGTGAACAAAAAATAATATTTATGATATTTTTAAATAACAATTATTTTCCGATATTTAATTACCGACAAAACAGTATTAATAGTGCGGTTTTTGTAAGCATACCTCTTAACCAGGGGTGGTTTAATTAAAATCTTGTTCGAATTTTCCGTTAACCTTTTCAGATAAAATGAAAGAATTTTAAAATACAAAAAGTGGAATAATATAATTTATCTATAGGTAACAGTAATTGAAAAAAAATTTACCGAAGTTTTACAATATTGGATGTAAATTTTAGAATTTTATTGTTATGCAAATACCCAACCGGCACAGCCGCTACGTTTTAAGTACAAAGTCAGGCTGCCATAAAATAATTTGTCATTCTCAAGCAATACTTCAACGGACTTAGTTTCAGACAAAAGCCGTCGAACTTTCTGGCAACCGGACAAAGATTCTGCAAACAATTTCAGAGATTGACCAAACTGCATTGTGCAAACAACAAAACAAATCACGGTTGACATCTATATCCTATATCATTCAAGTTTTAGTACATACATTTTAATACATACATTGCTTTGATATAATGAGCTAAAGTCAATCAATCATTACAATAATTTCAATCGTTTATTAAAAACCAAAGAAAGTATTTCATTATTAACGCAGTCTTTATATGGTATATATTTTCCTCTGTTTTCATCCTTTTATAGGTAGAAGGTAGTAGATCCGCCCTTCAAGGCCGATTTGCTGAAATTTGGTGTGTTGATAGGTTGTAAAAGGTACTTAGGTCACTTTTAACCACGTAAAAATTTGTCGTAGGAAAATTCATTATAAATATTACCGCAAGGTACTTGCTATTAATTATATAATTCTTATTAATCTGTTCCTAGATTTAAGTTCGACATCACCTCTTATCTGATCCTAAATTGATCATTATTTATCGAAATACCTTTAATAGATAATTCCAGTAGACTCAAAGTAGTGCCCCAACGGGGTGCATGCACATATTGACCTCAGCCAGTAATAAAACCTATTCTGTTTAAATGTTTGTGTAAGCAAAATAATATAATAGCATGCTGAATATGCATTTCCTCTACCAAGATAACAAGCTCGCTCAGAGAACACATTTCCAAAGTAACTCTTCTTTCGATTGCCAATGTATAGCAACGAGCTATAAACACAGTACTCAAATATTGTGATCAAAACACCCATTAAATGAAATATATACACAAGTATCGTTATTTGAACACTATTATAAAATATGTGACGTAAAAACCTTTACAAAACAAAAACATGAATAAAATCCAACGGTGTATTTCCACCAGTGAATTCGAATAAAAGTTCAATATCAAACCTATTCGGTGAATTGGTTCCCATACGTCATAATGCGCCAACAAAGTTGGATACAATCCACTGCCAAATCTGGGTTAAATTTCAACACAATTACACATTGCTCTCGAACGAACAAAGGCGAAATATCATTCAACAATGTGTACGAGTAATTAATTATCCAGTTGGAATATCACGGTTTTAGTTGTAGGGTGAATTAATATTAAATTAACTTTAGGTGTAGAATATGAAACACTAGTAGTGCCCTGCGATGTTACCCGCGTTCTAATGGATTCGCAATGGAATGCCATTTTCCGCGGTAAAACTAAGGCTTTGTCCTTTCTCTGGCTCTAGAGAATCTGTGTACCAAATTTAATTTAAATCAGTTCAGTAGTTTTTCCGTGAAATAGGAACGGACAGACAGAGTTACTTTCGCATTTATAATATTAGTATTAATTATTATACTTTTAGTAGGTATGTTTATTATACATTGGCCCCAATTAAGGATGTTTGATTTTATTTCTGTTGGAAAAGAACTGCATCCACTATAAACCAACACGTTTTAAAAGTGATCTTTCTCATCAATGGATGTCTAACGACTGCTTATTCACAGTATTTATTCGAGACTTTAATTGACCGTTTCCATTTCTGTTCCGTTCGACCCTTCGGGCACGGCGTCGATAAACCACGTCTATATTTTTATATTTTCCCGTAAATAGACCGATATAAGTTACATAAAGCCGTGTAGGTAGGTGGAAGAACAATCGAATTTCATTCCGAAAGTCGTAGGTGCTAATTCCGCGCTGAGCACCTCTGGATTTTTGTTATTGAAAATATAAGTGCGCCATAAATACTGGCTTTATGCAAAACATCGTAAGAAAAACGGAATCTTTTGAGAACTGGGACTCCTTATATATATATATGTATATGTAGATATTAATATTGATGAGTAGCTATTATCCTCACATTACTCCGTCACAGTTCAAGATCAATACGTTTTAAAACAAATAACGTTTTTTTTAAGAAAATGGCAAAATACTTCTGTGACAATAATTCTATTCATGGTGAAAATTTGATATAAACGTTCAGCAATTCGCAGTCGAACTTTTGCGGTATAACTTAACCCTCCTACGCATTTTCAGTTCGATCAACGCATACTATTATAAAGTTTCACGGATACGAAACAAATAGGAACATTGGCATACTAACAAATAACTGGGATACCAATTGGATGAAGGCTTATTATACACAATCTAAAATCCCCAAAACCATTCTGCGGTTTAATCACCAAGCATAGTTTTGAGGGAAATCCCCACATAAACCGCCTTAGATCTACTTTACGGGTGATGATATTCCGTCCCCTTTAATAGTGTGTGTTAGTAAAATACAGTACAAAATAACACGGTATTAGCATGCTACAGTGCTAGTAGTATATGAAATACAATAGTAAAATAGCATGCTTAAAGATATTAGCAAGATATTTTATTAAATGACTGTCATGACTTGGTTAATTGATTTCTTTTAGATTGAGCTTTACTTTTGCAATGAATCGCATATTCTGTAAGAAATGCGCTGTTTTTTGAAAATAATTAATTGCTTCTATAGATCTAGTATTGCATTTCTTTATAGTGACAAATCATATTACATCGCGACTCGAATCGAAGCACATTAATTAGTCGGCATAATGTGAATGAATGTAATATGTTTTGAATCACCGGAAAATCGGTTTCTTGGAAAGAGTTGATCTTATTCAAACGGGAATTAATGTTTCATGTTTTGAAAAATGCGGCATAGTAACGAAGATCGGCATTGAGCACCATAACCCATTATAAATATTGTTACATTTTGTTTTTAGTATTACTCATCTGCTCCTGCTCCAAATAACAGCGTCTTAGATAAAACTTTTTTGCCAAAAATTAAACCAACTTCAAAAAGGTAACTGAAAAGTAAAAAATAAATTAACTTTACAAATCATTTCGACATTATAAGTGATAATTAAAAGAAACATAAACAATTAAATAATTAAGTATTTAATAATTTTGAGGTCGGTGCCAAGTAAATACTACAAAAAAGTTAATGCAGTAACAAATACATTTTTACCTACACTATACACATTATCAATGGATTATCATTATCATTGTCAAAATAACATACTAATTAACAGCATATAAGACCCAAATAGAAAGGCGTACCTATATCCGCGAATGGACCGATATTTAGAGTTAATTTCCTACTAATACTTTATGGCTTGAGTTGTGAAAAAGATTGATGTTAGGTACCTATATTATATCTAGTTATTGTTTAACTTGGCACCGACTTCAAAATAATTAAATACTTAATTATTTAATTGTTTGTGTTTCTTTTAATTATCACTTATAATGTCGAAATGATTTATAAGTTAATTTATTTTTTACTTTTCAGTTACCGTTTTGAAGTTGGTTTAATTTTTGGCAAAAAAGTTTTATTTCACGAATTTTAGTGATTACTCTACTAAAATATACCTTATAGAGTTCTTTAGAATGTCCTTCATTTTCATCATCAGACCCCTAATATCAGTCAAAACCCATTTAGATGAACGGTCTCAGTAATATAAGTGAATCAAGCCCAATCTCAAAGTACTTGCTGTAAATCGTTGAGGAGTTCCCTCGACCGCCTTTCCCTCCATCATCAGATCAACACCAGACCCTCATTAATAAAAGGGCTTTAAAATTCATTATATTGAATAATATTAAGGAACACACAAGTCGGAAAGACAATTTTTTCAAGGATTTCCCTCAATTTCTTCAGGATTCTACCACCAGATCCAGGTTTCCTTACCATGGGACCACCCTGGGGATACTCTATTTCCAACAAAAAAAAGAATAATCAAAATCGTTTCATAAACGAAAAAGTTATACGCTGACATACATAAAAATATATATATATATATACGGTCGAATTGAGAAACTTCCTTTTTTTTGAAGTCGGTTAAAAACAACACCAATACCTGGTAATGAAAAACCTAAGAAAGTATTACATAATTAACTCAGTCATTAGGACTTTACCTCCTGTGCCCGGTATCGCCTTACAAAGGCATATAAATAAATACTTTACAGACTAACATACATACATTTAACTTAAAACTAATTATTAAATAACCGAGTTAAAATTAGTTTACATGAAATATTTTCATAATCTGTCCACGATTTAATAATAATAATTAGCACTATCGTTAGGTATATATTTTTTAGCAACAATAATTTGGAGTTGCTATTTTATTCCAACACTAGTATATCGTACTAACCTACAGTCTTTATGCCCTTAAACGCCCAATGGGTGTAAGCAATATGCCTCGTTAATGGTTTGCGAAATAACTTCACGTATGATTGCTTTTTGTTTAACTTTTTGGGGTACGTTTTATAAAAGTTCCGGTCCTAAAATAAAGCTGGTGTTTGTATTTTTTGGCAGCTTTAGAATTGGACAAAAACAACAGCAAAACTGTGGAGAGAACATTCGAGAACTCTCAATTATGATGAAAATTTTACCATTGCAAGTGTTCATTAGAGCAAGCATTTTATTACATTGTAACTATATTTGGGATATGATTTAGGTCAGTTCGTAGAACAGATGGCATTGTAAGCATATATGGCTTATGGCTTTAGATAGATAGATAAAACATTTATTTGTCACCACAACACAGAACATAGGTAAATAAAAATAGAACAGACAATACATTGGTAATTAAAGAAAGACAATACAGATAAACAATTTATAAAATAATTAAATAGAGAACATAGATTACAATGGAATAACAAATTAAAAATAAACATATAATAACAGTACTCAAAGACTAATAGACCTATGTGTGTGCTGCAGCGTGACAAAAAGGCAATACTCAGCGCATATTTTGCTCTCAGAGCAAACACTGATTTTCAGTATTGCCCGTCGTGACGAGCCTGACCATGCAATATGAAGAATGATGTTATTCGTACTCGATTCCAAAAATAACGGGTCAGTAACTTAAGCCCGAATATCTCCCGAACTACGTATGCTAGATTGAGTATGAGTCCATCTCTTACTTTTCGAATTTTTTAGATGCTTAATAATAATTTACCGTTGCGTAGCTCTGTCCCCCGCACTGAGTGCCTATGCTACCAGTGTATGCGCTTTGATCTTTTATTGCCTGATAATACTTAATACTCGTATTGTATCCAGAATAATAAGTAAACAATCATATGTATGTATTTACAAAAAAAAAAGTATCTATGTAGTATATCAGTCACCTAACACCCAAAGTACAAGCTCTGCTTAGTTTTGGGGTGATGCTGTGTGAGTAGTACGGAAATATTTATTTATTTTTATATTATTGTTACTAAATATGGAACCTTAATTACACCTTAATTCATAGTTAATAAACTACATCCTATTCAATAAAAGGACCTGGAGGTGGAGGGAGGAGGAAGGAGGCTTCTCCGGGCCACATTACGAAACACGAAAAAATCGTCTCTATATGTGTTAACAGAGGGATGAAACCCACATTTTGGGTTGAAAAATCCCGCAATTCTCTACTAAGTTACGTTATTTCATCATATTTTTCGACACAAATTTAGAAAATTAAGTTTTATCATAAATAAACTTAAATAACTTATGGAGCAGTGAGATAAAGATTAGACATGTTTTGTGGTGAAATGGATATAATAGACAAAACCCTATGATCAGTTTACCATAGCAGGGTGCATCATATATTTAAGGGTGAGTGGAGCGCATACCCTTTAACTAAACGTGTGGCTCACGCGAGGCAGGGATGAGCAGAGAGTCAATGAGTGTTACATTCGCCCGTTCACGCTTGGATGACGCTATCCAGTTACACTACAAAGTTGATGAAGTGAGCGCATAAAAAATAAAATATACCACTATAGGGTAGACGTCTAAAAATAATAGTTCCCTCATTTAGATTAATAAAACAATTTTCCTTTTATTTTTTCAACAATTATAAGTCAAGACGATATAATACAGTTCATTGAAATTTCGCGTGACGCAACGCTTAAGTACGATCTTTGACGAAGTCACTATATACTAATACTAATACGTCACAGGCCCTTACTCTAGATCTTTGGTGCTCTATTTTGGGACTTATTTATTAAATTAGCGTCTCCTAGCGTCGGAAGACCACCAACGAGATGGACGGATGACTTGTTCAAAGTTGGCGTGGAAACAAAGTAAAATAGAACATGAGTATGTAGTAAAAAAAAATGATATTTCACTAAATCGTATAATCTATTATAGTTTAAGAGAAATGTATTCAAATTTAGAAATTTTTGTTTTAATTTGTATGTGAAAATTATTTGTGTGTAACACAAACATTTACATATATATATTGCTGGATATATTAATCCTTAATTTTAGGCAGAATATTTATTAGAGTCAATAGGCTGAAATAAATTATGATGATGACATACTCGAGGTGTGGTGTTGCAAGATGGGTACTGATTGTGTGTTGGCGTTGGTTGTGACCTTTATAGTCGATATACGCTCATAATTCTCTGCATGAATATGAAATAATTGTACGCGTATTACATTCTTAAGCGAGAGAGAGAATTAAATCATATTGAATATGCATGACGCCTACATAAAAAATAGGTATTCTGATTAGCCACTTTGTTAGCCCGTTCAAAAATACTGACAACCTATTTTTAGCTTTATCCATTTTAAAAGAAAATAAAGTGCCACGATGTAGATGTCACAGTTCCGGAGTGGTGGCTTGTGACTTATATACATTATGTACATTTTGCTGGATTACGTCATGCAAAACTATAACACAAACAACTACAAAAAACTGTATCGTCTTGATTTGTCGTTTGCAAGAAAAATTAAAAAAAAAGGTATGTGTGCGATTCACACACGATAGAAATGAAACTTCAGTAAATCGACCAAAGAAAGAGATGAATAAAAAAAAACACATAAAAATACTGTGCAAAAAGATTTTGTTCGGGCGGTCACCCATCCAAGTACTGGCGTCGCGCAAAGTTGCTTAACCTTGTTAGCGTTTAAGATTGGCTTACCTGTCGTTTTTTCCGTTGCATCCGGTTTGAAATCACAACAATTCTAAAGAAGTTTCACTTCAACAATTTTGAGTAATATTGACAAATTCATTATTATTTTTTAGTCATCTACCCTATAATGTCTGGTGTTTCCAAAGTCTTCTCATCAAAATTCGGCCTTCGAAATAACGGTGTCAATACAGCCACAGGCTCTGTGAAAACATTGCTTATTATCAAAAAAGTTTTTAATAAAAATATTTTCTTCAGCCTCAAAATATTTACGCGACGAGTGTTGTTTAACCAGAATGTTCTAAACTCTCAAGTGCCAAAGTTTGTTAGCTTGTTTCACTTAAGTTCGGCTTGCGATACTATGGCCTACAAAGGTTTAAACACAACTAGAGAACCATTTCTTAAAATGTTATGAAAACCATAATGACTCTTTATATATATATATTTATATATATATAGTATATGTACCTCTCTTTAGATACTTAGTATATGTATTTATTAACCATTGTATTTTTATATATATTTAAAGTTAATTGTTTTATGCTACATAGATAAACCTTCATTTGACCACAATCTCACGAATGAAGCTTATTAGAGTTTTTTTAACCCCCGACCAAAAAAGAGGGGTGTTATAAGTTTGACGTGTCTGTCTGTCTGTCTGTGGCATCATAGCTCCCGATCAGATAGAGCTATTTCAATTTAGTTTGTTTTGTATGAAAGGTGAGTTTGGCCCGGGTGTTCTTAGACATGTTTCATGAAAATCGGTTGAGCCGTTCAAAGTTATGGGGGTGAGAGTTGGGAAAGAAAACCGAACATCTGCAAATATACTAGAGTGGGGTATCAAATGAAAGAGCATCGCGTGCCCTAACTACTAAATATTATGGTGTTTTACTTATAAGGAAATTAAGGCATTAGAATCGGGGGTTTTTCTTAAATTTTTAATTTAGATTTTTATTTCATTAAAATACTGGGGACATGTGAGTACATGACCTTGACTAAGATAGTCATAGTCATAGTCTACTTAGATCTTCGAGCAGCGATAGTGAAGCGCCCCCACCGAAGTGAACTCAAATATAATATTTTGCATCTCGCTCCTTTGCACATCCTTTATCTTCTGTCCGCTTCTAAAATAATGAAATAAATTTGCCGCTAGCGGCCACTGAGGTTATTAACGCATAATTAACCAATGTCAAAGTCAAAAGTCAAAGTCAAAACATTTATTTCCTTAGAAGCCTATGCTTACATGGACAGGTCAACTTAAAGCTAATTGAAATAAAAACTAAGAATAATCAAGGAAATAACATTGTCTTGACAGTTCGCTTCATTTTTTTACACTGAATTGAGAAAGCTTCCATCTCTTATGTTGATATTATAACAATGTTGGTGTACAACATGGTTATCACTTAAACATTTAACATTTACAAACAAATGCTAGTCAAACATGCACATAACAGAAAAAATATATCTAAATTCAGCTATTTTGTCCATCCTAGTGGAACCGGTGGAATATACTAAATGTTACCTTATTCCTACTTGTATCAATAATCATTAAGGTTTGTGTGAGGAAATAAACGAATTTTATTTTTATTTATTTATTTTAATAGCCGCTAAGACGCTATAGTCGACAGTTCATCAACGTTTATTAAAACGACTTCCAGCTGAACAACACCTTTGGAGGTTTTGTCTGTTCACGTCCGTAAGTGGTAACCCTCTGAATCCTTACACGTGACCTCCGGGTGGTGCTAAGAATAGTCTCTGGTGGGAGGCTTCGGCCGCGGCTTGTCACCACCCTCCGGGCTGGGCCAGTGCGTGAAGCGATTTTTTCGTGTTTCGTAATGTGGCCCGGAGAAGCCATCTTCTAGGCCTTCATGCTCCATCTTAGACCACATCGTCACTTTACATCAGGTGAGATTGTGGTCAAATGAAGGCTTATCAATAATAAAAAAAAAAAAAAAAACCTACAAAACATTCACTATTACTACGTCAGCTTTCTGTTTACTCTCATTTCATTTCAATTTAATATTCCAAGTATATACCTCTTCCATTTGGTAAAATGCAATTATTGCAGAGCAGGTGTGCAACTGACATTTTACTAGTACCTACCATTTCTGAGAGTTGAAATATTAAAATTTACTATATCTTGTCTTTGAAAAAGCGGTCGTAATGTTGCGGTGACATGATATAAATGCTTTTATCATGACGGGTGTGAAAGTCCTACTCTAGTTAAAATTTTCGAGATTGTTTGTAGATTTTAAAAAATATATATGCTGGCGATAGGAAGTGAGACTGGAAATAAGTCTAAAATAAACAGGTATTATTATATTTTCAAAAGTACTCCCTAACTAACGGCGATTTTTAAATCACATTACCCTTACACGTGACCTCCGGGTGGTGCTAAGAACAGTCTCTGGTGGGAGGCTTCGGCCGCGGCTTGTCACCACCCTCCGGGCTGGGCCAGTGCGTGAAGCGATTTTTTCGTGTTTCGTGAGATTGTGGTCAAATGAAGGCTTATCAATTATAAAAAAAAAAAAAAATAAAAAAAAAAATACCTCGATGGGTCAAAATGACCTTTCAAAAAACCTTGTGAAAACTTCGGTAATCATCTTACCACAAAAGCAACGTTTTTTTTAATAATTGGTAAAAACAACAATTAAACAGTCAAACATTAAATATTCTTGGACTAGTCACACTTCTTATCAAGTCTATAATAAAATCTGTTAGACCAGATTTTTTATGCTATTACCAGATTATTACGGACGTATTTTCCAAAAAATTGCAGCTTTATTCGCAGCTTTGCAGTGAATAAATTGAACTCAGTCGCTCACGGTAAAATTTAATTACGTCTACCGGCGAAAATTGTAACGTGGTCAGTTGAATTCTACAACTCTTAATTGCTTTGAAACTATACAGGGTTGAAGATTAACAATAAATAAGAATAATGCTTGTTACGAGTCGAACCATTTTTGTACATTATTTACCTATAGTAATTGTCCAATAATTTATTAGGAAATCCCTGTTTTAATTTTACTGAAAATATACTGCAACAATTTAATTTTATATTATTAATTCTTTATTGCTCAACAAAACAATGTACAAAATGTGGGCTTAATGCCAAGGCAATTTCTACCTGAAAACCAATACAGGTAATGAGGTGTAAGTTGACGTGGTAATACAAAATCACTAATATTATTACTTAATTATTGGAAACTAAAGGAGGCTTAAAACGCTAAAATCAACTTAAAATATATAACAAATAACGAAAACATTAAGTAGTAGAAACAAATATTCTCAGTGTCTCAGACTCTCAGTCAAATGCAATCTTAAAAAATAATTAAACGTAATGTTATAAATAAAAATAAACAAAATAACGATAGAAAGGATCTTCGTCTTCCTGATCGGTACAATCTTGCCAGAGTGGTCGTGATCATTGCAAGTTTCCACTTGTGACTCCGCGCATTCGTTATATGGGACTGTACATTGCTGCCTTGATCCGTCCACCTCATGGGCGACCTGCGCGCGCGATAGAACGGATACTGTATTTATAAGGTATAAGGTATACCTTATGAATATAAAGTATTCTATAAAGTATTTACTAATGTATAAGGTATTTCTAGTTACAAGGTACTCACCTCAGAGTGTAATACAACCCACAATAGCACGCAGACATGCGCTGATTTCGAGTTACTAAAAAAATTTATGAATTTTTGTTGACATTAAATTTACATTGTTGTGAATTACTCGTTGGAGATGGAAAACCACGCTAATCTAGCTCCTTTTAAAAGATCGATAGCCTTCCATAAATAAGAAGGCATACAGTCTGCCTTCTTATTTAAGGAAGGTTATCGTTATAATATCGTCGGCTATAATTTTATTCTGTTATTATATTTATATAAGTGTTTGCACAAGTTGGCGTGTTATAAATACTCAAATAAATAAATTAATATTGCTGGTCAATCCTAGCATAGCATTCATCTATACATATCAACATAATCTAGCCCCGTGGAATGGTAAAAATTTGTGTTGTTATAAATGTATCTTAGTCACAATACTCTGATTTTATCTTTTATTTAAACCAGGTCTGACAGAAAGAAACATCTATGATTAAATAAGCATTTTTCGTTAGTCCTTTACTATCTTAAAGAAAGAAAGTAAATAAACTCTTCAGTAACGAAAAGCTTTCTAACGGAGAACAACACAGCGATGTCGAGGTTTCCTTTAGCTGCTTTTAATTTGCATACATTTGTCCTAAGTCCACTGATTCTACATTATCTATATAATACTAGTACAGTCTACCCGCATTACAGAGTACACAAACAGATATGACGTTCTGTTTAAGACGTATGAATGGACTCCATTGTCATTAAACCATTGCATTAAACATGTTATAGCAAACTTGAGCGCTGCGATTCTACTACATGACTATTACTATTATATTAAAGATTTCATCTGCAAATTTCCTACTGGACTGAATTTTTTTATTTTTATAACTTTTTTAGCAGGCACGATATCAAGATAATTTTTTCATATCTTTATAAGAACGCTGTTACAACGGTGCATACAAAAATGTAGATTGTCCGGAAATATTTATAAAAAAAAACTTTGGCATTGGGCTTTAAAGTGCCTGAAATAACTGGATTATTATTAGAACTAAAAAATAATCTAAATTTAAATTAAAAAAAAATCCAAACCAAAAATACAACACCTAATAAATATAACTATTTAGAATACAATATTATGCTGCAGGCAAATCTTTGGATCAGTCACATCTTACGGATTCTTTCGTTTATAGCCACTTTCTCGATTGGCCATTGTCCAAATTAATAAATTTCCTTGTTAATACAGAAGTATGTGAATGGAACAGGGTGAACCACACCATAGTTACAACTTCGGATCCAAATATTTTTTAGCCATCGCGTAATAGAGCGTTGGGGGGGAAAAAATGCCACAGTTGTCAATCACTAAATTTAAAATATTGGTTAAAACAATCTTAATAAAAAAATATGTGATTACCTTGACGACAAAACTGTTTGGGGCGGCATCTGCTCCAACAACAAATAAACAAATATATATGAATATCAGAACAAAAATTTGTTTTTAATTGCCTTATTTTAATTTAATTTATTTCCTATTTTTTATATAAGTACATTAATTTGTTTTTGTGTTTGTATGTTATTTTTGACTTTTCTTAGATTTGTAAAGTCAAACAATAGCCTATCTTACTAATAAATGATCTTGTATCTATCTTGAGGCGTTCGATAAATAAATGCGTATTTCCGGACAATCCACACAACAATATGTTGTGTAGAACACGCGCGTTATTCTTGGGGCTTACCAATGACTTTACTTTTCACCAGTGGAATCGAGTCAATCAAAATTTACGATATCAGTTATGGACACCATGAAGGTTAGGTTATGATTGTATAAGAAAAATTGCGTGCGAGGAGTGCACAACGCACCAAACGGTTTTTTTTTGCTTGATAAGCCTTTATTTGAGCACAATATCACCTGATATAAAAGTGACGATGTGGTCTAAGATGGGACATGAAGACCTAGAAGATCGATGGCTTCTCCGAACCACATTACGAAACATGAAATTGGTATCAAACCGTGTTAATTAATTTTAATAAATAAATAAATGAAAAAATCATTTCACGTTCTGGTCCAGCCCGGAGGGTGGTAACAAGCTACGGCCGAAGCTTAGCACCAGAGACTGTTCATAGCACCACCCGGAGGTCACACGGTACAACGCATAAAAGTGCAAGTTGGTAAAACACTTATCTACTTTTTCAGAACTAGTAATTAAAAAGTCAAAATTCGAATATTGAAATTTTTGTTGCTTAAATATAATATGCTTTGTGTTTCAATATTTTCTCTTTATTGTTGACTTCAAATTGTTTAGACAATGTATCAATGTAAAACTATACTACCAGATCACGCAATCTGGTTTGATTTGCATACTCTACCAATCAGTGTCCCAACAGATATCTGATGACATGAACTGGAGCACTCTGATTGGATTCCAACATAAACTCAATCTGAGACCAACAGTATTCCATAATACATTGTTAAGACGTCTCTAAATCTTGCAGATAGAATAGAATTTCCAATTGTGAGTAATACGATATCAAGATATAATGAAAACCTAGAAATACATTTTACATGCTTATGTTTGTGTGATGAAAATATTTCACTGTAAATCGGAATAACCGTAATAATGTAGATGAGTGACTCATAGGCAATTTTTTACTGTTGGAGAATAGACTTATCTTTCTATCTATATATTTATTGTAACGCAACATGAGGTGCGAAAATATTAGTTTTAGATTATGCCGACAAAGGGCTGAATACGTAATGAGAATTGCCTAAACTCGTAATTGTATTAACATAACTGAACTTCTCAGACAAGGTCGATCTTTCAATCGTCTAATGTCGTTCAAATTTCTAATTGATCACCGGCCATCGAAAAAAGATAACTAACAACTAAGTAAAATAAAAATGCCTATAACAAAGAAAAAACTAAAAATACACGGTGAATGAAAACCTTCTTTTTTTAAGTTGCGACAGAAAATTATTCAAAACACTTAACACAAAAAAACTAATTAGGGTAACTAACCTACTAACAGTATCAAAAAGTTTAAATTGAAGGAATCCGAGCAGTTCAAATTCACACACAAAGAAGTCTTTCCTTGCCGGAGAAATAGCTTACTTGTTAAAACATTGCGACCACAAACAACGCGTACCTACTCTATAGCACGTTAAAATAGCGTATGCTTGGTGTTTGTGTGTAGAAGAGTTAAATTCAGTGCATTTTGAATTCTACCGACACTTTTCACATTAAATTGTCCACTTCAATATAAACAAAGACAATGTCTCTTCTACTCCTTGTGTGTGACGTGTTCTTTATCGCTCTTGAGTATTAAACCGACCATTGTACGAGAACCTTTTATCTTTTTGTGTATATTAAGTTGTATTTTGGGGCTTTTCACGGGTTACGTGTTTTGTAATGGTCCAATACCTCTTCTCAACACGATGTTGCCCGTTTTTAGGTATATGTATTTTTCAGGGTGATAAGGTGTTTTGTTATTGCCATTCAATTTGGTATTCGAACCTATAAACTCGACAGTTATAAGAACATAATAATAATATATAATTTTCCATTTTGACAGTTCCATTATACCTCATTTCTATAGGGATTCCATCTTAAAAATATAACAGAAATCAAACTCTCGATAAGAAATCGATAGATACGATATGCAATGTGAAATAACAGACCTTTAAATTTTACTTAACAAAGAGTTTTGGTCCGCCCGAGGACTAACTGGCAACACTGTGGTTAAAATCTAAATTTAGAAGAATCGTGTCCATGCCAAGACAACCGAAAATGCAATGGATGGGTTTAATCGAGTGGCGATGCGTTTCATTCCCGATGGGTGGTCAATTTGTAACAATTGCGGCGACGGGCGTACGTCAGTGTAATACAGATGAATTGACCCGGGTATGTTAAGCGGATGGATATTCGATGCTCATGTGGTCTTTGTTGTAAGCTGAGCTTTATTTACTCCTGTATACAGATTTATAGATTCTTTTAAATAAATAACAGTACAAGGGTTTGTAGAGAGATTTTATATACATGAAATTAAAGGTCTATTGACGAGGTTGACGATTATTCACGGGAGGAATTGGGCTTAAATCTACCATTTAGGTTATAGGTAATTAATATCTTCAAAAAATGACGATTGGTGTATTAATTTGCCTGAGATTTGGCCAAGTTACAGCATCCAGCCGAGTGTCGCCTGCGACTGGGACACCAAAAAAGTCCTGATTTAGAATTAATATTAAAAAAAATAAAGTAATATATGTATTACCATTAATAATAACACAATAAGTGATCAGGGGGAGACCAGCACTTCCTGATATTAGCGCGTTCAATCAAACAAACTCCTTAACTTTATAATTTCGGTATAGATAAAACAATATAATTGTTTTTATTATATTGAGTTTTATGAAAATTCGGCAACAATACAAAATGCTTTTACTCAGTCTAGTTCTGTCATATAAATGGAGTGACCCAATTTAACAAAAAATGACCACTTATATTGCAATTTTAGGACATTTCCGTTCCATTTAAGTACTCGTATGCCGTTAGGGTAAGATATTAATAAATTTATTGGGCAACAGACCTTTTTGTTAAATTAGGTGTTTTCATGTTTACCCTTAGGCCCAACTTATCATGGCTACTTCCACCCGTAAAGCTTTGAGTTCATGTGGGTAAGGCACTTCCATAAATAGCTTGGGTGATATTATTGAAGTGAAACTTCTATAGAATCGTAGTGATTTCAAACCGGATGCAAAAAGATGAAACGGAAATGATGTAAGAGACACCAATACAATGCTTTATTTAAATTTCTTTGCGCGATACTTCGTAGTCTCAACTACGAAGTATCGCGCAAAGAGGTATTGCTGTATTTTATTTATATTATTTTGTAACATACTTTATGTAATACGCTTTATTGAAGTAATATAAATAATCCGAATAATTACAGATATATGTTTGTTTCTCTTAACATTTTAGCAGATGCGCTCAATTACCCTTTTTTTCTATTCGATATATATCATAATTATAGTTCATAAGTAGTAGACTCCAATCGTGCGTCGTAGCTGACACACACACACTTTTTTTTATTCTTCTTATTATTCTTTCGTCGATTTACTGAAGTTTCACTTCTATCGTGTGTGAATCGCACACACACCTTTTTTTTGTTTATGAATCATTTTGGTCTAATAAGTACGTTACATTTTTCAAAAGGTATTTTGCTGGAACCCCTTATGTAAGTAATGTTTATACGTATTAATAAAAACACTTTATGATACGTATATATTAATAATAAATTTAGAATTTTTAGAACAAATGCTATATCCGCTGAGTAATTTACCCAATCACCTCCAAAGTTGGTTGCCAAAGTTGAAGTTTAATATGGTTAGGTTGCAAACTTGCACAAAGGTATAAATAACATGATCATTATTAAAGGCATGCACGTCTTTGACCTGCTTCGTTGTCGATATAATACCTTAGGGAATACACGAACTTGTTAACAGAACATTGAACACTAAGGCCTGCATCGGGCTATGTGGAGACATCGCCCGATGCAGGCCTTACGAGTAGTGTTCAAGTTGGTTTAGAACTAAAACTTTATAATGCTTCTATTAACAGTACAATACTAAGATTTTCAATGTTATTCTGATATTCAATGTGATGTTAGGAGAGTTCAAAAAAAGTTCAGAAATGTTAAAAAAAGTGTAAGTTTATGTTTGCATTACATGGACCGTACAAATTAAAATGAAGTGTTAATTAAAAAAAAAATTAATAAAAATAATCAAGGAAATAACATTATGATAGTTATATGTAATTATTTTACTTAGTTGTGAAGCAAATAGAACCACAGCTTCTATTAGTTTTTTTTTATATTTACAGTTTTGGTGTTTTTTTTACAGGAACCAATTATAAATTAAATATTTACTACAAAAAATTATTGATATATCAGAGAGCTATTATTGGAACATGAAAATATCAGTTCTAAGCGACATCTGTCCCATCATAATTTTATATTACAAATATTTCATATAAAGAGTATTGCGCGTTTTTTATTAGACTTTTCTTATTATTTTGTAATATGTGTTTGAAGTATATTTCTCGATTAGATCGTAATTAACTGAAGCTGAAATCAGCCACATGAATTTTGTTTCAGTTGCAGGCTAAGCAACAAGGCAGTTAGTATTTATACTAATTTAATAAAGTTCACCCACCGGGCTTGGCCAGTGCGTGAAGCGATTCTTTCGTTTCGTTATGTAGTCCGGAGAAGCCATCTATCTTCTAGGTCTTCATGCCCCATCTAACCACATCGTCACTTTACATCAGGTGATATTGTGGTCAAATGAAGGCTTATCTAACATAAAATAAATAAATAATAACGCCCAAAAAGTAGCAGGTTTCTACAATTTTCAGTCTGTATTTATATTTCAAATTTACCTCCTTCTAGGCTGCCGAGTCCTTCAATTTTCCCTATTAACAATAAGTAAATTGGTTTACCGAAGAAATATTTACATTATTTTCCAATTCGGCTCCCATTTCCTTAATAAATTTATACTCCTTAATAAACTTAGTAAAAGAACCTAACGCAACAGTCAAATTATGTAGCTACATGACTTATTTCTTTGATAGATCCTAAAATAACAATGAGCCCTTATAAATAGAAGCTTTGTTTTCGTTCCATCTGGACACTTAATGAAAGGAATTAAGGATACCCTATTGACAGGAGGTAATTAAATATATTTTCTTACTTGCTAACACTAATTGTATTCTTTGTTTTTAGTGCGGTAAACCTTTGTAAGAAATTACTTAGAAAGCTTCTTAAAATTTTCATTAGTAATTCATTATAATAGAAAATCATCGTAGTGATAAAAACATGCTCAATAAGCCATTGCTTCAGTTTAATTTTAAACATATTATATATGAAAATATTATTTTCATTTGGAGCTTGCGTTATTGTGTCTGGTATCTAGTTATAAACCTCTGGACCCATAACATGAGCTAACTTAGACACGCCCAAAGAGGATGGAGTATAAAATAATTGGACCAACAAACTCCCTGGATACATCCAGAATATCAATCTGCAAACTTTTCTGAGTTCAAAACTATGGACGTAAATATGGTCCTCATATTTTGCATACTTAATTTTTTTTGGGACCTGTCCAAATAGAAGCAATGTCAGTACGTATTTATAGGTCCAATTATGATTATTTTTTCCTTTTACTGTTCCTTATAATGTGATTTTGAAGCACGTTAATGCTTATTTAGGTCCTGTAGCATATGCTGAGTGGTGACCCATTTACGTTATATTAATAATATTGTGTTGTAATAAAAATTGTATGTTATAATATTTTTGACGTAAATAAATGTTTTATATTTATATTTCTATTGTATTTAGTTAAATAAAACGACCTCTGTCGCTTGGTGGGCAAAGGTCCTTCTGAGAAGCAAGAGGTTGCGGGTTTGATTCCCGCCGGGGGACCAGATTTTGTACAATCTACTATTTTTGTTTTCTTGTTTGGGTGTTTTCTATGTACTAACAAAAAAAATGTATCTATGTAGTATATCAGTCACCTAGCACCCTCATAACAATGAATATAAATATAAATAAATATTAAACGTTTCCGAATTGGTTTCTTACTTTTTCGTGATGTCACGAGTACCTACCTCATAGCAAATCAAAACCTCTTCAAAGGTTCATTTCTTTTGTGAAATTCTCGTTGTTCTTTTGAATTCTCAGCAAAACTTTCTACCAAAATGTTGTTTGTATTTCATTGTTATGGATAGTTCAAGGGTATTATACCGGTTGAACCGTAATATTGGAAACAGAAACTGTAAAAAAACTGGTGAAACCAATTATTTTCAATAACGAAAAATATAGGAATTTATAAGTGGGATTCAACAGGTTGTTTAGAATTTTAATACCCGTTAGCTATAAGTACTAATATGATAAAGCTGGAGAAATAGTTTAGAATAACTGATTTGAAAAGAGTATTTCTGTGTTAGATAAATTAAACAAATATTTCCGGACAATCCAAACAACAACAAGCCAACAGCCCCATGTAAGCACCAAGCTTATGTTACGGGTACTAGATATCTGATATACTTAAATAAAATAGACATACATATGTATATAGATATTTTACTACACATATTAAACAGCCAGACCAAGGTTAAAGTACATGCAGAATAAACAAACACTTTACCTGTCGGTGGGAATCGAACCCGCTACCTCTCGCATCGCGAGCGGACATTCGCCCACCACGCCACTAAGGCAGAAAGCCCGATAACGTTAAGCTTTATGCAACTTTTGAAAAAGTTAAACATTATATCAGTATTCTCTGTAAATTATTAGGCGAGACGACTACATAAAAAAATGTATTCTACTAAGTCCCTATGTTAGACCGTTCAAAATGCTAGACAATTTTTTTTTCTACAACAATTAAATAAAAAAGTACGAAAATAAAGAGCATAGAATTCTGGAGTGAACGTCACCATAATAATAATAGATGATTCTCCGTTTTGATATATTTTTTACAGGAGGTAGTTTTATATGATTTTTTTATGTAATCTAATGTAAAAAATATATTTTTGACGTGCTTAAAATTAAATAAAGTGAAGAATAATAATAATTAAAATGTTTATTTTGTTACAAATATATTACACATAAATTGTTTATTATTACTATAAATGGTACCTTAACGTGACATTACACAATACTTCCTTTTTCGTTTATAAAAAATCTTGTTTATAGTTTGGCCAGATATCCTTCACTCGCCTGTACGATCTATGTGTATACAGAATACATTATTCTCTCTTTGCCTGAACTAGGAGAATCCTGTTTTTCAGGCATAATTTATTACCTACAAGTTTATTTTATATGACAATGTTTTTAACTAATTTAATGCAGATGTTGCTTTAACATACATAGTTTTTGTATGAGTACAATTACATATCTCAAATGAATATTGCTGTTATTAATGAACAATGATGCTTATTTACAAAATACTACTTATTTTATTACGGATAAGAGCTTTTCAGTGTCATCGTATGACAAACTTTTAAGATAACCTTGAACTACTTTTGTGCATTCATATTAATTATAGTGTAACTATTCTGTATAAGCAATTAGCCTAGGATCCTGCTGAAGGATTAGTGCGCACATAGCGTACAAACCACATTTTTTCCGCATAACAGTACTTATGATCAGGAGAATGTACATCTACGAAGAAGCCAGACAAAATGTGGCCGAAAGTATTTTCATTAAAATTATTGGTCGTTGAGTTACGCTCAAAAAATGTATTTACAATGTTTTTGAAATGTAATAAACATCCAATTAACAGATATATGAAAATGACAACGCCGGATAAAGAAATGCCTACACACATAATAATTGATGAAAAATAATGTTAGTAAACTTGAAAAGTACTATCTTATTTATTTTTAGACTTTTAGTGTTTTTTTTATCAACATATTTCAATAACGGCTATTCTTTGACACTTAAAATATTTACTGAATAGGTACATATTTATCTTAATATATAAAAATCTCGTGTCACAATGTTTGTCCTCAATGGACTCCTAAACCACTTAACCGATTATAATAAAATTCGCACACCATGTGCAGTTCGATCCAACTTGAAAGATAGGATGGTTTTTACGGCGAGAAAAATTCGAGTAATTTCCAGGAAAATTTTATTCCCGTGCGACGCCGGGGCGGGCCGCTAGTAGTAGTATAGTAATTTCAAAAATAATGAATTGGCTATATCTTGGAAGGTTTATAAGGCATTTTATTGCGGAACTATAGAATTTCCGTGACAAAATCTGTAAAACTCGGGAATAGATGTGTCGGAAAAACTAATTTAGGCCTAGTTTTTGAACGCGGAAACGACTTAATCTTTTTCTGAAATATTTTAAGACTTTAGTCAACCACCAAATAACAACGGGTCTTTGTTAATTGCAGCACGGAGATTAGTATGCCGCCGGGGTCTCTCCCACGACAATACTCCGTTCCTAATTATTGCTATTGATCAACTGTCCGGTCATATTTCACCGTCTTTATCCTCAAGGCTATAGTAATTGCTAAAATTTGGTGTTGAATATCAATAAGGAATTACATATTGCTGGACAATCTACAGAACGCGTCTAAAACCTTATAAAGTTAAAACGAATGTACTATTATTATAGATTCTTTATGTTCTAGTCCACTGGTATTTGAATTGAATGGGAAAATATAGTTGAGAGAGAGAAAATCGACTATTAATAATTGTTTAACGAGATATTGGTGCCTTTTGAGGAATCGTAGGGGATACAATGGGGCTATGAGCGCTTCAGCTCGGAAGCGCTCATAGCCAAAGCTCAAAATTTACCGAAAAAATAAAACGAGGACGTTTGTCGCAAGCACTTGTCTTCACTCTAATTACTAATTTTGTGTTCCTTTGAAAGAGATGTTTTCAATGTACTCAGTATCTCGCTAAACCATTTCTTTATGTATAGTAATAACTAATGAGTTCGCAAGAGAATCGCGGCAAATTTGTCTAGAAATGCTTAAGTTTTAATTATTGTGTAACTGAATTTGTTTCCGTATAAGTTGTAAATAAAATCAGTAAGTTCCCTGAGAGATGATTGATTGGCATTATTTTAGGAATACATATTTAGACATTTATAATGATTATAGAATAGAATAGAAAACACTTTATTGTACACCACACACATTAAGAAAAAACTTTTTATAAACCTTAACTAAATTAAAAACAGGGTACAAAGAGCGGGGTTATCGCTATGAGCGATCCTTTCCAGGCAACCTTGGGATGGACAGGAAATAAAAGGGACGAAAAGACATATTATTTTCATAATCAATACATGTTTTCTCAATTACTTGTTTTTTGTTTGCATTTTGTGATAAAACGCCTACAAATGATAACCTGCTCAGTATTTTTTCAGTACATAATAATGTTCCTGTTTTAAAATATTTATTGTGTAGGTAAGTTTTTTAAGTGGTTGGCTACAAATACAAAACTCAGGAGCCCAAAGTTAGAAATATAATAAATTTCAGTAATAAAATTTATGTTTAGGGACTTCTAGTTAACTACTAATCCAATGTAGTTGAGTTATATTAATCGTTTGGGGATTTTATCAATTCCATAATCTGTTTTTTTCTATGTTGCAATATTTGGAACTTTGGAGAGTCCTATTCATGTTTAATACAAAAGATAAGCCCGACTACATGTTGTGGTTGTGTTGTCGTTGTCATGTTATTATTATTTGTGTGTTAAGCCTAAAAGCTTACCACGAGGCTAGACGTCGTTGTGTAGATTTTCCAGCAATACTTTCCATTATGATGTTCAACACTAAAACTTTGCAATTACTACAGCTATACAAACAATCTCTTCAGGTTATAATTATAAATTTAGTATTGGTACTACATGGCATTATGTTTCTAATTGTGGTGAAGCTTCCGGTGATATTTATATGATACCATGTCGTGTTGTTCTCTGTGATTAAGGATATTACAAATTAAATACTCGATGTAGGTATATTTAATCTAAAATTAATCAATACTTAACCTGCAATTAACCCGAAGAAAATTACGTTAAAAGGGAAATATTACTATATATTCCACTCTCGAACAATGATAATGTTGTTCTCCTTTTCATTGGATTTGACATTTAAAATCATTTCATTGGTCAACCTTATCTTCATAAACTATTTCTTTTTTAATTATATGATATATTCGTTTTCATTATTATAATTAAGAAAAGGTACTAATTATTGTCTTCTTTATAAATAACTAGCGGCCCGCCCCGGCGTCGCACGGGTGAAAAAAGTTCCCGGCAATTTTTCCTTATTTGCTCACCGTTTAGACCTACCCTGGACTACGAAAACATTTTAAAACCAAAATCAGCTCAATCGGCCCAGCCGTTCTCGAGTTTTAATCAGACTAACGAACATCAAATCATTTTTATTTATAAAGATAAGTGTTTAATAATTGTAAGCTCTATAACGTTAAGTAAGTTCATTAAAAAGTCATGGACAATAAGTAAAAAAAACGATTACTTTAAAGACAGTTAGTTGCCAACGTAAATGCGCTGAAGCGCTCCTGCACACGATGTCCCCACTGCGCCGCCACCATTGCGCCGCCGCCGCACCGTTCCACTGTGTACTCCTAAGTGTGGCCAAATTTTACCGGTACTATACAGCTGTTAGTAATACTTTGCTAGTTACGAATAACATTTACAAGTGACATTGTTAGTTAGGAATAGCTAAGAAAGCAGCGACGTGGAGGGAAAAACGGCGGAGGCATCGTGTTCAGAAAGCCTGACGGTCTATTAAATATTTAAAAATGACCCTAAAATCACCTTCATAAAATTAAAAAGACTGACAGATTTTTATAAAACAGTCTCTTATAACGACCGCCAGAAAACCAAGTTATCAAAATTTTGATTGTATTTGTAATGTACATTATTTCTTCGTTACAGATTTGAGCTGGAGTCATTAATGCTGATAAGGGTAAGCAAAATGTATTTTAATGGGATCGTAAAATAATTATCAACCGGAGCTCTTGAAAATAAATGAGAAAATCTTATGTCCGGTATTGAATATAAGCCCACTGCTGTACTTTCAGGAAAGCTGACGTCTGTAATTTCCGGTCACAAAAAGTGGGTGGATAATAATGAAAGTAACAATTTTGGTATATTTTGTTAAAGTAAATATGAATAAAAACCGTTAAATACATAAAGGAGAAAAAATTTACAGTGCTGTTAATGACGTATAGGTACAATAGTTATAAATATTTTAACTAAAGTACAGAAAATGAATAATGATATAAAAAAAACGTTAAATACATAAAAGAGAAGATTTTTACAGTTATTTTAATGACGTTATAAATATTTTAACAAAAGTACAGAAAGTGATTTATTTTATGATCAACTCTTTAAAAGTAGACCAACTTGAAATAATATGTTTTAGGTTTCAAATTCTTTTCATAAAATACCGTTCAAAAAGAAAAAAAAAGGTGTGTGTGTGATTCACACATGGTAGAAGTGAAACTTCAGTAAATCGACAAAAGAATGAGATGAATAAAAAAAAATACTGTGCAAAAAGATTTTGTTCGGGCGGTCACCCATCCAAGTACTGGCGTTCCGGAAAGTTGCTTAACCTTGTAAGCGTTTAAGATTGGCTTACCTGACGTATTTCCGTTGCAACCGGTCTGAAATCACAACAAAAAAAAAATGAAATAAAGAAGATTCACTTCAAAAATCAAACTAAAAAACAAAAGATCATCTAATTGAGAACCTCTTATTTTATTGAGCTTAGTTTGAAAATAATGTTTTATAACACTTGGAGACTGAAAAAGACGCAGTTTTGACGCCGGATATATAAGAAAATATTGACTTTTGAAAAGTACTGGCTACTTCAACAGTCTTAAACAAAAACACTCTATTTTTACACTCGGGGAATGTAAAATTCAAACCATTCAATTTAAATATCCAATATTCATCCTAGCGATTTGTTTCAACTTTCAAATCCAACATTTATCCCAGTCTCAGCGAGATACATTAATACATGTCGTGTTAAAGCCTTGAAACATCTGTACTTGAGGGACCCAGAGGCCTAGGGCGGTGAGGGACCCCTTTTAGTGGCGGGCAATAAATCAAATGGTAATGATAGTCGCGTTTTTACTGGCATAAGGGTACTTAATTCTGGGTTCCTTGAAGTTTTACGGCTCCTTGTAGTGGATTTATACGATTTGGTGTTGTTTTTATGGGGAGGTTGTATATCAATATAAATTAGGTATTCTGTACTTATCCTGATAATTAAGGAACAAAAAATAAATTCTTTATCTGTTTATTTGAAGACTAGCTTTCAGAGCCACGGCCTTGCCCGTATTTTACGGATATTCCCGAGAAAGCAGAATGTTTTCCCGAGGTAAATAGTAGCCCATATCCTTCCTCGATAGATACGCTATCTAACAGTGAAATATTTAATACTATGATTTAAAACGGGTAACATACCATGATTTGACGGTTTTTGAGTTGTTTCCGTGATCATGGCGCTTGCAACAGCGTCGAAATATCGGAAAACTCAAAAACCGTCAAATCATGGTATGTTACCCGTTTTAAATCATAGTATTGTTAAAAACCATGATAATTTAATAAGTTATACAGTGAAATATTTTTTCAAAACAAACTAGTAGTTTCTTTTAAGTACTTGTTTTTTTTATTTTGACAGCACATTATAAGAAAATACAATTTCACAATTATTCTAAAATATTGCAGCATATGATATAAGTAGGTTCGCTTGAAGACGTCTATAAAAACTTGTACAAAGTTATTTTTGTCACTTTATTCCAGGTTTTACGGTTTTAAAATCCCTTGCCTATTAAAGAAACATATTTATTAGGTCTCAAGTGGCAAATTTGCAAACTTAAACTCGAGAAAATGATTACACTTTCATAAGAAACTTTTAAAAGAGAAAAATCTAAATGTCTATGTGGACTTTGCAGCAATTTTCTGATTTTATTAAAAGTTTTTTGTTTACTAACTTATTTATTACGTTTGTAATTTTTTTTATTATGATATAAAATATTTCAATGTTCATTTTCTCTCTTTTTTTGTAACTTTATAAAACTTCTTGAACGCTCACAATCAACAAGAGATTTATTTACAAAATTACAAAAGACTCAAATCCGAGAATCAATTTGGCCAATCTTAATGGAGAACTTAACAAACTTGCTAGCCACCTGGGATATTCAAAGGTTTCACTCAAATTATCTGTAACGTAATTTGCAGATATTAGTTTCCTATCAAAGAACCGAACCACCCGAGCATGATATCTATGATATGGAAAGGTATTACTATGATATCTTCCTGGAAAGGTTCAGGAAGATATCAAACGAACTCATCAAAGAAATCAAAACAATATGGTTGAAATCAGTACTAATTGCTCTTCTTCTTCTTCTTCTCTGTCGTTTCACTCTTGACAGAGTGGTCGTGGTCACATTGAGGCATCATTTGGTGTTAGAGACGGACACAGCTTTCTTAACGATCGCCCGCCATCTTTCTCTGTTTGCAGCCTGTTTGGTGCAGTCTGACACTGGGACTTCTACTACTATTTGTTCTTATTATTACAATAAATATTAATTATAAAAAAAATATATCTATGTAGTATACCAGTCACCTTACACCCATAGTACAAGCTCTGCTTAGTTTGGGGTTAGGTGATGCTGTGTGATTAGTCTGGAAATATTTATCAATAAATGTCCCCAGAAATAATGCTTACCTATGTTATGGTAAAAAAAAACTTTAATTCGTTCACGAAAAAATATAATTATTTTACAAATTTCATTAATTTTTATAACCTCTTTTTAAGATAATTGTAATGAGGAATTGCTCTTCCTGACTGCATGAAGTACATTAAGTAAGATTGCTTACATACACAATTCAGTTACATTATTGACTTTAATACAGTGAGCAAAGCTAAATTTAGAAATATATCGAAATATTTAAATTAAGTTCTATTAATTTTATAAATTTTAAGATATTAAATGAAAAAAACATTTTTTACATTTAAGAAACAGAAACTCTTAAGAATGTTTTTTTTTTATCGTTTTATCTGGCAAGGAGCTAGATTAATTTGGATATCTTCCAAGAATTAATCGTTACTGTCAGGGGAAATCCGTAAAACCTGGAATAAAGTGGCCGCGGGGAGTCGGCTTAGTAAATTGTATTTTTCGAGTAATCTTCGGCGTAGAAACAATATATTTTGGTAAAAGGAAAGCTGAAATTAGTGAAGGGTTGTGTGTTGATGAATTAATAAGTTTGGTAGAAAGAGCCAATAGCATTCCACAGGGTTTTGCGAGGAATATTTTTGTCTTAATAACCTCCTTATAAAAAAACCCCGTTAAATATACACGTACAGATCAACGTCGCGCACAGGGTATTTTCGGCTCTGTACGCAAAGGTCCGTATACCCGAAGGTTAAAAGGTCCTTTGTGAGGTAGAAGGGTACCACACAGCGTTCACACAATCTACGTCGATAGAAATTATATTTTTGTAATCTAAAAACACACTTACGCAGCAATATATTATAATGACTACATAAAAAAAGGTATTCAGTTTAGTCCGTAGTATTACATAATTAATGCACAACAATTTTTCATACTGGTCACCTATTTTTCGCTTCATTAATTTTATAAGAAAGTGCCGAAAAACATCAAAGTTCCAGATTTAGGGCTTGTGGCGAATAAATTTAGTATAAATCGTACTAGAACGTTGCGTCAAGATTGGATAGTCTTGATTTTTGTTCTTGATTGCATGAAAAAAACACTTGCACACTTTTTTAGTCATCTACCCGCTTCTCGCCTTCGGGGCGAAACGACCCAAACTTACTGATTTGGCCGTACAGCCCAAGTTATAAAGTTTCGGTTCTGTTCTATACTCGATGTACCAAAGGAACTAAACTTGAGGATAGAATTTATTTTTTTCTTTATAATTTTTACATTGATTGAGTCAGACGACAACTTCATTTAACGAAAATTACTGTTGTATTACAAAAACTGGTAGAAAAGAAAAAGGTCTTTATGAAGTTTATTTTTACATTCTAATAACTTGCTTAATGGAACAGATTTAAAAGGTATTTCAATCTTTCACATCAAAGATCTTTAACTGACGGCATTTTCTACAGTACGACCAATATAGGCTTCTTCAAGGTAAAAATTCGAATTAACTTATTAAGATAATAAAAAATTTTTTTTTTAATTAAAAAACTCAGCCTGGATATAAACTAATTTAGGGTAAATTTGCTTTTTACCTGGTACTTATTTTAATCTTTTCCTTTATTTATATTAATTTTGACGTTTCTAAGGTTTGAGAATGGCTATAAACGATTTTCTATCTTGTATAATTCTCTCTTCACTGTTAAATGTCTAAAACTACTTTAGTTGAGCCTTATCGTACATACATCATAATGTGGTGTTGCCATACCTGACACGCCTGGCAGACGGGTTTGCGAATACTGTATTTGATGTTTTGTTTCAAACAACCTCTGCCCACTACATAAGCTATAAATAATTTTCAATACTGGGTAGATATGCCCTGTTTGATTTGTTTTTTTGATTAGTGTTGCGTCCATATAATTTAAACGTGTTTGTATTTTGTAGTGTTAGTGTTTGTGTGTTTGTGTTTAAAATAAAAGGTTTTTATTTATTTACTAAATACTCGTATTGTTTTTTTATATTATAATCATACCCTGAAACATTATCGCTACTACATATTTTATATAAATTCATAAATTTTATATTAAACACATAATATATACATGTAGGTTTTGTAACAATAGTCATGTACAAAGGCGAGCTTAACCCTATAAGAGTTTTCTTACAGCAAACCTGTGGTCATGCAGAAACGTGAATCAAAATAAGGGTAGGCAGAGATGTGGTGTACATACAAGTTAGAAATAAAGACTGAAATATAAAAAAGGCTATATACATATATACTATATAAGCGGCAAATTTTTGGGATTCATCAGTAAATCATTTTTGATCCGATCTCCTTTCTATTGTGTGGCACTGTAACTGATCATCATTAAAATTTTATGAGAAAATTAACATTTCAATAGTACTTTGGAAGGATTTTCATTATATTGTTTTTGTTTTTAACGAAGGCATTAATTTTAGAGACTTCCTTTTACGAGTTACAATTTATAGATCAATATTGTCAGGCTTTTGAACTGTGATTAAAAGGTGTTGATAAATGTTTTAAGTGTTTTTAAATAACTAATTACTACTACTCATTTTATTTTTATTTATAAATCTGTGTAAACGCCACTGCTCTTTCTTATTATCAAATTTCTGATCCATCCAAAGGTTGCCTGGAAGAGATCGCTATTAGTGATAAGGTCGCCCATTGTGTCACTGTATTAAATATGTATCTCCTATGTATGTTCCTATATTGTGGTGTTACAATAAAGAATGTTTGTATTTTAATTAATGTTAACACCCTCATTAATATCAATTATTTGGGACTACATGTATAAATATAAATAATAAAATGGGGTTTTCTCAATTATCAATATAATATGACTCTCTCTGATTTTGTTTTCATTCATTGACAAACAGTTAGATGATAGTAAGTTTTGTACAAAAAATTAATACCTTACTTTTCTATTAGAAGTGTTGTTTACAAATCCTAAGACTTCTTAAATTTTTATTACATCATTTCATAATATAGTTTATGGCTTAAAAACATTAGATGAAACTCTTCTCACTAGTATATGATTATTTATATTAAAAAAATAAGCATTCCTGGCAAACATTACTCTAACAAAAATAAAAAGATACATCTTAAGTTGGTACACCAAACAAATATCATATATCAGTAACAACTAAGAAACTATACAGTTTTTTAGAAAAACAAGCAATTTATCAAACACTCAACCCTTCCAGGGAATTCCTGTGAACGTTCCCGAGATTTAATGCAAAGATACCACAAACGTGATCTTATTAAAACTTCTGCCAGTTCGGCTTGTTTTTCAGGCGTTTTAAGGCTTTTACACAAGACGGATATTATGATAATAATTTGTTATCCGTTTAAATATCAGCGGGCCTGTTCTTTTTGAATAAAATCTTTAGGTAAGCAAACTTTGTTTTAAGTTCTGTCTGTCTATCGATTGGTTTTAATATGCTTAATTTACTATCCATCGGTAGAATGATTCAAGAGTGCTGCGTAGCTAATTTAAAACAAAAAAAAAACATTGAGTGCGTTAACATTATGAAGATGATTCTCTTGCACTAATGGATGATAGGCATGCATAGAACTAGTTGTTTTTGTAATAGTTACAGAAGACCGCTGTTTGTAAAGGGTAAATCCTTTCCAAAAACGAACTAAAATATGCCTCAGGGACTGATTTATCAAATTTTTTATGCAGACTGTGACATACTTCACAATAGGTATGACAAACTGTTTTATATAGAAAATAGAGTCGATAATCGCGGTTCTTGGTTTTATTAAAATATTTATTTGTTGAACATTCTAGAAACGAGATCGCGGAACGGCAAGTGCAGAAAAGTTATAGGTATATTTTTGAAGAACTAATCACTAAACTGCAATTCGTCAGCGTAGTGAATTAACGCTTATTCTCTCTCGTCATGAGCGAAGTCTCTGTGTCCCAGCAGTGGGATCTTAAATAGGGGTGTTTATGTACTAGAATTCCCTCAGATAAATTAATAAAAACATTAAACACAGTTATTTACGTAATTTAATCATAAAAATTAATTTAATTAAAAAAACTTAGTAATAATTAGGTACATTATGATCTGCTACTTACGTTAAATAATACGAGTTTTAAAATAGCTCGTATGAAAACGCCTGAAACATGTACATACGATATCATAAAACGGAAAACTATTTTAATAAGACGGCAGTTCCAGGTATTTTTCTTTCAAACATTCTGTACCATTTATTAATGCGATGTAAATAACAATTTGAGTTTTGCACAGAGTATTTTCACTATTTCGCGAAATCCAGTTTTTGTGTACGAGTCAGTCGGGGAAAATTAAACTTGTGGCAGCATTTTCTTGTTTCCGTCGATCTGTTGTTATTTTAACTGTTACAATTTTAATTGAAAATGGTGTTTAATTGAATGAGTATCGTGTATATTTGTTATATCGATGATTGTATTATAGTATTTTTATTTCTTTAAAAGCCCGAATTATGGTAAATGCTAGGGTTCCTAAAAGGATAAATGAAAGTTGCTTTTATTGTCTTAATTTTAAAATGTAGGATATAAGTGATAAGTTCTTACAAGGGTCAGTCTTTTTATTTAGAAACAATATTTAACTGTAGTATTATATGAAGAAAAAATTTAATCACGTTTTGCAGCATTTAGGTTTAGGATATTTTTATAAAAATGTTTTTATTATTAAATACTAGTTTTCCGTCAAATCATAACATAGGTAAGAAAAAATACATAAAGGCGAATTGAGAATCTTATTCTTTTTTTAAGACGGTAAAAAATAGTAAGCAACAGTTTTTTTGTAGAAAATTGCTTTCAATAGAACAAATATTTTAATCATTTAACCTATAGGGTATAAGTAATAGAAACTTTTCTATGTCATTCTTAAAGTAACCCCGCGAAAAAAGCATTTTTTTCTAATCTTAGCCTGCTCTAACCACATTTGCTCTGACAGCATCTAAGCTATTTCTAGGCACGCCTCCAGAATATTTGAATTATTCATAAAGAATTTTGTTGTCTTAGTTTTAGCGGAAACGAAATGTGACATGAGGATACAAGTGAATTTACCTTTTGAATATTCAATGAAAAAAAAATTACATTTTTTATCAGAAAAGAATTTCTGGTTTCTCTGTCTGGGTGTTTTCTATGTATCATTATTTATGTATTTATGAAAAAAAAATGTATCTATGTAGTATATCAGTCACCTAACCCCCATAGTACAAGCTCTGCTTCGTTTGGGATTAGGTGATGCTGTGTGAGTAGTCCGGAAATATTTATTTATTATTATTTATTAATTAATAAATGAATTGCGAATAAAAATTCTTATTTTTATTTGTAATTCAATCAATTGAGTGAAATTTTACTCAATTGATTGATATTTAATATTAAGCCACGTATTTAAGTAATAATTCAAGAACATATTATTGTTTCTCCCTTTCGATATCAGATTTGAGTTCAGTAGTAATATTATAGTCGTATATTCTAGATCAGCATTTCTACGAATTCTGCTTACAATTCCAACATTAGCTGGCTTTGAAAGGCGAAGGGCAGAACAAAGCACATAGCTCGTGTCACAATTGTAGTCACATCCACAAAGGTTCAGGCAATAAAGTTAAATCGCTTTATGCAAAACTAGGTACAGTAGGAGAAATAGAGAATCCGTTAAACTTTGTCTAGTAGAGTGCTATTTTAAGATTTATGAGTTATTGACGACCACCGTTGCTCGGTGGGCGAAAGTCCGCCTGAGGCGCAGGATATTGCGGGTTCGAATACCACCGCGGGACCGAATTTTGTATATTCGACAATTTCTGGTTTCGTATCTGGGTGTCTTCTATGTATTATAAGTATGTTTAAAAAAATGTATCTATGTGTATATATCAGTCACCTAACAACCCATAGGACAAGCTCTGCTTAGTTTGGGGTTAGGTAAGGTTAGAATGATTAGTTCGGAAATAAATATTTATTTATTGGATGCGTGGGAAGAGGTAGACCAAAGAAAAGATGGATGGTCTGTGTGATTGATCACATGTGTGAGAAAGGGGTGAGTGCTGAGATGATGGGTGATAGAGTGTATATTGGTTATGTTATTAATTGTAATACTTTTACTATATTATTGCAATATATCACCAATGCGACGATAGACAATAGCTACGATAAAAAAGTGTTTGTCTCAGGATGTCCGACTGAATCACTGAAACAATGCGGCTAGCATTCATTCAGTAATTAATTTATTCATCCACCTTAGGAACTCATTTCTCAGCAGCGGCTTATCAGGTGCCTTGTCAAATCTATAAATTTAAAACATTGATTGAAATACATTAAAAAAAATGCACATCATATCTAACAGCTCATTGGAAGTAGCATGATACTAAACTAGGACACGCTCTGCGTAGTTTGGGGTTAGGTGAAGCTGTGTAATTAGTCCGGAAGAAAAAAACTCGTGTACGAATAAGATTCATCTCATCTACGGTCAAGTGTTTGTATGTTCTGCAAGTACATCATCCGTGGTTTGGTTATTGAACATCTATATAAATAAAAATGAATTGTTGTTCGTTAGTCTGATTAATACTTGAGAACGGCTGAACGGATTTATCTTATCATAGTCTTGAAATGTTCGTGGAGGTCTAGGGAAGGTTTAGAAGGCGAGAAAAAATCGATTAATTGCCAAGAAAAAATTGAATAAAAACCCGTGCGAAGCCGGGGCGGGCCACTAGTATTTAATAAAAACATCTATGTCTATTATATTAAGTATATCAGATGACTAGTACCCATTACACAAGCTTAGAGCTTACCACGGGGCTAGTTGCTGTTGTGTGGATTGTCCGAAAATATTGAATATTTATATATTAAAAAAGTATCGAAAAAGACATGTTAGCTAAATGGGAGTACCTTCCACTTTCATTGCGAAGGTCTTGGGTTTGAACATCTCGACGCGCGCCTCATTTATTTTTATTTTTGAAAATTAATGTGCAATTTAAACACTTATTATATCATCGTGGTCAAAACATTGTAAGGAAACTGGAATTTTCTGAGAACATGGAAGAGTTTGCAGGACATGTGAAATTCACCAACACACCTTTGGCGGGATGCATTAAGGCCTCAACCTTCGACAAAATGAGAAGTCCTGGTGTCCTAGCAGTAGGAACGTCAATGATCATGCATGAAGTTGGCTTCTGACTTATCTCTTGTCCTTTTAACACTTGGGCAGTCGCGCCCAGTTTTGATAGGCTGGGAGTCGCTACCGTGTCCACCGGACCCAGTTAAATATAGCTGGATTTTTCTATAATTACTGAATTTAATGTTATTGTGTATTTCCTAACGGTAATTATATTATAAAATAAAATTACAAATGGTATCAAACATTTATATTTAATACTTTTATTCATAAAAAAACGCAATCAAAAAACATACTAAAATTCAACTAACTTTAACGACACATTTTAACCATTATCTTATATCTTAGTAAATAATAAAAATAACATTAAGTTTCTTTATTTTTCTAATACTACTTTAATGTACTTATCCCAAATCACAATAAGAGATCCATCATTATTTGGTAAAAAAAAACTAAAAAACTTCTCTAAAAATCAACAGTCTAAAAATACCTTCAATCCGATCCAATACCGGCGTAATAATACGTTTATTTTGGCAAACATCAAAATTGAATAAAAAAATCGTAGTTTTATTAAAAAATAAAAAAAATCCGGAGTTTTATTTCTGAAAAATAATGGTAAATTAATAAAATAACACTACACATTCACACTCATAGAAATAATCAGTTGTCATTCCAATTGGGTATGATCCTTATA
Source organism: Gymnoscelis rufifasciata (assembly GCA_929108375.1). Lineage (NCBI taxonomy): Eukaryota > Metazoa > Arthropoda > Insecta > Lepidoptera > Geometridae > Gymnoscelis > Gymnoscelis rufifasciata. The sequence continues at coordinate 4,915,327 of OV815317.1, read as the reverse complement.
AAACTTATAGTAAACCCTTATAAAGTGAAGACTGCCCCCTTAATGCGTTTAGTACCATTTCTTCGTACAAAAGAGCTCTTTTTAAGTTCTTTGTTTCGTAACTGCCTAAGTTTTGGTATTAAAAAGGACAACCATAGCGGAAGATCCTAAACTGTGGTACAGTCATCGAAATGAATACAATAAATTTAGTTTTCTTTGACATTTATCTGCTTTTTATGGTGTAGATGGGGTTAGAAAATTTATTACGATTTTCCCTATTTTTACTTGGTGCCTACACTAATAACGTCTCTCTACTTTAAAGAATATTATAATATGAATGAAAAGTTCTCAACTTATTATGTCGATTCAGCAGGCTACTTCCAAACAAAAAAACCAAAGATTTTTGTGGAATGTTTTAGGCCAGCTGTGGATGTTCTACGCCTGAAATGGTGATGATTATGATGAAAATTTTAGCTGCATTTAAACAATAGGCTAACTGATTAATCAGTCTTGTTAGTCTCAATGTTAGCTTACTTTATTATGCTTTGTTTTCATTTCCCGTTTGAGTTAAAAATAGAAAAAGATAATGTTCTTTCATAAAAATAATAGTTTAGTCGACCTAAATCTCGTTACTATAAAATTTATATATACAAAGATAGATTGTGTTAATTTCCAAGACAACCCGAAATAACTTTTGTTGATTTGTACTATTCCCTCCAACTATCTTGCTGACTGTACAAACAACAAAATGGAAGTTATCCTTACTCCGCAAAACAACAGAGCTCAGACCCTTTTCAATAATAAGAGGTGGTTCTTAAATTTGTAAAGAACCATTAATTACAAGACAATTCATAAATCTAAGGTAAAGTTAAACAAAAGACTTATTCAATTGGTTTTTTTTTTATTTTTTGAGGTCAAACATTCTTATTATAACGTTTACATTTTATATTTAATTTTATATAATTCAATTACTATTATTATCTTACATGTTACATGTATTGATATTTCATCAAATATAAATGTAATAAACATATTTTACTTAGACAATATCTGTAAATAATATCCTTTGTTTAAAAAATGTGAATAATGGACCTTAAACTTCTTGCGAATAAACTCTTTATTCTCGTAGATAAAATAACTTTTATATTAAGGCAAAACCGTTTCATTTATTACGTTCTCAAGTCAATTTACATACCCATCAATGGTCCGACCATTTATAAGCTCACCCACGGTCAGTTCAAATTTCAGAAATATTATGCGGATACTTACAGCTGACGTATTTCAGCTATAACATTTTAAAAATGAATTATTTCAAATCATAGATCAACTACTTAAATACATTTTCGAAATTTAAGGAACCTATGGTTAGATTTCACAGATAAATACGGACATATATACAAATAAATGTAAATAATTTAAACTGCACGTGTAAATGTGTACCAGTTTTGTGATAAATAGTTTGGTAATCGTGTTAAAACTCTCGATTAATCTGAAAAATATATCTTACAGCAGACAAAACCGTCACAGTGAAAAAGTGCTCATAAACCAATCATCTTCACATAACATGTCAATACTTTGATACGGGTCTAGCGTACAAGACAGTCGCTCACGATAGTTTTGAAATGAAATCATCATATTTTCTATTAACATGATGGAGTAACTGAACTGTTTCCTTCACCCTGTCATGTAGTCCCGGGCAGGCCTAACACACTCCATTAGTGCCTGATTTATTACAGCCCGCTAAAAGGGTCCCTCAAGGCACGATCCTTGGTCCCTCTTTGTACATATCACTCACATTAGTTGTATGGAAATTTTGGATCGTAACGATAGTATCGTAATTTGTTTTTTTTTTCGTTGACATTTTTACGAATGCAAACGGTTTTAGGATTTGAGTTGGTATTTCTCTTATATTTGCTCACTCACTAACACATCTCGTAGTAGTAACATACATTATGTAACCCCAAAATAACCATCAAGCTTGAATTTTGGTAACCAAAGTCCAATATATTAGAGCGAAATAATGTTTATTGTTGGTCTGGCTTTTCACTTAGCCTAAATTCTTTTAATCATGTCAATTGAAATCTAAAATAATGTTTTCACATGTACTTGTTAAATTATTTGTGTACTTACACATCACAAAAAAAATGTGATTATATTTAAAAATTGGTATTCTGTTTCGTTTGTTAGCCCTTCCAAAATACGGGTCATCATCAAAGTTCCTGAGTGGTTGCTTATAACTGAAAAATTTAGTACAAATCACAGGAAATCGTTACAACACGCTTAACTTCATGAATGTCTTGATGTTTGCAAGAAAAAAGGAGTTCAATATTATGAAAAAATTCAAATAATGGGCTTTTTTTTTGTAAGTCATCTAACTTATTATCCAATCTTAAATCAATAAACCCCTACTCAAGTCAATAAATCAAAATTTTTGGATGCAGGAAATATATTTGTCAAAGTTAACTTACTAGATTATTAGATACTCGTAAATGACTCTATTTACTCGTGGACTTGTTACATCTTTTTCCTTCACTGAGTTGAAGGATCGTCATAGGTTATGACGTCATCATCATTTGTATCCACCGCGTTCAAATTATTGTAGTTTGGGGAATGCCACCGTTTATACCCACAATTTTCTTTATTGCCTACTTAGTCTGGGTCTTTCTAGCATGTCTGTCTCGGTTTTTATACAGCATACGAGTATTTTATTTATTGCTTGACAAACTATTTACAATGTGGCTCGTTGACGATTTATTGCTTATAAGATCTTGTTTGATATTCCGTTGTTAAAATCTAATAAAAATAATCTGTATTATATATTATTTTATTATTGCTCAGTTATGTAGTTGATTATTTCTTGCAAAAAGAGAACCTTTGAATTTTGTATTCGATTTGAGATCAAAGGTATCATTGGTAATATTTTATCATAACGTTATTATATTTGATATTAAGTTTGTAGTTTAAATAAACGTGTTTTTCAAATTTAATGCAGTTTTTCACTTCGGCTGTCTTTAAGCTAAGATATTTTTTACTATCAAAGGATATAAGCTTCGGCCAGCGAAACGTGAGTTGTTGTCGTTACTGGCGGACGCTACCTATGCTATAATATGACCCTTTGCACTCTTACGCGACCACAAAGAATTATATTTTCAGAAAAGAAAAGTTCCTGCGTTACAGACGCTCACGCGTCGCAGTCGCTCTGCAGACGCATGGGTTTGGATGAAGCCATGAATTTAGTTTTGAGCAATTCCTTAAATACAATACAATACAAAAACGATTCATTGTACACGACACAAGAACAAAATAAAAAAACAATTGGTGGCCCTAATGCTAAAACGCGATTTATCCAGGCAATCTAATAATAATTTAGTAATACATAAATCTAAATTTAAAATTTAAGAAAAACACTCGATTCTAATGCCTTTATTTCCTTAAAAGTAACACACCATAATATTTTGTACAGTGCACGCGATGCGCTTTCATAATGATACCCCACTCAAGTATATAATTGCACATTTTCGGTTTTCCTTCCCCACTCTCACCCCATAACTTTTAGACGACAAAACCGATTTTCATCAAACATATCTAAGAACACCCGGGCTAAACTCACCTTTCATACAAAAAACGCACAGACAGACAGACACGTCAAACTTATAACACTTTTTTGGTTGGGGGGTTAAAAAGGAAGGTTTATCTACATAAATTGAAAGTTACGGGCCGCTAAAACATAAAATGTATTTTCATAGAGCTAAGATAACTTTAAAAAAGTGTTTGCATAATGTAGTCTTTGTAAAAAATAAGTCAACTCCTGCGAGTAACATTTTTATCAAAGCGAGTCGCAATCTTGTAATTAACATTAAGCTTTCATTATGTTTTTGCATTCAGTGAGAGACTTACAAAACTTATCAACTAGCATTTCTAGTTGAATAGCTTTATTAAAAACATTAGACTGAAATGTACTAATTCTAAGTCTTGGTTGCGGAGGAATAAGAATCATGATATTGTACTGTGATTGTGAAAATAATTAATGACATTTCTTTACTGGAAATAATAACGTTTAATGTGACTAACTGACCTTGCTCAATTTTAGAGCTACTTAGATATGCTAATGTCAAATAAAATGTAATGTAGAAGTCACATTTTAAGAACGCGTAGCATAAAATGAAATTATATGAAAATTAACACTGTTTTGTCAAATCCCATCAGATTACCGCCCTTATAAATACTTTTTCACAGACTGTTCGCAATCTAGAAAATGGTCACCCTTGCAAACATCGGGTAGACCCAAATGCCGCTTTGTCCTCCCATTGTATTATTTACAGAGGGGATGTGAAACCACTTAAAGTTATATACGGCCTTGTGAGATGAATAAAGGAAATATTCGGGGTAATTTGGGTAATGTTCCCGAGATATGAAAGAGCCTGTTTATAAGAAAATTTGCGAAAACGTGATGTTTTAAATAGTGGTATGTGTTAAGACAGAGTCTATAATAATGCTATTTTGTTATATTGATTTCTCTGTCCATTAATATTCTTTCCAGCTCTAAAAACTCTGAAATAACTAAAATTATATTATAAATACAATTTGTTTGTGTTTGTTATAGCCAGTACAGTAAAAACCACGTGTAAGTTCATTATCTATGCATACGAGTATAAACTATGTGTACTGTGTGTGTACCAAATTTAAATGGTTTGTTTCAGCTTTTTACTGCCTCAGTGGCGCGATGGGCGAATGTTCGCTTGCTGTGGGGGGAAATAGTTCGATTCTCGCCGGGGTCAGTATTTGTGTGTACTGCAAACACTTTTCCCTTGGTCTGGGAGTTTAAAATGTATAGTAAATATATATGTCTAGTACCCGTTACAGAAACTCAGAAGTTACCACTTATATTATTGCTTCCACACTAACGAAAATATTTGTTTTAGGAAGAGGAGGATATGTATATTCAGTAATTTTTTTAAAAATGTTTACAGAACAAAATACACATAGGTCTTCATGCTCCATCTTAGACCACATCGTCACTTTACATCAGGTGAGATTGTAATCAAATGAAGACCTAACTATCATAAAAAAAACACATTGAATACCTATGTTCAACGTGTTTTTTTTATTTGTAAAATCAAACAATGGAAATAAATGATTTTGTATTTTGTTCAAAACACAACCAAAATGAGCAAGGCATGACTCTCGAACAATGGATATCCTGCGACTGATTATGATGATAAATCCCCACAACCACATCCACTCCCATGATAAGTTATAAAACTTTTGTATCGAACACAGTTTTCCAGAAGCCAGTTGCTCCAACAAAACAAAAATTACTCTCGCAAACCAAATACTGTTACAAAATAAAATTGTATTTTTGTTTGAATGTGAAGTGTCCAAAGTGATTGACATCGTGAAATTGATTTTGAAAAATATTTTAAGCAAAAAACAACATTGCCGAACATTAATTCAAAGGTTGACGTTTTTTAACTGGGTGGATTTTTTAATCATCTAACTGACTGTCAAATGTATGAAATTAACGTCATATAGTGCCTATCTGACTGATTGATAAATAGTTTTTAAGTGAGCAAATTGTTTCTCAACATAATAACAGTTATAATGACTTCTAGTGCCAGATCCAATGAGAACCCGTTCCTTTAACAGCCTTCTAAAGTTCATCATCATCACCCTATTAACGTTCCCACTGCTGGGACACAAGGACTTCTCTCTTGGCAAGAGAGATTAGGCCTTAATTCACTACGCGCTGGCTAAGGGCGGGTTGGTAAATCTTCTAAAGGTATTTTTCTCTAATTGGTAATCGTCCATGATTTCGTAGAGAAGCAGTCTTGTCTATGCACATTTCGTCTTTAAAAGCTGCTTTTTTGCGTTAAATAAATTAGTCAACGAGAAAAATAATGAGCTGTATTCTACGTACAAAACAATGACAATATAATTAAATTAATAAATCTACCCAGAGCTTGTATTACGTAAGGTGAAATATATAGCATCATTCGACCAGAAATATCTACGAGTCCTGGTCGTAGATAGAACATTTTTTTAAATTGAATTTCAACAAATAGAACCCCTTAGCGGATCATGGCCCACTGAGCATAACTTAAGAATTCTCAATAAATGATCCCTTTTTTGGTACATGGCAGCACAGCCTGGCAGCTAATTAGCTGTTTGTAGTTTTTTATGTTATTTTTCTTGTGTCTGTTTGTTTATGCTGTCTATTTGTGCTCTTGTTTGTCTATATACCAAAATAAATGTACTTCATTTTAATGACTCGCTATAATGATATATTCACCACAACCTTCAAAAAACGAGTAAACCTAGCAACCGAATACAAAATGCCTGAATTTTTTAGCTGGCCTCGCCCGAGCCAGGTGTGTCAACGATTCATCGATTTTTTTATTCGGTTTGTTTTAAAATCTCGCCGAAAAATTTTGCTATCTGACTTGTGAACAACCTAGTAAAAACCCTTCATCATTTCAAAGCTGACAGTATTGCGACACATAAATGAAAGAAATGCTCCTTTTCTCCACACTAACTTTATAACATTTGGAACATATTCAGGCAATAATTTAGCGATATTCAAATTGCATTTTACGCCATAATTCTAAAACTTTCTCGGCTACGAGGAATCATGTGTAATATCTTTTGAGTTAGTGACTCGTGTGTGATATAAAGTATATCCGTACTACTTTAAAAGAAATCTCTTCAAGAAAAATATGTATGAGACATGTTTTAATAAGTCTGGTTTGTGTAAGGCTTCTGCATAAGCTAACGTGTCAGCGACGTGGTTATCGAATGTCTTATCGAGTGTCTTAATCACATAAACTTTTTGGCTATAAATCTAAATTTAAAATAAAAATTTAAGAAAAACCCCCTATTTTAATTCCCTTATTTCTTTAAAAGTTATTGACCATAAAATTAAGTAATGTGCACGCGATGCGCTTTCATTTTATACCCCACTCGAGTATATTTGCAGATTTTCGGTGTTCCTTCCCCACTCTCACCCCCATAACTTTTGAACGGATCAACCGATTTTCATGAAACATGTCTAAGAACACCCGGGCCAAACTCACCTATCATACAAAAAAAAAACTAAATTGAAATGGCTCCATCCGATTGGGAGCTATTATCCCACAGACAGACAGACAGACAGACACGTCAAACTTATAACACCCCTCTTTTTTGGTCGGGGGTTAATTATGAATTAAATAAAATAGCGTGCCCTAACTACTAAATATTATGGAGTTTTACTTATAAGGAAATTAGGGCATTGGAATAGGGGGTTTTTCTTAAATTTTAAATTTAGATTTATTGATTTAGTAGTGCTGATAATCTTTTATATTTAATATTCTAATATTTACTTTCTGATCCATTGTCCTATAACCATACGACGACCACGAGCTCTATTATAAATGAAGAACGAGGATTTAAGTTTCTTCATATTTCAAGGGGTCAAGTGTTTGTATGTTCTGCAAGCACTTTCTCCGTGGTCTGGGTGTTCAATATCCATAATAAAACATACCTAAGTAAGTATGTATAAAACGTTATACCAGATGTTTAGTACCCGTTAGCTTTGAGCTTACCACGGGGCTAGATGTTTTTGTGTGGATTGTCCGGCAATATTATTAAATCGTATATCCTGACGACCCCCTCTCGTCTATTAAAAATATTTGCTAAGTATAAGAAAAGAAAATCTACAACACGCATCAACAAATCCACTAAAAGCAGTCATTGATCAAGACTGTTGGAATACAGTAGCAAAATACTAAAATATCCTCAACAACCAACCGGATTTAGGGGCGTCTTAATTCGGGCAGACACCAAAGAGTTATTACAGAATTGAGAACAATGACACAGAATAAACTATCACAGTAGATAAACTACCTCAGTGGAACTATTCAGAAGAACTGCTTTATAGCGCTCGATGTGTTTGATTTTTTTTGTTATAAATTTATTTTTTTATTTGTTGTCGCTTATGCATAGCATTGAACAGACTTTTGAAATTGGGTTAGTAATTTTGAAAGTTAGGGAGGTATTGGTCAAAACACATTTTGTGTTTTAATTTATTTTGCTTTTATTAAAAAATATACATTGACGGCAAGTATTAGAATCATTTTCTATCTGTAATTTTATAATGTTTGTATGTATTGCAAGTACTTTTAAATTTGGTGTGGGTGTTTAATAAGTTTAATATTAGGCATATCAGATGTCTACCCGTTATTCAATCTTATAGCTTACGGCGGGGCTAGATAAGTTAAGTTTGAAATCTTTATTTCTCATTAAGAATTTACAATAATTCGCTTACATGAGAAACCAACTTATAACTATATATTTTTTTACGTACAGTAGCGTGTAGATTTAATTTAAGTATGATATTACAAATGACAACAACAGAATCAAAACAATGAAAGAAAAGCACAATATTACAACAACAAGTAAATTTTTATCTTTTTATATAATGCAAGGGGGTAGGCACACATATTAGATGTTGTTGTGTGGATAATCCGGAAATTTTATTATTTTTATTATTCAAGCTCAAGCATGATTACACTGTGACATAACAGATTAATGTTCCTTGAAATATCTGCCAAGAAACCTTCTGGTAAGCAAAGTGACTATCAATTTACACAAAATCATCTTCATAGTTCACTTCATCGGAACTACTTAAACTTTTTTAGGTCTTCAAATAGGCTTAATAACTTGGCATAGGTTTTTTGCATACAAATAAGAATAGACTAGAAAATTAGAAATGCAAATAATTTAACGACCTCATTACCACTAAATCTTCTTAATATATATAAATCTCGTGTCACAATGTTTGTCCTCAATAGACTCCTAAACCACTTAACCGATTATAATAAAATGCCGCACACCATGTGCAGTTCGATCCAACTTGAGAGATAGGATGGTTTTTACGGCGAGAAAAATTCGAATAATTTCCGGGAAAAATTTATACCCGTGCGACGCCGGGGCGGGCCGCTAGTAGATAATATTTTGTTGAATTTTGATATTATGGAAAATATGGAATTGTGTAGAAATTAGGCAATGAAGCTATAAATAAAACAACTAAACGAACAGCGCCCCGTGGCCGGATATTAAGAAGTAGTTTTTACCGGGGGAAAATATCATAGGTAATATCTTAGGCTTAAGAGAATCTGTGTATCAAATTTCATTTAAATCAAGTTTAGTAGTTTTTGCATGAAAGAGAAACAGACAGACAGACAGTGCTATTAGTATGTATTTTTATAATATTAGTAAGGATATGACAGGATTTTTTCATTTCTAGAGGTATATTACGCACATAAAATACTTTACTGGTCAGCAAATATTCTGAAGTCAAATTCGTATACTCGTGTAAAAAATATATCAGCGCATATGTAAAATTTTGCAAACGCGAACTTTCTCCCAAACGAAAATCCTTAAATCAATATTTACAAACCCTTTTTCTGAAAACAATGTGTGTTGCCGTTACGAGTATGCCCTTACATATAACTTTCGTAGTCTCGACGGTTCCCGATAAAACATTCCACTCGAGTAAATATCGAACCCTAATTTTGTCCTTCAATAAAGCGCTGAGCAAAGACTGCTGAGTTTTTCTTTGTCTGTAAAATTATTTAGATATTGTACCATTTGTTTAGGTTACAGAATTTAATTAATTAAACATAAAGTCTTCGTTAATTAGTTTTCGTAACTTGTAAATATATTTTGATATAAGACTTTTCAAAGCGTTTGGTGAATGAAAAGAAAATGGCCGAAAATTTCATCGCTGTTTTTCTTATTACAATGACAATTATCTTTAAATTTATTTTGGCGGAGATTTTTCGTCAAGCTATATTTAATTATTACGTTATTATGTAGATAGATGTCAATCAAATTAGATTTGAAACAATAACATAAACTAAACATTCTGAAATAACATAGTATTACCTCATATCTAAGTTTGTTTAAGGCGTGTTAGGATTTTTAACTGCAGTGGATGTTCTGGTCATACAAAAACATCTAGCCCTGTGGTAGTAGATATTTTTTATTGTAAATATAATATTAAACATTACCAGACCAAGGTGAAAGTGCATGCAGATCATACAAACACTTGACCCCTCGTAGGGAATCAAACCCACTTCCTCTTGCGACGAACGCGGACCTTCGCCCATCGCGCCACTGAGGTAGTGCTAAATGGCTGATCCTAAGGCTGCTTAAATAATTATGTTTACAAAAACGCCACATAATGAAATAAGGTTACCTATATACTCTAAACCAATAGATCAAGTCGAATAATTTCCTTACAAAGCCAACTTATCCACGAACCATCTCATCTACATATTTTCATCGTCAACATTCTCAAACATTATATTTTTATATTTTACCATTCATAATATACAGAATTTTCATTTTTCTGTTACTGGCAAATATTGAGAAACCATAACGCAACATTCCATATCCTCAAACATTCTTGGAGATATTAAAACAGAAATTCCTATATCAAAACGGTTACCCAATTCCGACCTCATTCATACAACACAAAAGGCCAAAACTGTAACATAACTACGTCCGAATAACTTTCCCATTTTCGATCTTACTTCGATAGCTGTAAAGTATATATTTGTATACAAGTGTTGCGTGTATAATACATACGGGTATAAAGTTTGGCAGGGTTGTCAATGTGACGGAAGGCAAAACGACGTTAAAGACAATCGCCTTGCCTACTCATAAAGTTACAATTGACAGCTTCTATCGCTTCTAATTTAGCTACGAATTACGATGTGTTTAACTTATGTAACAAAGCGTGATAAATTTTATAGGGTATGATATATGAAACATAGAATAAAATAGTAAGTATTTAGAAGAAGAAAACACTTTATTGTACACCACACAAATAAAGAATAAACTTTACAAAAACCTTACCCAATTAAAAATAGGGTACAAAGGGCATCCTTATCGCTATGAGCGATCTCTTCCAGGCAACCTAGGGAGTATTTATTGTAATAATGAGGGCTTTACACAGTTTTTTACTTTTTTTATAAATAATTAATTCATATTGTGCCATGAAATAGCTTTTAGATATATCATCATCATTCTCTTGCCCTTATCCCACATTACTTGGGGTTTTTTGGTTCCATTTTCCTCTGTCTCTCGTCATCTCAACAATCACTCCTTTCTTACACATGTCATCCTTCACACAGTCCATCCATCTTTTCTTTGGCCTACCTCTTCTCACATATCCATCAACACACATACCTAACACTCTTTTCGTCACATGACATTCTTCCCTTCTCATAATATGTCCATACCAGGCCAACCGACTCCCTCTCAACTTCTCTGTTACTTGTGCTACTTATATACTCATACTTTTAGATATATATAATTTTAAACTCAAATTTTTAAATCATCTTTGCAATTAATATTGCCCGCAGGAGTGATTTCATATAATAAATAACAGTTAATTTCAATTGAATATTTATTTGCAAATATTACAGTTCAAATATGACATTTGGAAAAGCCAGTTATTGAAATATTTGCTAACACTCTTTAGTCCTTGCTTGTTGAGCGCCAACGAAAAACCTACTCATACGACCTCTTTTACAATAAACCTGTTTAAGACGGGGCAAATTCTGCGCGTGAAGTCATGTCTTTAGAGACATTTTTTGTCAACATTTGCTCAATTATGGTGTTCAAAAGAAGAATTTCTTTTTTCGATAATATGAACAAAATTTTCAGAATATTGGTTTTGTTGATAAAGATCTAACAATCACTCAAACAAATTAATCAAGCGAACTACGAACTAACCTATAGATTGAAATTTATGAAACTTAGATTCTTATTAAGAACTTCAGTTCAGTTCAGTTTCTTGTAAGTGGACTTTGCGCTTGAAGCGACAATTTGCCAGTGTCGAGCAGAGAGTATTATAATCACTACGTTTGTATCGAGTTATTATAAATAAAGTGAATATAAAATAAATAAAATTATAAAGTGAAAAAGATGTTACTCAGTTGAACGCCATTTTGCGTCTCTATTAAAAACTTCAAAGGTCGATTTTTTTTATCATCTTATTATCATCTTACTGTGTGTCAAAGATTTATGCAATTAAAATTCAAACTACAGATGAAACTTATCTGACATAAAATAAAATAGATTGGCAATTTATCTATACTTAAAATTGTATTGCTAAGGAGTTTGTTTGTTTGAATGCACTAATCGCAGTAACTACTGGTCCTGTGAATTATATTTTTAGCCCAAAGTGTCCCACTGCTGGGCACACAGGCCGGTCCCAAATCTCTTCTATACAGTGAATTTGACTTCTTTTTTTATGTTAGTTAAGCCTTCATTTGACCACAATATCACCTGATGTAAAGTGACGATGTGGTCTAAGATGGGACATGAAGACCTAGAAGGTAGATGTAGATGGCTGAGAAAGAAATTAGAAATAATTTTCATCAGATCCTTTTTATATAATTTTTCCTTCTATATACTGATTCACCCTGGAAAACTACTTTCCTGCTTGAGAAACTGAGGTTAAAATCCTAGTAAAGCTTGGATAAGTGATATCTAAGAGTATGCCTACTATTTGGCTTGAAGTGTCTTGGGCGACCACTCACCACAAGATTGTGGATCTAATGCTATCTCCCTCAAACCAAGCTATAAAGGCTTATTATTATTCCTTTCTCTTTCAGACTTAAAGGAAATTGCCTTCCGAACGTTTACAATCGTGTTCCTAAGAGCTGTATCGCGCAATCCTTTCAACAATTGACATTTAATTTTGCGGAATCAGGCAAAACAACTTGAAGGAGAGCTTTTCAATAAAGCCCGTTCTGAATGGTTGTTTCCATAATTATTTTTCATAAGCGGATGTTAGCGCTTCCTATCAGGACGAAACGTAAAGGAGCTTAGTGATGTGATTGTAAAATATAATGTAAACCTCTTGGTAGACGTGTATAATGTGTCTCCAACTCCGCTAAAACTCGGAACTTTCTTTTTCTTTTGAAAGATTGGGCCTCATTGGTTAAAGCTTGATTCTTTCAAGACATAAGTCTTCTTTTCTTAATGTTCGAGTTGTAAATTTATCAAATAGAACCATTTTATCACCGTTTCTATAGTTTTACATACAGAAGATAATATTTGATCACTATTCTATTTTGATTATTTGATTTGTATTGTTCATTGTGTCCATTGAGTTGTGTTCACTTTATGATGTATAATTTCTGACTGAGAAAATCTTTAATAAGCTTTCTGTTGCTACTAGGCAAGTTTATAGTGATAATCTAAGCTGTTTATTTTCCTTTAAATAAATAATCAGAAAATGTTTATTCTCCTATAAAGGCCCAAAATACATTTTCTCCGAATTATACCAATTATACCCAATTCTACAGAATACCAATTATACAGATTCCAAAAAAAAAGATATATTAAGTTCGTTAACGCATTTGCTTTTGAGGAAAATTTACTAAATATATCCGTCACAAGCCCCCACTCTGCCATATGCCTTATTTCTTGGCACTTCCTTATAAAATAATTAATGCAAAAAATAGATGTCCAGTATTTTGGACTGGCTAACAGACCTATTTTTATGCAATCATCATCATGCCTATAATACAGAATCGCAATTCTACAGAATCCTAGTTTAACAGTTTCCCAATTATTTAGGTACAAACCCTGTTTGGCAGTCTATTTCCCTCGTTGATAGACGTCGAACTTAACTCCCTCTGGGCAGTGGTTTAAAAACTAATTTTCTGCGAGATAGTGATCTGCGAGGATCTGCCACAGTGTGTACAATCGCGTTGAAAATAAACTTGTTTTATTGAGAAGCTTTAAAGCTAGTCGTCGTATTGATTGTAAGTTAATTGACCTTTTTTATTACGAGACGGCCATATTTGCTTTGTGTTACTAGCCTTTCATACGAAGGTCGTGGGTTCAAAAATCTGGTATTTTCTACATGAATAAATTATGTGAATGTGTGAATTGTAAACACGTGCTTTAACGGTGAAGGTGAAACATCTTAAGAAGGACATGTGTCATTCAACAAGCACTTGGCCAGCGAATTAAGGCCTAATCACTCGCGTCAAAAAAGAATTCCCCGTGTACAAGAAGTGGGGACGTTAATAAGTATAACGAGGCGGAAGTTCAGTTTTAAGCACAAGAAACAATATTTGATTAACAATAAAACTGCAGTAATCATCGTATGAATAATAAATGGTTGAAAACCGGAAGCGACAAAGTGGCCTAGTGGAAGGGTTACCAAATAAAATTAAACATTTTGTTTAATACTTAAGTCAGAATAACGTAAATTTAGAAAGAAAGAAGAAATAGTTCTTTTTTTCTTATTTATATAAATTAACAAAAGAGTTTAGTATTATTAACATTAAGTATTTTTTTTCATAAATTATTATACATTTTGTTAAATGAAAACTACGAATAAAAGAATTGCATGTTTCATACAAAGGGGTTCGAACATTTTGACATACCTACTAGTCCGCTATTTTGTATATCGTGTAAATACATTATAATTATAAGATTTGATTACTTAACACTTTTTGTTCTCTGTCAATTGACCATACGTTCCATTACAGGCCGCAATTTTTTTTTAATAAATAAATTTCAGTTTATGATAATAATGCATTTTATTAATGTTAGATCATCATCAATGTTAGTCATCATCATAAATTCATGTTAGTCATATCAAATGTTATTGTTACCTACACAGTCAATTCTAAAAATAAATAGTGTAGGTACGTTTAATTTTTCAAAGACCGAGCTTTATTCCCAAGCTGAATGAATTTTTTTTACATAACTACATAGTTATGTAAAAAAATGCATTCAGCTGTATTCTGTTACAGAATACTTCTTTACTAAAAAAACAAACTATCGCCCACATTGCAGGGTACAGTAATTTTAATGCAACATAAAGGAATTAAATAAAGCATATTTAAAAACATAAGTTGAAAAACCCAATGCTAACAATTTAAAGTTGCTAAGTCACTCATTGTGAAATTATAATAAAATGATTTTACATTGATTTTCAAATTATACTCGTTTTCCTGAACATAATTAACTTCTGTGATCGACGGTACTGGGAGCCAATCAGTTCTTTTCACTCGAGGCAATGTAAATTTAATTTAGCCCACCAATAGCGGTTTTTTCCTTTTAGAAATCGATTTAAAAAGATTTCCAGCGGAATTCAATAATTGCTCAAATTAGATTTTAGACTAATGAAATCAGTGTTAGTAGTCCTAACTATGTTTATAAATTCAAAAATGAGTTTGTTTGTTGTTTATAATTGCTTCACGCTATATCCAATAAATAAATAAAAATAATCTGCAAAATATTCTTAAACACATTTTTTATTCATAAAAGTTAAGTATTTCTCTAAGATGAACGATAAACGTCTGGGCAAAATACATTATTAATACAGCAATTATTACTTAGTAACTTGACGATGCTACTATTCGGCAGTACAATGATTATGTTACATTTCATATTGGACGTCATATCTGTGTCTTTTGCTTTCTTTTATGTGTGTATATTATAGACTTATAAGAATTGAACGAAATCAAATGTACAAGATGTTACCTATGATGAATAAAGATCCTATGAAACTAATATTTATTAGATTAGCTTGAGAACTCATTCTTGTACCTTGTATGCAACACAAGCTTTGCAGCTATCTTATTATTTGATTTCACCCGCCTACAAGACCACTTTCAGGTAATAGACGTTACAAAAATATAAAGAGAGGAATAGGTAATTTGGTGAACCTACATTTATTACAAAAATAAATCACTTAAAAACACTCTCTTTTAATAACCAGGTGTACTAATTAGCGATTCTTCAAAGACGTCATCTTTCGCACTCGTTCCCAATTAAGCCAAAACGACTTGTACATACCAGTCAAATACCATAACACGGATTGACTGTACGTACGTGTTCGTTGGAGATTGGTCCTTGGTGTATGATTATAAGGTTGTGTTTGTTCCCAGATGGATCCGAGCATGAGCTTTGAAGCATGAAACTGGAGTTACACACAGCTGTATGAATAAGGATGGTGGCGTTACTCATCGGGACGCTGGGTGCTCTGGCCCTAATCACACGGACAGGTGAGTGAGCCTTTGATGATTTTATCAATTTGCTTGTTATCCGCAAGTGAGGGGCAACACAGACATACATACGTCTACCTAGATATCGCAAGTATCACGACGAGTCGGCACGACTTATGCCTGGATTATGAAGTCGAAGCGATTCACGACAGTATCGCTTATTTCGATACTTATCGTCTATTATCACACAAAATCGTATCAAACGCCCAAAGCAAACGCAACAGTAATGTGAATATTTAATAAAACGGACGCGCGCGGTCTGAGGTTAACGACGACTTGGTCGGATTCGGACACGCGAAATACATGCATTTGCGGTATCTGGTGGGTTATCTGGGTCTGGGTATGTCTTTGGGCTGCAATGTGTGAAATTTCTAATATAACCGTGGATTTTAGTAACCTACAAAGATAAAATAAATTTTGTTTTATAATTTTATTTTATTTTTAGTATTATGATTGGTGAAGTAGTTAATGTTAACCGTTCTGATTCATCAATAAATTATAAACGCGAAATTTTGTGAGAATGTAAGTGAGGAAATAAGTTATTATGTTTGTTGCTCTATCACGCAAAAAATTACTTCATGAATTTTGGATGAAACTTAACAATAATATCACTTACATATCAGAATAACATAATGGCTACTTTTTAAAATACCACATATCACGGGAAATTCCGATTGTAATTAAATTTGGCACGGGCATAACTGTTTTCCCAGTAAAGGACAAAAGCTACTTTGTATCGCAATTTTTTTTTTATCAATTTGCGGGCAAAGCCGATGTCGGATAGCTAGCTAGATTATATTCGGAATTTCACACCCATTCAGTCTATGAGATGTAACTCAAGTTTCAACATAAAATATCCAAATCAATTTTATTTTAGAAAAAATAGTAACAAAATTCTTTCTAAAAATATTTTAGGAACTAAAAACATAATTTTGTCTCATATTAAACAATACAGCTGTAAACGTAATTACATCTCTTTCATGAATTACAAGACATAAACCGGCAAAAAGGCGTCTGAAAAACTATTCAACTATTCAGTTAGAAGTTGGTTATCCACAATTTTTTCTGAGGGTAAATGATTAGTCGTTTTATTTGGTCACGCTCGCCTGGTGGCTTTTTCCGTTTAAAACTGGCTTTAACCCAGCTAAATAGAGTTTTCACTTTGCAAACTATGTTTTTATTGAAAGTTAACAGCATATTTTGCATATTATTCATGAAGCTGTTACGATGGCTGTTATTCGTCAGACATTAAACGGTTAATTATTTTCAGATTTATTAATTGGTAGAGATAATCTAATTACGTACATATTTATTATTCTGGACCCAAAGGTAAAACAGGACCTTATTACAGAGTATGTTTTTTTAATAATCTGCACCTAACACCCTTTTTGGCCGTGTTGGCTAATTGGGAGGACACTCGACTTTCATTCCGAAAGTCGTTCAAACACCAACACGCACCTCTGGATTTTTCTACTTGAAAAATGTATGTGCTCTTTAAAACACGCGCTTTAACAGTGAAGGCAAACATCGTGAGGAAACCGGCATGTTCTGAGAACTTTAAAGAGTTTGAAGGACATGTGGCGTTCACCAACCCGCATTCGGCCTAATCTCTCTCGTCAAGAGAGAAGTCCCTATGTCCCAGCAGTGGGACCTTTAATAGGTGGATACGTGAGTCATCAGTGCAACACACACCGAGGTATAATTGGGTGAAAAAACGTGACGCTTTTTCCCAAGTTCTGCCCATCCGAGTTTGATTCGGCGTAGGACCTCTTTCTGGAAGTTCTCGAAATCAACTAGTAAGTACACTGGTGATGATGAAAAACCGTTAGCTTTATCTTAATACAATCTACCTTTGCTAACGGACCTCGAACACCTGTAAGATTGTGGTAATACTTAGAGTCAATCAAATACATAAGTTTTAAGGCTATTAGACTATTAAAACATTAATATTCTAAATTGTGTAGAAAAAATTAAGACGAAGTAGCTTACCAGAGCGAGATGCGGGACTCGATCCCACGTCTTCCATTATACGCTTCGTCTTAATTTTTTCTACACAAATTTAGAATATTAGATTCATCCTATAAGTGGGGTTTATCACTTTGTAAAAAACATAAAAGCTTTATTTAAACATTCTTAATTAAGTTTCTTCTTTGTTAACATTCATAAAACATTGGAAGACTTTGTCCAATAAAGTGATTCTTAACATAATTGAAATGTATATGTTTCTCTTATACCTAATATTAATATTACAATTAAATAAAAGTCATCAGAGCCGAATTCCTTCAAGAAATAATAATATAATGAAGCTTTTAGCTTACTTTTGCTACGTTAAATATCTACTTATGTAAGCCTAAGGCGTGGGTATTCAGAGAACCATTATTATGTCAGTGGTAATACAATTTCATTTTAGTGGGTGATGTGACTAAAATCTCTATTAGGTTTTAATATTCCAGTGAACAAAGCTTTATTGCTTAAAATAAGAGATTGGAGGATTTTCTCTGTTTGAAAATACCTTTTTTTTTTTTTTTTTTTTTTTTTATTATCGATAAGCCTTCATTTGACCACAATCTCACCTGATGTAAAGTGACGATGTGGTCTAAGATGGGACATGAAGACCTAGAAGGTGGCTTCTCCGGGCCACATTACGAAACACGAAAAAATCGCTTCACGCACTGGCCCAGCCCGGAGGGTGGTGACAAGCCGCGGCCGAAGCCTACCACCAGAGACTGTTCTTAGCACCACCCGGAGGTCACGTGTAAGGACCTTTAAATTAACATTAATAATAACATTATGGGTATGACCTTTATTCAACAAAAACTTAATGGAATTAACAAATGAGGTTATGACTATGAAAGTTCTACGTAACTGTATCTTCTCTATAGTTAACTATACTTTTGTAAACTATGATGGTGGGTATAAATTAAATACTCATTAGAAAAAATAAAAGAATATTTTTTACAAAAAATATATATTAAAATGGTAAATATGCTATAGACAAATTGTGAATGGGAAAAAACGCTATGTTATTACACTATTTAAGAGATAAACGAGTAAATATTAGGTCCTTACATATGAAATTGGCGTTTTGTATGGGAGGAACAAAAAGTCGAATATTTTTTAATATAATATATTTAATTAATCAAAGTATGAACCATTATTTTCTATGCACTTTTGCCATCTTATAGGTAGTTCATTGATCCCTTTACTAAAAAAACCAGTCGGACGGGAATCAATAAAATCTTTGAAGGCGATTTGGACTGCCCCATCGGAGTTGAATTTTTTCCCTTGCAAGAAGTTATCCAAATTTCGAAAAAAATGGTAATCTGGTGGAGCAAGGTCCGGGGAGTACGGAGGATGTCTTAGACTTTCCAATTGAAGCTCTTCTAATTTAGTAGCCGTCTGTTGCGCAGTGTGTGGTCTAGCGTTGTCGTGAAGCAGCAGTGGCGTGGAGCGATTGACCAGCCTAGGTTGTTTAGCCGCTAGCTTTTCCATCATGGTTTGCAATTGCTGACAATAGACATCAGCCGTAATAGTCTGGCCAGATTTGAGAAAACTGTAATGAACAATACCGGCACTAGTCCACCAAACGCTTACAAGTAACTTTTTTGGGGTTAATTTTCGCTTGGGGCAGGATTTGGCTGGCTGGCCAGGATCCAACCATTGCGCTGAGCGCTTCCGATTATCGTAAAGAACCCATTTTTCATCACAGGTAATGATTCGGTTTAAAATACCTTCATTATTGTGCCGGTTTAGTAATGTAACGCAGCAGTCGACGCGCGTTTGCCGGTTTGCTTCAGTCAATTCGTGAGGTACCCACCTTTCAAGCTTTTTAATCTTCCCAATTTGCTTCAAGTGAATTAAAACAGTTTTATCACTAACACCGCAGCCTGCAGCTAACTCGGACGTGGTTTGCGATGGATCCGCTTCCACAATAGCCTTCAACTCTTCATTATCAACTTGAGTCTCAGGCCGTCCACGGGGCTTGTTCTGCAAGTCGAAATTTCCAGAACGAAAACGTTGGAACCAAAAACGAACTGTGTTTTCTTTTGCAACACGACCGCCATACACATCATTCACCCTTCGAGTTGTTTCCGCAGCACTAGTGCCACGGCGGAACTCGTACTCGTAAATAATGCGATATTTTAAGTTTTCCATTTTGTAAAATGAGTGACGCAAACAGAAAAAAACAGAAGAAAAAAA
The DNA here is from genome assembly GCA_929108375.1 of Gymnoscelis rufifasciata. NCBI lineage: Eukaryota > Metazoa > Arthropoda > Insecta > Lepidoptera > Geometridae > Gymnoscelis > Gymnoscelis rufifasciata. Next base: position 4,895,066 of record OV815317.1, on the reverse strand, counting down.
ACAAATGAATGACGATCATTGAAGCACAAATACATGAGTCTATAGCTGTACAAATTTGAATTTGGAATTCCTTACCAAAGAGGAGAAATTTGTGATTAAAGTGGCCAGTACGAAAAACGCCAATTTCATATGTAAGGACCTAATATATGAATCTAAAATATAGTAATATATTCAGAAACCAAAGAAATCCGACCACATTTGCCATACAATAGAAAGTTTACATTTAATCCTTTCTCCACGAACTATATTTTATATAACACTCCACTGAGCAAAGTGTGCATAAATTACTTTAAGCATTCATGCCCTTTTTCACCCTTTCACGACCTTTTTTTATCGATATATCTTAAACTATTTTCTAAATTCGATATTGTACCTATTCGATTATGTTTGTGACATTTTGTTTGTAGAGGCTTTCAATGGTCGTTGGCAAAGCCCCCTGCTAGTAAGCATCATTTGATCGTGTATTGTCTACTGCTAGACAGAGAAGACCGAATTGATATCCACTTATTTCGGTTGGAAGCAACCTGAGTCCATAAATACGTGGTGTTTAAACCAAGAAATCCATCCATTTTGGGTGATAAAAGACATTTGCGTCTGTCAATCAGTCTTCTCCAATTCAAGAAAATGTCCCAACCGTCATCTTTCTAAGAATAAGTATGCATATAGCTAAATTCTTAAGTTTAGATGACAAAAATGTTCAAAAGTCAAATTGGTCTGAATTCTGTTTGATTTTTAACATTTTAAATAGCGTATATATTTAACATTTTTATAAATAGCGAACCCAAATCTTAAAAAAAAACATTGAAGTCCACCTAAACAAGTTTCTACATTAAATATCGTATTATGTTTGTTGTATGTTCGTGTTTTAATAGAACTGCAGGTTACATCGGGTATTTCCATAAAAAATTGGCTTGCACGTGCTACATCCATCAGGTGAAATTCATCATTAAACAATGTCCAATATTTCCATTTTAGGCTTATGCCATTCATAAGCATTCCATAAACCTGCATATCGCTAGATTTGGCCGATCTGATCTGCCTACTATATACAGCCGTTATACAGAATATTATAAATTTGAATATTACTATTTGGAAAAATGTTCTTTAATAGACATACCACAGATTGGTGTATGTAGAGTTGGATATGTGGGTAAAATATTACAGAATCCCACAACTGACATATATGTAATTAAATTTGATGATTTATTTGTTTTGACATTATTAGTAGGTACTAAAAACAGTGTAACCAAAATGGAATTGTGACGTATAATTTTATCTATATAAATAAAAATGAATTGTAGATCGTTAGTCTGATTAAAACTCGAGAATGGCTGAACGGATTGATCTTATCATAGTCTTGAAATGTTCGTGGAGGTCTAGGGAAGGTTCAAAAGGCGAGAAAATATCGAATAATTGCCGGGGAAACAAATTGAATAAAAACCCGTGCGAAGCCGGGGCTGGCCACTAGTTATCAATAAATTACTATTAATGACTGAAATAATTGACTATAAAAATGTTCTCTTAGTAATTAATGCAATAATCGTATCTAGCAATGTCTACTAGACTTCGTAAGCACACTGGGACACAGGGGCTTTTGACGGCATTTGGAAACAAGAAGCCAGTCAAAACGTTGTTATAATGTTGTTTTAATTTACCAAACATTTGAACAGCAAACTTTATTTTAGTAACGGGAATTTCAAATAAAAATGCAATTTTCATTTTAATTGAAATTACCCTTTTTCCTCATTGCCAAGCCAGTTGACCTATTTCGCACCTGATCAAACAGGTTATTGGCGCGTGTAACTTCTAATCTTACAACGGTTTTATTTTAAAATATTTTAATTATTGATTAATATTTATTTTTGCACCAAACTTGACTAATAGATATAAGAAAAGAATAACTCAGGGCAGTGGACTATTTCATGTACATTTTGGTCCTAAAGGCCATGGGTTCTGTAACTCTATGTTCAAAAATTGATTTTCTATTTTAAAATAGTCATACACAGTCATGTCGTGTTATCAGGATTTCGTAATTTCCAGTTAAATTTGCAGGACCCTAATGAAACAATACAAAGCATGATTTATTTATAAATAACCTATTTAAAAACCATGTGACATAAAACAGACGAAGATGTTTAATTGAAAATCTTTTCACTTAAATATCTAATATTATCTTTATTGTCTGCTGGCAAAAGACTAAAGCATTTTCCTGCATTAAAACCGCACTTAAACAAACAGGTTCTGCAGTAATTAATTATTCTTGAAAAAAGTTATCCCGTTTTAGCACGGATAAAGCTGCTAAACGGAAACCTTGTAGTTATCTCCCAAAAGCGTCTACATCTCCCGTTTCCGACTTATCTACATAATCCATATTATAACTATACTATATTATGAGTATAAATGCGAAAGTAACTCTGTTTGTTTGTATATTCCTTAACCAAAAAACTACGGAACTGATTTTAATTAAATTTAATTACTTATTACCACCGGAAAATGTCATTTCAAGTTTCAATTTTCTTTATTTATAGCAAAGGTAAAAATGTACAATTGTTTTCAAGTATGTCTATAAAAAGAAACATTCATACATAGCTAACACAATATAATTGTATTAATTTAAAATCATCATTATATAATAAAAATTAACTCATAGATAATGTTGATCTACAATTTTTGGTTTCGAATCTGGGTGATATACGTATCAAAAAAAAGGTACCTATGTATTAGTATATCAGTCACCTAACCCATAGTACAGATGGGGTTAGGTGATGTAGTGTGATAAGTCCGGAAATAATTATTTTTATATATTTTATTTTAATAATAAACGATTATTAACTCTGGTAACACAGCCGGGCAGTATTATTTTTGGTATAAATTTACTTTATTTTAATGAGAGCAGTCTACATGCTCGGTCAACATTCTTAGTAAGTCTAGGTACAGTGTTTTCAAGCTACCTAATTATGAAAGTTTGTCCACGTACTGCCCGTAAATCTAACTGGAGCGAAGTAACAAAGAAATTTGAATTTTGTATGTAAATGATGTTTTAATGAAGAGACTCTATCTTTCGTCGCTTAAAGGTGCTCGAGCTCTACATCTAGATTGTGCTTATGGTAATAAGATTCGACTTGAATAGTAACGTAAATTTAAAATGGCTTAAATCAAAGTTTGTTTGAAACTCTTTTCAGTTTTTTCTTCTTTATCATAAAAAAAAACTATTTGATGTGACATTTGATGCGTTATTTGAAATAGTTTGATTTAATGTTTGCCTATTACTAGTCTAGTCAAGCGTGTCGCTGACAGCAAGTAAATAGCAAATCCATTTATTTTGTGAAGTGTTTTTTTTTTGGTTACCGTCACATGGCGATAAGGCTTTGAATTATTGAATACCACTGAATTTCCGGTTGCTTGTTCCTGTATTCCTGTGGGAAATTTACAGGATTTTTAGCGAATTTTCCTAAATTTCGTGTATTAGTAATGCCCTAGATTTTGCTTTGATTTTTGAACGAGATATTTTTAATACAGCACAAAAAAATAAGCAATAAAAAACTTATAATATTATATTATTTCATTCGTTTATTAGCTGTCAACTGAAATATATTTTATTACCTATGAGGCTTCATTAAAAATTTTATAATGTCTGTTATTGGTTTAATAAATAGTAAAAGTTAGCAATGGGATGCAACCCAATGGTTAAAGTTACCCTCGCATTTATAATTGACGAGTAAAGAAACGGCTGTTTGTGAAAATATTTAACCAGATTTCTCTATTCCCAGGGGTAATAAGAATGATTACCCCTGGGAATAGAGAAATCTGGTTAAAACAAACGAAACCTTTTACCTTCAATATAAAAAAGTGAGATCAACAATTTTAGGATCATTAAAGTCCATTACTTAATCAATCCACATTAATAATTAATCTCCTAGGGCTGGACCAAAATATTTAATAATCAAAATGAAAGGTGGTTCCCACATTTTGGTTTACCTATTAGAACGCCATTTTGAAAAAAAGGTGTGATTTGGAGGCCAGTGATGCCAGCGTAAATACTAAGGGGCAAAAAGTGTTAAAGTACCAAACCTCTAATGCTACTGAGTTATTTGGGTCACAAAACTATAAACAAATCTGTTTATTTTGAAAAAAAAAACGTAATTCTACGGCTAGTTATAAAACTCAAATCTGAATTTGTTAGAATTAACTCTATCAATTGAAATGCGTGTCATGAATCACGGTTTTTTTTTCAAAATGGCGGACTAGTAGGTATGTCAGGCGCCACACTAAAATGGCGGAAGCCTTTTCCTCAGTCTATCTGCGCGCTAAAGTAGCCAAAACTTGGTTTAGTTCATAAATCAAACAATCACCTAGATAAGTGGGTATTCGCTGAAGTTTGTACGTAATTCATTCACTCACTGAATAAGATTAGTAAATTTTGTCTTTTGTGTGGAATAGAATAGAAAGACTTCTATTTACGTCATAAACTCTTTTTTTTTATGTTTATCATTTAGTCGTCGCTCGTGATGTTTTGTGTTCCAAGGTCTCGTCTGAAAATCAGCGCACCTCCGCGCTCTAAGTGTGGGGTTGCATTATGCTGAGACGGGGCCTTTTGACACATCACAGAATTATGTGTTAAGTATTTGTTGTTTTTCTTTGTTTTATTGTATTTTGTGTTGTGATGTGTCAATAAATGTTTCTCTTTCTCTAAACACTAGAGTCGTTAGACTATTTTGATAGTTTGAAAACAAAAAGTTTTTCATATATGTGTATGCCGTACTGTATGCCCCTCTGTAATATTAAGGTCTACCACTATAAAGCTAGGTAGAAACACATCGACCAGAGGCACAATGAGAGGTTGGAGTTTCAATTCCAGTGAGAGTGTCTGTGACACAACTTTGGGTACGTTAATGGGGATGCTTATGCAACACTGATAAACTAACGGCTTCAAAATAAGTATTTTGGCGACAAATATTCAAACCATGTATAAACCAGTGTACAATAAATAGTTTCACTTCAACACTATGGTTTGAAAACATTTTTCCGCGCGCTCCAAGCTTCAAGAGAAGTGTGAAGACAAGTGGAAAAACGTGCCTTTGAGAGAAAACCGCTACGCCCTAATGCGAAATAGTCAACTAAACCTATGCATTTGTTTGTCCTTGTCACTGACTTTGAAATGTGTTTATGTTAAAATGAGACAAAATTAATGCTTATTTAGACAGCTTTGTTATCTATTTAACCAACTTTTCATGAAAAAATTAGGTACTAAATTTGTCGCGTTTTTTGCATAAGAAGGTTAATCTATTGTTTTCATGTCTAAGTTATGTTACAATTCAAATATGAAACCGAGTATGAAAAGAAACAACCCGAAAAAATTCTTTGTCTCAAATAGAAATATAACGCAATTTTCAAAATGTCATACTTTTTCAATTTATTTATAAAATGAAATAAATCCTTATCGAAATAAAGACGTTATTCATAACAAGTATTCAATAAAAAACACAATTATCTTTGTACATCTTATTTATTTATTCTTAAAATTTTATTTTCTTTGTAGCAAAGTATGATCAATGCATAGCGCGCGCAGTCGTGATGATTGTCAAGGCGCGGCGCAGTTAGGCACGGAGGCGGTCGGCGGTCACAGTTACTCAACGAGTTACCACCGGTTCAGACGTTTGATCGGCCCTTACGGAAATATTACACTCAGCAATCTTCTTTTATATATATTTTATACAATAAATATAAAAAATATAGTAACACCAGTGACAGAGAAGTTGAGAGGAAATTGGTTGGCATGGTATGGACATATTATGAGAAGGGATGAATGTCATGTGACGAAAAGAGTGTTAGATTGGGTCGATGGTTATGTGGGATGAGGTAGGCCAAAGAAAAGATGGATGGACTGTGTGAAGGATGACATGTGTAAGCGTGTGTGTAGTGAGTGTTGAGATGACGAGTGACAGAGAAAATTGGAAGGAAAAAACATGTTGTGCCGACCCCACATAATGTGATATAAGGGCAAGAGAATGATGATGAAATATAAAAAATAAAAGAATTTATATTAATTTTAATTATAAATATGAATCCTCCGCCGCTGTCTGTCCCTAGTTTGCGATAGCCTGTCTAGGATTCATTTATAATAGTATAACACTTCAACAATATCGCACGAAAACATTTTCCGTAAGCTCCAAGCTTCCAGAGTATCGAAACAAGCCTTCGAGAGAAAACAGCTAAGCGTCTACTTTTGTCTCTACGAAACATTGCGAGTATTCAGACTAAAGACATCTATTGTTTTCATGCCTGAGTTATGGAGCAATACAACTATGAAACCGAGTATGAAACGGTCCTCCTTTGTTTCAAAATAAAATAGCACGGAATTTTCTAGACTATGGTGGATGTAATATTGAAAAGTGGCCAAGTTGTGCTTTGTGTACCATTCTGCTGTCCGATGGCTAAAATATCGCTGAGCCTTATTAGCAAGTTTTGAGTTGCGAGTTAAAACGCGATATGTTTTTCAAGTGCTGTCAAAGTGCTTAAAGTATCATGCACTATGAAATATCAAAATAAAGGTATTTTCATTGACCAACAAAAACATCTTAATTTTAAATATATCTTATATATCTATTATGTAAATAGGCTTAAAATGCAAGGTTTAGCTATGTATTAAACAAGGTTTTTCAAAATTGAAAGGGTGTGAATGGCACGGACCAGGCAAACATGCCTTGTTTTTAAGATTTTTCGATTTGTAGGTTTTTTTTTATGATTTAATGATCTGATATAGTTTCTTTCATTATTTCGTTTAAACGCGCCTAAAATGAAAATGGACTCATTTATCGAGGAAGGCTATAGGCTACCAATTACCTCGGGAAAATCTAAAAACACAGGCAACCCCGTGTCGTGTAAAGCTAGTCGTCGAATAATTGGCAATTGATGTATAATCGCAAGATGACATATATGTACTATGGTACTATGTAATTATGTCAGAACATAAATAAAATACCATGCTAATCTTTATAGATTTCCGTAGCCTTATGTCAAAAAACGAAACCGTTATAAATACGTCATTTCTGTCTGTCTGCCGTCCGTGTATATCACAGCCACTTTTTTTGACGACCTCTGTGGCTCGGTGGGCGAACGTCCGCTTGAGGCGCAGGTGGTTGCGGGTTCCATTCCCGCCGGGGGACCAGATTTTGTACGTTCTACAATTTCTGGTTTCGGGTCTGGGTGTTTTCTATGTATCATATGTATGTATTTACAAAAAAAAATGTATCTATGTAGTATATCAGTCACCTAACACCCATAGTACAAGCTCTGCTTAGTTTGGGGTTAAGTGATGCTGTGTGAGTAGTCCGGAAATATTTATTAAATTTATTTTTATTTACTTTTGTCCTTTTAATTTGAATTGGGTCAACAAGTATTGAGTGAACGAGTTCTCCTGCTAATTTTGTAACAGTCAGTGAAACCTACAATTTCTAAACTTAAAATTATGACTCGCGCTTCGCTGAACTAAGATTAAATTAATCCGTGTCAGTTGAATTTGAAAGGCTTAATTTACATTAGAATATTAAGCCGTTACCCTAGAATAAAGCTTAATGTCCCATTTGCGAAATTGTGTTTGATTTCCAAACGGATTAATTTTAAAATAATATATACGAGGTTAAGTGATCTAAGAAAATTGGGTTATTAAGATTTAGTGAAGGGTATAATAATTATTCATTATTTTCGCCCAAAAACTATTTGAAATAGTATTTAAAAATACGAAGAATAGTAATTACGTTAAAATTGATTTATGACAAGTTGGAGTTTTTTAAAGTGTTATGACAGCTCCACTTTGCGCAGCAGCCAGATCACTTTATTAATATTTGTATAATATTACTTCTTAGCTAGTATTAAGTTTAAAATTGAATGCTAATAAAAGTGCTCTCATAGTCGGCAAACGGCTCAAATTTGTCTGCCAATAAAACTGTTACTTTAATCGCTGCAGCTTCAGTTTAACCGTGATCATGGCGCATGTGACTGTGCCGAAATATCGGGAAACTCGAAAGACATGGTAAATATCCCGTGATTAATCTATTTTTTTTTTAATAGTATTGATAACCATCATAGTTTCAAAAGTTATATAAACGGCTCAAAGCCTTTAAATTTGACTGCCTCGGTGGCGCGGTGAGCGCATGTCCGCTTGCAGAGCAAGAGGTAGCGGGTTCGATTCCCGCCGAGGGTAAAATTGTGTGTATGTTCTGCAAGCACTTTTCTCCTTGGTCTGGGTGTTTAATGTATATAATAAAAATATCTATATATGTATGTATATTATTAAGTATATCAGATATCTAGTGCCCGTAACACAAGCTTAGAGCTTACCACGGGGCTAGATGTTGTTGTGTAGATTGTCCGGAAATATTTTTTTATTTATAATATAATATTAACAACGTTTTTAACGTAATTTCCTTTTCTACCGTAATCATGGCGGAAGTAATTTCGTTCAAAGATCGGGAAACTCAAAAATCGTTTATGTATCCTGTTGTTAAAATAATTCATAAGCTTATTTAACTATAGTAAGTATTAAATATGGAATTTTGTTGTATAATTCTGGAAAATAAAAGAATTATTATCGAATGCGATATATAATATCGTCTAGTCGAGAATAGCCCATCCTAGCTTAGCTTTCTACGCTTTTGCCACTGTTTATTTTCGAGTATATTTATTGGAATGTTTAATATTTTTCCTTTGATTTGCTGGGTGCACTCAACTAGAAAATTGCTTGTATATATAAAATCATAGCTGTCGATAAAATTTGTTTGTGAACATGCACGATAGTTTGAAGTAATAACAAAAATATTTATGGAGAATTAATAATGTAAACAGAAAAATACGGCAAATATTCTAAGTTGAGTCAATACCTGTTTAACTAATCTGAATAAATTCGATGGGTGACAATCTAAATTTAAAATTTGATTAAACCCCGGTTTTTAAAACCTTAGTTTCCGCAAAAGAAAAAAATCTTATAATATTTTTTTTTGTAATGTGAACGTGATGCGCTCTTTCCTGAGACTCCACTTGAGTATATTTGCAGATATTCAGTTCTTTTTCCCCGTTTAATTCAAAACCCGTAAATTTTACACGGTTTAACAACATTTTCATCAAACATGTCGAAGACTCACGCAAAAGTATCGTAAAAAAAAAACGTAATTTAAACCGCCTCATCCGTTAAGGAGCTATAATGCCACAGACAAACACACTTCAAACTTAGAACACTCCTCTTTTTCGGTCAAGGGTTCAAACACGTTTTTTTTAGATAGACTTTTAAGAAGTTGTACTTATGTAAAAATGTATTACAATAAACTTACTTATATAAAGATAACAGCTCGATCTCGTTATAATATTGTATGTATGCGATTGTCATGCGAATGCAAAATTCAGCTTAATTTGAACCCGGGAAGGTGTCAAATTTAACTTACAAGTCAGTAACATTGTAACTAATAAACAGCTTCTAACTGCCTAAAAATCTTCCAATCAAAATTGCTATATTGCCGTGCTATATAAGTGGGAGAATAGACTTCACCCAGTAGATCTTGGGTTGGAATCCTGCGTCGCCCTCCCATAGATTATTCTTCTTGAAACGTGCTTTAATGGTAAAGGCATCGTGAGGAAACCAGCGAGTTCTGAAAACGCAGAGTTTGAAGGACATGGGACATTAACTAACCCGTACTTGCGACAGAGCGGTGATTAAAGGCCTATTCTCTCTCGTCAAAGAGAAGTCCCTGTGTCCCAGCAGTGGTTAACTTAGATAGGACTGATGAACAAAACCTGCAGCTCTATGAATTATTTGTTTGTCCGTCCGTAGAAGTAGTAGAAGAAATGTATAGATTTATTTTTATAAGCCAAACGAGAATTCATGACATTCTCAGTAAAATATTTGTATACAAACAATTAGTAATAATGCTTTGCAAAGATAGGACGACAATGAATAAATAAAAAACATGTCTATTCCCTTACTAATATTGGGTATTATTAAAAGTTACACGCGCCAGTAACTTCTTTGATCAGGTGTGAAATAGGTCAACTGGCTTGGCCAATCAGGAAAAAACGGTAATATTCATTAAAATGTTCTCCTTTTGCATCTCAAGATTAAATTGGATTTGCGTCAAAATAAGAATATGAAAATAGAAACAGTAGATTGCGCGATCCGACGTACAATGTATAAAACTATGGCTGTTTTCTCGTGGTCCCTGTATTTTTTTATCATTAAGGCCACGATATTCGACGCTCCTAAACATTTAGTGCTCCGGTCCGGACGCAAAACTTCGCGGGTACGCAGAATTTTTTTTTTTTTTATTATTTGTAACCAAGAGTTCTTCTAAATCTAATTATTTGTTGGTCTAGTCTAAGGACTGCATTGACGTCTCGCTTTGGAGTGTATTGTGGTATACCCCCGTGCCTAGCTAGGCCCTAACCATCGTAACATCTTGATGTACCGGAGTAGGACTTCTAGAGATTTATACCTCTAGAGTCGTGGCAGCATATCTGAATGTGAAGATGGCGCCTCTGCGTCCATTAGACGCCTCAACCCCGTCCTTTTTTAAAACAGTTCTTGATTAATATAACTTTTTAAATACCCTAGATGACAGACTATTTTTTTTTCGTCATCTCCTCAATTCCGGATATTAAACAAATATTATTTCCACAGGCTGCACTGACAATGCGAACAGCCTAAGCGCAGACGGCGTGCCAGAGATTGACTACACCGATGTCGATCTGGGCTTGGCACAGAGAGGGCCACACTTTGACCTGGCGTACTCCAGAAACGTGACTGCCCTTGTGGGCAAGACTGCCCAGCTGAACTGCCGCGTTCATGACCTTGGGAATAGAACGGTAAGCAACTAAGTGCTCTTCTACTTTTTGATAATAAAAAAATAAACGTCAAATTTTTACTCAAGCAATACAAAGTGGAAAATGCCATGTTGGTGGGAGGACACTCGACTTCCATTCCAAAGTGTGAGTTCAAACCCCGCCACGCACCTCGGGGATTTTACTTCTTGAGAAATGTATGTGCGGTGAAGGCAAACATCGTGAGGAAACCGGCATGTTCTGAGAACTTTAAAAGTGATTGAAGGGCATGTGACATTCACCGTCGGTATTAATAATATGGCTTAGCAACGAAGGTTGGTATTGAGCACCATAACCCGTGCATCGAGCCTACAATTTCCTTGCGCCAGCCAATGTAATTTTATAAACACGAAACGGAAAGTCTTATTAAGATTTTCTAGCTCATGCGGTGCCTAAAAATTTGAACATACGGGTATTTTACCTATATATCCATGTTATTATATACACGATAAAACAGAATGTCTAACGAAATAGTTATTGCCGGTAAACGTAGAGCTATTTTCGCAATTCAATAAGGCTTGTTTATGAAATACATAACCATATTGTGGGGCCATATTAAGAACCATAAAATTTCAGAAGGTGGAATAAAATTTAACGGTTTAATTTGAAAATATCACGTTAGTTATTAATTCAAGAATGGCACGGACTTAATATTCGTTATGCTCGTAGCAGTCGCAAAACTACGATTGTTAAGTTTAATCGCTCTGTGTACTCTGGCCTTTATTTCTCTCTGTGTATTATAGCCTTGTTTGTGGCTTAAGCATCATAACAATAGTTTATGAGGTTAGTTTTTTATTTAAGTTTTTAGTAAAAGACACATATTTTATTTATTTTTTTCGTATTTTTACGAGTTATCACATGCGCACGGGTCGGGATTGATTGATAAAGATGTTAATGAGTGGAGTAAAGCTTGAATTAAAAGATATCCTATTGTTTTAGTAGACTGTCATCTCATCAAAGGATTTATAAACGTAAATAGTTTTTATTTGTAATTGTTGACTAACACGCTAATAAGATGCCTTTGAACCATTTTAACATTAATTTAACAAGGCAGTTACATACATATTATGATCACATCAATCTATTTGTAGACATGAACATCACGTAAGCCTGTGACGCGACAGAAATCACCCCCGCCGATATCTTCGCCTTACAATATACCCAGAAAACAGCATTGTGTATTCTATACCTACACAATTATTTTAGCTCGACAACTTGACTTGATTCTTCAATTGCTAATTTAGCCTAAGTAGAAATGATTTTAGCCGGCCAACTCGACTTGATTCTTAGCACTCGAAGCTAATAAATAAATATTTCCGGACAATCCACACAACAACATCTAGACCCGTGGTAAGCTCTTAGCTTGTCTTACGGGTACCAGACATCTGATATACTTAACATAATATACATACATACATAGATATTTTTTATTATACATATTAAACACCCAGACCAAGGAGAAAGTGCTTGCAGACCATACAAACACTTGACCCCTCGGCGGGAATCGAACCCTACCTCTTGCGTCACAAGCAGACTCTCGCCCACCGCGCCACTGAGGCAGTCAAAAATAGCATAAGTAGAAATGTTTTTATCCCACCAACGCGACACAAATCTTCGAAATATAATGGGTAATGTAAGATTTTGTATGAATATCTCAGAGTCGACACAGAAGTGACGGGTAGTTTTACAAATAGTTCCTGCAGCCGTTGCCTTGGATTCGTACTTTAGCTCACGAACAGCATGACGGTCATTTGTCGTTCTAGAAACTTCGCCTTTCCAGTTCAACCGGGAAAATCCAAATTTACTACAAATGTTTTATACTTAAGCTCAGATTTTAGCTTATATTACAAATGTTTTATTCTTCATACTTTTTGTTACATAAATATAGGCATTATACCTTTAAACATTATCTTATATAGCTCATTGCGATAGCGTTTACCCGTGTTGGCTAAGTTCTCATAAATCTTTTTTTTTTTTTTTTTTTTTTTTCTAGCCTGTTGTGTCCCACTGCAGGGCAAAGGCCTCTCTACCTTCTTTCCAGACTTCCCTATCTGACGTTAAATTAATCCATCCCTTGAGGTGGGCGTCCAGTTCGTAAATAAATAAATAAAAAAATAAATTTTATAAATTAAATTTTATAATTTCATAAATCTTAATTAGTCGTATTTTTTTATGCTTGATAAGCCTTCATTTGACCACAATCTCACCGGATTTTTCTTCTAGAAATAATTATGTGTTTAAAATACATGCTTTAACGATAAAAGCAAACATGATGAAATCGGCTAATTTAATTTTATCTCTGACTATGAAAAATGCAATTTATTTCTGGTTAAATTTAAATCCATTATAAAATATACACTGCAAATAATTTAACATCACAACTTTTATGACATTACATTTCTTGAGGAAGCTTTTATCGCCTAGAAGAAGCATTTTTAGATTTTCAAAGTTCTTTTAAGATCTTCCGTACCCAAAGGGTAAAATAGGCGACTATTATTAAGACTTCCTCGTCTGTCAGTCTGTTCGATTGTCACTAGGCTGTATCTGAAGAACAGTGATAGATAGAGATTTGACATTTATGTATTTCAGTTGCCGCTATAACAAAACTAAAAACATACATACTAAATAAATTGATATTTATAATACAACAAGCGTGAATTTGATAAAGTTAAGCAACGTTGCGCCAGGTCAGTACTTGGATGGGTGACTGCTCAGAGAGCATCTTGTTGCACACAAAAATAATATTGCTATTTTTTTATTACAAAATTTGTATAAACTTGAATTTAATTTTAATGTATGCTGAATATAAACGTGATGTAGTGATGCCTATTTTTCTGAAATAATACTAATCCTAGAGCCTTCAAATGAAAAGATTTCAGGATAAAATTTATCCTTAACCTATTTATTGTTTTCCTTGCAGATTATAATTTGTAGGTATAATAAATGTTTTCTGCGCAAGAAATATAAGCTTTTCCTTGGAGATTACAATTTATAGGTTGGTCTTATAACCCAACGTTTTCTTAGAAAAAAATATAACTTTTCCATAAAAATAACGATAAAAGTCCAATTTCTTAATTGGACAGCTAAGTACCCCCCCGTACTCAATCACCCTTACAAAAAAAACCCTTTAGCAATACGGATTATTTATTTTCGTCGATTTTCAAACAAAACAAATTAAAAGCAATCCTGGGTAAGCCGATTGGAGTTACGATTAATTTTCTATTTGTTTTACTAAATCCTCTATTTCGAGAGAATCGAGATAACATTGCATAGATAAATTTAACGTAATATTTATTTTGTGACGTTTCCCTAATAGAAAAAGGTAGCCTTTTTCTATTTTGTTCATAAGTTTTAAGATTTGCAGATTTTGTGCTAGTAGTTATTCATTAAATTATCATCTAAGGTTGATTCCGTATACCTTCTAGGTTTTCTTGCCCCATCGTAGACCACATCGTCACTTTACATCGGGTGAGATTGTTGGCATATATTCGTGTCAACTCAATTCGTTATGGTACGGGAGCTAGCAACGTTTGGGAAGTAAGAATTTTAGATTTTGTGATATGTCGTCCTTCGTGCTCTTTCGGTTGGAGTCTGGGCTATCTGGCTGGCGGTAGCGGTTGCGTTCATTATCGGTTGCGCATTCTACCTGTGTAGGTGACCATTTTAAGAAGCGTAATACTATTACAACTAGAAGTGTTCGGGCGAAGCGCGCAACGCGACACAAATATTTGGCCGTTAATGTAAACAAGCATCGCTTATACCCGTTTAGCGCGCCTTTCTTTGCCCGCTTATGTAGTCATACCATCAAAGACAAAGTTAAAAGTGTTTATGATAGACAAACAAGACTTTTGCAAGACTAATTGCTATTTGAATTGACTTAATGAGATGTTCATTAAAAAATAAGTCATTCTATCACGCTTGAGTTTAAATCAAGTGGAGTGGGTTTGACTGCTCGCTTTCTGAGTTCAATTTTAAAAGGCTTCCTATATAATTTTTCCGCCATCAAAAATAAATATTTATGGACTGGGAATCCGCAAGTTGATTTTAATTGGCAAGTATTTAATATTAACGCTAAATTCACAATCTATCTATTCTCTCACATCAACAGTTCTAATCATATGTTTGATAAGAACTATGGATGTAAGAGAAAGATCAGTTTAACATTATAACATCAAAAATAAATATTTATGGACTGGGAATCCGCAAGTTGATTTTAATTGGCAATTATTTATTATTAACGCTAAATTCACAATTTTTAATGTTATTTTACCCGATTGTCAGTCGGGCCAAGGTAAAAACAGTCTGAGTCGGTTTATATTTTTTTAAAATCATAATTATGCTTCAATAGACTAATACGTTTTCATTTAGAGCTTGATTAAAACTTTATTGTTGAATCAAATTATTTTACACAATGTTGTAAGTGAACAAAAGTCGTTGATAGTTTCTCCTATGACGAAAAGATTTATGTAAGCCAAAATCGCTTGTTTTAGGGTTCAAAAGAGTAATACGGGACCCAATTACGTCCGTCTGCCTGGCTTTTAAATTTACCACACTTGGCCAGCGTGGAAAATTAAGGGCTAATCTCTCTGGTCAAGAGAGAAGTCCCTGTGAATGTTAATAGGGTGCTGATGATGATGATGATCATGTTGTTCCCAGGTTTCATGGATCCGACATCGGGACATTCACCTGCTGACCTCGGGCAGGATGACGTATACCTCAGATCAGAGGTTCATCAGTGTCCACAATCCTCACACTGAAGACTGGATATTGAAGGTAAGCTTCTCATTTATAACAAAGAAGTTAATAATAATTTATTTAAAATAAATAGTTATTTTACAGCTTGGGGCCAATTAAAGCTATCTTAAACTTAAAAACTAAACTTATTTATCACACACATTATATACAAATTAACAAAAACAGAATAGAGCATACAAAAAGAAAAGAAATATAAACAATCATAACTAACTAAAACTTAAAAAATTACGGAGTGTCATGCTTATCTGATTAAAACTATCATAAAAAATATCAATATGCTGGTGTTCCTTTAAGTTGAACAAAATCAAATCAATTTAACCTTCGGCATACAACGTGGGGCTATTTTAACCCCAGCATTTTCAAATTGCGCTGAATTTATACTAAAATGTAACCAAATATCGAGATTTTCGCTGTAGCTGTAGATATTTTTATTTATGTATCCATCAAGGCTGTGTTATTTTTTTATTTTTAAATGTGCAATATACTCTGTAGTGTCAGTCAGACTCGCGCCGTCAATAAGGTACCACTGAAAATCAGCGCTGTCGCTACTCCCTGAGCAACTTCAGCGTATGCTGAGTGGCAACCATTTTGTTTCTGTAGTGTTTTATTATTTTTAACTAAAATTATGTATGTTGTTATATGTTGGAGAAACAAATAAAGATTTTCTATTCTATTTTATTCTATAATGAGTTGATAAGTCAAATTTTAGCGTTGAATTAGCAATGTGCCAGAATCGAGTTCGGATCACGGGCACGAAGTGGTGTATTTAACCCAATGTTGTATGATATGGTACGACCTAACCAAAAAGAACCTAAGTGTGGTTATTTTTGTAAAGCCAAACTAGTACAGTTTATATATGAAATAAAACAACCTAAACTTTTAAAATTTGTTCACAATAACTCATGTGAAGAAATGATAAAATACTCAATAACATTTTTAATTCTTTTTAATTTTATTTCTTTATATATGCTTATATACATATAACCAATAAGACCATTGAAACGTTTTGCACTTGATGGATAACCATAGTATGTATAGACATTTTTTATGGAGTTTTTTTTAAGTTTTTTTTTTATGGTTGATAAGCCTTCATTTGACCACAATCTCCCTGATGTAAAGTGACGATGTGGTCTAAGATGGGACATGAAGACCTAGAAGATGGCTTCTTGTTAATTCAACTCCACGTCGAATAGGTTCAAAGTTAAGCAAAAACAAAATATTAGACATCATAATATTAAACACTAAAGAAAGAATTACATAGTTAACGCAGTTTTTAGATCTTCATCTCCTGTGCTAGTAACAAACTGTGTAATGGCAAGTTAAAATTAAAACTCCGGTTTTTTCCTCGCGAACGCATCCCTAAAGCAAGAATTATAAAAATCATCTTAACTCTATGAGCCCAAACATGATTCACTCTTATATCGGAGGTCATCAGATCAGCGCAATGCCATCATAATATTATATTGTCATGTGATTGACAATGACATTTGCATGCAAAAGTTCAACTGATTGATTACATGACGTATGTCAAATGAAACGTCAAACATCGGGACAGTTGAAACTAAATCCCACCAATAACTTTCAAAATTAAGAGGCGTTTTTAATAAATTTCAAAGTAAAATGGCCCGAAATTTTGTTACGGGGTTAGAAGTTGGGAATAGAAATGAGGAGATACGTAGGAGAATGCGGGTCGCCAACATAGCCAAACGGATTAGCTCTTTGAAGTGGCAGTGGGGCCTTATAACGTTAAGACATTTAAAGCATTTTAAAACGATATATTGGATAAATCTAAAATAAATGTTAAAGGTCAAAGGAATTTTATTTTTCAATTAACAATTTTAAAATTCGATGAAACAAGAAACTAAGTGTAACCGCGAATGTAAATGAGCTTAATTTATTGTTTTCAGTATTCATTATTTTAGTATATTTTATTAAGTACTATTTAATATTTGGGTTACGTTCAGCTTTATGTGATAATACTTTAACAAAAAAAGGAATTGTTTGGCATATATGAATCGTCACCTTTTCGTGTCAATAAATATCATTTTCTGGACTAAGCATTATCTAATCTTTACCATCAAATCAAAATCTGCCTACTCCAAAAATCCCCTGCAAAGAAATCGTTCAAAATGTAGGAACCAGTCCCGGCGACAGTCAACATAGTAACCCAAGCAGGGAACCTGAATAAATCTAGACATTCGCCCACTGAGCTACTGGAACATGAAATGTACATTTACAATCAAAATTCAAATTTAGTTTGATTTTATGTCACAGCGTAAAATTAACCTACAATAACAATAACACTAATTACAAAAACAGGTACTAAAAACAAAAACCAATTTTGGAACAAAATTATAATTTAGATAATCTTAATTTTAAATGAATAAAAAAGGGTGTGTGTGTCAGCTATGACGCACGATTGGAGTTTACTCCTTAACGAACGATAATTATGATATTATATCGAATAGAAAAAAAGGGTATATGAACGCATCTGCTAAAATGATAAGAGAAACAAACATATATCTAATTATTCGGATTATTTATATTACTTCAATAAAGCGTATTACATAAAGAATGTTACAAAATAATATAAATAAAATACAGTGACACTACGAAGTATCGTGCAAAGAGGAGACCCCGAGAATGAGATACGCTGTGTAATGTATTCCATCTCATTCTTTTATACGTTCAATCCTACAGATATATATGTTTGTCTCTTTCTACGTAACGCCTCAACTTTTCGTGTTACACTTGATTTTACTCCTCATAAAATTTCCGTACCGGGCCTTATAACTCAAATCGTTTCTTAAGGAGTAAGCTCCAAAAAACAGACAGACAGACACGTCAAACTTATAATACCCCTTTTATTGCGTCGGTTGTTAAAATAAATAATTACAACTAAACTACTAGTACGAATCTATCTTGCTCATATACTCAATAATCAAAATTATTGATGTAACACTTTATGTACCGCTTAAACAATAATTTAATAATTATTCAGCTATCTTTTTTTCTTTTATCTTGCAAACGAAAATAAAAACTATACAGTGCGATTTGTACTAAATTTGTACGTCAAAAGCCCCCACTTCCGAACTTTGATGCTCTTTATCTTGGCACTTTCTTATTCAATTGATAAAGCGCAAAAAAGCTGTCCTGTATATTTGGACAAAATAGTTATTCTGGTTATTCCGTCAGTAAACCACTGACGGAATAACCAGAATAACTATTTTACGTAGTCACATGCCTATTAATTGTTATCCTTCAGCATGTGTTATACAAAATACCTACGAGATGCCATGAAATTCATCACAAAACTTATCATTTCACATCTCGCTAAGCATTCGTTCCCCAAATAACCAAGAAAGACATCATTCAGCTCCATTTATCTAAGAACCGACGATATATCAAGCAAGTTTTATTGCGAACGGTTGGCGTTTCTTACAAAAAGTAGTATTTTTGTGTCCAGAAACCGTTTTGGCTTTGCCTGTTTGATATATTCTCGGGGAAGTTTAAATGGAAATATTGATAAGAAAGGGAAGCGGGTTGGGTTGGCGATATTCAAATAAAAACGAATGGGATTTCAGAGGGTTAGTTTTGTTTCGTCGTTTGACCACAGAGTCAAGTAGACGCCTTATACAATGCGAATACTTTCAGACAACAAGTATGACATTATAAATCGTGTTTATTTATATAGTTATGTAGTTTTTATATCGTGACCTGTAACCATTGCGTATTTAGAATATTTATTCGGGGTTCAAGTTCCACTGGCTGACAGCTATATTTCTTCAAAACACTTTTTAGATTTTTTGAAAGTAACATAAAGTGTTATTTTATAATATTATTGATAAAATTGTTATAACTAGTATCTTAATAGATGTATCCAAAAGATTTGTAGTGACACAGATTAGCAATAAAGTACGCGGCGCAAACGCGTTTCGTCAATTCAGCTTTTTAATAGTTATGCGGAGCCTCGCCAGTCA
Organism: Gymnoscelis rufifasciata; assembly: GCA_929108375.1. Lineage (NCBI taxonomy): Eukaryota > Metazoa > Arthropoda > Insecta > Lepidoptera > Geometridae > Gymnoscelis > Gymnoscelis rufifasciata. Next base: position 4,875,465 of record OV815317.1, on the reverse strand, counting down.
CTCTTCAAACCTCAGCCGTGTTTAGACATATCCTAATAAGGATTAAATAAATAATATAATTGTAATAACCTGTAACGTGTTAAATGAATAGATTCAGTATAGTGCAATAACTCTTTTATTTCAACCAACCCACATACATAATCACTAAAGACTAGTAGAAATACTAAAGTGGTGACCCCGACGTGATTCGTTATTATCGTGATTTATATTGTGGGTTGTGTTTAAGTTATCCGTGTAGGAGTGACTCAATTTTAAGAACGCGGCTGAAGGAATTTATAATAGAACAACATGGATAAACAAGCACATTCAGAAAATGCCAACGCAGCAACGCCACGCGGAATGCGCAGTAAGTGATGTCATCCAATGAAACCGCGATCCAGACAACGAAGTTCACAGTCTTCTATAGAAGCGGCATGATATTTTTAAAGCCAGCTTATATCTGAGGTGCATTCAATCCTGACGAAAATGGAGTTTGGACCTGCAGATTCACTCGAGGTTTTGCCCGGTTGGAAGAAGCGTTTTTGCCGGAGGATTTGCCCGGTTGGAGGAAACATGCTTGCCGGAGGATCAGTGCTGGAATTTGAGATATTGGCTCATTCCCACTGCTTGTGCCGAGTGACTGGAATATGTGTAACCCCGCTGGAGACCGAACTTCCGAAAATAACTACAAATTTCAAGATGTAGTGCAAAGTGATTAGAAATGATAACTAGGTTTCGTTCATTATTCTTATGTGTTGCAAATAATTCAATTATATATAGAACTTGGCGTTATCACGAACTGTAACCTGATACTAGAGCGCACTAACAGTGTAATGTAGCGATCTTGCAACTTAGCGAATTTGCACGTGTGTCTCAGTAATACTGTGGTAATACGAAATTTAATATTTTTTCAAAATTAGATTTTATTAATTTGACAGTGTATTAGAATGATGTAAAAAAAATGTGTAGTTTAAAAATGTTTTTTTTTGTAAACATACAAAGTTTATTTCATTGTTTATACAACTTTATTAAAAGATTTCATTGTTAAAAATGTATTTTAAAGTTTAAAAAAAAAAACATGTATGTAATTTTACAAGCTGACTGTACTTTGGTCATTCGAACGAACTTTGATTGTGAAATAACTATGTACTTACCTCTGCATAAATGAATGCGAGCTCATATCGCATGTTGTTTTCAAACGTAAGCATATTTGTGTAGCAGGCATGAGCCTTTGAATTTGTAATGTTTATTGTAATGTTTTAACCTTGAATGTACTATTGAAGTAAAATAAAATTTTTTTTGTAAAAAATTTTGAAAAAAGGGGAGGATTGATGTAGTGACACAGATTAGCAATAAAGTACGCGGCGCAAACGCGTTTCGTCAATTCAGCTTTTTAATAGTTATGCGGAGCCTCGCCAGTCACTCTTCAAACCTCAGCCGTGTTTAGACATATCCTAATAAGGATTAAATAAATAATATAATTGTAATAACCTGTAACGTGTTAAATGAATAGATTCAGTATAGTGCAATAACTCTTTTATTTCAACCAACCCACATACATAATCACTAAAGAAAAGTTTAAATACTAAAGATTTAAATGTTAGGTCAGAGACATAATCTATATACCTAGGTTAGACATTTCAGGATACTTGTTTAGTCAACGATTAATTCTCGGTTTAAATGTGATCATGAAGAGTTTTAATATATCTGATTATACATGTTCTTGATGAATATACGCATGCATTATGATATCCCTAATTATAAAATACGTTAATATCCTTCAAAAATAATTCATTTTGATAAATATTATCGTCCTTCACCAATTAGTTAATTATGCCCCATTACTATTATTGAATAATGAGATCTCTTGACGTAAAACCCGACCCAACCGTTACCCGCTCGAACATAATTTTGACTCAATAGTTTTAAAGAAAAAAGTTTTAGATGAAGCGTCTATTTGGTTTTGTGGTCGAAGGTTTCATCATAATGCTGATTTTTTCTGACATTCGCTAAAAAAGAATGTGTTTTATTGTTGTGAAATAAATTGATGGGCTCCGAAGAAATATTACTTTAAATCCATCAGCTAGCTCATTTTACTAAAGGGAAGCATTCCATTATTTTAAATGTGAAACGAAACTGCTTTTTAAAAATTCTAAACTATTAATGTTTCTTACCTGGGAGTTATAGGTTCAACTTGCTATGTAATATGAAATAATTAACCCTAGCTGTTTATTTATCAATCAGATGGATCAGATCAGATCATCAATCAGATTACTGTTCAGGATAAAATTTCTCTAACTAAACTTCGGTTCTTATAATTGAAAATATTTTAAAAATATTACCCGCAAATTTTATATTTACGTATTCAAAGAACACTTTTGTACCTACATGAAACATGCTAACGTGGACGGAGATTTTAAGTTAATTTTACCATCATTCATTACGACTTGACTGGGTCAAACTTGCTGGCTCACGGTGGATGCAAGTAGCGACCGATCGGAATAATTGGTCGTCTTTGAGGGAACTTATGTCCAGCAGTGGGCGTCTAATGTCTGAAATAATGATGATGATTATACAACTTTAAACATGGTGTTTGTGTTTCTGGTTACTGTAGCACGACTCATTTAGTTTTCTTTTATAGTTATAATTCAGCTGTATAAAATATGAATTTATTTAAACCATCTACACAACTACAGATTGAAAAATTTAAAAAAAAGTAACAAAAAAATATTTGAAATTTTATGCCTAATGCTTTTACGAAAAGAGAATTTATAAAGGGAATTTTATACTGTACTGTGAATTTTAATAGTAATCCTACCGATTCGTAATATAAAATAGCTAGAATTTTATTTTTTCGATGTAACATAAATTCGATCCCAGTTGAAAAAAAATGTTTTCGGAAAGACAATTTTTTCGAGAGTTTCCCTCAATTTATTCAGGATTTCACCATCAGATCCTGGTTTCCTTACCATGGGACCACCCTTGGGACCCTTTCCAACAAAAAATAATCAAAATCGGTTCATAAACGACTTAGCTATACGCGGACATACATAAATATATATATATGTCGAAGCAGTGTTGGGGCAGCAGGGGGCAGCAGCCGCCGAGATGGGAATGTGGACGTTTTCAGGGTTATCAGACATAGCGACAGGGTTATAAGAACCACGATGTGAAAGAAAACATTTCGCCCAATACCATTATTTTGTTCACTTCACTTTATGAACAAAGGAATTTAAAACTTTAACGTACAAGCCTACTTAGGCTATAAAACTTTTGGCGGCACGGAAACAGACAAGTCTCTTGGCGGAGATCTTAACTCGGTGACGGTTCCAAAGAAAAAGGTTCTCGTGTTCTCAACTGAACTCTATTTAACTGCCTTCAAATCCCGCCAAGGGCCATGTCCAAGAGAGAGGGAAAAGCTGTTAGCCAATCGCTTGCGTTTCAAGTGTACCAACCAAAAACATTCAATCACCAACCAATCACAAAATAGAACGCTTGCATACCAACTTAATAAATTAAACTACCACCAATCACAAAAATGGAAAGAACGCTTGTGTACCAACTTAACTAAAATAACAACCAATCACATAATAGAACGAACGCTTGCGTTTCAACCAATTTAACGCAACCAATTAATGTTACCAGTAATGCAACGAAATCAATGTCATGTTACAGATAATCAAATAAATTTTATTAAAGTCCCATGGTGTCGCCATCCATTGGCAGCTGTAATAGAATGATAAGGACTGAACGAGAAAACTCAATACTCGGTGATACCCGTATAATCCATAACAATAAAAAAAATAATAATAAAAAATCGTTGCCGGCGGGTGGCGCCTCGCTCACGATTCGACATATATATATATATATATATATATATATAAATACGGTCGAATTAAGAAACCTCCCCCTTTTTCGGAAGTCGGTTAAAAATACATACAAATAGCCCGTCGGTAGGAATCGACCCGCTTCCTCTTTCCTGTATCTAATAATGTAATCGTAGTATTCATTACCTCCTCTCAATAGTATATCTGTGAGAGTATCTTGCATTTATCAGCTTGTGTTATATTATTTTTCTTTTGTTCACAGATAAGATTCCCACAAAGACGTGACTCTGGCATCTACGAATGTCAAGTGGGAACCACCCCACCGATTGGACATAGGATGCACCTCTCTGTTGTTGGTAAGTGTTGCCATGAGAACTAATCATCATCATCATCGGGTGATGATGATGATTTATTAGGGTTATTAACGTTCCCACTGCTGGGACACAGGGACTGACATGACGAGAGAGATTAGGCCTTAATTCACCACGCTGGCCAAGTGCGGGTTGGTGAAAGTCACATGTCCGTCAAACTCCCCACCGATTGGACATAGGATGCACCTCTCTGTTGTTGGTAAGTTTTGCCAAGAGAACTAATCATCATCATCACCCTATTAACGTTCCCACTGCTGGGACACAGGGACTGACATGACGAGAGAGATTAGGCCTTAATTCACCACGCTGGCCAAGTGCGGGTTGGTGAATGTCACATGTCTGTCAAACTCTCTAAAGTTCTCAGAACATGCCGGTTTCCTCACGATGTTTGCCTTCAACGTTAAAGCACGTGTTTTAAAGCGCACATATATTATTCAACAATAAATATCCAGAGGTGAGGTTTGAACCCACGACCTTCGGAATGAAAGTCGGGTGTGCTCCCACTTAGCCAACATGGCTTCCTTATTATATTAATAGAACTAATAAATTATTATTATGACATTAATAGTCTCTGACGACAGAGGAAAACTATAATATGTAAGGAAAATCAAATCTAAAGTAGAATAAAAGCACTCTGCTTATACCTGTATTGAATACAGAAAAAGTCGACAAACTACTTAGCCACTAAATAAATTTGCTTCAAATTTAATTTTTAGGTTTGTTGCTTTAGTCCTGATTTCACCATTGGCTATAAACGGGATCAAATCAGGCTTAACTCGTTTTACGTTTTTAAAAGATGGGCTTAGCTATCGTATTTTATTCTCCATAACTTCACGGTTCGCTTGTATACTCATATTAGTCCTTTAATATATTTTCGATCACAATTTATCAAGTTTCAATTAATATCAGTTGCTGGCGACTTCAACCTTAAATCGAAAATGGTTCAAGATAATCCCGTTAACTTCAAAACGAAGCGAGTTAGGCGAGGGGACTTGTTAACTGGACTTTGGAAATGTCAAGTAATCCTTCACTAATTACGTTTATGCACAGATGGATTAATTTAATGTTTTTGGACTACTATCATTTTTACAACATTTTATATTAATGTAATAACTGAAGATTAATAGAAAGTTAAAATGTCATGGGATGCTTGCTTAGCTTAGATAATTACAGTAAGCATACACCTTACGAGAAGCTCAAAATCATAATACGCATAGGTTTCTGAAACTATATGAAGTGCAAAATTTGCTTTTAATAAGTTAAATAAAAACATCCATATTTATCCAAATTACCTGATTCCACCACCCCCAATCAAGAAATGAGGGTGAATGTTGGTTGAACATTATAAAAATCTAAGCCTATTCCAAATTTTTGCCTGAAAAGATACTACTTTGAAGTCGCGTAGGTGTGCTAAGGGCAATAGTAAAAAAATGGATATAGTAGCGCGGCAAACGCTCCCGCTCCGCAGTCGCTTTGGTCGCGCAGGTTTGGCCAAAGCTAAGGGTTGAAATTTGGGGTGAAAAAGCGGTTTTAATTAGAAGGTTAAATTATCTTACTAATAATAATGTTTGAAAAGAAGAATGTAAGACATTTTTGGAGTTTACTCCTTAAGAAACGATTTGAGTTATAAGGCCCGGTACGGAAATTGTATGAGGAGTAAAATCAAAAAGTGTAACACGAAAAGTTGAGGCGATACGTAGAAAGAGACAAACATATATATCTGTAGGATTGAACGTGTAAAAGAATGCGATGGAATACATTACTCAGCGTATCTCATTCTCGGGGTCTCCTCTTTATTATTCCTCGGTATTGCTGTATTTTATTTATATTATTTTGTAACATACTTTATGTAATACGCTTTATTGAAGTAATATAAATAATCCGAATAATTACAGATATATGTTTGTTTCTCTTATCATTTTAGCAGATGCGTTAATTTACCCTTTTTTCTATTCGATATATATCATAATAATAGTTCGTAAGGAGTAAACTCCAATCGTGCGTCGTAGCTGACACACACAAACTTTTTTTTTTAAGCGTATTAACCCAAGTAGTGTAACATGATTGTGTTTATCACAGAACAAAATGAAGTAATTTTGAAAGTTTGCATCAAACTATTTTGAAGAATAAAATCTATTATTTTAAGTATATCTTATGGTCTATTACCCGAACCACAATATAAAATATACCACAATTTAACCATATGGGGTTAAACTTATTCTTATTCTATTCTTAAATGCATTTTTATATATCTTCTACTATAAGCATTATCAGTCTAAATTATATCTAACTATCCGTAAAAAGTAATTATGCGGACCGTTCGCAATGAGGTCAAAAGCTTTCACCGGATTCAGTTAGAAGTAATGCGAGTAGCGTTGTAATCGAGCTATTTGCAGTTTATTGGCTTTCATAAACACAGTTAATGGTTTACTGTGTTTCTAGTTAACGATATAACCTTGTTATAACCCCCTTATTAACCCGTTATTAAAACGGGTGTTTATAATTTTGACAGGTTGTTTCGTGTGTAATAACAATCTAGCTGTTACTGGATGGAATTAAAATCTAGTGATTGGAAGAAAATTGGTTTTTTAGTTTCCTTAATAAAAGGAAAAATATAAACTTTAAAAAACATATGGGATAAAATAAATATATACCTAGGTGTTATTTAAGACAAATTACTTATTTTAAAATTATCATGGTTTTTAACGATATTACTACTTGATAATCAATTAAATTTCTTCATTATATGATTTGAGCGCCATTATGTGAAAATGGGGCTTGCAACCAGCGTCAAAATATAAAAAATGATGATGTTGCCCGTTATAAGTAGTAATAAATTACTTCCTTTTATTTGTCTTCCCTGACCGAAAGTATGTTCTATAAGGACATATTCTGACCTGAAGACCAAAATCCAAAAGACCAAAGAAGGTACCTAACCTTCTAGATCTTTGTGATCCATCCTCGTCCACATCGACACTTACGTCAGGTGAGATTGTGGACAAAAAAAGAACTCATCATCATCATCATCACCCTATTAACGTTCCCACTGCTGGGACACAGGGACTTTCTTACTTGACGAGAGAGATTAGGCCTTAATTCACCACGCTGGCCAAGTGCGGGTTGGTGAATGTCACATGCCCTTCAAACTCTTTTTAAAAGTTCTCAGAACATGCCGGTTTCCTCACGATGTTTGCCTTCACCGTTAAAGCACGTGTTTAAAGCGCGCATAAATTTCTCAAGAAGAAAAATCCAGAGGTGCGTGGCGGGGTTTGAACCCACGACCTTCGGAATGAAAGTCGAGTGTCCTACCACTTTAGCCAACACGGCTTTTTTTAAAAAGAACTATCGTTCATTAAAAAAAATCTAGTATAGTGTCCGAGCTACATTGTCTCATTGCAATAACAGATAGTCTATGTATTAATAAAATTATAAGAATCATTGTCAGTAAAGAGTCTTCCTCCAACCAAATTTTATATGTAAATTTAAAATTTAAGTAAAATCCCCGATTCCAATGTCTTAATTTCCTTAAAGTAAAACACCATCATATTTTGTAATGTGCACGCGATGCGCTTTCATTTGATACCCCACTCGAGTATATTTGCAGATTTTCGGTTTTCCTTCTCCACTCTTACCACCATAACTATTAAACGGCACAACCGATTTTCATTAAACATATTTTATGTAAGAACACTCGCGCCGAACTCACCTTTCATACAAAAAACTTAATTGAAATCACTCTATCCGTTCGTGAGCTATGATGTCCCAGACAGACAGACACACAGACAGACACGTCAACCTTATAACTCCCCTCTTTCTTGGTCGGAGGTTAAAAAAAGTATTTTCATCATACTACGTCGTCCTCGCGTTAAAGAACTTTCTATACATTATATGGCGACCCTGCCAAGATGTCATATGTATACCTATATGTATGTTTGTACAATATGATGGAAATAAGTCGTGCAATGTTTAAAACGATTAAGCTACAAACACAGATAAAATACTCTCTTCGTATTTTCTATTGCGTGAGATATTTTGTTGGCTCCTCTTCTTAACTTTTCCTTAAACTGGAACCTTTGTAGTCGAACAATACTGGAATATAATATTTCTAAGAGGTAAGATGTCGGTGAAGATTTCATTTTAAATGCTGTGTTTATTTGGAGAACAAATTGAGGACTGATCTTCATTTAAACTTCTTATATTTGAGCGGTTTGTTACTAATAAGTACTCTGAATTCGAAATTGGAGAGCATCTCTAACTTTATTAATTATGTTTTATCTCTGTAATTTAGATTAACAGTCTATTTTCCTATTTAAAAATTACAATATAACATAATAGAAAGTCCACTTGATTGTATTTCTCAAGCAAAAAATATCTTATTAGTATAATAATTTTGGTTCGTAGCCCAATACTAATCTTTTTTATAAAACTTATAATGGTTTTGTTTTCCCAAAATCTGCAAGTTATAAACAAAATATGTTTTTGCTTTCGCAGCTTGTATGATTAAAATAATGAATGTCGGAATCCTTCAAAGTTATGAACAAGAATACTTTGGCGAGGGTAAAAATTTCTTGCTTTTCTTTAAGTAACTTCCGAACAATGTTGCGGTATACCTTAGTTAAATAAATTTATCTTGTAAACGTCAAAATAGATTCAATGTATATATAAATAAATAAATATTTCCGGACTTATCACACAGCATCACCAAACCCTAAACTAACAGAGCTTTTACTATATGGGTGAAGTTGGGTGACTGATATACTATTACATGTAACTATACTTTTTTTTTGTAAATACATACATAATGCATAGAAAACACCCAGACCCGAAACAAGAAATTTTAGTTAATCATACAATTTTAGTACAAAATCTGGTCCCGCGGCGGGAATCGAACCACCTGCGTGTACATGTTGTTCAACCAATCTAAAGTTTTTTTTTTCAATCCAATTTCAATCAAAAGCCCTCCCCCATATCACTTCATCTTGGCTTACATCATTTTATTATTTATTGTATCAATTCAATATTTTTTAGGAATCTTAATATATGTATATAAATCTGGTGTCACAATGTTTGTCCTCAATGGACTCCTAAACCACTTAACCGATTATAATAAAATTCGCACACCATGTGCAGTTCGATCCAACTTGAGAGATAGGATGGTTTTTACGGCAAGAAAAAATCGAATAATTTCCGGGAAAATTTTATACCCGTGCGACGCCGGGGCGGGCCGCTAGTATATTATAAATAACCATTTTTCGGTGCGCTACACATAAAATACCTAGGTATACTTCATAGACATTAAGACAACATTTAAGTAAACTTAAATCACACAGGTCACGAGACGAAAATGATGAGTTTTTGCTATCCAACTCAATTCTATTACCTGTTTGACTTCCAAGTATTGCGGTTGGGGCAAGCCTGAATCCTCTGTTAACCCAAAGCTCTAACCATCGTCCGGTCCATTTGGATATCTAGTTCCCCAAACAAGACCATAGTTACTTTGAACGTAGGGATCTACTACTGTCTATTCTGAAGTAGGATTTTAGACCAGAATAGCTAACGATTATCATATATTTTAAAGCGAACGGAGTGAACAACTACGTTTATTTATTTATCTGAGATCAGTGTTCATCAACCCGCACTTAGCCAGCGTGTGAATTAAGTCCTAATCTCTCTCGTCAAAAGAGAAGTCCCTGTGTCCCAGCAGTGGGAACGTTAATAGGGTGATGATGATGATGATGAAGAGTCTAATTTTCTTGTTATTGCTGGTCTACCTACATTAAAAACCAGGGTCGAGTGTGGCGCTGAGAAATGAGACAGAAGCGTATTTTTCTATTTTAAAATTAGTTTTAGGACGAGTGAGTAGATTACCGCAGACCGGTAGTTTATAAATAAAACCAACCCGGTGGGAAGCTCTAAGTATCTATCTATAAATTTATTAAGTGTTATATTATTATTAATTATTTTTTGAAGGCTTTACAGACGGACAACTAACTAACTGGATACACGCTGCGGGTTCGATTCCCGCCGCGGGACCAGATTTTGTACATCTACAATGTCTTGTTTCGGGTCTGGGTGTTTTCTATATATCATAGGTATGTATTTACAAAAAAATATATCTATGTAGTATATCAGTCACCTAACACCCATAGTACAAGCTCCGCTTAGTTTGGGTTTAGGTGATGCTGCGTGATTAGTCCGGAATTATTTATTTATTTTTATTTATTGTCTGATCGGCTCTTCTAAAGTTATTTTCAACCACGATTTCAAACTTAGCTACAAGATACACACGTTGAGACTGAGATCTGGGTTAATAGACCGCATTTCTCTAGACACACAAAAATGTCCTCAAAATCTAATCGTTTTTTAAATCTAATTAGTTAAAAACTCAGATATATGAGAATAGGACTAATGTGGTAGATGACTAAAAAATAATAGTTCGTCATTTAGATTATTATAAATAATTATAAATTAATGATTTTTGACGCGTATGTTTTTTAAATGGATAAAGCACAAAATTGGTGTCCAGTATATTTGGACAGGCTTACAGACAGACTAAACCTTATGCCATTCTTTTATGAAGTCATCACGCCTATTCTCCTAATATTTATCTATTGATCTTTGTTCTCAGAGCCGCTCACCACGATCCTGGGGGGTCCAGAGCTATTCATCAACACGGGTAGCACCATTAACCTGACCTGTGTGGTGCAGCATTCTCCTGAACCACCTCCTCATATACGATGGACGCATAATGATGAGGTATGAGATAACAAATGTGAACGTTCATTGGTCCGCAATATACTATTGCAACTTTACAAGTATAGACATAATTTATGCAATCAGAATTTATATACGAAACGAGAGAATAATCTTCTCCTCTGCGAGTTTGTGTTTAGGTCTAATCTTTGACAAATTATTGTTTTCTAATTCTAAAACAAACGCTGTTTAGATAAATTCAAAGGCAAAACGATTATTTCCTTAGTAGCACATGGATAGCTCAACTTAAAGTTATTAAGGTATAAATATGAACTAAAAATAACCAAGATAGTTTGAGCGAGACATTGACTTGACAGTTCGCTTTAATTTTTTACACTGAGTTAGAAGTTAACCCAGAATAGAATATACTATTAGTCTATATAGTATAGACTTATTGTCTCGTGACATAATGTTCATAATGTCCTCTGAGTTTACGAGAGTAGCTCCCGCTCTAATAGTTAAATTGATTAATATCGTAATAGCTTTCATACATTTTAGTGAGAAAGTAAACATTTATAAAATATTGTTTTGAATATTGCCCTAGAGAGAAATCTACACGTTGCAAGGACAAATGCAAGTTTTGTCATTTTAGAGTAGAAGCGAAACTTAATTTGAGATCAAGACACACTTAATTTCAGAACACTACGTAGATCTTGTGCAGTGCCTGTAGTTGTGCGAAGTGATCGAGTGTACTTGTATCTGTTTCCTGCAAAGGCAAAATGCGTATCCTTTATCCTTGTCCTTGTCTATTCCAGGGTAGAATAGAAAGGAAATTGCCGTGCTAAGCCGGCTGTGGTATATTTTCTTTCACTGCAGGATAATATTCGTAATAATGTTTGCAACATTCGATCATTTAAATAATTGCTAAAATGTAGACGCTCACTAAATTATAAGAGCCTTGTGTATCCAAAATAGTATAGCGTTAATTATATTGAGTTAATTAGTGGCGTGGGCTTCAAATTGGTAAAATATTTGTTTTTGCTTTATGAACTCAAAATACCTGTTACTATACCGAATGGGGACAGTTAGCGTAGCATAGATACTTAAGCCTAGATATACATTGTATATCTATACTACCTCTTAATTATAAATCTTAAAAGTTTGTTTAAACACGCTAACGTCAGTAAAATGCTAATCAAATTAAAAAAAAATGTTGTGTTCATTATTATGTATTTAAACAAAATTTTTGTGTGTAAAAAAATAATATTTTTTGGCTGTCAAATGGTAAATGCTTTGAATTTAAAATGAATTCATAGATCATGAAGAATGGAAATACTCGTCCGGAATGTTGTTGATTAATTCGATTAATTGTTTTGTATATTCAATGCGGACCAATGTACGTTTACCTTTATTTTATGTATGTTTTTTTTTTATTTGGACACATCCTTAAAAGTTTAAGCACACATTTTTAAATCAATATTTATATTAAATAACGTTTTGTATAATTTGTCATTGAAGAATTTAAAGACTTCCTGAATTTATTTTCACAATAATATCGCGGATGATAAATTACTCATATACAATTTAACCCTGATTGGCTATTAACGCGATCAGACCAGGCCAAACTCGTTTCAAAGCCTAACTGAGAACAAATTGTAATTTTTTAATGGTTGAATTTGGTTCAATGAAACTCGATTTGTAGTATAAAGTGGTACTGGGACTTAATAATAGACGGTAAGCGTATTATTATTTACTCAGATGATTTATGATTTTAATCTTCATGGATCACAGCTACATAAAGTAATTAATAATACGCAATTGTTATTGTTTACGTTATTCTTTTAAGTAAGTATGAGGTTAAAAGATACAGAAGATTGGTTCTATTTTAAATGATTATAACATTATGCCGGGTGGCTCTTATTTGTTATAATTAGTGGGCTTTATTGTTGTTTTTTTGCTTCTAGGTTGGGTAACTTAATATCCATTCTGCCTTTATTTATCGTTAATTGTTTTTACGCTTTTGCATTAAGTACACTCGAGAACTTGAGTCACCACATCGGGGTCTGTACTCACAACAGCTTTATTAATAAATCATCATCAACATCATCATTACCCAATTAACGTTCCCACTGCTGGGACACAGGGAATTCTCTCTTGACGATAGAGAGAGAGAGATAATTAAGGCCTTATTCCTTAATTCACCACGCTGGCCACGTGCGGGTTGGTGAATGTCACGTGTCCTTCAAACTCTTTTAAAGGTATCAGAACATGCCGGTTTTCTCACGATGTTTGCCTTCACCGTTAAAGCACGTAATTAAAGCGCACATAAACAAATATTAGTTTTTAATTTGTATCCCGAACTCTTACTTCCCCCCTCTATCATTGTAACAAAATAAAAAAGTTTATAACTTTGCTTTTGCATGAATTGCATCCTCAGAAAACATACAACAAGGTGTTTTCTGTATTTAATGCTGAGATATAAAGTTTTGACCAAAACGACTGCGTAGCGGGAGCGTCTGCCGCGCGGCGGACGCTACCCATATTCTTCTATGGTTCTTTACACACCTATGCGACCACCACAAAAAGAAACGTTTTCGGTGGAAAATATCCCGCGTTGCTAACGCGTAGTTTTGGCAGAAGCCTAAGATATAAATATAGAAGAAGAATAAAAAAACATGTTTTATACAATCTTAAGCAAAGCATAAGCAACCCTATTTACGTTCCCACTGCTGGGGCACTGTGACTTCTCCCATGACGAGACAGTTTTAATTAGTTATAATATTAGTAAGTAAAACATAATGGCTTTATTTATTATCATCCGTTTCATTATCATCCGTTTCATTATCATCATTATCGCTTAATGTATCGGCTAGATTAAATAGAGAGTCAGCGGACTAACGAGGGACCACAGATTGTAATTGTTGCAGAAATATTTGGAGCCTCCGCCTCCGGTGAGATGGACTCATAAAGATGAAGTAAGTATATACAATTTAGCAGAGAGCGAGGGAGACAAGTATATTTCTCCGTAGCTATTATTCATATGTTATGCGAGTTAAGTTGAAACAATTAAGCTATGGTAAAGACTTGGCGGTCTTTTTGCTTAGAGTAACGTTCAATAAAGTGTAAAAAAAAATCTATACAGAGACAAATAAATTGTGTAAGCAGAATTAAATTACTTTCTTTAAATACAAAACTATACAACGAGGAGAAATAAACATGTTTAATTTAACAGTGTGGTCAAAAATAGCTCCGAGAGGTTCTTGTAACGTTCCAAAATGCTCTATTTGTGTTCTTAAGTATATAGTAGATACTCCGTTCTAAAGTATTTTGTTACAAGTAAAACTCCGGGATCAAATCGAAAAGGATAGATACGAAAAATAACGTGGGCTTAGACATAGCTAAAAGATTATTAAAGGTTGAACAAATTGTTTCAACAACTACATAAAATCAAGAGAACCTTGAGACAAAAAAGTTCTCAAAAAGAGGCCAGTAATCAGCAAGCGCAGCGTAGAACTTCTACCAAACGAAGGAGGGTAATTTTATCTTCTCAAATCACAGATACCGGATAGATGGAAGTTTTCGCTTTCCATTGAAACATTTGGTCAGCTCTGAGGATTGCCGATATATACCTATATATATATATAATATACTTATTAAGTTCTAACTATTACAGTAAGGGCTTGTTTCACATAGTCTTAAACTAAGCAATGGTTAGTTATGTCCATAATAACCGTCAATGGTTAGTTTTGTCATGAGTTATTTCGCTTCGTCATATGCAACTGGCCGTAATTGCTCTTTATTGTAACCAAAGTCGCTTTTTTTCTCGGAGATGGTGATACAGGCCCTAACTTAACTATAATTTACTGTTTTGCGACACAGTTTTTTTTCAGTGTAATCAAAAAATTTAGATAAAAGTAAAAACATTACCTATTTAACTAATATTTCATAGAAATTTCTGCACTTGTAAGTGGTACAACGCCTCTACGATGTAGCAACGGTGCTACGCCGTAGGGGGCTACGAGCTACGAGGCTACGACGTAGCTGATATAAATTGCTCGCAACTTTTCTCACAGCCGTAACTAAAGACTGGACTGGGAAGAAACGTAACATTAAATGTAATAGACCGGAACCGGATTAGTTCATTGAAGAGTCAATAAGCAAGCTAGATTGTCGCTAGAGTAGAGAAGTTCCAGAATTCATTTCCCAAATGAAATTATTGGTTATAATACAAACATTAAACAAAGGGCGGCCTTATCGCTGTAAGCAATTAATAGACGGACAGGAAAGAAACAGCACGACATAGACAATGGTGTAACGTAAATAACACCTACTTCTCAAGATACTAAGATTGCTTACTTTACTACTTAGATTCCTCAAAATACTAAACCAATTCTACTACTATCATGAAAGTCATAATTATGTTTAATCTAGCTAGATATTATAACGAAGTGACTAAATAAATACCAAATAAACGAAAGCTCTCACAGAGACCATGGCCTATAGTTGGCGTAATACGGCTCAAGCTATTATGATTATGAATTATAATAATTTAATTCTTATAATAATTTTATCGAACAACTTGATACTTTTATACAATAATCTAATGAAAATAATTATATGCTAAGTATTGGCTAGCTGACTTTTTTCTCAAATTGTTTGTAAACTGTGCTAAAAAACAAACAATAGTTGCAATTTAACTTGGTTCAACAAAACCAAGTTAAATGGCAACTAGCATTTATTTATCCTTATTCATCTTCATCGCGTGATGTGCGAAAGGGACAAATTCACTTTTACTAAGAAGAAAGCTAAGTGTTATTCATGAGAAAGATATAATGTTATACTTAACCCAAATTGTACAATGGATTACGTTACATAAGAGTTATACACGTTCTACTGAAAGAGCTATGGATATCATTTGAGATGACTAGAAAACTTTATACTTGGTTAAGAAGAAAATATATTTCAGCAGACAAGTGAAATAATTCTAGCTAGAGTACGACATACTTTTCTAAGATAAAACGACCAAGATTTGAGAAGAACCCAAAATTTAAGGATAATCTTTCAAAAACTTTCTTCAATTAACTTAAAATGACACCTTACACTTACGATAGAAAGTTTATTTTTCTGCAACGAACCAGACGAAATAACGACCTTCTATTCGCTTAGCTAATCTAGTTACTAATACTCATCGAATTATCTGACTCAGTCAAAACTAATAACCAATAAAAAGTGGCAATCCTCTAAATTACGTTAGCTTTGCTGAAAATACAATAAATCTTTGGTATTTTTATATGAGAATTGACGTTGAAATCCATGACAAAAATAAAATCGGTAACTTTAATCTGCGTGAGATACACGTGCGTTGCGCTCCAATGAGTTTATTGATATATTAACCAAAAGTGAAGGCTCGACATAATACGACACACATATTAATAATGTTTTTCTTTGATATTTGTTGAAATTGTGTTTATAATATTATACGTCACTTTTATAATTTTTATATCAAAACAATATTTTAATTGTAGTTTAAAAAAATTAAATGAATTAATAACTAAAAGGATATTGTTAAAAGGCATCGGAATGCACAAAATCCAGTGAGCAACCCAATGCAGAAACTTGATTTGCGATACTAAATTACTAGAATGGAATAATGAAAATCAGCTAATAACTTTGTTTTCTATAGTAAAGAATATGTTAGATTAAATAAGTATAGAAATAAGGATCTAAACAACACTGTATGGTGTTTTGTGGGTGGGCCTAGATGAGGGTAGTTTTGCTGACGGAGTGAAGGGGGTTGGCTGTTTATATTCTTTGATAAACTGGTTAATGTTGCTCTCATGAAAGCATTTTCCTTATTAGGATAAAACGCGAACATTTTGTATTGTGGTTAAGTAGCTTTTTCGTATTATAATACGGTACTTAAACATCATTAAGGATAATTTAATACATACTAAATATTTTTATTACATTATTATGAGAAAATTATTCGACTAATATTTTAAATGTCATGTTTTTTCTTATGCAGACATATCATTTTACTGCGACTACCGTTAGTAAAACATACTCTTTATTCATTATAAATTACAATAAAAAAAATAGTAAAAACCACAACTGGGTAGATGTCTAAAAACAATTAGTTTGTCACTTAGATTATTTCAAAATTCGTACCTACACGTATTTTTTCATTGCAAATTTTATGCAAAATCAGTAACAGTGCATTGAAGTTTAGCGAGATATAACGCTTTCATGCGACTTGCACAATATTAATACATAACAATATCATACTCTATAACTTTGATGCTCCATTATCATGGAATCTTCTTAAATTCATAAAGCGAAAAATAGGTGTCCAGTATTTGTGAACAAGCTTACCGACGGACTAAGCATAATATTTTTTTTTATGTAGTCATCATGCCCATTTAAACAAAAGACATTATCACAATGGGTGGCCTTATCATTAAAACTACCAACCTACCTCAAACTTCACTACCTTTGTCCTAAGCTAAGCCCTGCGATCGATCGCTTTATCACTCACACACAATCGCCAAAGCGATTCAATTGCTTTTAGGAAACTTGGTTCAACTTGATTCACCGCTATAATCGGTTACTATTAGCTGCGATTTGGTATCAGAGTTATCTCTTAAAGCGCAAATAAGCGATTGTAATAGTGACTTAAGAAAAAGGTAGTCGCAAAACCGCCATAGCAACAGTGAAACTGGCGTATGTACGTGTATCAGATCGACGAGCAGCTCTATCATTATAATTGCAGCCTTTAGGTACGTTTCGTTTAGGGTTATTATAACTTTACCCCAAAAGAAAATCACAAACCTATAAAATAATACTTGCAGCAACATCTGACCCCGCGGTAGGTTCTAAGCTTGTGTTACGATAACCCTTCAAATATATTTTTAGAATGTATTGTGCTGGGAAAAATGATGTTCATGTTCACAAAATGTTATCTGTATTAGACAACATAGTGTATGTATAAACCTAGATAGCATAACTTTCTTTGCCAAACAAAAATTGGCACAGATCCTTCAGTAAATGCATTAAAATCTCGGAAAATCTAGAAATTTATATTAAATGATTTTCTTTAAAAGTGATAATGATGTCTTCCTTAACGATTTTGGCTCTAAATATGTGATAGTATTTTTACTCCAAGGCTTAATACCAGAACTGCAAAAACCATGAAAAGGTTTTCATAACCTTATGAATCTGAATTTGCTGTTCTAATAAAATGTGTTAAACAATGTTTTTACATGTGTTTATAAAAATACTGTAGTCGCTGAATCCGAATAAAAAGTTGAGTCATAATATTTATGAGTAACAATGGGTTAACCTCTAATTTAGGTTTCTTAGATAATTGGGTCTGTGTGGAGGGAATTATATGTTTGTTACAACAGAGAGATTGAATCTGATTTAAAAATGTTGTTTTTAATACTTATTACTTAGGTACTTGTAAATACATCATATTGGAAAACATTTTGTCTGTTTATTTTAAGCCGTTTTGCATTTACTCAAATACTAGTAATATCATATTCGAGGAACTTTAGAGTGCTTCATAATTCATAAAATTTATTCAATTCACAATTTTAACATTGTATCTCAATGTCTATACTATAATAAAATACATTAAAAACAATTCTTATACTTAAATTATTTCTGTAGTCCTCAATATTGTCATAAAATCATTTATAGAAAATAATTAAAATAAATTCTTATCTCTATATTCATGAAATTTTAAAATATTTCATTTTCCTTAATCAATGATATATGTGTGAATAATGTGTGCACTAATTGTCTGTAATAATTTTTAAGTCCATTGTGGAACTTTCTATGCCTTATTTTTTGTAGTAAAATTATTTAATTTTACAATCTTTTCAATCTATCGACTTTTCAACTCGAAAAACGTAGCACAATTGCTACGTTTTTCTTTATTTTATTTAATAAGAAGTTGTTGATAAGCCTTCATTTGACCATAATCTCACCTGATGTAAAGTGACGATGTGGTCTAAGATGGAGCATGAAGGCCTAGAAGATGGCTTCTCCGGACCACATTACGAAACATGAAAAAATCGCTTCACGCACTGGCCCAGCCCGGAGGGTGGTGACAAGCCGCGGCCGAAGCCTACCACCAGAGACTGTTCTTAGCACCACCCGGAGGTCACGTGTAAGGATTCAGAGGGTTACCACTTACGGACGTGAACAGACAAAATCTCCAAAAACCAAAAACCTCCATATTATAATAAGAAATTCTGAATACCCCTAGGAGTTTCTTTAGAATGAAAAGTTCATTCCAGTTTGAGAGTTGCTAATCTCTAGTAAGATTGACTACCCACGTCAACCTTTAGTAGTGCTATTCTACGGCGATGATGAATGATGTCGTTGATACTAACATTTCTAAAATCTACTTAATTTAAGGGCTAGACAGTTTAATGCACATAACTTTCTTTTTATTTTCTTTAAAGCCAACAAAACCTTACGCTACCCGCCCAGAATACAGAATCAGAGTATTCGCCAAGTTCCGGTACAAAACATTCTCGGCATTGACTTCATTACCCGTCTGTTTTGAACTCAAACACCAGTGAAGTTTAAAATAAAACAATTTAAAGAACAGAAAAGAAAAATACATTCCTATTGATATACTTCTGTTGTAATCTGAATCCGAATACTATGCTGTAACTGAGATTGAATACGTTGATATTTTTTCATACTTGACTTGATTTTAATACGATTTTTATAGAAGTAGATACTGTCCATAAGGAAGATCCTTTCCCCCAGAGTCATGATATGCTCATATACTTCAGATGCAATCTGTGATAGCTTAGATATGGATTATATTATTTAATATTTCTGGACAATCCTCACAACAACATCTAGCCTGGTGGTAAACTCTTTGCTTGTGTTACGGGTACAAGACATCTCATACACTTAATATAATAGATATACGAATATACATATATATATTTTATTATACATATTATACACCCAGATCAAGGAGAAAGTTTCAAAACAAAGAAACATCAGAGTACTCAACGAACAGCAGATAAACGATTTTACAATTCAAATAACCGACACGATTCCCATCATTCGTCAACCCTTTATCATTCCGCAGAGTGTAGTTGACCATTCCACCCGAATGCCCAAAAATTGATGACTCTACCCTTTGTAACCGGATCCGGAAGCCACCATTGTCAAATGCGGGAACAAAACTAGGGCAGATGGCCGTCCGCCCTAAGTACTTAAAGCTTTGAACGACCAATATTTGCCGCCCTAGATTTTGTAAGTAAACATTGGTGGGAATAGTTTCATGGCTGTGGATTGTTGTGTTACTATTTGTATGATGTGTATGTGTTGTGTAATTAATTCTAATGTTGTGTAATAATGAATGGCGCTACCTTGTTTGTCTGTCCGTATATTGTCCCGTTTGTGAAAATGCCCGGACCTAAAAAGTGTCCCGCTGAAAACTTTGCCCGGCACTAGGTAACCGGGGAGCATAAAAAAAACACGGAATAAATGTAATTGTATTTTATTTAAGTAAGTTTATAGTGAGCCAGAGGGCTATAGAATTAATTTAAATCTAGCTCATAACTGCCGGAGGGGCTTAGAAATGGGTTCGTTAAAGTTCCTACAGACCGCTGATTCTAGTGGTTATAAAAGTCTTCTCCTTGTTTTTCCTCTTCCTCAGTACTGTCCTTTTAGTGCGCCGCGAGTGTAGCAGCGACCCGACGGCGAAGGCAGTGCTGGAGGTCCAAGTGAAAAGGGAGGCTTCCTCAGCACTGTCCTTTTAGAGCGCCGCGAGTGTAGAAGCGACCCGACGGCGAAGGCAGTGCTGGATGTCCCAGTAAAAGGGAGGCAGCTCGTGAGAAGTCCGGCCGGAGACGAAGACTGCCCTAGGGTGGACTTTGAACCCTGGAATGCGCCATAAAGCAAGGCATTACAACCAGCTCCTCGCAGGGTGACGGGCTCCCACGGCAGCACAAAAAGCAAAAGCACTAAGTGTTCATGATGCCGTGGAAGTCACAATCAGAACGGGAGGTGAAAATAAAAATTAAATGTTAAAGTAATGTAAAAGTGACATTATGATTTGCTAGAAATAATACATAGTGATAAGAAAGAAATGACGCTAACAATAGGTAATGCAAAGCCAAGCTCGTGTACAATATATAAAGAGATTCAGAGATGACATGGCAAGAATGAAAAATACCACGTCATTCTTCGAGCATGAGAATGAGTGTCTAAACAGCCTGCATTACAAATCAGTGCAACACTTACCCAACAGGGGTTTGATATCACTCCTAGTAGTTAATATAAAATTGTTATTAGGTAAAAAAAATTATGAAAATTACGCAGACGGCAGCGAACAATGAGCGCATCGGCGAGTCAAAATGGCGACCGACGCCATGCCCGACATACGCTGACACAGCGACAACGCTAGGCGTCACCGCTGCGTCCGTCTCGTTTTCTCCTGCGCAGTGAAATGTCATGACTCGACAGCTCGCGACCATAAACATAGCCCGGAGCGCTGTGAAGTTAGGCGCGTGTTGACGAACTTATCTATGGCCGTCAAACTCTCGATCGATCCATCGAGTCGTAAACAACAAATAATACAGATAATAAATATTATTCCTAATAAGCTATTTCAAGGTAACGAATTACGTTACAATATTCGTGATAATTTTGTATTTCCTAATTGCATAGGTGTATCTTTAAGACAAGGGTCAACAATAAATTAATATTATTAGACAATCCGTGCAGCACGGTAACCTTAGAAGGTATTTTCTAAAAAAAATCCTACTATTACTACAAACCTGTATAATACTTTATATTATACATTGAAGTTTGGGTAAAGAAGAAAATATGAAATATAGAACTACAATTTAAAACCTATGAAATCCATTCCAGAAAAATTTTATGAATTTTTTAGCTACTTTTTCAAGATTAGGATTTTTTTTGAGACCCTTATGATTAATTTTAATAGTTAAATCTATAAATTTATTGATTGCGTATAGTTTTAGCTTTTTTGTAATATATTTATTTTGAGCGTAGGTATAGTAGTTAGGAAGATATGCCCATTTATGTAAAAAATGGGACGCGCTCGCGGCGCCAAAAACGTTTAAGCGGCGACGTGGACGTTTGAACGGCGTGTAAGTTTCGCGGCTAGACGTTTCAGTGGGTAAACGAATGTTATTAACATTATAATCAAAATATAAATATTTGGGTATTTAGATTAAATTCTCGCAAAGTCACGTCTGAATCTATCAATTATCATTATTATGAATTTACAAATAGACAACTTTTAAAACTCGTTGATGAAAATGTGGCCACGTTGAAATTTTCCCAGACATCCATACCGCTTATTCCAGCCCGCTGAGCAGTTCAGTTACTTTATAAAGACCAAGGACTTCGGTATCCAAAAATATCTTTGTAAATAATCATAATGTAGAGGTACAAGTACGATGTGCTATGAAGATAAAAAGCTTGTCTGGTCTTTATCAAACCTTCTATATCTACAAAACAAGGAGAAAGTGCTTGCAAAAAACAAACCCTTGGCTCTTGAAAAAAGTACGTATACAATATGACGACCTCGGTTCGGACCTCGAGGCTCGGTGGGCGAAAGTCTGCTTGAGGCGTAGGAGGTTGCGGCTTCGATTCCCGCCTCGGCACCAGATTTTGTACGATTTACAATTTATTGTTTCTGGTCTGGGTGTTTTCTGTCATCAATTTTTGGGCGTTCGGGTGGAATAGTCAACTACACTCTGCGGAATGATAACGGGTTGACGAATCATGGGAATTGTTGTTGTTCGTTGAGTTCTCTGATGTTTCGTTGTTTTGAAAGTTTGAAAAATTTACGTAAGGTCTAGTACATTTCCTCCCTGTAAACTTATAACTACCCTTTTTTCCTTGCTTAAGAACCATCCTCGTTCATCAAAGTTTACGAGTTATGAACTGAGCAACGAATTTGGCGATACATTTTTTTATATTATAGATATTATGTCATCTCTATAACGGTATCTCTACTTTCAAGTATATTTATACAAGTTCAATCAAAGCATGCTTATAAAAACGGTTCACAAACTGACCCACTTGTTTCTGCTACGCAATTCAATTAGCAAGCCTGTTAAACACGCTTAAACCTCAACGCCCCCAACACACGCCTCAAGAAACATGCTCATTGTTGTCAATGATTCGACACACATGCCACGAGGTAACATATACTCAATAATAGCATGCTAACATGCTAGTAATGAGCATGGGTTACTGAAGGTTAAAGTTTTATAAATACAATGCGAAAATTCGTAATGCATGTGTCGATTTATATTTAAGACTAGTAGTGCCCCGCGGTGTTATCCGCTTTATTTTTCCCGCGGAATGACACTTTCCCACGGTTTAAAGTAGCCTATGTCCTTTCTCAGGCTCTAGAGATTCTCTGTACCGAGTTTCATTTAAATCGGTTAAGTAGTTTTTGCGTGAAAGCGTAACAAACGAACTAACATTCGCATTTATAATATAGTATAAATATCGTGGTTTTCGGACTAATCACACAGCATCACGTAACCCGAAACTAAGCAGCAAGCTTGTAATATGGGTGTTAAGTGACTACATACAACATTTTTTTTTTGTAAATACATACCTATGATACATAGAAAAAACCCAGACCCGGAACCAGAAATCGGAAAAAACTGTTCCCTTTTCGGGAAACGAACACGCAACCTCTTTTGCCGCAGGCGGGCCTTCGCCGACCGAGCCACTAAGTCGTAAAATAATAAAATTCTTGATAATTAAACAATTTATAATCTGGATTAACACCGCCCGCAGGAAAATGTTTCTTTGAAAATCCGCTATAACGAGTGTAACAGAGCGTTGCGGTAATACTTTATCATTTTTGTAAGCATAAAATGTAGGTCAGATATACCAAGCCTGGCTTTCTTTGTAAAACATCTTATTTATTCTCCGGCGCTTATTACGGACGGGATATCCGTTATTCACCCACTTAACAGTTTTCTATCAAAATATTGACTTTCATAAGAGTCTGTTGAGAATCATGTACTGTTGAATAAACCATTTAAAATGAAAACCATTCAATGAGGGGATAAGTGGTTTCAAGCATCATCTTAAGGATGCAGACCAATCTCGCGGCCCGTGGTATGCTGAAAATCGATGCTCTGGCTTTGCACCAGCGTGGGACTAATCCCCTTTTATTTTGAGGGAGGTTTGTGTAATAATTATATCGTACGTTCCCTGGCAAAATTATGATTTATTTATTTATTTATAAAACACATATATAACTTACAGCTATCTTCAATCTAAAACGTTAATGTGGCACGTTGTATAAACTTAAAATAAAATAATATACATATTATAACTACTAATAAACTTCTATGTAGGATAAAATATGAGATAATTTTCCAGAATTAACCTGTAGACTTACTGATATTGAATTACCATCAAAATTTAATTTGTATATTTAAAAATGAATTGCTGTTCGTTAGTCTTACTAAAGCTCTTATCTTAGTCTTGAAATGTTCGGGGAGGTCTAGGGAAGGTTTAAAAGGCGAGAAACGAATAATTTCCGCGAAAACCCTAATAACAGCCTTTTTCTATTTCCCATACAAACGTTTTCTAGGGTCGATTTGAACTTTATTGCTATATAAAAAATGCTTTTTTATTCAATACGTTTTGTTTGTTTGAAATTAATGTTTAAAAAAGTTTATTTCTTTTATTTATCGATTGAGGCAGTACGAAGTCTGTCGGGTCAGCTAGTATAAATAAAAACTATTTTCTCCTAAATAAATAAGATACTTTTACTATGACTTCGAGTCAGAAGAGATTCGAAATAAAGGATAAGTAAAATTATCATCCCATTCTCTCCCTCTCTTCTATGATGAGTGATTAAGACGACTATGTAGTGAATTATGTCTTCATTGAATAGCAAATCATACTATAACCTTACTTAAAAGTACTTATCCATATCGATTTAAAAAATCCACTCTGTATGTTACATTGTTTCACAACATAAACCGCTATTGTCGCTATAATGCCCCAGCTTCAATACCAAGAGGAATTGGTTTTGTCAATAGCGCTGTTTCTGACAAGTATTGTGAGATAATACAAGTAGTAACTCTTTCTGTATAGCGATCTGTGATGTGATGGCGCCCGTTATATTGCGAACGTTTTGTACTCATTACATTATTTATGTTGTTTGTTCAATGGTATGCTTGTCGGTATATTATAATGGCCGTGACGTAAATAACTATCCTATCCTTAACAAATTTGCGTCTATTAATAAAGTTAAAAATAAAAAAAAAATCGTGATTATTCGGCAAAAATCTGGGTCTTTTTATTCAATTCCTGAAACTCATAGTACTCTTAATCAGTCTTGATTATAAATTCTCAGAAACCATTAGGCGTTGGTAATGTTATGATACTAAGGGCCGATTTTTCAATCGTCAGATAAACAGTCAGATAGCCTTTATTCGTCGAATAGCAATATTCATGGTTTTTCAATGGTCAGATAGTAGTTAACTGTCGAATAAGGTCCCTATCAGAGGAATAAAGTTACCTGCTACTTGAAGGACCAGATAAGGTTCTATCCCGCCGATAAGTTTGACGTTTAGGTTATGTTGTATAGTTTCGTTCGTTTTATTTTGTTTGATAAAACCGTAAAACGACATAGGTTCTTCCCATGATTTGTTATAAATGAATGTATTATGATGATGGATAAAGCAATTGACCACTTATCAATCGAGGAAGAACAAGAAATACTTAATTATCTATATCCTTCTGATAGAAAAACCCGAACTTTACGAGAGAGGCCTGATGATTTAAACACATGGAACGACACTGAATTTTAGAGAATGTTTCGGTTGAAAAAAGAAACCATAGCCTACCTACTTACTTTCATTGATTGAAGAAAAAAAATCATTAGTTAAATACTGGTAAAAATAAAAGAAAGAAAAGTTAGAAGTATACATATGTAGTACATCTGAAATACTGAATTTTTTATTGAAAATCCACAACCTACTTGCAATATTATCACTGTCATTACGTGCTCTAATATTCTAGTCCAGATGTATTGGAGCATATTGCCAACACTTTATCTTCAACATCATTGATATCGGGGGCAGTTGAAGTTCGGCCACCTGTTCTATACAACTCCTGTCTAAGGATAGTCATCTTTTTCTTCGTAATTTTTTTACGCCTTAGTACTTTCATTTTAATGTTGTAGCCGTGCGAACTGCAGTTTCACTAGATGTCTCATTAAATTCTGTTGCAATTTTGGTCCAAGCATCATCTTTGTCTTTGTTGGTTACGGCGTCGGTTTTCTTGTTTTCGATTACTGACCGATATTTAGTTACCAACTCGGTCAGTAAACGTACTTCTGAACTATTGAAATTAGTAGTACGTTCACGTTTCTTGGATAAATCCATTTTCTGATTCATTTTTAATTCGCAAAAGAACACTAATCGTATATTGATATTGTAGAAATAACAAGATTTGAACTGACTGAACTGTCAAATACAGTTTTGTTGCTATTCTTCACTAACACTTTGAATACAGTATCTGTGTATCTCGCTTGCACACAGATGGTGTGAAGTTGGTTTGGATAAACCACTGATAGTTATTCTCTATATAATAGACGATTGAAAATTTGAAAATACTTATTCGCCCGATAAACAGACAGATAATTTTATACGCTAAATAACTATTTGACGACTTAACTGAGGATTGAAAAATTGGCCCTAATAATTATTAATTTCTTTTTTTTAAGCTGATTATTCCATCAACGTTAAAATCAACAGAAAAAATATATTATTGTATAAAAATATATTATTGTATATAATTTTTGTGTTGATTCAATAAATATATAAGATTTATCTTATAAGTACTACAAGTATTTTTAAGGAATATGTTAAATAAGGCTTCTAAGTAAAATGATGCTTTGCTAAGTTTAGGGTTATAACGAGTTTTGTCCTATAAAAACATTCTCCTGCGGCAAAACTAAGGTCGTATTAAAAACAATTTATCGACATCGCATTTGATCCAGACAACTCGCTATGAAATATACGGAATGTTGCCTGGAATTGATCGCTCTGATGCGATAAGGCCGCCCTTTGTACTTCTTCTTAATATGTGATTTTTGTATTTATTGTTTTGTTTATGTGTACAATAAAGTGTATATTGTTGTAAAACGTCGATGTATACGCAATTAAACCGTTTTACAAACAATAGTTTATAATCTTCTGTTCTGAAAGGGCAAACATTTTATTTTATTAAATTAGATGATAGAGGATAGATTTTTTTAGTAGAATTATGATGATATTTGTTGAAAGAGTCGGAGGAAAATCAAGCATTAACTTCGTTAAGTTTTGTTTATTTATGTGATATAATGACCATGACAACTCACAGTTGCCATGGATACGCGTTGCGCCTAATGGCTATAAACAACGATTGCCGGGTCAGCTTATCTTATTTATTATACCATTTCATTTATTCCTATATAAGTCTGAAGATTGACACTAGTTTGATTACGTCATAATAACGGGCGTCATAAATCGGCAACGCTACTATATATAACATTCAGTTACCGATACACAGCAGCAAGTTTTGAAACATTTATTTTATCGTTGAGCTCCTGAATCGGAACTATTGTGGTCGGTATTTGTATCATCTAGAAAACTTTATTTTCTTTTATTTCTAAACCTGTGTCTGGCCATTGTAGATAATAATAAAATGCTATATTATTTCTTTGAAACCTTCTAAGACTTTATGAGGTTTCTACTTTTTACTTGCTTTTATTCTTTAGTCACGTTTTTAATACGATTTAATACAATTATTTAATTTAAAAAATATATACTTTATATGTGGGTAAATAAATGATGGATTAACTAGGAGGCTATACTTCTATAAATAGGTATAATATTATGATTTACAGACAAACTAGGACTGTTTATTTTGTCTTGAAATAACTTTAGAACAATTATTATCTTTGGCTTGAATTCATTTTATCTCGAAGCTACGTAGTGAAATAACATTTTCCTGTCTCAACCGGGAATCGAACCCGCCAAATTGTAATAAAAAACACCTCTATAATATAAAAATATAAAATATTTCCGTACTAATCACACAACTCTTCACCCCAAACTAATCAGTGCTATTACTATGGGTGTAACATGAATGATTTTCACATTGTGTTTTTTAAATAATTACATAATTATGATACATAGAAAAACACCCACACCGGAAATTGTAGATGGTATAAAATTTAATCCCCGGGAATCGAACCCACAACCTTCTGCGACTCAGACGGATTGCCCACCGAGCTACACCGAAGTCTAAAGGTAGTATGTCGCGATCGAGTTGCGTCCGAAAATGAAAGATGTGATAAAAACATGAGTGGTATTAATCTGTCTTTTATTAGAACGCGTAATAAAAGACTGGTTCTGCTGCTAATAAAATGACAGTTAACCCGCAAATATCTATAGGGATGTAGTCTATGAAACCGAACACGGTATATTCATTAAAATGTTTGTTTTGAACACGAGTGTCGCAGTCGTAAACGATGATTACGACAAAGTTAAGGTTAGGTTAGGACTGCGTCTAAATATATATTAGGTCCTTACATATGAAATTGGCGTTTTTCGTACTGGCCACTTTAATCACAAATTTCTCCTCTTTGGTAAGGAATTCCAAATTCAAATTTGTACAGCTATAGACTCATGTATTTGTGCTTCGATGATCGTCATTCATTTGTTTTTTTTCTTCTGTTTTTTTCTGTTTGCGTCACTCATTTTACAAAATGGAAAACTTAAAATATCGCATTATTTACGAGTACGAGTTCCGCCGTGGCACTAGTGCTGCGGAAACAACTCGAAGGGTGAATGATGTGTATGGCGGTCGTGTTGCAAAAGAAAACACAGTTCGTTTTTGGTTCCAACGTTTTCGTTCTGGAAATTTCGACTTGCAGAACAAGCCCCGTGGACGGCCTGAGACTCAAGTTGATAATGAAGAGTTGAAGGCTATTGTGGAAGCGGATCCATCGCAAACCACGTCCGAGTTAGCTGCAGGCTGCGGTGTTAGTGATAAAACTGTTTTAATTCACTTGAAGCAAATTGGGAAGATTAAAAAGCTTGAAAGGTGGGTACCTCACGAATTGACTGAAGCAAACCGGCAAACGCGCGTCGACTGCTGCGTTACATTACTAAACCGGCACAATAATGAAGGTATTTTAAACCGAATCATTACCTGTGATGAAAAATGGGTTCTTTACGATAATCGGAAGCGCTCAGCGCAATGGTTGGATCCTGGCCAGCCAGCCAAATCCTGCCCCAAGCGAAAATTAACCCCAAAAAAGTTACTTGTAAGCGTTTGGTGGACTAGTGCCGGTATTGTTCATTACAGTTTTCTCAAATCTGGCCAGACTATTACGGCTGATGTCTATTGTCAGCAATTGCAAACCATGATGGAAAAGCTAGCGGCTAAACAACCTAGGCTGGTCAATCGCTCCACGCCACTGCTGCTTCACGACAACGCTAGACCACACACTGCGCAACAGACGGCTACTAAATTAGAAGAGCTTCAATTGGAAAGTCTAAGACATCCTCCGTACTCCCCGGACCTTGCTCCAACAGATTACCATTTTTTTCGAAATTTGGATAACTTCTTGCAAGGGAAAAAATTCAACTCCGATGGGGCAGTCCAAATCGCCTTCAAAGATTTTATTGATTCCCGTCCGACTGGTTTTTTTAGTAAAGGGATCAATGAACTACCTATAAGATGGCAAAAGTGCATAGAAAATAATGGTTCATACTTTGATTAATTAAATATATTATATTAAAAAATATTCGACTTTTTGTTCCTCCCATACAAAACGCCAATTTCATATGTAAGGACCTAATATAATATAAAACGAAATTGAAATCGCTCCATCCGTTCGGGAGCTATGATGTCCCAGACAGACACACAAACAGACAGAAAGACAGACAGACACGTCAAACTTATACACCTCTTTTTTGGTCGGGGGTTAAAAATAGTCATTAAATAAATATTGCTTGATATATTGTTGCATATGATTGATGATTTACTCGTTAAAAGAATTAAAGCATATTTTAATCCGAAACACCGAGTTTTAATTCATAAATCAGTTCACACAATAGTTTGTCGAAAAACCAATTCATTAATTCCTATCCATACGCATCGACCGATTCGATTTTGGACTGAAGCCAAATTAAGCCTCATATAATTGCGTTATCTCTTGAAATGATTGAAAATACATTTACCATAAATGACACGAGTATTTGCTTTTTGGTATGTTCAAAATCCCGTACCTACCTACATCAATAATATCAAATAGTAGAATAGAATATAGAGGTATTTATTTGGTGACACAAAAACAGACAACAGTTTACAAAGAGATAAAGTCTAAAAATGCTTTAATAAAATATCCGACACCAATTTCCAACAACACAACTTATGGCAAAGGGAAATAAAAAACGAAGTATTAAATTTTTTTGACATTAGATACAAAAAAATAAAAATGGCATGAAAAAGGGGAGCATTCTGTGGTGTGTATATCAATTTGCTACTCCCGTCTTACTCATGCTTATAAAACATATCTTATGTATATCCCAAGGTTGCTGGAAGATCTGCGATAAGGCCAAATGATTTACAATTTTTCAACATTTTTATCTTTTTTGTGTTAATTGTAAAATTTTGTGTTCAATAAAGAGTATTGTATTGTAATGTGTACCAAAATTGTCTAACATTATGATGCCCTGCGCATTGAACAGTACAACGCTGTTCAATGCGCAGGGCAGCATAATGTTTCACGTTAGACCCTTTGTATGTATGTAATTACTTCTGTGTCTGCACACAATATCTTTTGTTGAGTTTTTGGAATCTTTATGTAAAAAGGCTAAATACAGTTTTAACTTTCAGTTTTACAATTTATATAGAAAGTTGCTGGTGAAATTAACATATTAATGGATTTTTGTTGATGTTTAAAAACTAGCACAGACTTCAATTGAAATAATGACTTCGGGGTTTAAATAAATATTTTAATTATGGTCTTCTTCAGAAGTTCATTCGTTTCTTTTTAGGGCATTACATTTAAGTTTATTCGACACTTCTGAAAATGGACCCAGTGTGAAATCTGTCGAATTGTTTTTATTTGAGTTATTATGTAACTCCGAGGTTTTATGATATTTTCGTGATTAAAATTAACGTGGAACATAAATCTGCGTTTTGTTTTGTGTGAACAAAATGTATTGAAATTTCTTTTAACTTTGTTAGTTGGCATGAAAGAGTGCTTTAAGGTTGACGGTAACTGTTACAATATTAAAGATTAAGTATCAAATTTGGAGTAAATACGAGTCTATTAGCACCTCACAATCTAAAAATCATGAAACCATTCAGGCTGATGAGTGAACGTAACAATAGGTTAGATGACTAAATAAATAAATAGTCCTAATTAGTCATTTAGATTTATTTTAAAACAATCCTTATTTTTTCAAGACGCAACTGTGCATTAAAGTTTCAGTCTAAAATTTGTACACGTCGCAAGCCCACACTCCGGAACTTTGAAGCTCAAGAATAAAAAAGAATGAAAGAAATAATTAATTAATGTAATCATTAAGCCTATACATATTATATAAAAGTAACACATTTTAGCGTATCACATTCTGATATAGTCATAGTGATAAATCACCAATTTTTTTCGGCCATGGTACATTCACAGCTTAACATAGCCCACACTTAAAAATTTAAGGTTAAAGGGGTTAGTCTACATCCCCCAAAGCCAACCTCACCGGCAAGTCGCATCCTCTGCCGAACATCGAAAGAGGCACTTACTTAACCCGCTTTGGACTAGCCTAGTGGGTTATGGTACAAGGTGTTCCAAATTTGTTATATAAAACAGAAAGCATGTAAATGGGACGCACCAGGCGAACATATTATGTTGTACAACATTAGGAAAATTCAAGTAGAAAAAAAAAAAAATTTTTTTAAGCCTTATCTAATTTTTAGGTCGTATTTAGCCTTTCAGTTTATTTAACTGGAATAAAGTAAATAAGCTCAATATTATAAATCTCTAGCCACTATTTTATGAATAATCAATATTATACCTCTTATACATAAGATTTACTTTAATGGATACCGTCTTAAGGTTATCTTTAGGTCATATTAAGCATCATATCAGGTGATTAAATTGTTTACCCGAGAAAGAAGTTAATTGCAAAATAAAATCTATAACCGCTGTTTTATTAGTGATTAGATTTATAGATTTACACTTCAGGTTTTTTTTTGCCAAAATCGAAAATCCTAGAACAAAAAATATTCGTTACGAGCCCACCTTTCAAACGCCTCCCGATGCTACTTGCCTGTAAGGTTGGCCTGTGGGGGATGTAACCTTTTTTATCTTTCTATATACCAATATGGAAACACCGTGTATAAAAGATCATCATCATTTCAGCCATTAGACGCCTACTGCTGGACATAAGCCTCCCTCAAAGACGACCAATTATTCCGATCGGTCGCCATTTGCATCCACCGTGAGCCATATAAAAGATACCGGGTAATAAAGTCCTTTTTTTTGTCCACAGGAGATAAACTACGATTCACCGCGTGGGGGTGTTTCGGTTATAACTGAGAAGGGGGAGACAACTACCTCCCATCTGCTGGTGCAGCGCGCTAAGGCCCCAGACTCCGGGCGGTACACC
Organism: Gymnoscelis rufifasciata; assembly: GCA_929108375.1. Classification (NCBI taxonomy): domain Eukaryota; kingdom Metazoa; phylum Arthropoda; class Insecta; order Lepidoptera; family Geometridae; genus Gymnoscelis; species Gymnoscelis rufifasciata. The sequence continues at coordinate 4,842,879 of OV815317.1, read as the reverse complement.
TGCGCACCAGCCAACGCGAATCCTAGATCTGTGCTTGTTCATGTACTTAGTGGTGAGTTTAAATTTGCAGGATTTGGATTCTGTACTAAATTTTATTTAATCAAAGACGAAGTAAAAACGGAGGGGGTGCTGACTCCACTATGCAGTTTGACAACTTTTGCGTAAGTCAACTCTCAATATTGTAGTACCTTGTACTTCTGTTATCAAAAAAGATCTATGGTTAAAAAAAGAGTATTTACCTATAGGCATAGGACATACATGTCAACTTAAAGTTAATTAAACTAAATTTTTTAAGAGAAATTATAAAAATTATCAAAGAAATAACATTGTCTTGAAAGTTTGCTTAAATTTTTCATACTGAGTTGAGAAGCGTATAGAACAACACAGTTTTCATCAGTTTTTACTCGATTGTTGTCATCCGATTTTCTCGTCTCAATAAAAAATGTACGGTACTGTCCAGGTTTTACTAATTTTTCATAGGAAATTTATATTGATCAGTGGTAAAAGTAAGCTAAGTAAGCCTCAAAGGGTACACTTAAATTATGTATGCTTATGAAAAAAATAACGATAGATTAATGTTCAAATCAAATCATTTATTCACTTTAGACAAATGGTATTTACAGTTACAAAATGAAAGGATCAACATGTCTTACCAACTTAGGCATGTGAATTAAAAGTTAAATACATGTCATTATAACATACATTAAAACATTATTGTCTATTAATCTATTCTAATGACAGTAACAATGAGGTTTGCAATATGTAGATAACAATATGGTTTTTTTATAGAAATATAAGATTTTACTTTGCTTTCTACAATTTATCTTCTATAATATAAAAATTAATCGCAAAATAAAGTAAGCGCATAACTCAATAAAAATTCCGACCGTAAGCATAAAACAAAATTTTCGGACGTGTATAAACTCAAAACACTAAACCAGCTTACTACCGTACAGAGGTACAGTCAGTCTGAACGTGCCACCGCATGGAGGCTCATTCTTTAATTAAGCTGTAGTCACGTATTACGGTGCCACGTCTGACAACGCCCTAATGGTGACGATTTACAACGAAATACACAGGGATATTTTTGCAGTGACACATTATTTGGGGTACAACTTGCAAGCGCTTGCTTTCACGGGATATTGCGTTTTTGTTAATAAAATAAAGAACAAATGGTTGTTTTTATAGATGGAAAACTATTTTTACTTTACTTCGATCATTTTGTTACAGAATTTTATTTTGTATAAAAAAATTGTGGTTGTATATCTGTGATAATAGCCGACAATAGCCGCCACAATTTGCTTGCGATTAACATAAATTGTAATATAATTAATGTATTTGGATCGACAAAATTATGTACGGTTAAGCAAATGATGTTTTGCAGATAAAACATTTAATATGTTGTTTTGAACGTCAACGAACTCAAAGGGGTTTTCATAGAGTCAGTAATTCTGTCTACTCGCACTCTCCAGGGAGTACAAAGTAATTATATATTGACAACAATTTGTGGCCATCCTAAATAAAATGAACTGTACATTCTCATAATAAACTAAACTAATTGAAAGGAAACTCAGCAAGACAGATTGAGCACACGGCTTTTATTAGCCTGGAAAAGGCTGTGACAATACCCAATCGCACTGAAGTGGCGCCCAAGTGGATGACGACATAATTAGAATTGGGTTAGGAGCGACCGGGTGCCAATTAGAATTATACCGCTCATATGACGAACACTTTATTAAAGCCTTCCTGTTTTTCGATCTCTCTAACCCATAGCCAAATTGAGATTTTTTTTTGTTTCAAAAATGATTATAGGCGTTGTTCACTACGAGATCTGACAACAGACATACATCTGCCTAGATAGAGTAGGTAGTACCTATCACGATTTTTATTGAAATAAAGCGTGCCGACTTTATACTTTTACTACACACGTCACATTTAGGGATGAATGTCATGTGACGAAAAGAGTGTTAGATATGTGTGTTGATGGATATGTGGGAAGAGGTAGACCAAAGAAAAGATGGATGGACTCTGTAAAGGATGACATGTGTAAGAAAGGAGTGAGTGTTGAGATGACGAGTGACAGAGGAAAATAGAAGGAAAAAACATGTTGTGCCGACCCCACGTAATGTGGGATAAGGGCAGGAGAATGATGAAAGCGTGCCGACTTTATGCCCGTATTATGAAGTCAAAATGCGCGACAGTAACCACTTGTTCAGATATTATCGTCTCCTACCACATAAAGTCACATCAAACGTCCCAAATTAAAAGCAGCAAACGTAATATTTAATATTTTGTAATATTTTTTGTGGCCGTCTGGCTGCAGCACAGGACGCAGTGGTCTAAAGTTAGCAGCGACCAACCTCGACGATTGGTTGGGGTTTGGACACGCGATGTTGATTGTCATTTTTTCTTTTTATGTAATGTTATTTAATTTGATTTGTATAATTTTATTTTCCTCCCTTATTTTAGTAAATTACTGTATGTTTTGTAATTGTAACACGACGCTTGAAATAAATAATTAAACCATGTGAATCGGTCCCATTGGCCCCAGCAGAATACCAGCGCCGGTTGCAAAACCTGCAAAAGCTGAGCTGGGACCCTTTTGTATCTGAATAATTTATATTTCATATTTATTAATGTATTTTTGTTTTTGTTGTTTGGTTTTTATTTTTCCATTTATTGAATATGTATAATGTTTTAGATACGAATAAACTTTTTGATTTGATTTGATTTTGATTCGATGTACATGATTTTGCGTTATCTAGCAGTGTGTATGTCTGTGGGCCTAACGCTGCGTTACGCAGGTGTTTACATATAAATGTACTATGACGCGAGGCCCGCGACGGATCACTTTGTACGTGTGTCAGGACTTTCACATAAAGCCGCGCCCGCGCCAGCGTTAAGCCTAAACAGCATCATAATCACTCATCATCGATATTTTTTGCCCATATGCCTTAAGTACCACAAGCAATTGAGGTGGACACTACAAAAAAAATATATATTACTATTTATTTATCTAAAAAGCTTATGTTTATGAAAACCACAAACTGCTTAATTATTTTTATAAAGAATCAGCATTTACAAAAACTTACAAGAAATGGTAAACACTGTAAAATTGATATACTTAAATACAATTGAACAAGAACGTTCACAAGTCGAAATAAATCAAATAAAAAGTTTGATAATCATGTTGAGTTGTTCTTGAGACAACTTAATCTTCAAACGCAAAATCAAAAGTTAGTTTACCAAATAACATATTCATAGTTCATACTCTTTTTTTTATCGACTCATGTTTTTTAATAACCTACTTGACGTACTTAACATAAGTACCCCTAATTAACGTTCCCGCTGCTTTGACGAAGACTTCTCTCTTGACGAAAGAGGTTATGCCTCAATGCACCGCGCTAGCCAACTGCGAGTTGATGAATGACCCATGTTCTCCAAACTCTTCAAAGCTCTCAGAACATGCAAGTTTATTCCATGTTTGCCTTCACCGTTAAAATACGTGTTAAAAGTGTAACACATCACACACGACCCAGTGGTGCCTGGCTGTATTTGAACCCACGACCTTCAGATTGAAAGTCGCGTGTGCTCCCACTTAGCCTTGGTAAGTATACTCGCTTATATCGTATTATTTCGTGTCCTGCTTATCTGATTTTCAAACTCAAAAAATAAAGGTGTGTGTGCGATTCACACACGATAGAAGTGAAACTTTAGTAAATCGACAAAAGAATAAGAAGAAAAAAAAAACAAAAAAAAAATACTATGCAAAAAGATTTTGTTCGGGCAAGTCATCTCCCATCATCGTCAGTCACCCATCCAAGTACTGGCGTCGCGCAAAGTTGCTTAACCTTGATAGCGTTTAAGATTGGCTTACCCGACAGGTACCCACACAGCCAACGATACCTTAATCCGCAAACCGGCCAACTCCACTTTTTGGTGAAAATGACTTTTTTATTTCAACGGTTACTTTAAAATAAAACGCGTGCTCCGTACTAAGAACAACTCCAATATCTTTTACTATTTTTGCATAAAACGCTGTGCGAAAAACGAACAACTCCAGTGCTCAAAAAAACTGGCGACTTTGACGGCCAACTCCATCGTGTCGGCCATTTTGTACGCGGACACTTGCGTGTGCGCGTCGAGCTCAATTGTTTTAATCGTTAAAGTGATAAAATAAGAATAGAAAATCTATAGCTACTGCAAATGCATGTCTGTTTGACACAAGGTATGTGCACAATATATTAAAATACCGTTTTTATGTGTAATTATCACTTATTCATGGGTTTTAATAATGGCACGGCATAATTTGAGATGTTCTTTTTCCGTCTGGTTTTGTGTTTTATGTGTTTAATGCTTTAAAAATGCACATTGTACATGCATTGCACTCACAGGATGCTTTTTTCTTTCCATTAAGATCTCAAAATCAAGGGCTCGTGCTAAAAAAAATTGCGAAGATTGTATAAAACGCAGCATGGTGTGGATGATGCAAAAAACCCCGATTCCATTTTGTTTGAAAGTCATCAATTCTAACCTAAACCCTATGACAATTTTCTTAACATTAACGAAGACGAAAACCATGCTTATACTACTTCCTATACTAACAATTTCACACAATGTGATCTACAGGAAAATAAACGGATAATAGTCCCACTATGCCTTCTTTCTTTGCTTACATTTTCAGAGTATTCTCTTATCAGGAAAGACAGAACGATATTGATTATGAACCGATTTAAATTGAGGATGGCCAGATTACTCAATTTGAATTAGTTGAGGATGCAGTAATTGCGCAAATAAACATAGCACAACAATCAGAAGATAAATTGACTGAATTTGATCGGTCTTATCAAACTGCAGAAGTATTTTGCTCAATAATTCAGATGCCTTCTAAAATGAAAAAACATTGGTCTTGCCTTCTGAGGAACATCGTTTTGTTGATTTTTAAACTATTACAAAAAATCAACTGAAATTGGTTGATTACAGTGACTCTGATTCGACAACCGACGAAACTGAAATAAAAAGAAAGAAGCGTTACCAAGTGAAAAAAGAACAATGGACAGAGGAAATAAACAAGAAAAACAGAGAACAGGGAATACATTGGAAAACGAAAAGTTGATGATAAGTGGAAGAAAGACATAACAACCCAAAAAAACTATAAAGCCATGATGCACTTGCAAAAAGAATAAAAAAAGCTTTATTCAATGCCATAAAATATCGGAAGAAGATCGAAATGAAATGTTTGATACGTTTTGGCATATGACTTGGGATGAAAAACGAGTTCACGGACAGACAAAGAGACAGAAAAGACCCTAAAAAATCCAAGAGGATAAATACAATCGTTTACTGAAATATGCACCTACTGAGGAAATATTTTATAAACTGCGGTTTCCTGAAGAGTTCCAAATGCTTTATCAGAGAAGAAATAAAAGTCAGGCAGCGATCGCGTTTGAAAATATTCTAGGCCAATACAATGAAGGCATTATAATTACTAAGAAAAAGTATTCTGACTTACAGCTACTTAAAAATAGTATGCCGAAAGATTATCAAACTTTTTACGATAATCTTCCACGTGAAGATTAATTTTGTTTATGTAAAAATCCTTTTCTTTGAATAAATACTTGATTTAAAAAAAAAAACATTATTCATTTTGTTTTCCATTGCATCAAATCGAATAACTCCCGATTAAAGTTCTTTTGGGGCTTAAGAAATTCGGACAACTCCAAAAAATGGTATAACTACGTAGAAAATCTGTTGTTTTCTTTAAAATACACACAAAATCGTAGATTGATATATTTTACACCAACGGGACTTTCAGTTTCTTCGTATTTAACAAAATTATTTTTTAATTCAGTTTTTAATGTCTCCTGTTAAAATGTTAGCCATGGAGTTGGCCGGTTTGCGGATTAAGGTATCGCAATCTTATTTCCACTTCCGTTGCATCCGGTTTCAAATCACAACGATTCTAAAGAAGTTTCACTTCAATAATCCAATCTCTGGAGTCTTTGATTTACTATCACTCGCTCATAGAGTGTGGACTCCGATACTGTCAGGTTTAAATTGCAACAGATTCATCGTCTACGAAAAACGGATGGATGTTTGAAACATGTAATTTAGTGGTTGGTTGATACGTCAACAAAAAGTGTGGTTTATCACTGCTAACATTTTGATAGTTTATATACAAATAGGTGCATTATATCTATCCACAAACTACATTAACGGATGATATGGCAAAGCCTCAGGCTTTAGGGTCACGATAGGGGCCAATTTATTCTGATATAACTGTAAATCTATGATTTTTCTATAAATCTTTCAAAACGATGATTATAATTATATTATTATACCCATATTTTACATAATTTCAAGTTGGGTTAAGCTTTACTTCCGACACAATATCGGAAAGTATTCTATCATCCTGTTGTACTCAAAACAATAGTAACAAAATTCACATAAGAGGAAAAAGTACTAAGTGCTGCCTTATCGTTTGCTCTTATCGATCTATTCCAGGCAACCTTAATCATCGTCATTCCTTCGTCATTGACACTGACAAGTGTAAATGTGTCAAGAATGTATGAGGTAATATTTCGTACTGTACTGTGTCGGAACTGAATCACTATAGCCTGCTTACTGCCCTGACTGACAATAAATCATCTCTCAAGATGCAGTTGGCGAAGGCTCGATTGCGGTGCAAAGCTTGGTGTTTGTATTTATAAATATTTTTTTTTAATTCTGCAAAAACTTTTTCTTACTCTAGGTGCTAAATTATGTGGATAATCCTGTACGCTAGTATTCATAAAAACTCCACCTATTATTGGCTTATATAACTGAATTAGCTAAACCACACAATAAGCCTGTTTATACTCGGAGTTATTTTGGGAGTATTATAGAGATAAACAAGGTGAAAAACTTATTGAAGTATATTGAACCGTTCTTAAACAGTTTTGCCACTAATTTAGGTTTATGAATATAGTTTTTTATCAACGTTTTGTTATTTTTTATCTATTAACCTTCTATGACAATTTAGATTTATAACGGGATAGTTACCATGGTTGATTGATGATATCTATGATGTGTTATAAATCCAAATAGTATTGATAAATAGTACTGATTGAAAATGCTCACAAGGCTTGTAATTAGGTATTGCATATACCTACTACAATTCTATACTCAGTGTCATATTTATGTATTGTTTATGGTATATCTGTATATATCGATATATAAATATTCCTTATGTATATATATATATGTATATATATGTATTTATTAATACTAAATCATTTTATATGTATATATAAATATATTTAAATAAGTTTTGTATTGATAGTGCCTAATTTAGTAGGGAATGCTTCTAGCATTAAGTCCTCCTCTGTACATTGTTTTTTGTGCACAAAGTATAAATAACCATTATAGTTTCAAAATGTTAACCTTTTATTCGACAGACTTACTTACAGTTATTTTAGGGTTGTAGTATTACATGATAAATAAAATATAAATATTTCCGGACGATTCACACAGCATCACCTAACCCCAAACTAAGCCGAGATACTACATAGATACATTTTTTTAAAATACTTACATAATGATACATAGAAAACACCCAGACCCGAAACCAGAAATTGTAGATCGTACAAAATCGGCGGCGGGAACCGAACCCGCAACCTCCTGCGCCTCAGGCGGACGTTCGCCCACCGATTTACAAAGGTCGTATGTTTATAAATATTGTCTGTTTTGTCCACAGGAGAGCACCCAGCAGCAATGCAGCATGGTGGTCAGCTTCGTCTGCAATATCCACTTTCGGCCGCGCTTCTTAGCGTCATCGTCACTTTCATGGGCTGCTAGTAGGGCCGGCGATACATACCAAAAATCTTTGATTTTTAGACATTAGCGTCATAACTTTATGATTTTTATATCAACTAGCATAATGCGAATAGGCTGTTTGCAATAACTAAATAATATTGATATTCTATAGGTAGCTAATGTTTACATTCATTTAATTGATTTGAGATACTAACAGCATAACATTTGGTTACTTATTAAACCATAGTAATTTGAATCTAGTTCATTATTATTTTCTGAAGGTATTTTAAAATTTGTAAATAAAAAAATATCATAATTTGTATATTTTTTTCATATAACAAAAAATGTTTATAAAAATACTAAGAATGGTTAAAGCATCGCGAAATTTGTATACATAAATACAAAACGACGAAGTATGTAAGTTCTCTTGAACAAGCTCGTTACTCAAAACTTTTAACTTTTTCTTGGAATTTTGTGTTTGAAACCCAATCTCCATTTTGTTAGATTATGAAAACTTTCTACAAACTGAAAAAAGGGTTTCAGCGTACAACAAATTGGTTTTGCTTGTTTAGCTCGTTTCATGCTACAAAAGTCTATAGATTTAAAAAAAACTTTTATGGTTTCAATTCACAAAACAAATTATAACCTTTGAATGACTTGATTACCGAACCTACCCAGATGTGGTATTTTTGTTTGGAATTTATTGTTTCCCACATCTTAAAGCATTGGAAGTATATATTTTAATAATTGCTTTATGACATTAATCATTTATGCTTCGTTAAAATACTATGGAAAGTTTCCTATGCCACTGTTCACAAAACTTTCGTAACATTTTCAACTTTATCTCATTATTGATACACAACTGAGTGATAGAACTACTGTTAGGGATAACAGAAGACATTTAAAACTTTCTCACAAAGGACTTTATTATTAAAGTTTGTTTCATAATTTGCAAACCTCCCTTTATAGTCGCTATTTGCTGTTGTCCGTAATAAAAAACAGTGCTATTTAACGACAGCACAATAGACCATCTACTATAAATATCATGAAAGAATGTCCTATCAAACTTTAACTGTCTCTATAGGACAATAAGGTCGAAAAGGTATTAAAGGAAGTATCTCGGAATTATCCGAATTTTTTAGTATTCAGCAGTTTGAGAATTAAGGTGCCAGCGCGCTGTGTTCTCGGTCGAGGGAACGATATTTTTGGCAGCTTTCAGATTACAGTACAAATATTGCAGTAATATTCACGCACCCCATGTGTCAAGGTGTGTGTATATTGGGTTATCGCACCCAATAACACACATTTTACCATTTTGGAGTAACTTAAGTAGACCTGTGTAATTCTGAATTCAAAATGATTCAGCCTTCACGCAAAATGGTTTGGAACCCCTTTTATACGCCCTTGGTCTCTTATACCCCAATGTAGTTACATATTCAAAGATCGTGTCTGGTTTTAATAAGATCGCATAGTATTGTAATAGTATGGATATTTCAAAACTTTGATCGACGTTTAAACCTTACTTTCAATGTAAATTTGATTCATAAAATCATAAAAAGCATCGTGTAAAATAAAATGTTATATCGGTATATAACGGCGGTTACAATATTCTATAACTTATACATATAACACATCTACGATAGAAAATGAAAGATAAAACAGAGTAACCTTTTCCTACGGCTTGTTTTGACGCGAATTAACATCCGCAAATTGAAATAAACGCATTTGCGATTGAAAAGGCCCGAGTGCACGTAATTTAAGCGCATGTGTACATTCACACAAAATGACAGGACTCAAAAATAAAATGGACTCGTAAAATATGAAAACTCGATTATCCGTATACCTTCAAAACCGACAGTGGGCTGAAATGATTGAGTAGCTGTAATTGACATTCAATTTAATCTTGACTTATTATATTTTAATGTACAAAATGTTTGCTTGCAAATGTTTATTGGTGAAGTACTATGTGAGCCTAATTTAATATCTTATATGTAACACATTTCATGCAATAAATCATTATTATTATTATTATAATGATTCATTTTACAATTAAGTTGAAAAGTATACCTGGTTTAAACTTAATCCTGTTTTTGAATCGTATCGTGAACAGAGCACTAGCCTCAATAACTTATCGCTGCTGAATCGAGTTCTCATAAATAATCAATCAGTCGTTGTTTCGCTCAAATCAAAGCGCTCTACATAAACCATGAGCGGGCTGTGGGAACTTTTACAACCTTCCGTGCTTTAAGAAAAAGATACGATTGTTATTTCTTTGAGAAATTATAAAGGTATATAATATCTGCCAGGCAAGTACCAGTTTCTTAAAAGTTTCAAAGGAAAAACAGATAGTATTTATTCATTTCTCGTTTTGTTTCGTTTCGTCTTTTTTTGTGAAGTTAAAAAATATTTTATTGTCCAACGTCTAAGTGCGGTAAAATAATGTAATGAAATACACTTTACAGGAAAAAACTTTGTAAACGATCATGATTATTAACGCAAATTAGATTTTTTTAGATTTTTCACGGAAAATTTACTATGATTGATTATCTTTTGAGTTTTCCTATATTTCGGCACTTATCATTAACCAAGATTACAGTTGAACTCAAGGTGCATGTTACTTTGTTCCGTAATATCGGGAAACACAAAAGTCAAATCATCTTGGTAAATATCCCATTATAAATCTTAATAACTTAACTTTACAGAATAGTTTTGCTCGATTGAGATGTTTGTGAGTTGTCGATAGCTCCTAAAGTCTATTCAGGAACAAAAGTAGTTTTCAAATGATTGAAATTTAAAAGGACATAAAGACAAAATTATGGAATACGTGAGCACTGTTTTTTTTTCTTCTGATGTTAAATACCTTTATACCCATACATACGTTTCACCAAAATTCCTTCCATTAGAGTTCTTCTATAATTGCTATGCGGCATCACGTGTAACCTAGATAAGGCCTGTAAAAAGTAACCATTTTGCTTATTTTCCAACACCATTTTCAGGAAAAGTATCTATCTATCTCTCAAAAGCACTAACAAAATGTTTCGCATACTTGAATAATATTACAAAATGTTAACGACAATAGCAGTGTCTCGCGGTTTACCGCGTTAAGGTGTATTTTTCCGCGGAATGACATATTTTTTCACGGTAAAACGTAACCGATGTCCTATTATATTTTAAAATCAATCACAATATTAAATTGTATTTTTGCCGTGAAAAAATGTCGAATAAACAGACATACACTTTCCCATTTCTAATTTTAGTATGCATTACTAAACGTTAACGTTAAATGGGCGGTGTTTTTTTTGGTATGGTTTGGTGTATATTATACTGGTGAGACATATACCGTATATTTCGTTAAAGACTAACGGAAAACATGATAATATTTGTTTCTTTGATTTAAAATTCCCATCGGTATTTTCAGCTATGGCTTTCGTAGACATAAAACGGAAAAAACGGAGTCGTTTTGTTTCATTCAATTTAATTTATTAAGTACTTATTTATTATTATATGTTTTTTTTTTATTATAGCAAAAACATCTTTAATAAAACTCTAGAGTTTTGTTAAAGATGTTTTTGTTTTAAACGGTTTTTAATCAAACGATTTATTGAGCTACGTGAATGATATTAGTTTGGTTTTTTGTATGCTTACTTTAAAATTTGTAATTATATTTACATAAGCTGAAACTTACTAACAAATGAAATTAACATTATTATTGTTAAATTATATAAAATTTACTAATAACTATATTAGTTAAAGTAACAATAATGTAAATAATAATAACAAACTTTGTTTATGTTTGAGCATTTTTATAATAAATAATATGATAATAAGATTATTGTTAAGCTGCATTCACATTATTTTATTAGCATACAAACATACGACAAGTAGAAATGAGTAGATTTTATCACTATAATTGTATTTTAGCAAAAAATACCTTTCATCCGTCCTAAAGGACAGATTAGTCGGTATTATTCATAACTATAAACGTTGTAAAAAGGTTTATAAGAACATCAGTGTGAATGCACCTTAATATTTAGATTAGAAGATTACACGTTAATGTTAACAACTTCAAAAATATATAATAATAATAACTTGTAAACTACAAATAGATGGTTTAGGATACCAACATTTTTTTTGTAAATTTTATCTAACGGATATGGTTGTGTAAATACATTGTTTAAGATGTTAAGCAAATAAACTTGGTCGTCAAAATAATATGAAGTTTTTTTTATTGCCAAAAATCATTATTATTGCATAAATAGATTATTATAAAATAGGTTAAATCGGCAGTCTGTAACTCATAATGACTTTATTCAAACAATAAAGTCATTATGATATAAAGCTTTATCGATCAAAATTAATTTGTAGATTACTTTTATGTGCCAATAAAAAAAATATCTTCATTATGTTGAAAGGCAATAATAATAAATGAATGTGTTGTATATAAATCGAGACATTACCAAGGCTCCTCTTCTCTTGTGACAAAAATGTCTATCACGACTGCAAAATTATCTATCAATTCCTCCTCAACTATCCAACTTCCTTGACTACCTCGCAATATTATGACATATTATTAGGCGGGAAATGATATTTGACGCATCACCTAACAATGGAATGAAGTACTAATACAAACTCATTTCGAAGTCATGCCTTACTCAAATGTAAAGTGAAAGATTGCTTCAACATACATCCACAAACTACGACAAAACTCTGCAAGCGCGATCGACAAAGATTTATCAGAATGATTTGGCAACTGCCTTGATCTTTTGAGCTAACCATACAATTTTGAAACGATTTTCATATAAACCATAAAACTGCACAAACAGACAGAGCAATCAAATCGCTAATATATATATCGTTATCGTGTATACCGGCCATAAGTCACTGGTTTAATTTATGTCGTGTGATTTGCATACCTATGGAAATTGTGAAACTCTTTGAAGTATAACTCTTAGGCAAAATTTACATAACCCTTCTTTGAAGTGGCTATTGTTGTAGGTATATTACAATGAATGTGGCTTAAACTTGGTAACATTTATTTTAATTTGCAACATGTATACATATAATATGTATAAATATTATTATATATACATCATGTTAAATATTGAAATTTTAATATTTAAAATATTTTAAAAATTGTGAGGGCAATCGGTTTTAACTGTTTGGCAAATATACTCAAATACCTTTGAGCATTTGAACCGGTCTTTACTTTTAAATATGCACCATTGCCGGTGCTTATGAAAGTTTATAGATAGATTCATGCATATTATACTTAAATTCGTTTGCATTCATTAACCATAAATGAAAAAATTAAATGAAATGAAACACATTTATTTTGGTACATAAAGAAACAATAGCACAGAAGACAGCATAAACAAAAAGATACAAGAAAAAAAACATAAAACAACAAACAAAAAAATTAGCTGGCAGGCTGTGGAAAAACTGTCATTAGTACATACGATGGTGCATATTAAAAATTAAACATTATACTTTCCATTTTAAAAGCTTCTATTTATTTTTACCCACTTTTCAACTGTCCCAATGTTTGTCTGTTATGAAATCTTGCAAGTTAAATTTGACACGTTCCAATTTCCGACTAAGCTGCATATGACAATTGCATGACAATTTAATATTATGTTGATGACATAGATATGATCTGATGAAGAAGCTGGAACTAATATTATTAAGCTGAAGAGTTTGTTTGTTTGTTTTCACGCGCTAATCTCAGGAACTATTGGTCCGATTTGAAATATTATTTCACTGTTACTGACACCAGGTAGGAAGTTCCTTCGGGTAGGTAATGTAGAATCAACACAATTTGTAAAAAAAATATACGTGCTCAATTTTTTGTAGGTTTTCTTGATTTTTTTCTTAAATTTTGCTGATTAGTTTTTATTTAAGTACGTGAGTATTTGCCACGTACTTGTTCATGAATTCATGATTATATACTATGCATTGGCGGGGTGGAGTGGTAATAGAGAATGAAGGGATGAGAGAATGTAAAGTAAGAAGAAGAAAGAGAAAGGTATTATACACTACTCGCTTGTGTATACGACTGTCGCACCTTCGCACGTCTTATTTAACGGGTTTATTCCACGGACTTTTTCTTACGGTTTTACTATCACTTTTTTTCATTTCGGTCGCGCGGCAAAATCTCTATCTCCTCCAAGCCTGCCGTAAGGAACTTCGTTCCAAAAACAGAACGCTATCGAGTTTGGGCTAGCATAGTTTGTACTTATGAGTGTTATCATATTAGCAACAAGTGCCTAAGAAAAGATTATGTTCCATATATTTTATATTCAATCTTGTAATAAGCAAAATAATATAATTAACAAAGTTCTTTCACCTGTTTTTTGATCAAACAAGCAACCTTCAAAGCTTAAGGCAAAGTTTACACAAACAAAGTTAATAAGCACACACTGCCTACACGGTACGTGTTTGTATTCTTACATACTGTACAGATGTGGGTAGGTATGTATGAATACGTCTTTTGTTAACTTTACTGTCGGTAGTGGCGGCATTACATTTTGTAAAATAATTGTATGCCTGTGTTATTTGAGGATCCAGATGGATCTCAAATAACACAGGATAAAGAGCAACATAATTCAATAGACATTCAATAGATATACAAGAGTTTAAGAAGTTAGTTATTCCTATGAGTCATCATCATCATCATCATTTCAGCCGTAGGACGTCCACAATATTGGATATAGGCCTTCCTCAAAGACTTCCAGTGACTTCGGTCGGTAGCAGCTTGTAACCACCGTGAGCCCGCTACCTTCACCAGGTCGTCCGTCCATCTAGTTGGTGGACGTCCTACTCTGCGTTTGCCGATTCGTGGTCTCCATTCAAGAACTTTCCGGCCCCAACGGCCATCTGTTCTGCGCGCTACATGGCCTGCCCATTGCCACTTTAGCAAGCTAATTCGCTTGGCTATGTCGGTGACCTGCGTTCTTCTACGTATCTCCTCATTCTTGATTCCTTAGAGTATTAAGGTCCCAATCATAACCTCAAAATTTAGTAAATATTGATGACAAAAATATACTAGTTTTGTTTCTACAGTTGAAGGGTTATTTTTTAAAATGAAAACCTTATTTTCAAAACTAACGAAAGTAACACTATTCATGTTAAAACGGGTATCAACGGGTATCGTAACGGGTTCGCTTCGTGCCTGCGGTTTGACAGGAGAGGCACTCCCGCTTCCCTGAGGACGGTTCCAGACGGGAACAGAAACGTCGGAGGATAAAAATAATATCGTTAGTATATTATTGTTTCGTTGTTTAGATTTCTGTGGACACAATATACTTGAAAAACACGTTTTTGTCAATGACAATGTCATTAAAATCATACAATGTTTTGCAATTATTCAAATTTATCTAGAAACTTATAATCTTAATATATATAAATCTCGTGTCACAATGTTTGTCCTCAATGGACTCTTAAACCACTTAACCGATTATAATAAAATTCGCACACCATGTGCAGTTCGATCCAACTTGAGAGATAGGATGGTTTTTAAGGCGAGAAAAATTCGAATAATTTCCGGGAAAAGTTTATACCCGTGCGACGCCGGGGTGGGCCGCTAGTAATATTATGATTTCTTCCCTCCGTGCCCATTAGGGACTTAATTCGATACAGGGTGAGTTTCAGTAAGGAGTATTATAAACTTTTTACAATTAATAAAGTATCATGTTCTCGCCAGAAAATGGTTAACTGAACAGGACTTATTTTCTATTAGTTGTGTTGTGTGAACCATACAATAATGTTATACAAATAAAAAACATATTTATTTACCAACACCCAGTACAATTTATCTTAGCAGCGGTCCCCGCACGGACCAAGTCTGTATTGATGGATACCTTTTACAAAGTGTTTTAACTAGATAAACACAACAGAGCGTGAAAACAAAAGAAGTGATAAAATAGAACAACGTTGTATAATAAAACTAGCGGCCCGCCCCGGCATCGCACGGGTAAAAAAAGTTACCGGCAATTTTTCCTTATTTGCTCACCGTGTAGACCTACCCTGGACTACGACAGACATTTTAAAACCAAAATCAGCTCAATCGTCCCAGCCGTTCTCGAGTTTTAAGCAGACTAACGAACAACAATTCATTTTTATTTATATAGATAGAATATAGATGATCTCCGCTATTTCACGGACGCTTATAACAAAAAAATTAAAAAAAAAAAAAAATTATGTACTTCAATCTCATGTCAGAAAAAAATGATTGAAAACTATGTTGAATATTGAACTTTCGAGACATAGACAATAAGCTCAAAGAGTATTATTACCACCACGTATGAATAGATTATCAAGAAAAATCATAGACAACCTATAAAAATACATTTATTTTACACTTTTGTTAACCTGTAAACAATAACAGACAAATAATTAGCAATCAATTAAAATTACGACTATAGTTTTGAGATTTAAACTATCCTATCTCTCAAGTTGGATCGGGTATCAACGGGTATCATAACGGGTTCGCGTCGTGCGTGCGTGCGCACATGGTGTGCGAATTTTATTATAATCGGTTAAGTGGTTTAGGAGTCCATTGAGGACAAACATTGTGTCACGAGATTTTTATATATTACTAGCTGATCCGGCAAACGTTGTTTTGCCATACAATGGCATTGTATGTATTTTTAAATGTTGTATAATAAAATAAAAAAAATTTAATTCTGTCAAAAAAATAAAAAAATAAAAATTAGGGGTGGACTACCCCTAACATTTAGGGGGATGAAAAATAGATGTTGGCCGATTCTCATAGATACCGGCTAAGCACAAAAAAAATCATCAAAATCGGTCAAGCCGTTTCGGAGGAGTTCGATTACGCACACGAGAATTTTATATATTAGATAGAAGATTACATAGGTTCCGCTACACCAATCAATTTTTTTATGAAAAAAACACACAATAATGGAAAGGGCCACTCCCTTTCCTATAATATGCGGAAGCGGGGAATTAAGTTTGAATGAAATTTTAATATTTTTAAATTTAATTATCATTTAATTTAGTAATAAGAGTTTAGGTAATACGATTCATCGTGTAACAGAATTATTTTACTACATATTGAAGCCATGACAATGACAATTATTTTATGCACGATAATATGAAAATGGTAGAGTTTTATCATCCTACGTTGACCTACAAAATGTACGTTTTAAACCCGTATTCCACCCATTAGAGGTTTTCTGAAATTGAAATGCGGAATCACGATTTATTGTAGACACCTGTTATAGTTGAATTCTCGGGTTAATATGGGGAATCCAGTGGCTGCAAGCATCTATCGACAAAATAATGTTGGTAAGTATTAGGACCGACGTCCAGAATGATTGGTATTTATTTGTGTCAAACTAGGATATAATTTAGGGACAATAAAATTCTATGTGTGTGTTATATTATTGAAACTATATAGAGCTTCAGTCTCAGGAATATTGACAGCTATTTACAATGAATAAATAACAATCACTGGAGTGTTTTAGGGAGGCCTATGTCTAGTAATGGACGTCCTACGTCTGAAATGATAATAATGAAATATATTTTCGGACAATCCACACAAAATCATTAAGCTCCATGGAAAGCAATAAGTTTGTGTTACTAATTAGCGTCTAGAGTAGTATAAATCATCTGAAAACATAAAACCAAATTTATTATTATGTTATTTTATCATAATATTGTATGCGTACAAAGTGGTCAAAATATTTCATTTATATTGTATATACTTGTATTATCAAACTTGACAAAGTCTTCAAAATGATCTATCTGTACAAACAAAGCTTTCAAACTTATCGTCCTAAAGAATTTGCATTCTCCTATTGAAAGCTATGTTTGCTCAGATAATTTTGAACACCTTATCAACTAAGATAAATCTTTACCTATTTATGTCATCCGTATAAAGATCCGTTCAGTAGATTTTGGGATTATCCCGAACAGGGACAGAGTGTTTGATTCACAAATCCCCTGCTTCAGATCCACTTATCGGTATCTGTTGTTATATTGTAACAGATGCCGCCTTGCATATAAGTATAGATAGATAGATAATAAATAATCTTGATAACTCATTTAACGTAGTGGGACATTTTTCATTATGTCATCATACAACACACAACAAATAGATAGAACCATTTTTATTATTATATATAATGTTGGGTTGTAGGAGCCATTTCGCTCAGACATCCGATAATGTAATATGCGTGTAGGTGACACGACTAATCGTGTAACAGAATTCTATTACTACCCATTGACTGGATTTGCATACATAGTGCAGCCATGTCACTGATGTTTGTCCTACTGATAACGTTCATAATTATGTATTTAAATTGATTATACATGTCGATGCAGCACTTGTTTGGACAGCGAAATTAGGTTAGGACGCTGATTTTTTTTAATGGTAGATCTGCCTTCATTTGTTCACAATCTCACCTGATGTAAAGTTACTAAGATGGGGCATGAAGACCTAGAAGGTAGATGGCTTCTCCGGACGACATTACGAAACACAAAAATGGTTGCACGCACTGGCCCAGCCCGGAGGGTGGTGACAAGCCGCGGCCGAAGCCTACCACCAGAGACTGTTCTTAGCACCACCCGGAGGTCACGTGTAAGGATTCAGAGGATTAACACTTACGGACGTGAACAGCAAAAACATCCCTCCTCTTTTACAGGTCAAATCTACAGACTGTACTTGTAGCGGACCGGTCGTGTACGCTTGACATGTAGCGGGTAAGCCCTTACCGAGTGTTGGAACCGCTCCTCGCTCGAGTCGTTGGAAGGAAAAGTGGTCTCAAGACTCTCTCACTACCATGAAGAGGATAACCGCAGTGACGTCGGGTCAATGGGGTCTCTGGCGAAGGCAACGCTCCTGTCCCTATTTTGCTAGGACCAAAGAAGTCTCTGGGTACCACGACCTTCCTCGAGATCCTACTCCGTCATGCATATAGGTAATCAAATTAAATAATATTATAATAATATTATTATATTTTCGCTTTTTAACCGACTTTAAACTCATAAAGGAGATTCTCAATTGGACGCGTATGTTTTAAAAGCGAAAATTTATAGTTGTAGTAAACTCATTTAAATAAAAACGTAACATTTTATTTCTTCTGAGAAGATACTTCAATGTTTTGTATTCTACGAGTAGTTTGTTGATATAGTGAAATGGATGCTTAATATGCAAGCTAACTTGCATATTAAGTATGATGTAAGTATCATAATCAAAATGAGATGAAAATAACAACAAATGGACTTTTATATTAGTTTTTAAGCCATTTCACGTATAAATCCACCATCAATTTTAAAATTTAATGTCTATCCCAGTTGTGACATATTAAAATATATTTAATTACTTATATTCAAACGCGCTAGTCCAACCCAAGTTCTAGAAGTCCAGTAGTAAAGAGTAGATCAAATGTATTTCGATGAGGTTTCTACTAAATTATGGGTTTTACGTGAGCCCAATAATACTGGACCTTCGATTACGGCAATGTAAACGAATAATCAGCAACGCAGTTTTCTTTTTTGCACGCTAAGGTTACAGATGTAAGCGAAATCTATCTATATAAATAAAAATGAATTGTTGTTCGTTAGTCTGATTAAAACTCGAGAACGGCTGGGCCGATTGAGCTGATTTTGGTTTTAAAATGTTTGTCGTAGGTCTAAACGGTGAGCAAATATGGAAAAAATGCCGGGAACTTTTTTTAAAATATATAAATTGTTTCTATAAATACTCTATCTAAAACTGGAAGTTTTTTTATAATATTAAACAGTAGTTCCTGGGATAAGCGCGTTAAAACAAGAAATCTCTTGAACTTTATAATACATATTTGAATATATTTAAACCCATATGTTTTGTGTAAATAGAAACAGAGGAATAGGACCTATTCATAGGTCCTCAAAAATGAAACGAGGTTGCATTACTTTGCAAACTTCACTGAAAATTGGTTTGAATGAGATCTAGTAAATAATTTGTTTCAATACGTCAAGAGTTTTTTTATTATATTTATAAACGATATTTATTTAGCCTAAGGTATTCAAATTAACTACTCCAGATTGATATAAATGTGGTTCCACAAAGTAAAACTCACGATTGTACTATGAAAAGATGCTACACTATTACGCTCTTACAGTGTCATGTTCTCGATAAAAGTCTATTTGCTGGAGTCAGGGGAAGGTCGCGTCTGATAACACCCTTTATTACGACGGTGTAAAGGTGAGATACTACCTGATTCTATTCTGTTTTGTATGAATTCGTATTACTTTCTTCCTAGTTTCAGATACCTTTCGGAGTGTTTGAATCTGGGTAAATATGAAACTCCTGAACAACATTTCAAGGAACTTGCATGATAGACTTTGGTTATTAAACTATTGAAACGGTATTTCAAAGAAATTAAATACATAGTTGTATGATAGTTCTAACATTGCGTGCGTTGCTTGTAAGTATCTCCGTTTGTATAGAAATAACGCATGATGCAGCGTGACGCGTGGCAGTATGATAATTGCCTTAAACGTAGGTAGGTTCTTTTCAAGCACAGTTGTCTTTTATTTTATAATTTAATAATATCCTAAGTCCTTCAAATTTTCGTACGAATCAAAATTGTAAATTGTAAACTTGATGTTTCGAGAAGAAAGTGTATAATGATTCTAAATTACGCTAAATAGATTAAAGATATAGTGACTATTATCTATTGTTGAAAATTGCATTGAAACCCGGTGATCAGTTTCAGATACCAATACAAACAATCGGAAGGGATTTCATTTTATACCATGTAATAATATTAATAAAGAAACTTTGGACCCCATCACCAAATCAAAATCTGTATTAATGAAAAAAGGGAATCTATAATAGTATTCTACTTCCAAACCACATTAAACCACTTTCTTGCACGACAACTTCTCATCTGAAACCTGCGGTTGGCAGGTAGAAAATGCCTTGGCATTAAGCCCACTTTTTGAGCAACTCTGTATTTTCTTGTGCAATAAGGTATTCTTAATAATAATTTAACCATTAAGAAAACATAAAAACATTAAGGCCCTATTAAACATTAATATTACGTAGAGATGGTGAATCTCTGAGTAAAATTAGACAATGGGTAAATTATAGAACTAATTCGGTCAAGGTCACATAAAGAGCTCTTGCATAATAACTGTCCATTGACACATATAATTTATCATTGCTTTGTTTAATCAGATTTTGTAAAATAAGCCCTAACGAAAGTTTAAAATTTTAATACATAAAAATTAAATATTAACCGCATAATAAATTTTATGGTAACCTCTTACAAAAGCGAATCGTTATTTTATTAATAAAATCATTACCGAACTTACGGATCCGTAATTACAACGAACAGTTTAAATATTTAATTAACGCCCTGCTTACACCGAAGGTGGTTATTGGATATAAAGTTTAAAGCCTTTATAAAGGTTAGTTCACGCTCGCTAAATCGGCAACCTGTTAATCTTTATTACTTAATAAATAATTTAAGCCCCAAGTAAAATCTACGGGTTGGGTTAATCGCAGCCGAATCATATTCGGTAAAAGCGTAAAACAAGATTACTTAAATGGTTTATTGGTTCACTAGCTGTTATTCGAATCTTAATAGTATATTTTAGGCTAAATTTCATTGGAGTCACAATAATTATCGTTATCATGACAGTCTTCACGGACAAATAGCTAAACTAAGCAATGGTAAGCTATATATATATTTAATAAGTGACAATAGTTAGTTATGTTACGAACAATCTTGCTGTGTCACATGTGATTGAGCGAAATAGCTATATTTTAATCTTTGAAAAATTTCACTCGGAGATGGTGAACATGCAATTTATGTTAAAGCCTAAATCAATTTGCAGTTTTTTAATACAACTTACCCAATTATAATTAGCCTCTCATAATTTATCATTAACAATTAACTAATTTAATACGTTCAAAGCTTATTATAGGAACAATTTGCTAACTAAAACATGATTTTAGTAAAATATTGAATAGGTACATTACCTGTATATTACTGCTTGGAATATAAATAAATAGTTTCCTTATTCTTTGCCATAGAGGTTTCATTTAGTTTGTGTACTTTCACAAACACCACTAAAACGCAGTCGATCCGGTGTAATTGAGATTAGCGGAAGCGCTAAGTGTAACGGATAACGACGTAACGGTGCGTTAACGGCGCTGAAAGCGGAAATGGACCTTGGGTGGGAGGCTATTTGTTAGAAAGGTTGTCTTTTTGGATTTTTTCTCGATTTTCTTTTATAGAACATTGAGTTTTATGTGATTTTATAATCTAATAAACGTAAATCTTTCGTTGGTAACTGAATATGACATTATAGATTTGTGAAACCATTTATTATAGGATAACATAATGCTTTTAGAAGAAAAAAAAACCTTCTTATTTAGTAAATATCTAGTACAGGTTTGCATTATTTTTGGTTAGATAGTGTCATGTGAAAAATCCAAAAAAACACATATAGCATTGGCAAAAAATATTTAAAACTAGCTTCTTGCAAAAATCCTTTAGGCAGGACAATAACTATTATACTAGATATTAATGCAATCATCATAATGAATATTAAAATGCCTGCATTCAAAAATGTTTGTTATATGTATATGTTGCTGGTGGTGCCTTAATAAATACATATATAAAATAAAATAAAACAACTCTAATCTTACATGATACAAAATAATTTATTACCGTAGTTTATTTTCTTGATGTTGCTTTTGTTTAAGTAAAGGTATAGATGTAGAGAAATCCACAGAACACAATTGACAGAGCCTTCGCTTAGCGAAATGAATCATTTTCAGAGAAATGAGAACAATATAGGCTGAAGACAATATTAAATATTGACCTGATTGCGCTTCGCAGAATGAGGTCGATTTAGACACGCACGAATGAGTTGTAAATGTAAATGCGAAACATCTGTTGTTGAATGTAATAATTAACTTGGACTTTTTATCAAGGCTATATATATATCCCATCAAAAACAATACTTGTCAAAAAAACCAAGTCGCGCAACTCAGTTGTTCTGCGGTAAAAAGTTGTGAGATCCAAGTAAATCCAAGTCTTCAAATTTCGTCTCAAAATTATTTTATGTTTTATATAAATATATTGAGACTTGGCCATCGCACTAAATAATTGAATTTACACGTGTTTTCAGGCGATTGAATAAACACGTGTTTTCAGGCGATGGCCAAGTCTTAATATATTTATATAAAACATTAAAGAATTTTGAGACGAAATTTGAAGACTTGGATTTACTTGGATCTCACAACTTTTTACCGCAGAACAACTGAGTTGCGCGACTTGGTTTTTTTGACAAGTATTGTTTTTGATGGGATCTCATTTCTTTTTGTATTTTGTAGACAGTTCTACTTTTTTCCTTTTCGGTACCTTCTACTTATTGTATATATGTCCATATAATTTTCTTTTTGCCGGTCTAGATTGGATTTATTTATATTTCGCATTGTTATTACATATTTCGTATATACGTGGCGTTGCGACAGCGCCCTCTATACCGGTCTTTTCTAATTTTTTTAGTTTTTACATGATTCATACACCAAACACTACTTATATTCCAAATTTGAAGCTTCTAGGTCTGCCAGCAGTGCCTTAGAATTTTGATGATCGGTGAGTCAATGAGTGACAAAATTAAGAAATTTGACCCGTTATAATTCATAAAATACTGGTTCAAATTGAATGAAATTTGAAATATACCGTGTCTTTACAATGCCTGCATGGTTACTGAAAATTTCAGTCTTCTAGTTTTGTCCACAACGAAGTTACAGGGGGTCGAAAATGGCCTGAATTGCTTCGAGAAAAGGTACGACAGCGCCCTCTATACCGGTTTTTTCTAGATTTTTTAGTTTTTCCTTGATTCATACACCAAACACTACTTATATTCCAAATTTGAAGCTTCTAGGTCTGCTAGAAGTGCCTTAGAATTTTGATGATCGGTGAGTCAGTCAGTCAGTCAGTCAGTCAGTCAGTGAGTGAGTGACAAAAGTACGAAATTTGACCCGTTATAATTCTTAAAATACTGGTTCAAATTGAATGAAATTTGAAATATACCGTGCCTTTACAATCCTGCATGGTTACTGAAAATTTCAGTCTTCTAGTTTTATCCACAACGAAGTTACAGGGGGTCGAAAATGGCCTGAATTGC
The DNA here is from genome assembly GCA_929108375.1 of Gymnoscelis rufifasciata. Classification (NCBI taxonomy): domain Eukaryota; kingdom Metazoa; phylum Arthropoda; class Insecta; order Lepidoptera; family Geometridae; genus Gymnoscelis; species Gymnoscelis rufifasciata. Next base: position 4,818,930 of record OV815317.1, on the reverse strand, counting down.
TTCGAGAAAAGGATGGTACGGCCGTGCCGCTTTTTTGCTCGACTTGGTGGGGGCACTGCCGTACCCCCAGATATACTTTAAAATTATAAAGCTTATAAGGAGACTAAATCATGGGAGCTCAAAACATTTTTATACCAGTTAGCTTTTTTCTCTGCAACTAAGTTTAAAATATAATGTTTGTTTGTGTATTGAGTTACGGTTGATCATTTTATTTAAAAAGTATAATTTAGATAAAAACCTGGGTATCTCAAAGAAAGGGTAGGTAAATAGGTATACCTTCTCATCTCATCTGAGACCGCATCATCACTTTACATCTAGTGAGATTGTGGTCAAATGAAGGCTTGTCTAGCAATAAAAAAAAACTTTTAGTAGATAAACTCCCTTACGCTTCATTCAGAAACTATTATCATAATCAAATCTAACACAACATTCCTAATAACAGAATGAACTGATTATGACGTAAACGCCGAGTTACCCTACGTCTCAACTCTTTGAAAACACTAAGCTTTGTTGTCACTATTTTACATACAGTAGGTATGCCTCCTAGATGATTATGTATTATAAAATAACCCCGTAACAAGTTGATTACCTATTCATTTGGGTACCTACTTAGTTTTTACGACGTGTTTCGTGTTTTACGAGGATTGAAAATAGGAAAATCAGAAAAACATATATCCAAAAAGTGGACCGAGCTGCGTAAAAATTATTTAAATGTAAAATAAACATTTAGTAGCAATAGTATGAAAAATATCATTCATAAAATGTACGCCATATTCGTTATTACATTTGAATGTGCCTAATATTAGATTACAATTCTCGGACTTAACCGATATGCAAACAATTTCACGAATTTCATTAGAATCGGCCTAGTCGTTTTGTAGGAATTTGGGGGGTAACAAACATCGCGACAAGATAAAAAATAATCTGATTCTTGAACCAATGGTTTTTTTACTACCTCAGTGCGCGGTGGCCAAGGGTCCGCTTGCGGCGCAAGAGGTAGCGGGTTCAAATACCGCCGAGGGGTCAAGTGTTTGTATGTTCTGCAAACACTTTCTCCTTGGTTTGAGTGTTTAATATGTTTAATAAAAAATATATAAATACATAGATGTATATTTTATTAAGTATTTCAGATTTATAGTACCCGTTACGAGCTTTAGAACTTACCACAGGGCTAGATATTGTTATGTGGATTGTCCGAAAATAATGTACCAGTCTGTAAAATGCTTGTCTAATCTATGGCCGGTCTGCGCATGACGTTGGTCATTCCGTGTTTGCGTAAATGAATGATTATAATATTATTCGGGGCAGGGCGCGTTCGAAGTAATGACCCGAAACGATGTTCTCCATAATTGTTAGGTGTGTCCGTTCTGTGGCATTTCTTTGATCATTTTCACTTTGATGTAATGGAGCGAAATAATGTGCAATAAATATTCAACTAGCATAATAAAGTTGTTTTGCTTTATAAGGATAGAAGTGATGTGATGGTAATAAAAAAAGGTATTCGCTAGATGATTAAAAATATAATTGGTACGTTTTTTCGAATATAAACAAAAATTAACTTATATTTATTATACTTTTTTCTTGCTAACGAAAAATCTAGACGATACAGTGTCTTGTAGTTTCGAGTGACGTGACCTGCATTTTGTACTAAATTTATACGTTGTAAGCCTCCATTCCGGAATTATTGTACTCAATATCTTGGCACATTTTAAAGTAAAGTGAAGTGTGTCCAGTTTTTTTGACCAGGTTAACAGAGGTACTCGACAGAATACTTTTTTTTTTTGTAGAGTCATCATGTCTGTTGACACATTTTCTTCAGGGCAGTTTTAAAAACTTAATGGTTCTAAGACATCATCATCATTTCAGCATTTAGACTCTCACTACTGTACACAAGCCCTAAAAGATGATCCATTATTCCGATCGGTCTCTAAATTGCGCCCACAATGACCCAGCAACTTTGAACGAATCATCTGTCCATCTTGTTGGTAGTCGTCCGACAACGCGCTTACTGATTCGAGGCTTCAATTCCAGAATTTTTTGCCCTAAGACCATAATGTTCTACGTGCTATATACTTATATACTATGTATAATACGTTTGGCTATGTCGGTGTCCCGATTAAGGCATAGTGGTGGATAAAAAAGGCCTTCTAGAAAGCCATTTTATGTTAAGCGTGACTTTCTGAACATGACATTTCCGGTTTGACAAAGAGCTTAAACAAAGAATCTGGCATTGTGTTATTTATAGGGCGGGGGCTTTGTAAGATAATTGACATTCTGGAAGTGTACAAGTTAATTTCTCTAATTATCTCCCAGTAAGTCGCTGTTAATTAGAAATAAAGCATTAAGCTCAATGTATGATAATTGTGGTTATGTTATTGTTACTAATGATTCTAATAAAATTAAATATATGGAAAAGTTTATGGCAAATACAGCTTAAAATACGTATCTAATGAATAAATTTTAAAACCATTTAATCAATTCCAATTCCGGGGGCTTAAGGGCCTGAAGCCTCCAGAATTGGAATTGATTCAAAATTTAAATCGATTGCATCAAATAAACTAAACTATGTAGGTTAGAGTTGTTTAATCGAAAACCCTAAATAAAGTTAAATTTAGTCAAAGCAAACTCAGCTGCTCATTACGTTCATAAGCAGTGATAGGCAATTTAGCTAGCTGCCTTTTAGAAGCCAAATTCAGCCATCAAACGCTACAAATCTCATTTACAAAATGTTAAACAAAGCGATTCAGTATTCGGAAGCTCAACATTTACCACTTAATTCTAAATGCACCGATCAAATATTACATTTTGCACACTACTAACGCCAAACGCTGAGAATCAGATGTATACAGTAAGTGATTTAACGTGCATGCTTTAAATAGGGTATAAATGAACGAATATCAAACGCGCTGTTATGAAAGTATGTCATTTTCTCGACACTCCCTACGTATCATCGTGTAACTGCCAGATACACACTTATACGTTTGATGCATTTTTGGCATCTACACATGCCAGTCTATCATTAAAACTTACAAAAAAACAAAAAAGTCTACTCTAAGTACTTTTTTCTTGATCGTATAACTGTCCAACTTAATTATTTTCCCGCCATATAATGCTGTATCTTCCACATACACACTTTGACGCGGGGGGAATGAGGTGCGAAAGACGGTAAATGCCCGTTACACAGTTCTTGCGCGGAAAACGAGTAGAATGCGTGTGCGACTCTTAAATATTTGATTGCCGCAAAATGACAAGTGAATGTTTCCGATTCCTGAACAATTTAAAAGCAGACGCTACAAAGAAAAAAAAGTAGATATCCTAGACCCAGCTACATCTACTACAAGACCAGGTAAGTAAATCATAATTAATGATTTACCAACTTTTTGTACATTTTGATGCCCAATCATAGTTATTAGGTTTCTTGAATCAGTTGTGTGCTATTGCTTTCATTGCTGACTCAATAGACAATAATTAGTAAGTAAATTTTGAAACTTTCTTAAAATGTTTGATAACCTACGTACAACTGTGTAACTACGCACTTACATATTTATACATCGGGATTCACTATGATCATTATGGTGTAAATAGGCACTTACATATTTATACTTCGAAAAGTTATTAAATCAAAATTGGTAACTGACTTTTACATAGTTTTACATCGGAAAGTTTTAGTAACCCATGCACTTACATAGTTCTGTGTGTGTGTTTTCATGTTATTTTAATAAAAAAAAAACATTTATTTTTATTCAATTGCAAAAAAGGGGGAGGTTTCTCATTACGACCGTATATTTATATATTTGTAATTGTGTTTTTTTTTGTTCGCGAATAACTTCGTTATTTGTGAACCGATTTTGTTGATTTTTTTTTGTCGGAAGGAAGATAATTCCAAGGGTGGGTGAAAATGTTGAGGATCTGATAAATATCCTCAGAGTTATGAACAGAAATGAACTTCAAAAGTGCAAGGTTCTCTCTTCCCATGAAATTTAAGTAGATTTTCATAAAAATAATAATTTTGCCCCTTCTTGTTGTTTTTCAGATGTATCTGTTCTGTACTACGAACAGTAACGGTGATATTCCTGCATCTTCTGAATTGCATGTCCCAGCTTCCAATATTGTACAATCTTCCTTGCAAGCTTGTGGTAGAGGCTCCAGCAATGACACAGGGAATTTTGCCTTTAGCTCGTCGCCACGCTTTTGTGAAAATCCTGTAAACCTGACCCAGAAAACTCAAGAAAAACATAATGAACCCATGAAAGTGAAAAAATATCACTATTAACAAATATAAGTGGTACAGCACAAGGTAATTTGCCGGAATATAGCTTCTATGACCCCAATTTGGCAGCAGACATGCCTGAATCTCCCCTACTGCTACAGTCTACCTCAAGCATTAATATGCTATTATCACCGTGTGACTCTCCCAATTACGGCCACCTTATAGCTCAACAGATAGACCAATAAGGCTGCACGGAGTCGCCAGCACCCACTCCAGTGACATTGCCAGTTGTCTCTCCGGATGACCAGCTATTTTGCGCTGAGTCAACCGCACCCACTACTGTGACATTACCAGTTGGCTTACCAGATGCTCAGTTATTACGCTGCCCTGCGTCACCAGCCTCCACTCCAAAGCTATTGCCAATTGGGTCTCCAGGCATGTCAGGGAATAATTCTCAGCACCTTGAAATCAATGAAAGCGAACCATCGAAGAAGATTACAAATAAAAAAGATAAGGGTCAATTGCGATGGCCAATGGCTAGATATTAAGCGTAAGGACAATATAAATTCAGGCAAACCATATACTGGAAGAGACGGCAAATTAAGGAAAGAGAGAGAGGTGTGGCCTGCTTGTGGAGACAAGTGTATTTTTAAATGCTAACAAAAAATTACCAACTTCGAAAGAGACCTGAAACAGGGTATGGGTACTCTGCCATCAATAAGTATATCACGAATTTTACAATAATTTGATAGAGGGTTGTGATATAGATGTTGACGAACGTAATGAAGAAGATTAGGAAGAATAAATAAATAAGAATGGCATGTAGGGAATACTATTTCTTGTGATGTTTGTCAAATGACAAGCTCAAGCTAATTAACTTAAATAAGTAAGTACCTACACTTATTTTAATGGTTTATTACCTACACTTTATTAATACTATACTAATATCTATGTATTCATCTAGGTACTCGTTTCTATGCCATTTTGTCAGTGTTCATAAAGTTGAAAAAAAGTAAATTTGTATAAAACGTAATTAAGTTAAATTTGGTTTAATTTAAGTTATTATTATTAATTAAAGACTTGTGTTTGTGTTTATTTTTGATAAAAGTACTTAAAAATGATGATGGTAAGCATTATTTGAGCATCTACTTCCCTAATAAATAGTATTCTGAGCTCCTTTGTTTCTTGTTTTATTTAAGAAAATAAAATAAGTACGACCAATATAAGCGAAAAAAATTATAAGACGAGTAGGAAAACCCCAATTCACGAATACAGTTTTATATTATACTACTAAAACATACCTACCTACCTTGACAAATAGAATTAGTCTAATAGATCTACTAAGTATAACCGTGTAACAGGCAGTTACGATATTGTCATTCTTCTGAGCCCCCACGTAAAAGTGTGTATAAGCCACATACGACATTTTAATAGGTTATAAGCACCATGTATAAAAATGTAAGTGTAATAAAATCTAAACCAGTATAGATTTAAATAAAACATAGTATTCATCTTTAACTAGATCTAAAGTTAGATCATCTCACCAATTTTCACAGAAATATCTCAAAAATTGTTGCAGTTATAGGCATTTAACCCTTTTCAGATCTTTAAAACGCTCTCCTGCAAAATTTGTGTTATGCAGATACACAACTATACGTAGGGAGTATCGTTCTAATTTACACCCCTTCTTTGACTGCCTCAGTGGCGCGATGAGCGAAGGTCAGGTAGCGTGTTTGATTTGCGCCGAGGAGTCAAGTATATTTTATGTTCTGCAAACACTTCTTCCTTGTTTTATATGTATAATAATGTTATTATAATGACAAAAAAAAATCGTAAGTAGTTCCTGAGATTAGTTCGTTCAAACAAACAAATTCTTCAGAGTTATAATATTAATTTATATTCGTAAGCAAATGGCTATTTGTGTTTTATAACTTGTTGAGAATATGCATAGTTAAATAATTTTTTTACAGTACGGTGGACCTTTTACGGAACTCAATCCTTCTGTATTACTTAACGATTTCCGAATAGCTTAGCCAAAACATACCACCTCAACTTAAATCAACTTGGGTATCGAGAAAACTCCTAGTTAGCGTGTGCCATAAAGGCGTATATGGCAAACGGACCGTTTGCTTCGGTTCGGCGAACTAACATTTTTCGCGCAGAAGCTATTTCCTTGGCCAGGTCAAGTGCTGCTTCTGTATAGGTGGACGCAGTTACAGTGTTGTGTAATGTAAGAAAAATAGTTTTTTATTCACTAACCCGCATTTGGCCAGCATGGTGAATTAAGGCCTAATCTCTCTCGCTAAGAGCGAAGTCCCTGTGTCCTAGCCTTGGGAACGTTAATAGGGCGTCGATGATGATGATTTCAACTAATCAGTAGCTCATACGTGAGGTTATTATAATGACGTTTCTCAAAAATGGTTATTTCGCTTACACTATTTTCCTGCCTATATTTTTTGAAACTATATCTACTTTATTTATATTTTTTTAATTTTAATTGCATATAGAATACTTTTAATATATTTACTGTATAATGTGCGACAACAATACAAGTTTGCAGGTTGGCATAGGCATTAAGCCCACTTTATTTTACAAACGTGTTTGTTCAAATAAAGTATTTTAAATAAATAAATTATTACTAACACAAAAGGAATCTGATTCTTAAGTGAAGCCAAGTGAATATTGTATAATTAATTATAGTTTTTTATGGTAAACTTTTCCTGCCCGGAAAAACTTTGAGCGATTTGCCGACAGCATTCTACTAAATCCTTCAAACACATCTACTACCTACATACACAGTCACAGGTATACAGTCTACTACCGGGCCTTTCAAAAACCTTCTTTGGCTCAAGTACAACAGTCGGGAAATTGTTCCTATAATTTAACTACCTACCTTCTTCTTATTTTCTTACTTAGTGAATCAAGCTCTTCTATGCGACAAAACTTATCAAAAGGTCACTCTCAAAACTAACTAGTAACACTCAACTACCCTTTAAACCTTATTTAGAAATTTACATTGAACGCGTTTAATTACACTCCTCCGTATAAAGTTACAGCAAACAGTACATTATTATACATTTCGGTGTAACTACCCAAAGCCCTGCTTAAGCTACGAACCCCAAGGGATGCTAGTTCAAGAGCACCCTTTATACCCTAATATTCTGTTTACTTGTGATTTCATATTGGAGCTTGGTGTTCCATACGGTTTTTGAGCAGCATTATTGGTTTGTATTTTTTGGTTGGCAACATTCATATTGGTTTATGTACACATCTATTTTCTGTTTTCTGCGAGTTCAGTCGGCCGTGTTTGATTAGGTTGGTACTCAATAAATGTGATCATATTACTGATGTGATACAGGAAAATGCCTTCTGAGTGTGTTTTAGTGAAACATATTACTTACCTACTTGCCTCCTTGAAAGGGCTTGTTAGTAAGAAAGGTAAACCAATAATATTACATATTAAGATGCGAAAATATATCTATATATTTTAATTGAAGTTTTTTTTTGTTCATAAATTCTTTATTCATCACACCAAAATGCACATATAAAAGTTTATAACTGAGCCAAAATGTACAAAAGGTGAGCTTATCCCTAAAAGAGTTTTCTAACAGCGGAGATTGACATACAAGAAACGTGTGAAAAAGACCTGTTAAGATCTGATAAGGTTTGTTATATTATACATAAGTTATTGAGGAATGAATTGTTCAGTTAAAATGCGCGAGAATTGCGTTCCTGATTCTATGTAGCAAACAGATTATCTAGGTACATAAAAGTTGGTTACTTGTTCGTAGATCTTGATTACTGCTATCAGAAACAACGGTCTGCGTCTAGGCATTTGCATAATAATTAAAGTAGAACAGAATTGCATGCATACAAATGATAATATAGCCGGAAAAAGCTTTTTCTTGTAAGAAAATGAAAGTTGCATATATTGCGCTGAGCTTGGTACCAATATGATGCTCGTAGATTTCTGAATTAGATGCAAAATTAAATGGATTAACATTATTATTTCCATACACATGAGTAAACGATTATAATATTATAAAGATAATACAAGAACAATACATATTTTAAGGCAAGTACATTTTTGAAGGCCGCTTTGTAGTGTAAGATAGTGAATAAAACTCTAAATTTAAAATTTAAGAAAAACCCTCGATTCCATTGACTTAATATCCTTAAAAGTAAAACCCCATCATATTTAGTAATGTGCAAGCGATGCGCTTTCATTTGATACCCCACTCGAGTATATTTGCAGATTTTCGGTTTTACCCTATAACTTTTATACGGTACAACCGATTTTTCATGAAATATGTCTAACACCCGCGCCAAACCCACCTTTCATACAAAAACAACTATAAATTGAAATCGCTCCAACCGTTCGGAAGCTATGATGTCCTAGATGGACAGACAGACAGATACACAGACAGACATACACGTCAAACTTATTTAACCCCTCTTTTTTGGTCGGGGGCTAAAAATAATATAGATTTTTGAATTGATTTATTAATTTGGTCAAATATAACTTCATCACAAGATTACAGATTACCCGGGGATTATCAGGGTAACATAACAGCTAATATCGGTGAAGGTTAAACATTTTCGCCGTTACAAGGACACCGCACAACATCGCGGAGTCTTTTGCATTTATCTGTTGTTTACTATGTTATAACACTTATAATGAATGAATTAACATTTTACTATATAAACAACAATTAAAGAAATAATAATTATTATTTTATTATCCCCTCAACGTAAATCGAACCTGCTAATTTTAGCACTGCAAGCAGACCTTCCACTGCGCTCATACATCAGGATCATAGATCAGATCATCCTCAAACATTTTAATGAATAAACACTACAGTTATTATTCTTACATCCGTACTATTATTATTATCTGACACAAAATTATTAATAGTAAAATTTAACCTAGCATGCGTAATGAAGAAGTCAAATTCGATCGTCGAAATTCTATTCGAATTAAAATAACATAAACATAAGTTCACATTGTAAGAATTAGTATGTACTTACAAAGGAGTACTTAATTTTGATACTGTACCTCACTTTATGTCAAATAAAGAAACCTTTTTTTTTATGACTTCCAGTAACTTTGGTTGATAGGTCAGCTACCTGTACCAGATCCGTCCATCTAGAAAAAGTAGAAATAGCTATCAGCGATAAGGCCGCCCAGTGTACAGTGCGCGTCAGATTTAAGTATCCCCTTTGTCTACAAAATATTTTCTATAACTTCTATTCCATTGTAACTGTTAACCAATTTTCGCTTGCAAAAATTAATCACGCCGCTCAGGATCGAACCTCGCACCCATTTCCATAATCTCGAATTCTCGACAGTAAACCAACTGAGCTATTTAGCTGATAGACGGTGCGTCGAATTTTGTCTATAGGTTTAATTAGTCCCTAGTTTTAAAGCAAAGTTTTACCATTATTTTATTTATGTTATAGATGAGGGTAGGGTTTGATTTGATATCGTTTGTAGCGGACAAAGTATAATTGTCACTCGTCTTATATTGTGTGGTTTGCTTTGTGCGTATCTCTGAGAGTTTTGAGTGTTTTCAACGATGCATCATATTATGAGTAACATTATAAGAACAAAAATTGCTGTTCTTTATGAACAAAGAGTCAGTAAGGAAGAAATTGCACGACAACTTGGCATTACAGTAAGTGTATTTTTTTAATTTAGATATTTTTTTGTTCGAACAGTTCAGTGACGAAACATTTATTAACTTTGTATAATGTTTTTCTAGGTGAGAACAGTAAGGCTATGGGTGGACAGATATCTGTCTACTGGTGATGTGAAAGCTAATAAACCCGGCTGCATCTCAACGGCTTATACCTCACAACGCCACCAAGATATTGTGAATCATCATGCTATGGCACCATTTGCATCAACTCGCATCACTGCTCAGCAATATGGCATATCTCTGTCAACTGTGAGGCGACACTTGCATGCTGGTAATATACACAATTATGGGCCAGCAAGAAAAATTAAACTCTCAGAAGATCACCGGAGGGCAAGAATTAGTTTTGCAAATGAATACCTTAACTTTGATTGGGAGAATAATATAGTTATTTCAGTGACGAAAAGACATTCAGATCTGACACAGACGGTCGAAAAATACTCTGGAGAAAACCAAATGAGCGATACTTGCCTGAAAAAACATTCAGCCTGTAAAGGCAAGTGGTAGAATAACTTCAGGTAAGCTATTTTATTAGTAGCATTTTAACTTTTTCATAATAGTTTGACTTTTAGATCTAACTAAACAATTACGATTCTGTAGTAAATTTAATGTTTTTTTTAGGTTATTGATGGATGTCGTCAATGGGACCAGACGAATTGGTGGAAGTTGCTGGTCGCATGAATGGAGAGCAACATCTAAATGTTGCAAGACATAATGTTGCCGTCTATCCGTGTCGCCTATCCAGATGGACAAATTTACTTTGTCCACGATAACTGTGCTGTGCATCGCTCAAGAATTGTAAAGGAGTGGTTATCATCACAACCTGGCATAACTGTCATTGCATAGCCACCTAAAATTCCGGATTTGAATCCAATTGAAAATATGTGGGGTCAAATGGTTCTCAATTGGGACACTAGTGATGTAAGGTCCAAGTCTAACTTACAAGACGAAATTTTGAGGACCTGGGAAATAATGCGTGGTAGTGAGGCAAGCTGGAATATGGTCACTCATATGAAAAGTAGATTGCAGCAAATTATTTTAAACGAAGGTTATCCGATACGTTATTAGAGTTTTGTTTTTACACAAAAAAGAAACGTGAACATGATATTTTGTATTTGTATAAAAATATTATGAACATTTGGCCCCACATTCCCCTAGAAAATGTTAGTTTACTACCGAGAGATCGAAATTGTTACTAGTTAACATGTCTGTTCTTTCGATGTAAACAAATTAAGTATATCTGAATAAATTGTCACTATCTAAACTTTAAAACCTTTTACTGTTTACAAATATTATTTGTTATTAAAACTTTTATTCGTTAATTAATCTCACTTATACTTACCTAATTTATTGACTTTTGTTGTAGGCGTTTATAAAATAAAATATTTATATTTTTTTTAAATATGTGTTTTTTTTCAATAACTTGCCATTAGGAACAATATATTACTTAATCAAAAATCTTGCAAAGGGAATAGATAACATTTGTTAAAAAAAAACAAAATAAAAAACACCGCTCACGAGATTCGAACTCCGTCACTTCATATTATAACTATGATAGATAATATTAATTTGCTTGTTACTGCCACGGAGCCAAGCAGTTACTAATAGACCTATTCGAAATTTTGAGTGAGGTTGCAAATGAAAATGAAATAAAATTAGCATTTATATAAAAATAAGCATTTTAACGATACAAAACATAAAATTTTTGTTAGGAGCAACAACAAAAAAAAAAAAAACAAAATAGAATGGAAAATTTCAAATAACATGTAGTTTTAATCTTCCAATCTCAACGATTGGCTGCAGGATTCGAACCCACTTACATAGACAAAGGGGGGGTACTTAAATCTGACGCGCACTGTACATGTTATTTATTTTGTATTTTATTTTCTTCTGTGTTCTGTACAATAGTGTTAATTGATTGAATTGATTGATTGATCTAGTGTTGGACGTCCTACGCTGCGTTTGCCGAGGTCTACGCCTCCTTCCTTTAGGTTCCTTTAGGTTTTTAGGAGGTGGTGATCCTGTGTAAACAACAGTAAGGTCTGAGCAGATACGAAGTTTCAGTATAATCGCTCCGCACCCCATCAGATAGTTGGTAGAATAATTCATTTCCGTAGATATTTACACAACTTTGTATATCTAGAGGGAACGCCTTACCCAAATGAGATAGGCATGACGTAATGACAGATTGACACGTTGATGAATGTAGTTGTAAGTCCTGGCCCTGAGAAACCCTAATCAAGAAACTTTCATGTTCTCCAGACGTGACCTAGAGCTGAGATGGGTGATGAGATATTTTATAGATTATTTTATATAAAAGTTGAAGTATGACTGAACCTATATCGGTGCCAGATTAATTCCCATCTTATAAAAATTTTGTTTATTTTTTTTCAAGGGCTTTGATTTATTTTTAACTAATGGCACGCCCCGGCTTCGCACGGGTAATTATTAATAAAAAGTATCCTATGTTACTTCTAATACCTTCAAGAGTATTATGTGCAAAGATTAATGATGATCGGTTAAGTAGTTTTTGCGTGAAAGCGTAACAAACAAACTTACATTCGCATTTATAATATTAAGTATGATTTATTTTGGGTGCTTAATATCTATACTAATATTTTAACACATATTTTCTTAAGCTTGAAGAGTGACATAGGCTTTTTACTGCTGGAAATCCATTTAACACGGGTAACACTTTGAGGTATCTCATCATCATCTGAGCAATAGGAAGTCTACTGCTGGACATAGGCCGCCCTCGAAGATCTCCAGCTATTTCAGCTGGCAGCGGCCTGCATCCACCGTGAGCTCGCAGCCTTCACCAGGTCGTCCGTCCATCGAGTTGGTGGGACTGCTAACTGCTAGTGTATGATAAAAAAATATCTATTTTTAATTTAGTATATTAGTTTACCAGTATACAAGTAATACAAGCTTAGAGCAAGCCACGGGGCTTGATGTTATTGTGTGGATTGTCCGGAAATATTTTTTTATTATTTTTAGCTAATAGGTTCCGAATTTTGCCTGTAATTTATTTACTATTGTAGCTATTTTTGTGTGCAATAAGAAGATAAAGTTTCTCAAGTAATGTTTTTGAATTACACTTGCCTTAATTATTGTTTCGAAGATTTTTAATCCAATAGCAGTGTTGGCTAATTAGTAGCACACTCGACTTTCATTCAAGGGTATGTAATAATAATAATATTCATAATAGTCATAATATTGATAATATAGATTATAAATCATAATATAAGTTTTAATGTGGTTGCCCAATGCCACAACTTTCTCAAAATATAATAATTACTAATAACACAATTAATTTAAATGTCAAAATCTGAAATAAGTACATTAACAAATTTATATAAACGAAATATAAATAATGTCAATTTATCATAATTATCGTTATTAATGATTACAAATGTCAAGAATTAATTAGTATTTAAATTACATGTCAAATAAATTAAAATAATAGAATAAATAATAAGGTATTATTATCTTATTTTTTAAATTAAAAATCGTTCCCATTCATGAACTCGTCATAACTTATGTAAGGATAACTATTAATTATGTACAGAATTTATAATTAATCCAACGTGCTAAATTATTTTATTCCGATAATCATTTTTCCGTTGGCATCATTTTAAAGCCGTGTTGGCTAAGTGGGAGGACACTCGACTTCATTCCGAAGGTCGTGGGTTGAAACCCCGCCACGCACCTCTGGATTTTTCTTCTTGAGAAATTTATGTGCGCTTTAAACGCGTGCTTTAACGGTGAAGGCAAACATCGTGAGGAAACCGGCATGTTCTGAAAACTCTTTGAACGAGTTTGAAGGACATGTGACATTCACCAACCCGCACTTGGCCAGCGTGGTGAATTAAGGCCTAATCTCTCTCGTCAAGAGAGAAGTCCCTGTGTCCCAGCAGTGGGAACGTTAATAGGGTGATGATGATGAATCATTTTTCAATACTTTAAAAACGAAACAAAAAAAAAATTTGGTTGGAAAGATTTTGTTGCACTCAAACATATTAATGTATCCATAAATATTCTGAATTTTTGTTGTCATTTATACAATAGTTAATTAATTTTAAAATGTATTGCTAAATTTATTACAAATACTCAAATTGTAAGCTGTAGTACTGAGTCGTTTCCGGTAGTCAACCCTAACCTAACTGTAACGACTCACGACTCCAGCACGCCATTCTGTTTCTGCGCTTCGTAGCGACTAGTAGTTGTAGTGGTGTGCTGGTGGAGACTGTTTTAAGGTTAGTCACTAATTTTTAATAAACTGTGTAAAAGTAATTAATATACTTTTTAGCGGACTTATGTAATTTTACTTAGTAACCTTTAAATACCTCTTCAAACCCCCAACGAGCGCCTCTGGATTTTTGTCCTCGAAAACTGTTTGTGAGCTTTAAACATGATTTAACGGTGAAGGCAAACATCGTGAGGAAACTAACATGTTCTGAAACCTTTGAAGAGTTTGAAAAACTTGTGACATTAACCAACCCGCACATGGCCATCGCAGCCAATTAAGGCCTAATCTCTCTCGTCAAGAGAGAAGTCTGTGTCCCAGCAGTGAGCACGTAAATAGGGGTGCTTATTCCAACCTGTAGACTAAAATAAAAGTTATAAATGAACGCTGACCCAGATTATATTGGCGGTACATGCAGAACATTTAAGGTAATTTTAAGCCAAGAAACATGATAAAGAGCTGTCATAAAATATGTAATACATGCTCCTCGAGGGAGATACGTACGAAATATTAAATTATTTAAAAGAAAAATGAAGACTTAAAGTTCGTTCATAATATTATACATATTATGGTGCAAATTAATATATTTATTGATGGTTCCGCCATTACATTCAGCTATTTTCTGTGTATTCTGTGTGCTGTGAATATTGACAGTTTATGTTTTCGTTGGTGGTGTTCCATTTTATCATTGGTTTTTGAAGTGAAAACTCCTTAAGCGGCGTTCGGTAGTTGGAATAGTTCAAAAATGTTAAACTTGCGCACTCGTGACCTGATTGAATATTCGTAAAAAGGAGGAAGAGAGCAATTTGTGTGATATTATTCTCTAATTTTCCAAAGTATTCGAAAATGTACATATTATGTTCAAAATTAAACGTCTTCCAGCACTCTCGGTGTTTAGCATAAGCTAAAAAAAACCATGAGAATTTATATCATTAAGACGATAGTCTTAACGTGATAACGTTCTAACGTGGGAGAGCCTGCAACGCGATATTTTGGTTGCGTAGATGTGCATAACAAAGCATGATTGCGTTCGCCGCTTGGCAGACGCAACCTCTTCGCTCGCTTTGATCGCGCAGGTTTGGCTGAAGTTTGAAGCGCACCAACGCTAAAGAAATCTTAGCATGCTAATGTAGCCAAATAGCAGCATTGCCATTTAGCATTATACATGATAAATACCTAAATGACGTCACAAACTGCTAAAACAGTATATTACCTTACATAAATATGCTAAAAGGGGTCATAATGCCGACCTATGTCAGGACGATTAGCCGCCAACGTAACCACAGGCGAATTAGGCAGTCTATTATTAGGACTGTGCCTATTATTTACCGTATTATTCACCTCATTTGGAGCCAAAGCTCACGCACTTAAATAGATTTGACGGTCACTGGAATAGGCTCGATTAGCATAGTAATTGTTTTTGACCGACAAATTAACACGAATTTAGCATGTAGGTGTAGTATGTCGACCGTAACAATACGACACGTAGGTGAAAATGTTGGTATACTGTGTCACTGCAGGTATTTGGTTCTTGTGGAAACAGCTAACGTTGAATATTAATTTACACATTAAGATAAACAAAAAGGTGTGTGTGCGATTCACACACGATAGAAGTGAAACTTCAGTAAGTAAATAAAAAAAAAAACAAAGAAAAAATACTATGCAAAAAGATTTTGTTCGGGCGGTCACCCATCCAAGTACTGGCGCCGAGCAAAGTTGCTTAACCTTGTTAGCGTTTAAGATTGGCTTACCAGACAGGTAAGCCAATCTTATTTCCACTTCCGTTGCATCCGGTTTCAAATCACAACGATTCTAAAGAAGTTTCACTTCAACAAGAATAACCTACTAGAAAATATGTCTACCAACAAGATGCCTGAAAGCATTTGGTTCTTGGCGGATAGGCTAATGTTGAATAATGTTGAAACAATAATTCCAAGAAAATATGAAAGCCAACTCCTGTATTTTGTACGTCTATCACTCAATGCGCTGCGTAACATAAGACACTTATATTTGTAAATGGTATGTATATGATACGTAACCGGTTAAGGAAACAATGCGGACCGCAACGCGGGGTAGCAAATTTGATACCAAACAGACATGGGGAGTACTCAAAAATAAGTGTCGAACATGAATACAAAATTTGTTAGTTAATAATCTCTCTATTTAGATGTAAGTTATTTATATTACTTACGCCAAAAAGTGGACAGTAATTTAGTGATGTGCAATGTACTAGATTTTCAAATTCCATGTTATTTCTTAAAAATGTAAAATACTCGGACCAACTCCGATTACAATAATAAATATTAATACCAGTTTCAATAAATTATATTATCTCAAGGTAGAAGATCTGACCTTTATCAAATAGTGTAGACAGATGATTTTAGCTGACAAACTCTGTCAACTGTCAACTCTACAGAAACCTCGCGGATAATAATAATTTAAATTGCTAACATCATAATCCCATTATCATATAATAATAATTATTATATGCCAATCATATTTTAGTATTACTATGAATTTCCAAAAGCGGTATCCAAACCACTTATGCCCAGTTTAATAAATGAACGGACCGTCTTCTGTTACAACTGTATTACTAAGTAGTTTCAATCGTATTATGACTGATTTATTATAATCGATACTTACTCGAAAACAGGATAAGATTTACCATAAGAACCCTTAGTGATAAGTCTTAGCATTCATGCACGCGACCACGTCGCTGCTTACTAAGCTATTCATACCTATACTCTGTTCGCGGAGACAAACTAATATAGCGCGCGCTCTCTTGCACAATTGTATGAAAGTGAAAAGGACGGGACTACTAGAGTGGTGGACTTGGCACGTCCGCACCGCACAAGAGACAGATAAGACTGACTTTTGGTAACACAGCGTGCACAGTGTGCACGTCCCCTATGTTCGTTATCTGTGACCAATAACGTGCGGTCTATAATTTCCCTATTAGTTTGTCTCCGCGAACAGAGTATAGTAAGCTTGTAGCTCGTAATGATTTTCGTAACTAGCAATGTTACGAAACGTTACTAACAGCTGTAGGTATAGTTATATTGGACCGGTAAATAAAGCTTTAAGTTATTGCTTTTAATCATAATGATCACATACAGAGAGCGGTCAGACGTTCAAGCGTTCTCCGTTCAACAACACAAATCCAAAACATACAAAAACCAAAATTGGATTCCGTACAACCACATCACTAGGCCTTCTTTAATTGGTACTCTTTGTAGAATAACTTTGGAGCTCTTTGGCTTGGAACTCTTCGACTTGCTACTCGAATTAGAATACCTCGAACGACTGACCACTCTCTGTATGACAAGACCCTAAGACAGGAAATTATTAATCACTGCATTAAAAACCAAATTCAAAAAAATATTTGTATTTTTCCATCGTGGCTCTGTAATAATCAGAAATAATTAAATAAAGTCAATGACGTGGGTCACCACGGGATCGACAGCGGTTTTTGTGACGCAATAACTACAGGACGGTATTTTATTGAATAAACCTCATTTTATATTAAATAACTTTTTCCGTCATGTTTCAGAAACAGGTGCTGGCGATTGGATTGGTAATTTGAATTAAGTTTTAGGATATTTTGAATGCACGTGGTTGGCGTTGACGTTTGATCAATTTTTAAAAGAAAGTGTCTCAGGACTCTTTTTAAAAATGATAACTTAGTAAACATCTAGCGTCTATTTCCGAAATACGGCTATCGCTGTAGATGCGAGTGAGAGAGAAGTATTCTACCTACCACTGCAGTATGAGTGGGAGAAAGGGAAGTAAGGCAGACTAATGAAAACTATTCTTCCAGAAGAAGAATAGACGGGCGCCGTAACGCGTTACATAACAAAGCGGTTAACACTTATAAGAAGTCCTAATTAAACAATCAACCAACCATTGATATTTTATATTTCTTTATAATTGGACACGCTCTATAATTAATAGTCCTACTAAAAGAATATGCAAATGAACTCGCTCCAATTTATTTCAGGAATGGTAGAATTCCAGAGAAATTAAGTCGCCTAGCAAGACAGAGTCAAAGTTAACCCCATACATTATACCGCTCCGAGACCCTTTCGGACTAAGAATAATTACAAGGCATTTGTCACGTATGTTTTCTGGAAATTCGTTGTTGATAAACACTGTTCTGTTTAAGTGACGCTACTGCAGAACTTTTGTTTTATTTTATTTTGTAACGTTTGAGAAATTGTGAATAAAATAAATTTGTTCAGTTAATGCAGTTTAACAAAGCTTTAAAATTCTCGCAACTGACACAGTCAGTGCTACAAAGCTTATTAATAAAAAATAATGCAAAAGTTATTCGTTTACCCATCCATTTTATGAATGTGTATTATTTATATAAAAACGTCTACTTTCTTGTATGGAAGCTCATTATAGACACTTTATTCTGTTTTAGTATTTGTTGTTATAGTGGTGGAAACATAAATACATTAAATATAAATTGTAACTGTCTATCCCGGATAATGAGATACAGTCCAGAGAGAGACGGTCAGCGGATCTTTTTTTTTCTTAACTTTGGCTTCCTCGTTTCTATATTGCTGCATGTCAATTAACTTACTACGCCGAATAAACTAAACTAAATAAATATTACTTGAAGTTCTTTATGAGGTTAGTAACAGTTAGAATTATCTTTTCTTGCTCAATTTACGAGAGGCTTGGTCTGGGTGTTTAATTTGTATAATAAAAAATACATATATATGTATGTCTATTATATTAAGTATATCAGATATCTAGTACCTACCCGTATCACAAGCTATGAGCTTACCACGGGGCTAGAGCTTGTTGTAGCATCATCATCATCATCACCCTGGCCAAGTGCGGGTTGGTGAATGTGACATGTCCTTCAAACTTATTAAAGCCCTCAGAACATATCGGTTTCCTCACGATGTTTGCCTTCATCGTTAAAGCACGTGTTTAAAGCGCACATACATTTCTCAAGAAGAAAAATCCAAAGGTGCGTGGCGGGGTTTGAACTTACCTTCGGAATGAAAGTCGAGTGTCTTCCCACTTAGCCAACACACTGTTACTTAATTGTTGTGTGGATTATCCGGAAATATTTAACCATTTATATTTTTTTAATTCATTCATTATTTATTTTACTGTCAGTTGGGAACTGTTGAAAGACCTCAAGCGGTAGGCTTATAGTGTTCCGATAGACACAGATTGATCTCATACATAGGTAAAACAAATTTGAGTGAATGCTAAAAATGCTCTATTTTAAATCATAATCCTCTAAGCTTGTAATACAGGGGCAGTTACTCCGAGTTATATGTTGACAATAGCAGTTTATTATTTGTATCAAACTACATAGCGCATTAATTTCGAGCGGCGCTACTTTCACAGCGTGTATGAAAAGGTACTATGAAAGCATTCTGTTTGGGCCAGTTTTCTTGAACTTATGTCACGTCGGTGTCCGACATCGGCTCAAAGGATTTTCTACGTTTCTGAAACTTTACGGGGTAATTACATTTGTTAAAAGCTTCTTCTTCTTCTTCGGTTGCACTCTTGACAGAGTGGTCGTGGTCATCATTTCAGGTGTTGGCGGCAAGCTTTACAACACGCCGCCACTCTTCTCTGATGGCCAACTTCCTGGTGTATTCATGCAGTGATGATGAGCCATTTATCGCCGCTTTTATCTGGTTAAAAGCTTACCACCTGGTTATTTGTATACCTTTTGGTTGATTAAGACGATTTTGTTGATTAGCACGTAGGCCGCTGTTTTTTTTTATTTATTTTTTTTATGCTGGATAAGCCTTCATTCGACCACAATCTCACCTGATGTAAAGTGACGATGTGGTCTAAGATGGGACATGAAGACCTAGAAGGTAGATGGCTTCTCCGGGCCATATTACGAAACACGAAAAAATCGCTTCACGCACTGGCCCAGCCCGGAGGGTGGTGACAAGCCGCGGCCGAAGCCTACCACCAGAGACTGTTCTCATCGTTCTGTTGTTCGGATCGGCAAGCGCAGCGTCAGACGACCACCAACAAGATGGACAGATGACTTGGTCAGACTTGCTGGCAGTGGTTGTAAGTAGCGACCGATCGGAATAATTGGACGTCTTTGAGGGAGGCTTATGTCTAGCAGTGGGCGTCTAATGGCTGAAATGATGTTGGTGATGATGTCGAAGTCAAAGTCAAAACGTTTATTTCCTTAGACGCTTATGCATATATGGACAGGTCAACTTAAAGCTAATTTAAATAAAAATTAAGAATAATCGAGGAAATAACAATGATGATTAAGACTTTGTTTTAATTGCGATTAGTATATTACGCATGTATTTTATGTAGTTTAACTTTATCTTGCGGTTTTTCCCTTGTGATTTAGCAGTCGTTTACCGTGAATCGTTTGGAAGTAGGTTTGGAATGAAAGGTAGTTCTCCCTTCTCTATACTCGTACTCAATGTTTCAATATTATCATTATAAATGAGAATGATTATTAATTTGTATAAATAATTTAATTCATTTTCAAATTTAATTGGAATAACCATGCTTATATTAAGTATAAAGCTTCTGATATTAATTTAATCTCGCGCTATTAGTATTATTTTGTAATTTAAACATTGACATGTCATATTGTTGAGAACTTTAAGCTATATTAAATTATTTGTTGCTTATAATGTATGTTATCAATAAATAACTATTATGAATATCACTCCCAATTAAGTTATTAAGTCATTAAGCATAAAGTCTCCAAAACAGTTGTTAATTTCGTCGTTTCTCAGAGCCGGTATTTGTCGTTAATCGGCTTCCTGAGTGCCAAAAAATATTATAAAAACAAATGCTTAAAACTATATAGCAAATGGAGGTCTTATCGCTAAAGAGCGAGATCTCTAACAGACAACCATGATGACTATTGATGTCAAGCTATCTCACACACACATGACTGAGCGCAATTGCTCTTTATTTCAATCATTGTCTTATTATATTATACTTGGACAAGTGAAATATGCTGTATTTCTAAATATTTGAGATTTCTGTACAGACTGCGTTTAGAGAATCGCTCTATCTGAAAAAAGAAAAATATTTTTTAACAAGCATCGTCAAACTAATCGATCAACAAGTCTGCATTCCAAATGAAAAACGCCCGGCATTCGAACTAATCAAGAAATAAAAGCCAATAGAACCATCGATCTGTGCAGAACCTTTGTAATCAAAGCTTAATAAAGCCCTTTGTTGGTTTTTTTTAACTTTCGATCAAGGAGGGTTGTTTCGATGAGAGGTTAATGTACTTGATCCAAACGTTTTAAGAAAGCTTTCTAATGTTTTTAACCTCCGACGTCACAAGAGGGATGTTATTATTTTGTTGGATGAGTTTACGCAAATTGTGTTCACGATGGTCATGCCGGAGGAGGAAAATACGTATGAATCGACACTAAAATCGTTATAAGTTTGACGACGATGTTTTTGTGTGATCTTTCTGTAACATCGTAGCCTTAAAACGTTTTTTAGTTTTGAATTATTGTTCTTTTTAGCTTTCTTTGTAAGAGTAAAAGTATCAGCTATTTTCCAAAATTAAGTAAGGTATGTTTGGCTTGATGAAATGGTTCACAAGATCCATTAAGTAACAATTATGCCATGACAAGTTATTAATTATTGGTAACTTGTCTTCGAACTTTTTGAGACTATAAATGGATTTTTTATATACTCTTTAAAATGTTACCTGTATAGTAACTGATAAGAACGAGGGACAACTAATAGCCTAGCTGATTATCTCGTTAAATAAGTATCACACATTAAACATAAACAGGTCATTTTTGTATAATAACGAGGTGTTTGACAATAGATACTCTACGAATATGATATAAACATATCCATATTCATAGTTGAATATCTTGTTTCAATAACAATGAACGGTTAGTTTAATGATGGTATATGTTGGATAATCCAGTTATCAAATATAAAAAAGTGAGTAAGCACGTCGGGCACTTTCACGGAGGTGCAGGTTCAAATCATGCGTGCGAAGGTCACAAAAGCGTCTTAATCTGTATTTGAAAAAAAAAAAAATTTTGCCTAAAAGTGAGGTTACGTATATTCAAAATCATTAAGATTTAAAAGTAATTTTGATTACGGAGACCATAATAAGAGTTAAAATGTTACAAGCATGGCACCTTACCTGCAATAGGGTTCTCGAAGACTAATTTCTACGAAAAATATGATAATTATTATTAAATTACTAACAAACCTTTTACTAGTTATAAGTTTAAGAGAAACACAGGCTTTTTTATTTTATTTTTTACTTATAAGCATGGCCCCTAAGGGTATGGTCCCTTAAGGGTTAAAACAGGGGATCTAACAATACGTTATTCTAGTTTCACTGTCCTTAAATTGAATTTATATTTAGTTTTGCTTGCAGTCTGTTCGATATTGCAATAGTTTGTGATGTTCAGCTGTAATTTTTACTAATGTCAATTTAAGGCTTCGACCAAGCCTACGCGTCAGCAATGTAACAACCTTCCTGAATTAAGTTATTTACCTAAAAAGGCTGTCTGGAAGAAACTACTTTAAGCAATTAGACCGTCCATTACGCATCCTAGGTATAATTTTGCTACTAATAATTTTGTATTTTTGTTCATTGGTGTGTGTAATAAAGAATTTTCTATCTATCTAATGTAGTAAACGACTGTGATGTTTGACAGCAACGCGAGAACTTTTTTGTCTGAAAACTTCCTTGTTTGTGATTGCGTACGTGTGCATAGGGCCATGGTAAATCATGGAAAGCGTCGGCTGCGCGGTTGACGCTCCCGATTCTCAGTCGCTTTGGTCGCGCGGGCTTGAACGAAGCTTAAGTGGGTTGGAGAGCGTTTATCCAGATTCATATGAGTCCATCTCAATCCTACCATACCTTACGATACTTGAGCAAGTAAATTTATTGTAGAAAGGCTCTACTATCTACTGCAATTCTGAATCCATGACAGCTATATTATTAGGTTAAATATACGAGTGTACGGTACAGATCTATACTAATATATAAAGCTGAAGAGTTTGTTTGTTTGTTTGAACGCGCTAATCTCCGAAACTACTGGTTCGAATTGAATAATTCTTTTTGTGTTGGATAGTCCAGTTATCGAGGAAGGCTATAGGCTATATAACATCACGCTACGACCAATAGGAGCAAAGATATAGTGGTAAATGTGTAAAAAACGGGAGAAATTGTTCATCTTTGAAGCCTTCCATTGCGTGCGCCGTGAAAACGGTTCAAGATACACAAAAAATATGTATTAAAGAATAATAGCTCTTTTAATGATCTAAAAACAGTCCGCGATAGTATATGTCTATCTTTTAAGATTAACTCACAAAAACCGTTTTTATGGTACCTAATTTGGTCGAAATAATTTGTTTAAGTTGTATGTTGTATCAACATAATAATATTAATCTTTATTCAAATAAATATGTTGTTGGTTAAGAGTACTTCATCCATTATAACGCGGGTAGCACCGCAGGACACAGCTAGTATAGGATATAGAAGATAAACATAGTCTGCTCAAAGATGTGACCAAAAAAAAAACGTACTTGAATTAAAATAAAATTATTGTAGGTATCATACAAAATAGAGTTCTCAATTCACTGTTGTATGTATGAGCAATTAAAAATGTTATATAGAATTAACGCAGCTCTTGAAGTTAATTAATCTTTAGAAACCTTGGCCCGTTTCGTCTAGGCTTAGGCAATTAAATTACCAAGTTTTCGTTTTACTAGAAATTGTTGAACAAGCTCGATAATTACCGTCTAAGGTATTATTTCCACTAAGCGGCGCGCACTAACAAAGCTGTAAAAAAATATATTTAAACGACTTTCAACAAAAAAATAAGGTGAGAACCTTTTTTTTTCGTAGAAAGTCGGCACGTCGATACTTTGTTTTCTTGATTTTTAATGTAGATGTATTAGTGACTGTTGTGTATTGCGTTTGCGCATTATTTTAGTCATTTTTTTCTTTATTTCAACAAATAAAAAAAAATAAAGTGGGTGGTTCTTAATTTGGTTCATCTTTTTAGTTCTCGAGTTTTAAATTTGTATCAAAATTGTTGGGAAATGGTTGCACCCACGGGAAGAGATGAGGGCAAAGTTCTTATACCGGTGCCCGCGGCGCGAGTTATAATAATAGTCATAATATTATAAAAATAAAAAATATCAGCAACAAACAGACACAAACAAACACCCGGGTGTTTGTTTGTGTTTGTTTGTTGCTCCGATTTTCAGGGCAAAACGGCTAATCGATTACACTGAAATTTGGTACGGTTTAGACAATTAGATTAAGATATAGGCTGCTTTATTTCTATTTTTTATTAATATATTCCAAACTGAAAGTCGGTTGTTTTTTTAACCCCTCACAAATAAGAGGGGTGTTATAAGTTTGACGTGTCTTTCTTTCTGTCTGTCTCATAGCTCCCCAACGGATGTAACGATTTCAATTAATTTTTTATTTGTGTGTAAGGTAAGTTTTGCGCTTGTGTTCTTAGACATGTTTGATGAAAATCAGCTGACCCGTTCAAAAGTTATGAGGGTTAAAAGTGGAGGAGGAAAACCGAAAATCTGCAAATATACTTGAGTGGGGTCTCAAATGAAAGCGCATCACATGCATATTACAAAATACTATGAATTTAATATTTGAAGTGAACTAGTTCTGGAATCAAGTTTTGTTTTAGGTTTTAAATTTAAAAAAAAATTATATATATAAATATTTCTGGACAAACTCTAGCCACGAGGTAAGCTCTAAGCTTGTGTTACACACCGATTGACCCCTCGGCGGGAATCGAACCCGCTACCTCTTGCGCCGCGCGCCGACCCGCGCCGATTCGCGCAGCCGTGATGTCGATCGTGATACATAAACTACCTTAGTTACTTACAATAAAAAAAAATTACTCTGCAAGCTTGTTAGTGCGCTCCGATGCGCGCCTTGAGGAGACCTGCAGAATAAGAAAATATAATACCTCATTTATCTGAATAAAAATATTTTGTTATCTCTAAGGCGGATAGTACACTTATTATAAATTATTATTAGTAGTCCGGAAAATTATTTATTTATTTATTGAGAAAATACAACGTTTACGGAAAAAATATCAACCATTAGAATTTATTTAAGTTACGGGCAATGTTACAGGGTCGGAAGCTTATTATATATTATTTAAATCTGCATATACACTGTTGATAAGAATGAGAAACATCGAGTCAAGCTTCTTGTCTTTTCTCAATAAACAATCTATCTTATATATCTATTATACGTAATATTTAGAATTGAACCTATTTAGCAATGTAGCGGTCAGACAGGCCATTTTTCAAAAATGCAGTTTCAATAAATTTCTAAATCAAAATGTAGTCTTCTTCCAGTAAATGTTATATCCTTATTGTTTAAAGTATTTCTCTTCGATGTGACATGACCGTGGAACACCCTGGATAATAAATTTGATGTGAATGAGATGATCTCAAACTACACCTAGGATTTTTTATATTGCATAAAGATCAGTCACTCATCCAAGTACTGGCCGCAAGCAAATGCGTTTATTTATTTATTAAAGTACTACCAACACCATACATTTCTTAAATTCTAGAATACAATAGACATAAGTGCTCTTTCTTTAACAAGTAGCCACTACATGTTCAGGTAGTTTCAGAATTCCGATAAGTAGATAGGTATTAAACTAAGAATCTAGGTAGTTTTGTAGTACCTACCTCAGTCATAAAATTGTACCACCGTACCTTTGTGAACTTCTTAAAGTGAAATATTAGTAAGAGAATACTTTCACATTGTCAATTTTCTCAACTTGATTCGCAGAATTGGGAAGGCTAACTTTAATGACAAAAGTTTAATTGCCACCCTGAAGGTAATAAAAAATAGTACTTTGATAATATTGCAGTGAATTTTCCTACATTTATGACCTTGTTCGTGGTTTGACTCATTGCCTCATTTAATTAATGCTTAATCTGCAGCAGATAATGATTTGTATCGCGGCTCGCTAAAATATTTAATAGAGGTTCTTGTATATGAAAGACTAAGATTTTAAGGTGTGTTAAACGTAGGTAAACTCACAAAAGCGAATTACGTTTTGTAAAAAATGGCATCTTGGAAAAGTCGGTATTTCGAAAATAGTTTGTTATAATTTAAAAAAAAATGCAAAATATTTGATGCTTTGAAAAAGGTGGCTTAGTAACAATGGTCGGCATTAAGCACCATAACCCCCCTAATTTAGTCACAGCATACCAAATAAGACGGTGTCAATTCCAGTTTGGTCGATTTTCCAGTTGGTTCGATTATTCGAACAATGTATTTTAAGAATTCCACTAAAATTACACATATAACCAGGAGTTTCACTTCGAGTTCGAGAATCGAGAACAAAATTTAACAAACAGATACTTCGCTGAAAATCAACTTAAAATGTTCAGAAGTTGAGATAATTTTGATACATACCATTATAGCATTTTCAAAGGAACTTTGTAAGAAAATTACTGTTCCTTAGAACATGTTTGCTTGTTAACTAATAAGGGATGTTCGTGTGTAAACGAGTGGTGATTAAGTAAAACTCGATTTTGCCTTGGTATTCTGAGCAGTGGCTTAAGATCCCTTTGTCGGCAGATCTTACGGTTGGAGATTGCGTGGCTATCGGATCTTTATTAATTCCATGGCTTCTCGTTTCAGCTCTTTGCTAGCTTTTTTGTATCCTGTAGACTTTTTGTATGAAAAGATCGACAGATTGAGAGAATGGCTTCCAGTTAACACTCATCCGTATCAGCTTGAAGTTAAGAGCTCAAGTGACCGCAGTGCCTCAAGACGAAAGTCTTCAATCAATGTGTGTTGCCAGTGATGACATACGGATCCGAAACGTGGTGCTTCACTATTGGTCTCATAAACAGGCTCAGAGTCGCTCAAAGAGCTATGGAGAGGGCTATGCTCGGGGTTTCTCTACGGGATCGAATCAGAAATGAGGAGATTCGTAGAAGAACGCGGGTCACCGACATAGCCAAACGGATTAGTTCTTTGAAGTGGCAGTGGGCAGGCCATATAGCACGAAGAACAGATGGTCGTTGGGGCCGAAAGGTTCTCGAATGGAGACCACGGATCGGCAAGCGCAGCGTAGGACGTCCACCAACTAGATGGACGGACGATCTGGTGAAGGCTGCTGGCTCACGGTGGATGCAGGCCGCTGCCAGCCGAAACCACTGGAGATCTTTGAGGGAGGCCTATGTCCAGCAGTGGACGTCTTATGGCTGAGATGATGATGATCAGCTTGAAGTTATAATAAAATACAGATTGATGTATTTATAATATCGAGTGGTCTGATAAACCATTATAAACTATAACTCTGAACTTTTCCACATAGAGGACTGCGTAAATTCCAGTGTTTATTATTGTGTACTTAATTGTGATTAAATAAATATTTGGTTGTTTACTTAAATTATGCTGTCAACCAACCGACTGTTGGGCGACTACAATTTCCAAACAAAATATTTAATTTATACGAAATATATATTTCAATAATTATAATTACTTAACATTTTGAAACTATTCGTAATTTTGAAGCAGTGACTTTATTATTACAACAATCGTTGCAAAAAATTTTTAATGTACATATTCCTGTGAATAATTTAGGTAAATTAGATTTTAAATTAGCTATTACTATGTTCTTTAATTGATTTGTCTGTGTGTGCCTATGTTTGCTTAACACTGTAAGCAGACCTTTAACAATAGTGAAACAGTACATGAAAATCATTATTATTGTTACAGAGTTTTTAATTTTAACTAAAAATAAGTTTTGTGCTTAACCTTATATCATTATTTCATCTGTTAGTCTCTGAAAATTTTGTTTATGCGATTATACAATGAATATAATATACACAATTAAAAATTAATGTGATTAATATTTTATGTACCTACTTATGTTAAGATTAGTATTAAGATTTTTGTAATGCCCAAACAGGGTCCATTTTCTGTTACTTACATACATTATAAGACCCTAATGTTATAACATGGTTGCAAATAAACAATTTATGATTAATGAAAAAGTAAACTCTCAAGAGTAACATCGTGAGGAAACCGGCATGTTCTGAGAACTTTAAAAGAGTTTGAAGGGCATGTGACATTCCAACCCGCACTTGGCCAGCTTGGTGAATTTAGGCCTAATCTCTCTCGTCAAGAGATAAGTCCCTGTGTCCCAGCAGTGGGAACGTTAATAGGGTGATGACGATGATGACTATTTCAAGGTACTATTAGCTTGAAACCCAACCAACTTGCAACAACTTGAAACTTGCAAGGTGTATCCGCAGAATAATTGAGGTAGTAGTACAACAAAGCTATTCTTGTTCTAAATACATTTGAACCGTCTTAGCTCTAAATATACCGGCTAGGTCGGAATGTACTACGGCACGCAACGCATTTGTCTGCGGGGTATTTTGGTCTGTAGGAAGTTATAGTGCATGTTCCTAGTTTATAGCTAGTACAATATTCCAAGATAGTGTTGTTTAGCGGTAAATTTGATTTAGGTTATGCTATGTCTTGGAGTTTGGGATTTAAGCGTTTCTTGCCCCTTTCAGGGAAAGCTCGGTTTTGCAAAATGTTTTGTCTATCGATGCCCGCCTTCCATTTTAAAGGGTAACATAATAATTAAATAAATATTTCCGGATAATCCACACAACATCTAACACATTGGTAAGCTATAAGCTTGTGTTACGGGTACGAGACATCTGATATCCTTAATGTAATTGACAACAATATAAAGATTTTTTTTTATTATGCATATTAAACACCCAGACCACGGAGAAAGTGATTGCAGTACATGCAAACACTTGACCCCTCGGCGGGAATCGAACCCGCTACTTCTTGCTCGGACCGTCGCCCACCGCGCCACTAAGGTAGACACCTACTACGACTAGATAACTGAGCTAAAACGAGTAAAAAGTTTTTTTTTTTATGCTGGATAAGCCTTCATTTGACCAAAATCTAACCTGATGTAAAGTGACGACGTGGTCTAAGATGGGACATGAAGACCTAGAAGGTAGATGGCTTCTCCGGGCCACGTTACGAAACACGAAAAAATCGCTTCACCCACTGGCCCAGCCAGGAGGGTGGTGACAAGCCGCGGCCGAAGCCTACCACCAGAGACTGTTCTTAGCACCACCCGGAGGTCACGTGTAAGGATTCAGAGGGTTATCACTTACGGACGTGAACAGACAAAACCTCCAAATACTCCTAAATAGTCCTTATAATACAGTAAAAAATAATTTAAGGGATACATACAATATACACAGACTCTTGGTAAGCATCACAAAGTTCTGTGATACGGGTTTAATGCCCTAGATCTTTTCTTTTATTATTATTTGTACCGGAAGCTGAGCCACTCTTTTCCGGGCCTAAATGTTTAGTAGGTGACGTGGTCAAGCTCTACTGCTAATTAGATGGTATAAATTTACAATTACTTTCATCTTGTATATAAAATTCTCGTGTCACAATTTTCGTTCCTATTCACCTCCGAAACGGCTTGACCGAGTCTCATGAAATTTTGTGAGCATATTGAGTATGTCTGAGAATCGGCCAACATCTATTTTTCATTTTGCAAAACAACGTTTGCTGGTTTCAGCTAGTTTTTATATTTAGAACAGCTAAACTAAGGAAAATGTATGTAGACTTACACACAGATCCCTTGGTAAGGATCGAAGCAGCTACGCAGGCGGATCTGTGGATTATACAGAGGTATGACGTAGTACTTATTATATCTTCATTATTATGGGACGCCATCATATTTAGTAATGTGCACGCGATGCGCTTTGATTTGATTCCCCTTCTCAAGTTTATTTGCAGATTTTCGGTTTTAATTCCCCACTCTCACCCCCATAACTTGTAAACGGCTCAACCGATTTTCATACAACATGTCTAAGAACACCCACCGTCAAGCTCACCTTAAGTACAAAAAAACTAAATTGAAATCGGTCCATCCGTTTGGGAGCTATGATGATAGACAGACAGATAGACAGACACGTCAATCTTATAACACCCATCTTTTTTGGTCGGGGTTTTAAAACAATTGTGATGTTATTTTTAGCTGCGCGCTGTTCTAACAGGATACAATTATACCGCACATGTGTGCAGTATGCGTTGCGTACTAGTAAAGACGAATGCATTGATGGTTTGTATGCAGAAGGGTTACCCAGTTTGCAACGCATACTGTACGTAC
The DNA here is from genome assembly GCA_929108375.1 of Gymnoscelis rufifasciata. Lineage (NCBI taxonomy): Eukaryota > Metazoa > Arthropoda > Insecta > Lepidoptera > Geometridae > Gymnoscelis > Gymnoscelis rufifasciata. The sequence continues at coordinate 4,788,588 of OV815317.1, read as the reverse complement.
TAAAAAAGGCATTAAAAAAAGCCGTGTTGCCTAAGTGGGTGAACACTCGACTTTTATTCTACAGGTCGTGGGTTCAAACCCCGCCACGCACCTCTGGATTGGAAACAGGCATGTTCTGAGAATTTGAAAGAGTAAGAAGGACATTTGACATTCACCAACCCGCACTTGGCCAGCGTGGTGAATTAAGGCCTAATCTCTCTAGCCAAAAGAGAAGTCCCTGTGTCCCAGCAGTGGGAACGTTAATAGGGTGATGATGATAAATCCGCTTTTGGCTAAGGAAAACCATTATGATCGTAAAATAAGAATAAGTTCAAATCGGGCTTATTTAAAAAAAAAACACAAACAAATACACGTAGTTACGAAATAATTTTAAACGCTAATGATATAATAATCGACCTTTGATTAACTAACCAGCATAAACAATAATTCCTTGATATCGTAAAGTTTCGCTGCATATAGTCACCAAATGTCATCGAATGTTTCAAAATACCACAACATTTCTACGTCAGTCGACAAAATATTACGCGTCACCGCATGGTTTCCGCTTCACAAAACAGATAGTCTCAATATGGGCCAACTGTTACGAAGTTGGACCTAGGTCTGACACCGGATGCTTACTAAACTAATTATCTGACGGCCTGCAATGAAGTATCCAGTTACGTGATATTGAACTGAGCCTTTGGAACTAGTTGAGTTATTAGTAACTGGCAACAGACTTTTGGTATTTGTTTTAGTATAGGTAATCTTTTGAATAATTTGAAGCTAGTTTAAGCAAACAGAATTTGAATTGATTTTATATTAGAGAAAATGTCAGTTCGTTTTATAAGAGGATGCTTATAATGATTATCTTTAAGATGATAATATTTTTGTTCTATAATAAATTTGATAAATATGACATAGACTCCATACTACAACTAGGGTTCCGTGTATAATAACAAAGACCAAGGAGACCAAGGAGACCAGGGGAGAAAGTGCTTGCAAAACATACAAAAAATTTCACCCTCGGCGGGAATCGAACCCACTACCTCTGGCACTAGACCCTCGCCCACCGCGCCACTGAAGCAGCATTAGTTTATAATACACAGCTAATATTTATAATAAATTACTAATCACACAGCATCACCTAACCCCAAACTAAGCAGAGTTTGTATTATGGGTGTTAGGAGTGACTGATATACTACATAGATACTTTTTTTTTATTTTTTGCATACACATACCTATAATACATAGAAAACACCCGAAACCAGAAATTGTAGATCGTACATCTGGTCCCGCGGTGGGAATCGAACCCGTAACCTACAGCGCCCCAGGCGGACTTTCGCCGACCGAGCCACAGAGTTTGTTATGCTTGTCGGTATTACCGTGGATGCAGGCTAAATAAAACCATGGCACAGCTGTTCAGGAACAAAGAAAAATTTAAGGAGCTGACTGCCAACCTTCAGTAATGAAGTGGCACCTAAAGAAGAAGAGGCTAAATAACTGGATTTTTGAGAGAAGCCTTTGTCTTGCAGTTAACGCCTCGTGGCTGAAATACTGATCATAAAAACGATTGTTAAAAAGCTCTTACTAAAGTCAATAAAATTCAAGTCGTAACCTTCAACACTGCACAAACACGCTGAAAATTTGATATTTCTATTTTATGTAGTTAAATTAGTTATAACTTTAGAAGCACGTGGGCATTTAGACATTTAGACCGACATTTATGACAAGTGTGTAAACATATTATCTCAAAAATACGCGATCAAAATTCCTCGGCTTATTTTCGGTTCCGTAGTTTCAGCTGATACGACACACCATAGGCATACCGAACTTACGTGGCAGAAATCCTGTCGCTGAATTTCGTGAATTTAATTTGGATCCAATTGAAACAAACATCGGCCGCATTATGTGGCTCTATAGAATAAGTTGGCGTTGAACTTAATTTCGGTATTAATTTCGTTAGAAATTTAAAAAGCAATGCCTATTGAATAACGATTTTCTGAAATTCGTTTCAGATCCTTCCACCTTCTATGTCTTCATGCCCCGTCTTAGACCACATCGATAATTTACATCAGGTGAGATTGTGGTCAAATGAAGGCTAATGTAGTATAAAAAAAAATACATGCTGAATTTCGTCTGCGTTCTTTCGGCATAGTGTGCTTACATACTAAATGTCTGGAATTGACGTTTGCAAACCATTTCTTAGGTCACGTTTTGGTACGCACGTGCCGTACTCGTAAAAATATTTGTGCTTAAATCTCTGATAATAATTTTGAGTCATGTATTTTCGTTCAGCATTATTCTTTTTTTAGCTATTCATTTTTCATCGTCATAATAATTTTGTTATTGTCCAATACTGAGTAATGGGAATAATAATTTGCAACTGAACAACGGTTCATTTCATTAATTTATTTATTATAATAGGACATCCAACAACAAAACACAAAACATGGTCAATAGATACAGAGTAGTTGGTATTACATTTGCGTGTCCCCTTAATTATGGGATATACAGCATTTAATATTAAAACCATGACCAACTTGATATTTAAGGTATTTACTGCCAACCCTCAGTTATTAAGTAACACATGAAGAAGGAGAAAAATTATATATATAAGTAGGTAGAGTAAGGTCAAAAATATAAGTTATCATAAAACAAGATAACGCACAAATAAAACGAATCTAAGGATTCATGGGTTCTTCAAGTGCTAAAGTACAAGTCTGTAAGTGTAGTAGTATAAAAATTGTTGGTACTGAAAAAACTTACTGAAAAAAAAAGTCACAATTTTACTATATTTTTATAGTTGATTATATAAATATTATAAATGTTAATATAACAAAGCGACGATGGAGAGATGAACTTGACGCCTACCTCAAGGGATGGATTAGTTTAGCATCAGATTGGGAAGTCTGGAAAGAAGGTAGCGAGGTCTTTGCCCTGCAGTGGGAAACAACAGGCTAGAAAAAAAAACATGTTAAGGCAAGTTTAACCCTAAAATAGTTTTTTTATAGAAAACCTCGTCGTTAGAAGATGCACAAACAGACTGTATGGAATATTAGTAGATATAAGTCATCTACTGTTCAAAATAATAGGTAACAATTTTTTTTTTGTGCTGGATAAGCCTTCTTTTGACCACAATCTCACCTGATGTAAAGTGACGATGTGGTCTAAAATGGGATATGAAGACCTAGAAGGTCATTTAAAGACTTTAAAATATATCATCATCATCATCATCACCCTATTAACGTTCCCACTACTGGGACACAGGGACTTTCTCTCTTGGCGAGAGAGATTAGGCCTCACGATGTTTGCCTTCACCGTTAAAGCACGTGTTTAAAGCGCACATAAATTTCTCAAGAAGAAAAATCAGAGGTGCGTGGCGGAGTTTGAACCCACGACCTTCGGAATGAAAGTCGAGTGTCCTCCCACTTAGCCAACACGGCTTTTAGAAAAAATATATAAAAAATATATATTGGCTTTTTTTTTAATATATAATACTCGTTTTCTTAGTACAATATTTTGCCACTGATAAATCGTTCTACAAAAACCAAGGTAAATTGCTTGCATTAGCCATCACCTGACTCCGACATAAAGACCTCGCAATTTGTCAGCGACTAAGTTTAAGACGTTTCACACTGCGCGTAATTAACGCTAATAATCTCCCTTTAGCGGTACTAACCGTACTCACTGCAATCCGGATTTTACTAAGAAAATGCTGGGCATTCTTGGTTTGATTTTGTATGTTAATCAAATTATAATCAGAATATTATACTAAACTGACTGATCGACTAATAATGAAAAATATCAGCAAAATCTGGGAGAGACAAAAGTTTTATGGATCTGATGGATATCCACGTTAAAAAACACACTTACAACGATAAGCCGTTTCGACTGCGATGTATTGTCTTGTTACTGTTAACTGTTTGTATTATTTTTTTGATGTACAATAAAGAGTTGTCAATCTATTTATCTAATTAAACATAAATACCAGTTTAGTTTATAATAGACTAGCGGCCCGTCCCGGCTTCGCACAGAAATAATTACTCGTTTTTCCCGGCAATTATTCAAATTTTTCTCGCCGTAAAAATCATCCTTAAACTCCAACGATCATTTAAAAAAAATTGTTCAAATTGGTCCAGGCGTTGTTGAGTTATGCGCTAAGCAACACATTTTGCGATTCATTTTTGTGTATAAGATTTCTAAATTGAACCTTTAACGATTTCGAAAACCACTTTTGGCTATTTAAACAATAATGAGGTAAATAAAAAAATTAAGATCATATTGTTCTCATCACATATCACGACGACATATCCAAAGATCTCATCATCATCATCATCATTCTTTTGTCCTTATCCCACAGTACGTGGGGTCGGCACAATATGTTTTTTCCTTCCATTTTCCTCTGTCACTCGTCATCTCAACACTCACTCCTTTCTTACACATGTCATCCTTCACACAGTCCATCCATCTTTTCTTTGGCCTACCTCTTCCCACATGTCCATCAACACACATATCTAACATTCTTTTTGTCATTCACCCCTTCTCATAATATGTCCATACCATGCCAACTGATTTCCTCTCAACTTCTCTGTCACATATCCAAAGATCTCATGCTAATAAATCGTTTGAATCACGTCAAAATCAATTTACCTGTCAAATCTGAAGCCTCAGTGAAATAAGGCCACAAACACACGAGTGGATCCAGCCTCAGCCCGCAAATTAATCAATACTAACAAATTAATCGCGCGCCACCGCCGCCACTGGAATAGTGGTCGGCGTTATGCCAGAGAACCAGAATTATCAGATATGACGTTTATTTACTTTTATCTAGTTGTTGTGGAAGATATTATATAACTCTTCTACATTCACATAAATACGACGGAGTGGAACAGCTTTTTATTAATAGCTTGTAACTAGTTTCAACTAATCTGTTCAAATCAGTTCGAACAATCAATTTTGGACGTCATTATTACCAGGTCAGTAGAATGCATTTAATTGTGCTAACTACCTCTATATTGAGTCTTGGAACGTGTCTCAGTAAGGCGCGTATACACATACCAGTAAGTTTGTGCTGGAACAGCAAACAAACTTTACTAGGAATTTTTAGCTATGTTTGGAAGAAAAATACAAACTTATATCTTTAGTGTATAAATAATAAAAGTAGCTGCTACGTTCAAGTAGCTGACATGCAAATGCACAAGTTACTGGCATGTGTTTAAAAGTAGATAAAATAAAAATTTGTCAAATTTTATTATTATTATTATCAATGGCACCATCTGTCATTTACTTGGACCTACTTAACTTTACTTTTGTAACAGCGCAATGTTATTCATAAAAATGCCGTATCCAAAAACAATTATTTGTTCTTATGAAACGGACATCCCAGTTAATGGTGGAAATTCCATAACACCATCGGTATCTGAAAATATAGCGTGAAGCTAACCTATCTCGTTTGTGGCTCATTGCTAAGTACGGTTCAGATCACAGGAGTGTTTTGAAGATAAAATTAAACCGCAAAATCTAAGTATTAGTGCTATTAGATAGTAAGTAGTTATTATAGATATTCTCTTCCACCTTCATAATTCGCTCTACAAGTATTTGGAATGTCTGTTGCTGTATTTCCTGACACCTACAACATGAGTACCTGAGTATCTTCAAGGCAAGAGTGAATAGGTCCCTTCTACATCTTCGTGATCCATCCTCGTCCATCAGGTGAGATTGTCAACTAACAAAGATTTATCTTTCATAAAAAAAATGGAATGGCATGAGCATACAAACCCAGTAAGTATTCCTAACTCCGATCTTCAGGAAAAACCGGTAGGATTTGAATAAAGCAGTTCAAACATTTTTAATGGTTTGCATAACTGTTTGCTTGCATTAGTCGGCCATTTTTAAAAAAGTTAAGAGATTTAGCGGCCAGTGTTAAAACACATGTCAATGATACTTACAATAAAAAAGATGAAAGGCATCTAATGAATACGTGGGTAATACAATTTCTAAGATTTTTTAGTCTAAAAAGGTCTTAGTAATGAATCCTTAGTCTATAGGCAAGAATGGGTCGTTTCTATTTTTTTTTATTTGTATTAAAGACAATATTGTTTAGATTAATAATAATTTATTTGATTAATTGTATTGTAATTAATATATTTTTTTTTGTAGATTTTCAGATAAAATGTAAAAGTTGTGAATTGAATAAATTATATGAATTATTAATTTTTTTTAAATAGAAGAGCTAGATTGTTGAACAGTGTCTTGTTTCGGCTGAAATACTGATGATGAACTATAATCCAAAATTGAGTATCGTAAAATAATTTGAACACAACCATTTAATCCATAAATCTTTTAATACCTACTGGTATTCAATTTCAAAAACATTTTTCCATGCCATTAGTTTCTGAATGGACTGAAAAGCTGGGCATAAGGGAAAAACAGTGGGCATATTTTGTGGCAATATTTTCGGAACTCTTTCATACAAAATAATTGATGATGTGTGTTTCGTAAATCCCGTTTTTATTTTAAAATACTCTTTATGTAGCGTTTTATTGGTTTGAAACGGACACAAATATTATTTTGAGCTTTTGTATCAAAAAGTTATACAGGTAGAATTATGCCAATAAGATATTGAGTGCACGCGTGTCGGACTTACACTTATTTTTGCACAACCAAATAAAGTATTTTCATGTTAGAGTGTAACTGTTCTAACCGCTGTTTCGGAGAGCCTAATGGATGATACTTGTCTTAGAAAAGTCCCTATTCAGAATATTTCTTTTAAAATAGATGTTCTTCACACAAAACTCACTTTATTTACATAAAAAAAACGAAATGAGAGTAATGTAATTTGTATGTTGGTATCTGTTTGTAGCATAACTATAAAAAGTACAAATATTCACACAAACTCGTTTTGTGAACACTCTTGGTTAAAAATATAATACGACCCAGTTACAATATATATACGATTTTTATAGCAACTTCCAAAGTCGATCGCATTATTGACATATTCCTACATCCAAGCATTAAACGCTATCTGTGAAAATAGCGGAACATGTAGTACTAAAAATAGTTATAAGCATTGTGCTTTTCAATCTGCGCTCATAAATCCTCACCCGCCAACGCGAGCTCGCAAAAATAATTCTCTGAGGGCATGAAGCGTTAATGTTTCGGCAATATATCAGGGCACATGTGACCTTACTGGTATTTGACCTGGCAGCATGATATTCTGTCCAAAAATGGGTTATTTTTGGGAGCTCATAATTTACTGGCATGTTTATTAGCATGTTTAGCATGCGGGCAAAAACTGACAAATGCACATTGAGCAATTCTGTTGAGCATTCATTTTTAACAGGTGTACGTTCAGAAATAAAATAAAACACTAGGCAAAATGTATTTTTGGGTATTCGTTACTAGTGAATTTGTGTCATGGTAGATTTGAGTGTTGGATAAAGTTAGTAGTCAATTTGAGCTCCGGACACACACATCAAAGTTGGCAAAATGTGTTCTAGTCAGCCCAAGGCCCACCCATTTTATATAAGAAACTTAGCAAATTTTATCATAAGCTCATACCTACTAATTCATATAAATTAAATAAGCCGTCTTCCCACTCTGCAGGTAGTACTCAAAATACACAAATTTCACACGACTGTCAAATTATAAACTCAAATAAATTTGATAAGTACCTTTGACATGGATTCATACTTCACCTAAGATTACGTACAGTTAGTACACTTTTAGCAATAAAAAACACATTTATATTTAAAGTGCGGAAGATTTATTTAGTCACCCATCTAAGTACCACCCTCCGGGCTGGGCCAGTGCGTTAAACGATTTTTTCGTATTTCGTTAAGTGACCCGGAGAAGCCATCTTCTAGGTCTTCATGTCCCATCTTAGACCACATTATCACTTTACACTCTACAGGTGAGATTATGGTCAAAAGAAGGCTAATCTAACATATAAAAAAAAATACTGACCGAGCACAACGTTGCTTAGCCTTATAAAATCATTTTTTGTGTATTTATTTATTATGTGTTTTTAGTATTACAACAGATAATACATCATCCCTCAAAATTTTAGGTTGAAGGTTCTTTGAGCTGTATCTCAAGAACATTGAGTTTGACAAGCGGACGACGAAGTATCAGTGATAGTGGTTTAACCCTTCGTGTACGAAAAAAAAGGCTAAAAAGCTTTTTGTAATTTGAGTACTTCATTATTATGGAGCGTTTTCTTATTTATTTATTTATGAAAACTTACATCCGAACACAACAATACAATTTACATATTAGTTATTATAAGTTTATTGTTAAACTTTGTCTGAATAAATCTAAATTTAAAATTTAAGAAAAGCCCTCGATTCAGATTGAACTTCCTTGAAACCAAAAAACAATTAAAAATAAAAGTTAAAAGTCATACTATTTTGTAATGTGCACGCGATGCAATTTCATTTCATACCACACTCAAGTATATTTTCTGATTTTCGGTTTTCTTTCCCCAGTCTCACCCCCATAACTTTGAACGGCACAACCGATTTTCATGAAACATTTCTGAGAACACTCGAGCCTAACTCACCTTTCATACAAAAAAAAAACGCAATTGAAATCGCTCCATCCGTTCGGGAGCTATGACGTCCCAGACAGACAGAGACACAGACAGACAGACACGTAAAGCTTATGACACTCCTCTTTTTTGGTCGGGAGTTAATAATAAAATATATCTTTGAAGATTTCTGTTAAACAGAAACGTTTAACGAAATTCTGTGCGACCTAATATTCTTTAAACTACCGTTTCAAATATCATTCTTCAAAATGTCGGCATGGCTCCTACTTTTTAGCCTCAATAGACCGAATGCTCGAAGCGGTATCTCTACATTTAAACTAACTATTAACGAGCTACACACAATATTCACTTAATACAATATTGATCAAATTAATGAGCACGTAAAGTTCCAGTTGCGACCAAGATGTGCTCACACGAACTTGAGTCACACTCGCAAGTTAGTTAACGTCTCTGCAAGTAGTTTACAGTTTACAAGAAAACTTTTACTTGTGTTCACTGACGTTTTGTACTTAAAAGAAATCTGCAGAAGTCGAACAAAGTGTTGAATGTTTTACAAGAAAGGTTGAAAATTTTTGTTCTGTCTCATGATAACTAATAGTCTTAATTTGTATAAACACCCGATTCTAAATTATTTGCTCTCTTAAAATTAAAAAGTCATACTCTTTTGTAATGTGCACGTGATGTGCTTTCATCTGAAACTCATCACTCGAGTATATTTGCAGATATTCGATTTTTCTTCCCCACTTCCCTCATAACTTTGAAATGGGTCAACCAATTTAATCAAACATGTCTAAGAACACTACCGCAAAACTCACCTTTCATTCTAAAAAAAACCTCATTGAATCTCTTCATCCGTTGGGGAGCTATGACGGACAGACAGCCTGACAGACACGTCAAATTTATAACACTCCATCTTTTTGTGTCGGGTGTTAAAAAATCATATCTTGGTAAGTTATTTAAATAGTATAGTAGTCCTGGTCATTTGCGCATCGAAATTGGAACACTGCATGTTTGGCTTTTAGATAGATAGTACTACATTGAAGGAGGAGGTGAACATGAAGTCGAGGATGGCCCAGAATGATTTTACTAGTTAAATAAGTATAAACAGACCAAACGACTGAAATACAAGAAATTATAAATTTCTATATTGGTTTTTGTACAGGCAACAGCAAGATAACCTGGTAAAAAATAATATTTACGATAAATAAAATCAACATAATAGTGACGATTGAATTTAATTTGAACTAAAGGAAAAAATATAGTTATATACATTTATTTTGTGTACTAAATAAATGTTTTTTCTTTCTTTTCTTTCTTCTTTCATCCACATCGGTTTCGATGACGGCGACCTTTGCTCCACTTTCTGCTATAGGCTCTTATGAGACTGGCCAAACCAAACTTTGATTTAAACACCCTGTGGCATGTTTGGCAGAAGAGCTAGGTGCAGGAGGGCTTTGGTCTACTTTTGCGATGTTGGCTTTTAAGACGATCAAAGCGACAAAAAACGTGGCATAAGTAAGTGATTACATTTATTTCGAACCTCGGTGTTACTGTAATCATTTACTGTTGACAAATTGAAAACTTCATTCCAAACTGAAACGTTCGGTATGACTTGTTATACTCGTACGTTGCACGTCACGCTAAAAGATGTTTAAAACGCTGATTTTCATCACCTACTTTTGCTGTTGACTGTACCATTAGCATGATGTATAAATTTATTACTTTAGTTTTGTTTAAATGCGTATAACTTGCGTGCGGTTTCAAAAATATGTATTTAAAAAAGCGAAATAAAAGATGAACCTTCAAAATAACCTAAAAACAGTATTTTATTATAAACAACGCTTTTCTAAACCTACATAAATGCTACATCTGATAAATACAAGCTATTCACTCTTTTTTAATAACTAGGCTTCGGTTATTTTAGCCAGAAATAGCAGTTATGATGAATACCGGGGTTAACGATTATGTTATGTTCTTCATAAAACATAATTTAAACTCACAACATGACAACAAGCTATTCCCTCATCACCGCGTGGACCGGACCAGACCCAGCCAGTGAGTGTATAGCCAGCCTAAAACCAACCATTTTCTAGTCAGCGAAAAATTACCTCATTCGAATCGAGCTAAGCTAAAGTAAAGCAAAATAACAGCAAAACCAACAATTTCTTCTATACCACAATTTTCTTTATGGCTTTAACCAGCCCATGGGAAATCACAATTTTCTGCGAAAGAACCTCGTGGACATAATGATTTAAGTTCTGCTATAGAATGGGGACTTATTGAACAAATAAATATTTTTAACCCTCCACGGGAAACCATAATAGCTTTACTTTGAAATGTGATAACTAAATTATTTGATCCAAAATTAGTCAATAACGCATTATGATATTGCCTTTTTATAAAAATAATTCACATTAAATATCAGATTTCTAGGAGGTTAATAGAATGTTTGATATTAAAGGTTATTTAGAAACCTTAATTAGTGCTAAATGCAAAAGAGTGTTCGGGTTTGATGTTCGCTGAGGGGAAAAACTATCCATATAGTTTTTATATTTTATATCTATCTATATTATATTAAAAACAAATGCTATTATTAAAAAAGATATAACAAAAATTTTATGAAGACTGCGAAAAACTGCTTATTAATTAAACGCTATAATCTATGTATACTATCAAGGCCATCCTTGACTTGATTGAAAATATTTCTGCATAGTTATAAACGCCATGATCACGGTGAAACATGTCCCAACTCTAGTGATGCATCGGCTCGTAATAAAAGAGTGAGAAAGAAGGTAGACCGATTTGTAAACCAATAAAACTGTTACTCCAATCGCTGCAGCTTCAATTCAACCGTGATCATGGCGCAAATAACTGTGCCAAAATATCGGGAAACTCGAAAGACAATCAATCATGGTAAATGTCCCGTTCTAAATCTAAAACTATCTACCATGTATGTCTATAATAGTCTGAGTCAGCAGTTTTGGACGAGTCGCCGGCCGCCGCCGCGAGCCCCCGGCCAATCCCCGCACCGTCGAGTGAGAGACCGACAAATGCGCACGTGCCGTCCCTCTCCTCCCCCGCGCGCGCTTATGCGGCCGTCGCCGCTGCTGCCGCGCCTGCACCGCGCCCGCAACCAAGGCGGAAGGGGACTAAGAAGCCTTGTGGGCCACCACGTGATGCTGCGCCTACGCCGGCTTCTGGGAAGGCGCCATGTGACGCGGAGGGCTATACCAAGGTTGTTTGCAAGTGCCGTAAACCTAAAGGCCGCAATCAGTGCGGCACTGGGCCTTCGGACAGAAAGTCTGTGTTCCGAGCGGAAGTACCTACCACGCAAATCTACATCTCGCGCGTCTCGCACACCGTGAACTCCGAGGCTGTGGTGGAATACATCCGAACCAAGACTGCATTTTTGGTTCGCGTCGAAAGGTTGGAATCCCGCAGTAATGTGAGCTTCGGTTAATTTATGGTACGGGTTCCAACTAAACATCTGTCGACGTTCCTGAATGAGCAGTTTTGGCCGCAAGGGGTCAGGTTTCGACGGTTCATCGATCGCCTACACTGCAAGGCGACACCGCCGTAACAGATGATCCACGATGATGACACTTTAGTTTATAAGATTTATATTTTTTATGTATGTTAGTCTATAAGGTATTTTGTTTATATGGGCCTTAGATGCCTGAAATAAATGATTTATTATTATTATTATTATTAAGTATATCAAATGTCTCATATCCATAACACAAGCATAGAGCTTACCACGGGGCTAGATGTCGTTGCGTGTATTGTCCGGAAATATTTATTTATTTCTTTATTATCAAGGTCTAGAAGTGGTTGACGGTACAAGTCAAAAACAAAAAAAATACGTTCATGGTATTTGAAATGCTCAAATGCTCTGGCAATAATAGGCAGAGGGAACTCAGTACTCAGAGGGGAGGGGGCAGGGGCCATTTTAACAGAAATTACACTGAAACGATATATTTATCTTAAGAATGTACTCTACATAAGTGTAGATTTTTTCGGGTTAAACGGTTTAAGGACTATTGCTATGTAAAATTGTACAGTAGAGGGAAAGCGCCGATGTAATGGATATTTCGTTGTGGCGAAAATTAAGTCACATATTTGGCCACTAAAACAGCGTTTTACAAATCTATTCCTTTCAAGAAGAACGTAATTTCAACGAGTCCCGCGTCAAACACGTTGAAAATCATATTATGAAGATAGTAAATGGATAGAATTTCGTTAATTTTGTTTGTATATATACTTAAGTAGTTATGGTTAAAATTATTATTCAATAGAGGCTTGCCCCAGCTTTGAAATAAATAAATAATTAATATTTCCGGATTAATCACACAGCATCACCTAACCCCAAACTAAGCAGAGCTTGGACCCGAAACCAGAAATTGCAGATCGTACAAAATCTGGTCCCGCGGCGGGAATCGAACCCGCAACCTCCTCAGCCTCAGTCATGCATTCGCCCACCGAGCCACAGAGGTCGTCAAAAAAATAAAGGTGAAAGAAAAATAAGCATAAAGAACCTAGTCAACAAAGTTTAAAAGATGTCTAGCATAACAAAGGTCCAGCAAACTTTTCTTTATAAGACCGTGAAAACAGTTCAAATACCAAAACCTTACAAAAATAATATTATTGAAATAATATTACATGGCTAAGCGTCAACTAGAGTTTCTCCGAGTTGTCGCTTTCAATTTTTATTAACATTTTTTACGACAACTCGGAGAAAAAAGTAAAATATGTAATGCCGGAGGCTCTTAAAATTTTTTTTTACTTAGACATGACTGTCTTTGTGTTCACGACATGATGCTTAATATAAATCAATCAATCATTTATTAAAAAACCAGTGAAAGTATTATTAACTTAAAGTATAATTAACGGAGTATTTAGTACTTTACCTCCTGTGCAAGTCAAACAATATGTTACAGCAAGATCTCCCGGTAACCATGTACCTACATTATAAAATAACCTTACAAAGGCATATAAATAAACAACAACTATTTCTATCATATATTATATAGACTACCTTCCTACCACCATCTACCTTCTAGGTCTTCATGCTTCATCTTAGACCACATCGTCACTCAACATCAAGGGAGATTGTGGACAAATTAAGGCATATTTAGCATAAAAAAAAATAGATAGATAATACCTTATTGCACACCAACACACCAAAGCTTACAGACTAACTTAAAAATAACTAATACAAAACTTGTAAACTAATTAGTTTTTTTTATAAATATATTTTGCTTACTTCTTATGGCCCCAAGAACCATGCAAAGTAAGTATGATGATACTATCTAGCGTTATACGAACTGGCAAGTTTCCCGAATGCATCTACCCCAGTTTTCGGGAGATTGTATATTTCCTTGAATTTTACTATTATGGTGATATGACTTTGTTGGCAGTGCTGGGTCATTCTGTATGCATAATAAGATGAATAATGGGCTCTAATTCCTAATTCCTTATTATACAATGTATCTGTGTCATATTTATATTATTTTTCCGTTAATATACATCCGCCTATACACGCTATCAAAACTGTTTCTTCCTTTAAGACAAAATTATAATATTTTCTTTTTATGTTACAGAAAGGAACCTAATAAACTTTTTCTTTCTATGCTTCTTTCTATTCATAAAGTCTGTGTTTGTGAAAATATGAATACTATATAGTTTAGTTAATTGTTTTCTCATTATAAATTTGTAGTAGTACAGTTTTTTTTTGTTTTATTGTGTGGCTATTTGGAAGGAAACTTTGGTGAAGGCGGCGGGCTCATGGTGGATGCAGGCAGCTGCTTGCAGAATACTGGATATCTTTGAGGGAGGCCTATATCCAACAGTGAACGTTCTACGTCTGAGACAAAGTTGTCCCAGGTAACTATTTAGTTTTTGTACAATTCCCAATTTAAATAATAGGTAGCCATTAAAAGATATACTTTCGTAGTAATGATTTTATAGCAAAAATTTGTTATGTTATAAATTAGTAGCAAAAAAGAACGTAATTGTTATTAAAATAGGTTCCTGATGTATCTTATTTATTTGTAGAATTTCTTTAACCTCATAAAACTCCGAATCAAAGCAAAGACGAGGGCAACTATACCATAAGTTTGCCCTGAAGAAACCGATTCACTGGAATCTTGAAAGATTTCTATTTGTATGAGTTTGGAATAACATACTTTAAAAGGAATCCCACTCCTTGGCCGTGAGGAAAATAAAGAGTTGAGAAGTGGATCGTTCGAACTTCGTGCTGGTTAAAAAAATATTAACAAACAGTAAGTGAAACTCGTCTGTTGGAGCGTTTATAGATAAAATACTGCTGATATGAACTTGTGTGTTCTGATTAGTTTTGTTTTAGAAGTCGTTTATCTAGAATTTTAATTTCAAATGCAAGGGTTATATGCATTAATTTACTAATATTACGACTTATAACGGGTAACATATCATTGACGGTTTTTGACTTAAGTCAAATCAGGGTTATGTTACCCGTTTTAAGTCATAACTAACCCCCGACCAAAAAAGAGGGGTGTTATAAGTTTGACGTGTCTGTCTGTGGCACTATAGCTCCCGAACGCATGGAGCGATTTCTATTTAGTTTTTTTTGTATGAAAGGTGAGTCTAGCGCGAGTGTTCTTAGAAATGTTTCATGAAAATCGGTTGTGCCGTTTACAAGTTATGGGGGTGAGAGTGGGTAAGGAAAACCGAAAATCTGCAAATATACTAGTGTGGGGTATCAAATGAAATCGCATCGCGTCCACATTACATAATATTTTGTTGTTTTACGTTTAAGGAAATTAAGGCATTGGAATCGGGGGTTTTTCTTAAATTTTAAATTTAGATTTATATTGTATAAGCCTTTAAGGCCGTGTTGGCTGAGTGGGTAAATACTCGACTTTAATTCCGCAGTGTGGCAAACATAGCTGCGGAAGTCTGGATTTTTTTCTTGAATAATGTATGTGCGCTTTAAACACGTGTCATAACGGTGAAGGCAAACATCGTTTGGAAACTGGCATAATCTGAGAACTTTGATAAATAAATAAATAAATAAATATTTCCGGACTACTCACGCAGCATCACCTAACCCCAAACTAAGCAGAGCTTGTACTATGGGTGTTAGGTGACTGATATAATACATAGATACATTTTTTTTTGTAAATACATACATATGATAGCTATAGATAGCTTTTATCCAAATGAAGAACAAATGCTACTTTATAAATCAACAAAATGTAGTATAAGGCGGGCAAGTCAGCGTTTGGAAAGCTGAATTAAATCATACCCAGTTCCGAAATCGGACAATAAACTAGACCCGAAGAAATCTTATAAAGTCTAGTTTTTTTCTGACTGTATCAAAGCGGGCTTATCTCTTAATTGTCAACAGCTCGTCCATAAAGGGTTCATAATTAAGAACAAAAAAGTAAGGGATTTAAAATAGTGTGAAAATGTATAATTATAATCTGGATTGTGTGCAAAATTTAAACGTTTGTTCTCTCCTTCCAATACTATAACGCCTTAATAGTACACAACACAGGGCCATAAACACGTAAAACAAAACTAATACAACCGTTAGTGGTATAATGGGCGGCCTTATCGCTAAATAGTGATCCCAGGCAACCTAACCGAACATATCAAACCACGAGCAAATCAAAATACCTGCGTCAAAAATTCAAATCCAGTTTAGTTTTATGTCTCGCAACCGCAACGTATTAAAATAAAGCTGATAATACATTATTCTGTGCTGCGAGGGTCGGAGCACATTTAGGCTGCCCCGCACGTGACGTGTAGCGTGCTATCCGATTTCCGGCGGGGCGGGCGCACATTTGCGCTGGCTTTTACGACTATGGGCGGACTGTTCGGGTAGGAACGAATAGGACTTGATCGGAAAGCTATATGGTATGCTATGGTTACCAGAATATTTTCTTGCACATTATCACAAGGACGACTTGTTAATTTTTAAATATTTTGTATGTAAAAAAAATACATATGTTTATGTCTATTATATTAATTATATCAGATGTCTTGTACCCGTTATACAAGTTTAGAGCTTACCATGGGTATGCTATGGTTACCAGAATATTTTTTTACTTGCACATTATCACAAGGACGACTTGTAAATTGTAATATATCATGTTTATAATAAAAAATATCGATATATTTATGTCTGTTATATTAATTATATCAGATGTATAGTACCCGTTATACAAGTTTAGAGCTTACCATGGGGTTTGATGTTGTGTAGTTTATTCGGAAATTTAGAAAAAATAATAAAAATATCATACAAGTTTAGAAATATCTAATCTTTATAAGAACCTTATAAGAAAACGACGATAATAATAAAATACAATAATGAAAAAAATAAGTCACCTACTCTACATCTCTGTCTGTATTTTTTTCCATTCATTTAAAAAGTTAAATAAATTTGATTGCAGTCAGTACTTGGATGGGTTCCATAGGGTTTTTATGGTCGACGATGGACGGCCTTTTACTCAAATCACTCATTCTTCATTGCATATCATGCAAAACTAAGAATATCGAGCGACCTATCATCGGCTGGACCACAAATCTCTTGATAGCGGTTCAAGATCACCAATGAGATGGACCGACGAGATAAAAGCTGAAATAAATGGCTCATCATCACTGCAAGAATGAATGAATGATGAATGAGTTAATGAATGATGAATGGAAGTCGGCCATGCGAGAGGAGTGGCGGAGTGCGAAGCTTGCCAACAACACCTGAAATGATGACAACGACCACTCTGTCAAGAGTGTCACTGACGAAGAAGAAAAATTTAACATACCTATAATACTTGTACATAAATATTTATCAGTATCTATACATATAATCAAATTATAAATATTTCCGGGCAATTCACACAACAGCACACAACTTCTGTTTCGGGTAGATACTAAACATCTGATATACTTAAAATAATAAATGTATAATTTTATACCACAATCTTAAGTCGCAAATTAATTTTTTTCTTTCCCCGACAGTACTTGAATATCAGCCCACATCGTATCCAACCCAAGAACGTTGGATCGAATGGCAATGATACTACATACGATAGAGTCCATACGTAGCTATTCTGTTTTATCTACCACTATTTTATACTTAAGTACTTGAATCTACCCCTTACTTGTGAAAACCCTTTTTTTAACCGATTTAAAAAAGAAGAGGTTTAGCAAATCGACTTTAAACATTGTTATGTGAGTTCGCGATTATTTCGATTTGAAAATTGGTATCATATGTTTATTAAATATGGAATTATCCAGTCATGGTCACGTTATTATTTATAAAAAGTACACAAAAAGAACCTTTTCTTCAGTGGGCACCGTAGAACTTAAAATATCTAGTCGATAGATAGCACTTTTTCTTGAACCTCGATAGCTAAAAGTTTATTTATTGGCATGAATTTTTCGTAAATTACCATGAACAGTTCCACCAAAAATTGGTTTGAATGAGATCTAGTAAGTAGTTTTTTTAATACGTTTTAAGTCGTAAATTAACCTTTTCTTTATTAAGTTACGAAACCTTGATTGCGGTCAGTAGGTACTTGGAACCGCAATGACTACAACTTTTGCACTATTAATTTTTATTTTGTTTGTTTTTATTATATAATTCAATAGTAAATTCCAATTACAGACAAAATGCATTTCTTCATCGTGCAAGTAGCAGTTTTAACAATGTTATTAAGGAGTGTAGTATATTTGATTTATTCTGCACAAGTGTAAATAAAGCACAGCGGCTTTTGAGTAGTAATTTCTTTGGCGATGCTGAGGTTTCTTATAGTACCTAATAATTAAATTCTTAGGTTTGTTATAAATAGTTCATGGTTAGTTTTGATTTTTGCACATAAATTAAATATTGGCTATTGTTATTAATGTATGTTGTTAAGTGTATTCATGTGTAGTTTTGTTACGAGTATTGTTTGTTTTTGTTTAACGTCGTAATTTGTTAGTAATTGTGTTTTTTGTCCGCGAGGGCTTTATAAGTGGCTTTCTGTAATTTAATTTAATTACTTATTTTGATGTGTTTAGCTGTAAGCCTTCCTTATAAATAAATAAATAAATAAATTACAATACTGTTGAAATATACGGAACCATAGGTGTATGAATCCACCTCATGCTTCTTAAATTTAATAAAACTCTTACTCCTATGGATAAGTTCGAGATAAAATCTTCTAAAAATTTCGAAGATTGGATGACAGAACGCGCTACTCATCAGCATGGACGACATTATGCAGAAATGATGACGCAGATTTAGGTAGCTTTGTTATATCTATCCTAAAACAAGCCCTCTCAACAATCAGACCCTCCAAGTTATCCACATTTGCGTAAGACATCAACATCTGTCTGATAAGACTCGTTAGAACTCCGCACAGAACAATGAAGTACTATTTGTGAAAGATAAACTAACAGAAATCTAGCTCTTAGTGTGATTTATGCCGTATTCGTTCCGGATTTTCGACCCAAATCAACAAACAAAACTGATTTGTCCCACATGATATTATGTGTCTGCATTATTAATAATATTATTATTATATTATTCGTCCCGCATACCAAAGTGATTGAAAGTACAGTTAGTGACAAAATCATAATAATTTAAAAAACTAGACTTTGAAGTGTTACGAGTGACGCCAAGCACTTGTGCAGTAATTCAAGTCTGAATTGGAATATCTAGAACTTGGTTCGGTACATCAACCAGTATAATTATTCTTTCTTTCTTTTTTTTAAGTCTTTTTTTAAGCTTCTCTTGTCTTTTTTATAAGCATAATAAAAGAAAAATAGTTGAAATAATAAAAAAATATAATTTAATGGTTTTAAACTCTACATCTGTGATTTAAAATAAAACGAAATATCTTTATTTGCATAAATATATATTTTACAGTCAGTTGGAAATTTTTGTTTTTCATGATAAATAAAATCCTTACCCTTAATTTAGATAATTATGATAAACACTATAACATTTATTGAGGTCAGTGATTTACTAACGCAAAACTTTAGCTTCGGTCTAAGTAAAATACCCCTACCATTGAAAATAATTTGAAACGACAACTCAATACAGGAACATTTTTGTTAACAAGCCTAATTAAAAAGTTTATAAGTTACACGACATGCACTCAACTTAATCTGCTTACTAAGTTCGGTCATGAAACTTTGTCATCCTCAGGACTAAGCAGAATATTATGAGTTTCTGGTGCCCTGTCTGGTTTAGCTTAGCAAGGTATTTTACGTCTACTAGCTAACCGCTTGCGGCTCTGACTTGGTTAAACTTTATATTACCACCAATAAATTAGCATTTATTCTATTTATGGGACAACGGTTTAAAGTCGCGATGAGTAAAAAAAAAGAAAGAAGAAGAAAAAGAAAAAATAAAAAAGCTATTTGATCTTTTTCGTTTTGGGGTGTCGCGTTTGTGACTGGCTATTTCATGAATAAGAACAAAAATAAATTAAATCTTTTCGTCTGTTACATCGCAGTCCATAACCTTCCTGAATTCATTTATTTCCATACAAAGGTTGTCTGGAACAAATTACTTTATACAATAAGATCGCCCATTATGCATGCTAGCTTTAATTTTACTATTAATAATTTTTGTTTATTGGTGTGTGTAATCTATTTTATCTATCTATCTGTTCGGATGTTCGGAACTTATGATGCCAAAGACAAACAGAAAACACGTCAAACTATAATCACCCCTCTTTTACGTAAAGGGCTATAAATAGTCTTATATTATGTGGGTTAACTCCTCGCCTAGTTCAAGCCAATTTAGGTTGTTATAACTTCCCTGGATACAGACAGCGTGACTCTAACTAGTTATTCCCGTTTTGTATTATTAGCTTTTTGCGACATTCGCTTTAACCCGTTAAAAGTTTGCACGCAATAACAGAGCTAGAGTTCACGAAGTTAGAATAAACCGGGATAGATATTGCTTAGCCAGATCAAGTATTATTGAGTTTCATATTATTTTGAACGTGTAGGACGTGAAGTCATTGAAAGACGGTTTTCTATAACACATAATTCACTTTTATTCGTGATATAATTCGCGATACAAAATCAAGCGACGCGCATAGTCTAGCGGCTAGTGCATGACTGCTGTACGCCCGAACGATCGAGTCATCGATCGTTTTGTTAGTGCCGCGGCCGAGTAATCGATTGATCGATGGCACAGAATATAAATAAAAGGTGGTGTATAGGGTGGCACCCTACACACTCCCCCTATTGACCAACCTATGGTCCTCCGGGTTGGGACAATCTTACACAACAACTACAAGGTTACTTAGACTAAAACATGTAAAAACATGAAATATAAAACAAATAGAGAGAACAGGATAATAACACTAACTATACACAAATTACAAACAACCAACTTAACTAACATAAGAGTCAAACCTACGGGGACGACCGCGTTTTCGCTTCGGAGCGACTGGCTGACACACATCCGTCTGTTCATCTCTAGCGATAAAACGTGTAATTTGGGAAACGTGGTATTTTCCAACGATATCGTTTTGTTTCTTTACATGCGCCAACGTGTATGTAGTAGGACTCGTCTTTGATACAATGACATATGGGCCATCCTGTTTAGGCATGAATTTCGCGCTTACACCTTTGCTGGAGTTACTTAAGAGTTTTTAATAAAACAAGATCGCCCACCTGAATGTTATCGCCTTGTCGACGGCATTCATCCTTATCAGTTTTCCTCGCATCCTGCTGCCGCTCGATTGATTCCTTACTCACAGCGATAGCGTCCGCAAGTTTGAGCAGGTACGGCGAGATCTGTGGGACATAATTAGTCGCCCTCACTATTTCACGTATGTCCGCTTGTGCGTCTAACGGAGATCGGAGCTCGCGAGCGAAAGTGAGGTAAGCCGGCGATCGCTCCGTCGACTTGCAGACGGCCGTGTTCATAGCGAATCGTATTGAAGGCAGCGCCTCAGGCCACTGTTTGTGATGGCCCTCAACGAGAATAGCAATTTGCGTTTTTATATCTCTATTCTTGCGTTCTACTGGGTTAGCTTCAGGATGATATAAAGGTATGAAGTTCTGTGTAACGCCGAGTG
The DNA here is from genome assembly GCA_929108375.1 of Gymnoscelis rufifasciata. NCBI lineage: Eukaryota > Metazoa > Arthropoda > Insecta > Lepidoptera > Geometridae > Gymnoscelis > Gymnoscelis rufifasciata. The sequence continues at coordinate 4,766,994 of OV815317.1, read as the reverse complement.
CAGCCATAGCGTGTTTCATGACGTCCGCGATGAACTGCACGCCGTTGTCGGAGATAAGGCGGCGCGGAACACCATAGCGCAGGAACACTTCGTCGATCAAAGCGCGTGCGCACGCTTCTGCTGTGGCTTGGACGAGTGGAAACAATTCAAACCATTTGCTGGCGGGGTCCCCGGCTACCAAAATCCAACGCTCGCCGAGCTCGCCGCGCGGCAATGGTCCGAAGAGGTCGACAGCTAACACTTCAAAGCGCTGAGCAGGCACAGGCGTCTGTAAAAGACCGGCGGGTTTTAGATTACTAGGTTTGTACTTTTGACATTCAACGCACGATTTCAGGTACTCAGTGACGTATCGTCTCATACCAGGAAAGTAATATCTCTGCGTAATACGTTTTAGCGTACGCTCTATGCCGCCGTGGCCCGCAGTTGCTTTATCGTGGCATTCCGACAATATTTCCTTACGCATACTTTCTGGTATAACTAATTGAGGTTCTTCATTATCTTCTTCGTGCGTATAACGATGTAGCACGCCTTGGTTCATACAGTAACCCCTCTCAGCCCATCTGGTGCTAGACACTTCTTCATTTCCTTCTATTTCTTTTATGATTTTAGCGACATCATTGTCGGCTATCTGGGCCTCTCTAAGGGCGGACGCCTCCCAGCGTGGGGTCTCAATAACCACTGTACATACACCACAAGATGGTCGGGTCTCAAACTCGCATGGAGGACGGCTTAAAGTGTCGGCAATAACGTTTGATTTACCTGGGGTATATTCATAGTGCAGGTCATATGCCTGTAATTTCATGGCCCAGCGTATTAGGCGGCCAGTAGGCGACTTCAACGTGAGAAGCCATTTCAGGGGTTGATGGTCGCTGGCGACACGCACGCGATGTCCATCGATGTACCCGCGAAACTTTTCAACGGCCCACACGACGGCTAGTGTCTCACGCTCGGTGGTCGAGTAGTTTCGTTCGGCGGCTGTGAGCAGACGCGACGCGTACTCGATGGGACGCTCAGTGGCTGGCGACTCCCCCTGCAATAAGGCCGCACCGATGGCATAATTACTTGCGTCGCTCCTGAGTATAAATTCGGAGTTATAGTCAGGTTGACTTAAAATAGGCGCTGTTGTTAGCAATGTTTTGAGCCTATTGAATGCTTCCTCTTGAACCCCATGTCCAGAGTGCTGAGTCTAAGTTCCACAAACGTTTTCGAATGACTTTACTATCTCGTTAATCGAGCTAACGAAATTCGAATCGAAAAGCAATGGCATGCAAGTTGGAGTTCCTATTGACAAAAACTATACGAAAGCGTTCACTCACCGTGAGCATAGTTAAATATTTTTGTTAGGGTGGTAGAGCATGACGTCATCAAATCATTAACCGGCCAAATTCAGAATGATATTTTTACTAGTATTTTGTCAAGAAGCAGCTGTCTATCAAAAATGTTATGATTATTCTGTGTTTTGTTTACGTTTGAAATGAAAACTTTCGTTCGAGTAGGAAGAAGTGGCCGGCCGATAAATTAATAATAAATTGAAACTATGAGTTAAACAGTCTAAAAATGAAGACAAGTTCATGGAGCAGTGAGTGTTTGATAATTTATTTGATGTTTAGATCTATTTATGTGAAGTTGTTTCATCGACGAAGAAAAAACTAAGTTTATTGTTGTTTCTAGGCATGGAGACCTCAGACATTGGGATGAACCTGGGCCATCAACATCATATGTTGCCCCAGTCCTAAGCCCCAGTCAAAGAATTACTGTAACAACCCCAGTTCACAATATTGTCACAATATTGGATTTGTTTTTGAGATTTATTTCACAATATTGGAAGCACTGGAAGGTAAGACTTAACTTTTCTAAGGATAACATAATTATAATGTTAATAAGATTATAATAACATTAATGTATTTTTACAGATGCCCATGCACTCTCTCCTATAAGGCTCTGTGAGAGCAATCTGATTCGGCCTGAGCCTGCTTGCTTTGGGCAAACACCACCTTGCCATGCAAGAATTCCTTGAAGAATTTTGAGGCTAGCACAAAATTTTCTACAAGCTGGAGAGTTTTGGAGAAAGTTTATAATAGAGTAACATAAGCTTGAGGAGAGAGCAAAATATGATTAGGGAGATGGAAGCGCAGAGCCAGAGATTGGCAAGCAATAGGAATAAGAGTTTAAGATAAGTTAGTTAATAGACTCTGTAATGATAAGTTTATATTTTTGTAAATATAAGTAGGTATATAAGTTTATAAATTTAACTTGTCAATTCTGACTGTCTAATTAGGTAAAAAAATAAAGTTCATCTTATATAATTTTGTTTATTTATTCATTGTCACAATACAATATCCTTAACCTTATAATCCTAAGCACACTTCTATAAATAGCAATAGTACATTAACACAATATATAACTGAGAACTACATACATATATATATCACACACTATTTATCAGTCTTCTTACTAAAATTGGTCCGCTGGTAGCTCCAGCTCCTTCCACATAGTCATTGTAACCCGGTTCACTATTTAAGTTTCCTGGAACTAGAAATGATTAATTGTAACATAAATAGGTATTTTGTTATAATATCATATGAAATATTTTACCTTAACTAGACCCACCTAAATCTTACTCGGACACCGAGTAAGATTTAGATCAATGCCAAGATTGATAACTATGTTATGCAATACTGAGTATGCTATAATAATAGAAGCATATTTGAGTGGCTTGAAGTGGATGGAGTGAACTCCATCCTTGTCTAAGCACTACCATCTGTTTTTCAGCATTTGAAAATGTATTTTCTATTATTACTCTAGCCCTCATTTGCTTGTTATTATAATTGGCCTCTGGTGTACCAGTATTTGCATCTAAAATTGGAGTCATTAGCCTGGGCGCTGAGGGTATCCAGAGTCTCCTAAAAATAAATAATTATGTAAAAGATAGAATAGTGAAAAGGATCAAAACATAATGCATTTTAATAAATCAAGTACCTAAAGATACTTTACCTATATAGAAGCCAGACCATTTCTCTATTTTGGTGCAGAGATTGAATTTATGTATTCAAGTCACTGTTTTCCCATACAAAGAATCATGCTTTGCACCTCCAAACTTAGGGTTAACATTTAAAATGTAGTATTGATCATCACATAGGTAACTGAAAAAAATATCATTGCATTGTTTTGCTACTCAAATTGGCTTTTGTATGAACCAGAAGCAAAAAAGAAGAGAGCCGTGAACACCTGCGAAGAACAAATTAATTAGGTGTCGAAACTATAGCTAGGTACTTTTTAATATTTTAATTAATAAATAACAAAAAGTACATAATATAAGTTCCAACAAAACGAGTTGAGAGGACCTTAAATTCGTCAATTGTTTTAATTCTCTGCACAAAAACTTAAAAGCTGTCTTTGTAAGACGATATCCAAGCGAAAAAGAAACGTCCGGCCATAATTTATTTGTAAATATTAATGATTTTACTGAATAACTTTGCACTCTCACCTCTACTCACTGAGAAATTCTAAGTGAATGCTAGACGAATACTTTTTCGAGCGCGTTTACTATTCGAATGTCAAAAATGGTAACACGAACTCGGGAAAATTTTCAAACAACCAATCAAATGCGTTAACGTTCTCACTTTCGAACGTGAGCGTAAACGAGTCGACGATCGACGGTCGATAGTGAATCTCAAACTAGCAAATTATGTTTCTCAAGTTTGCCACAAGAGGCGCTGTTTCGATCCCATACAAATTATAGTTAACGTTCTCACGATCGAGAAAGTTAACTACAATTTGTAAACTCAGACTCAGCACTCAGGCTACGTCCTTTCTGGTTAGCTGAGTAAGAGGCTGAGCAATCTGAGAAAACCCAGAAATAAATTTTCTAAACCAGGAACATGTTTGGATAAAACTTTTTAAATGTTTCATGGAGTTAGGGGTTTTCATATTTTTAATAGCTGCAACTTTATCTGGGTCTGGAGATACACCATCTTTGGTTAGAATATGTCCTAGATATTTCACACTTGTTCGGAGAAACATACATTTGGTTCTGTTTGCCCGTAGCTTAAATAATCTCAACCGATCAAACACAATTTGTAACTCAGCCAAGTGTTTATTATAACTACCTTCTGTTATCAGTATTATGTCATCAAGATAGCATAATATAGTTAGGTCTTTAGCAAATGTATTCTGTACTCACGGTTATCTGCCAGCTCTGCCAGTAATTTATTTCACTTTCACACACAGAAGGTAAGGAAGGTTAATGAATAATGTTTGATAATGAAAAGGAAAGTTCTGGAAAAGGGAAATTGTAAGGAATGATGAAAGTTCACTTGTTTTCACGATAATAACTTATGCACGTGTCCGCGTGTTTTTCGGAGCAAGGCGTAGAGCGGCGTGCGTTCGGCCTTGTGTCGCATTTGCACTGAGGAGCCGGCCGGTCGAGCGCTCGAGCGGTGTTGCGCCTCGCGTGGGGTTCTCACGCAGTTCGAACATGTCTTGACTTGTAGAACGACCGAGCGGACAATGTTGCCAGGTAATTTTCTATCTCGACACACACCACATTACCCCCCTCCAGAGACCGGGTTCCAAGGGCGATAAGATAATAAAAATATAATCAGTATAAATGAAGAATAACAAAGTTAGAAAATAAAAAAAAAAAAAAAAAAAAAAAATCCCGGGGTTAAATATAATCCCGGAGTTAATAATTTTCGAAATCCCGTAGATGTTCGGGAAATCTTACTGCTCTTCTTTCTTGAAGAAAATAGGCGGGCTTGAGACGATCGATTGTTACTGTAACAGGTTTGCCTTTGATGCTTAGCTTGAAATATTTTTCATTCCTTTCTAGTACCGAATGTGGTCCTGTATATGCTGGCTGTAATGGAGCTTTTACTGCATCTTCTCGCATAAAAACATGGCTGGCAGAAGCTAAATCCTTAAATACGAATGTTGACTGCCTTGTATGTCTTGAAGCTGGTGTTGGTTTTAGATTATTGGTTATTTGTCTGAGTCGAGCGGTAAATTCAGTCACGTCTGTTACTGTTGTTGTACTGGGGTTGAAAAATTCTCCAGGTACTCGCAGTGGCTCACCATAGACTAACTCTGCAGCACTGGTTTTAAGATCATCTTTGTAGGCGCATCTAATTCCCAGTAAAACCAATGGTAGTACTTCCAACCAATTTTCATTACTGTGACATACAATTGACGCTTTCAGTTGCCGGTGAAATCTTTCTATGGCACCGTTACATTGCGGGTGATATGCTGTAGTTGATTTATGTTGGAAGCCTATAGATTTTGACAAGGTCTTGAAGAGTGCTGACTCAAATTGACGACCGCGGTCCGTGACAATGGAATTGGGACAGCCAAATCGAGATATCCATCCAGATAATAGAGCTTTAGCTACAGTTTCAGCAGTCGCATCGGGAATCGGAATTACCTCGGGCCATCTTGTAAAGCGATCAATTGCTGTTAGACAATAGCGATTTCCGCCGCATACTGGTAAGGGACCAATGAGATCTATATGTACGTCTGTAAATCGTGCGCGTGGTAGCTGGTAAGTACCGAGAGGAGAAGAAACGTGTCTGTGTATTTTAGATCGTTGACATGGAAGACAAGTACGAGTCCATTCTCTGCAGTCTCTCTTGATCCCTGGCCAGATAAATCTTTCTGTTACCAATTTAATTGTGGCGTTAGTGCCAGGATGACTTAGTCCATGCAGGTTCTCGAAGACTCGCTTTCGTAGGATGGGTGTGACGTAGGGCCTAGGACTGGGTATGCTAGTGTCGCAGTAGACTTCAATTTCACTTCCTGGTATCTTTACCTTCTCCAAGCGCAGTGATGTTCCGCTTTCCAAAAGAACCTTCAATTCTGGGTCTGATTCCTGGGATTTGGCAAGATTACCAAAATCAAGGGAAAATTCTACTTCCTCTACTCGGGAGAGTGTATCAGCTACAACATTTTCTTTTCCTGAAATATGCTGAATATCCGTTGTAAATTGGGATATAAGATCCAAGTGACGGAATTGTCTCGGAGAGCATTTGTCCTTGCGTGTATGGAAAGCAAAGCACAATGGTTTGTGATCTGTAAAGATGGTAAAATCTTTGCCTTCGATCATGTACCTAAAGTATTTTACTGCTTCGTAGATAGCTAAAAGCTCCCTGTCATAAGGCGAATATTTCGATTGAGTTGTTGACAGTTTCCGGGAGAAAAACGCTAGTGGTTGCCAACCGCCTTCATTATACTGTTGTAACGCCGCTCCCATAGCTGTGTCTGATGCATCGGTGACTAGTGCGAGTCTGCATTGACTGTCAGGATGAGCAAGCAGTGTGGCGCGGCAAAGGCTGTCTTTACATTCTTCAAAAGCTTTTAGGGTATCACCGGAAAGATGTACTGGATGAGAACCTTTGACGGATCCCATCAGGAGCGCATTTAGTGGAGTTTGACATTTTGCCGCGTCCGGTATGAACCTTCGATAAAAATTTATCATTCCTAAGAATCTACGAAGCTCTCTTACTGTTTTTGGCTCCGGAAATGTTTTAATGGCTTCTACTTTAGTCTCAAGTGGTTTAACTCCCGCAGATGAAATGGTATATCCTAGAAAAGTGACTTCTGCTTGTCCAAAGTGGCATTTGGCAGTGTTGATGATGACGCCGTAATCCCTGAGCCTTCCGAATAGCTGACGAAGGTGATATTCATGTTCCAATTCGTTCTTAGAAAAGCAAAGGAAATCATCTATGTACGGAAATACAAAATCTAGACCACGTGTCATTTCGTCCACAAATCTCTGAAACGTTTGGCATGCGTTGCGCAGTCCGAAGGTCATAAAAGGGAATTCATACATACCGAAAGGAGTCGTGATAGCGCTCTTCGGTATATCGTCATGATATATAGGTATTTGATTAAATGCCTTCACCAAATCTATGGTCGAAAACACTTTACATCCGGCGATACTGTGGGTAAAATCGTGTACGTGTCGGATTGGGTATTTATCGGGAATTGTTCTGGCATTTAACATCCGATAGTCACCGCAAGGCCTCCACTCATTGTTTTTCTTTGGAGCTAAATGTAGCGGAGACGCCCAAGGGCTTTCTGATGGTTGGGCAATACCTGCTTTCAGCATGGACTCGAACTCTGCTTTTGCTATCTTGAGTTTATCTGGTGCTAGTCGGCGGGGGGAGGATGATACTGGCGGGCCTGGTGTTGTCCTAATATAGTGAACGGTATTGTGTTTCTGCTCTCTGCGGCAGCCAGAGGGGTGGGTGATATCCGGAAATTCACGTAAAAGCTTGTGGTACCTTGACTCGTCGAGTGGTATCTTTATTGAGGATATCGTAGTTGATGAATTTACTGGTGTACCCATAGCGTAGAGTGTCGTCATGCTGTCCAGAAGTCGTTGATTTCGAATGTCGACAATAAGGCCATAGTGTTTTAAAAAATCGGCCCCGATGATAGCCCTAGTTACATCTCCAACAATAAAGCGCCATGGAAAATCTCGTCGCAATCCCAAGTTTAAATTTAAATTTTCGTAGCCATACGTGTTGATGGGACTGCCATTAGCAGCAGATAAAAGAAAATCCGATTTTGGACGTCGCTGTGAAAGAGCGGACCGTGGGTAGACACATACGTCACTTCCAGTATCAACAAGGAATTGTACCTTAGTTTGACGATCCGTCACAAACAGGCGACCAGCTGAGCGGGGGCAGTCATTTGTCGCCATCACTGACCACCCTTGTAGTTTTCCGAACTTTTTCCGGAATCCCGGGATTTTTGGAATCCCGGATAATTTTGTGGACTGTTATCCCGGGATGACGACTTAAAGTCACAGGGTTTAATGCAATTTCTAGCATCATTACCATAATTTGAATGGTACCAGCATTCCGGGAAATTACGGTAGTTGGATGCGGATCTCGTTCTTGAACGGCTTCGATCGCGACGCTGGCGCTGTTGAGAAAAACGAGAATGTCGGCCTTGGTCATTTAGCTGCGAAGATAAATTTTGCAGTTGCTTACGTAACTCGGCGATTTCTCGTGACATTCCGTCCATGGTCGATCCTGGTTCCGATTGAGCCGCCGACACTTGAGGTGTTGGTGTCGCAATATCTTGAATTTTGTCCGCTAAATCTGCAAGTACCTCTAGTGATGACGTAGGTTGAGCGGCGATCACCGTTTGAATGCTGCGCGGCAAGCGGCTGGTCCAGATTGTCTTAACGAACTCTTCGGGCACACTGGGTCCAGCCAGACTCTGCAGATGGCGGAGAAATTGGGATGGTCTACGCTCGCCTAACTCCTCGTGCATTAAAAGTTGTTTAACTTTCTTTTCATGCGACGCGCTCAATCTTTTTATAAGCTCGGATTTTAACTTTTCGTATTTTTCTGTGGCGGGTGGAGAAATAATAATATCTTTTACTTCTTTAGAGAATTGATGATCTAGCTGGCCTATAACGTAGTTAAATTTCGTGGTGTCAGATGTAATTCCGGAGATTGCAAATTGGCCTTCCACTTGCGCGAACCAAATTTCCGGTTCGTCAGGCCAAAATGGCGGAACTCTTATTCCGACACGAAACAATTCAGCGGGCTGTTTTTGCTGTTCTACATGCTCTTTTTCAGAAGTCATCGTGTATTTTTCAGAGGGGTCACCAGTTTAGCAAATGTATTCTGTACTCACGGTTATCTGCCAGCTCTGCCAGTAATTTATTTCACTTTCACACACAGAAGGTAAGGAAGGTTAATGAATAATGTTTGATAATGAAAAGGAAAGTTCTGGAAAAGGGAAATTGTAAGGAATGATGAAAGTTCACTTGTTTTCACGATAATAACTTATGCACGTGTCCGCGTGTTTTTCGGAGCAAGGCGTAGAGCGGCGTGCGTTCGGCCTTGTGTCGCATTTGCACTGAGGAGCCGGCCGGTCGAGCGCTCGAGCGGTGTTGCGCCTCGCGTGGGGTTCTCACGCAGTTCGAACATGTCTTGACTTGTAGAACGACCGAGCGGACAATGTTGCCAGGTAATTTTCTATCTCGACACACACCACAGGTCTTTTAGCGCAGAACCAGATTTGAACCTGTCTATCAGTCTCTGGAATGTTGCTGGTGAATTTGACATTCCAAAGGGCATGACTAAAAACCGATATGCCCCTATCGGACAGACAAAACAGCTTTTATCTCTATCTTTATCTGCCAATTTTACTTGCCAAAAGCCAGACTTCAAATCAATTGTTGACATATAACAGTTTTTCTTAGTATACTGTAACAGGTCATCTATAACAGGAAGAGGATATGTATCTGTCTTTGTAATGGCATTTAACTTACGGTAGTCAACACAGAAGCGGTGAGTACCATCTTTTTTCGGCACTAGAAGAGCAGGCGCAGCCCATGCAGACTCACATTCTTCTATCACACCATCCTGCAGCATCTTGTTAATTTCGGCTTCCATGATGGCTCTCTTGGCAGGTGTTAGCCGATAGGGTGGCACAGCAATGGGCAGGTGATCCCGTGTCAACATGATGCTCTGCATATGGTGTACATTCACCAACAGGGCTGAAAATGTCATCATAACACCTCAGTAAGTTTGCTAAAGCCATACATTCATGAGCAGCTAGCATTGTCCCTTCATCATCCCTTAACACTTCAGCTGAATAACATTCAATTGGCTTAGATACACTATCTTCAAATTTTAAATGATGAACATGCCGGGGTGTGTCAGGCAGTTGCCAGGTCATATTTGAAAAATTTAATACTAAGCCTGCTTTTGTAATAAAGTCAATGCCCAGCAGGGTGTCATTGTTAATTGCATGAGGCAAAATCACAAAAGATATGGGGAGAGAGAGATTAGTTTTATAGATACAAACATTTACATCAGCCAACTTAACTATAGTATCTTGCATGCTACCATCGGCAAGCTTTATAAGCATATTGGTGCTTCTAAAAGGAAACCTATCCTTGAGTAACAGTGTATAGAGTGTACAACCAGCTATACATGCCTTAGCAGCTGTATCAATCAAGGCAGTGCCATCATAACCATTCACTTGAATTTCTAGGATAGGCCGATTAGAATGTTTTTTGTCATGCTTAGGCACAGTTAAGCTACTTAAATCTAGAGCACTATTTACACATTCCTGGCAAAAATCCTTATTTATACACGCCAGTTCATCTTAGAGTCTCTATTCACGTCACAAACACTTTTGCACTTTTTACACTTATGTAACAAAACAGAGTACTCACTTTGTTCCGGTATCGAACCTACTCGTGAAGATTCACTCGCAGTGGCGTCGCAGGATGCACGGGAAGGCTTCTCAGGCCCCGACAGCGATAGCACCGGCTCGCGCAGATGCGCGGACGCTCGTGACTCGGCGGCTGCGGCGGCGGCGCGACGACGTCTTGCTCGGCTCCCCAAAGAACGTGATACACATTTCGTGGGCGATAAACTGGCAGAAGCGGTGGTGATTGGAGATTTTATCTCGACAAACACGTTTTGTTTTTTGTTTACATCATTGCACGGATTTGGTTCCAGTGACGTTGACATTTCCGACGATACAGATTTGACAGCGGTCAATAATCGATTCAATCGATTGTTACGAGTTGTTCGTTCATTCCTTGATTGAGTGACGCCCTCTGTGAATTCAACCGGAACTACTTGGGACTTCGACGTCTTCGTTTCCTGGAACCGCATGTCACGATTACTGGTGGGTCGTTGACTATTTTTGCGTAAACGAAACGAAACCGTTTTTTATAATCGGTCAACCGGTTGAAAAAACGGTCGACGTTTAACTGGGTCGTTCGTAGTTCAACGAATGAACCGGTTGAATGTCGCGACAGTTTTTTCAACTGGTTCAACCAGTTGAAAAAAACGAAACGAAAATCAGTCGACGGACAACCAGTCTGGTTGTCCGTCGACTGATTTTCGTTAACTGTCTTAAGGAACTATGCGTTAAATTAAGTTCGTAGTTACATTGAAAAGATAACTGAACGTAAGTAATTCATCTATCGTTGTTTTTAATCATCGTGGTTTATTTAATTTAGTATGTTTGAGTGAGCAGTTGAATAGAATTAAGAATCTAGACAGCAAAAAGAACTTTCACTATAACAGAAGTAATACTTTCGTGCCAAACAAAAAGGCGTTGACCTCACGTGTCACGTCAATTAGACAAACTAATTATTTGACACGAAAACTAACAAACCTGTGCCCAATTAACCTGTTTTTTCGGTCAGTTTGGCTCAAGCGCTAAGCTTAGACCCGGAATGAACAAACATACATACATCTCTTACGCTCTCAAACAACTGAGCGACGGACATCTCACTCGCTCGCATACCGCGATTTACCTCGCGCTTCGCTCGCGGCTTGTTCGTTAATTTTCGGGTGGTCTTCGTGTCGTTGTCGGTCGTGTATGTAGTTGTATCTGCCTTTGTGTTTCGTTCGTTTGCGTTGCGTTTATCGTTGACGTTGAATGAAAAAACCTGTTCGTAGAAAAAACTACTTTTGCCGTAATAAGAAAACAGTCGACACGTTGTCTGTAGAAAAACAGTTTAAAAAAACGGTTCGTCGATTCAACGCTCACTACTAGTCACGATGATATCCGAGTGATACCGAAGTTGGCGTGCTATCAACTTCGGAAGCGTCATGTTTTCGAATTTGAATATGCCCGCCATGTGAACTCAAACCGTTTTCTTGCAATGGGTTTTTGATGATTTCGACTGCCCCTACGTAAAATATCGAAAGTAAAAATTTTGTATTTTTTTTTATTGCTCCAATACATTCTATGTTTAGTATATTTTTACACTAAAAAGAGAATAAGCAATAAAATGCCCATTAGTTCATATTTTTCACTAGTACAGAATCGATACTGAACCAATGATCCAGCGTTAACGATCGAATGTTGAATTTCGAGACTATACGCGGATGAATGGCCCGCGCGAGCAGGACGTACCTACCGTTTCCGATACTATGCATAATGAATCACTCGAAGTATAGTATCGAAAGTTCCAGATTCGATTTAGTACATCGATATCATTTTTAGTTGGGGTATCGAAAGTGACTGTTTCGATATTATTTGCTGGTATTATTTTCATGTGCATAATCGAATCTGGCACATTCGCTATTATACGCAGTTGCATGAGTTATTAGCCCTATCGAAAATACCATTTACGATAGTTTTATTTGGAGTTGTTTTGTTTTGTAGTTTTATTTCGATACATTATGTTAAAACAAAATCTAGTTAAAGTGATATTTTGTTTATTTTCTTATTTATATACTTACATTATGTTAAAATAATAAATATTTTATCATTTGAGTGTCACCACTGCCTATAGAATCTACTTTTTATGCATCAGATTGGAAAGCATTAGAAGGAATAATAGACGATGAGCTATCTTCAGATATAAATATTCAAATATCAAATGATGATAATGATAATGTTTCGGTTATACTCGATAGCTCTGAAGTGATTCCAGTCCCATCTCCGTATAAAGATTTCAATCATACACCATTGCTTGCTTGTACATCAACAATGTTAATATGCATCTGACCAGCACACTAACATTGTTTCTCCTAAACTGGCCATACCGAGCATCGCGTCACTTATAATAACCATATCAGAATGTGATTCTCCACTTACGACGGTGTCAGAATGTGAATCTCCATCAGCTGTTATAAAAAGAAAAAGGATAATCTACCTTTAAAGCGAATCCTGGAAAAAAAGGAAAAGGTGCCAAGAAAACTGGATAGATGTAAGTAGCAGTAAACACTGGTCAACAATATGTTAGCAGGAATGGTAAAATACATCATAAGAGAGTGTTGAGGCCGATCTGTAAAGAAAATTGTATTTTAAAATGTTTTGAATTGTCCTCAAGGGGATGTGGGATTATTCTATTATAAACGGAAGCTATCTTTGTACAATTTTACTGTATTTGACATTGGGAAAAAAGAAGGAACGTGCTATATGTGGACAGGGTGTACAGGCAAGGGAGGGGCGAATGAAGTTAGCAGTTGCTTACTCGAATTTGTTAAGAAAAAGGTAGAACAAGGTGCCAATAAATTTCTTTTTTGGTCTGATAACTGCACTGGCCAAAACCGCAATCGCATAGTATATTCATTATACATGTACATGGCCAAAAAATATAATATAGATATTACACATTGCTTTTTAGAGCCAGGGCATACACAGAACGAGGGCGATTGTGTTCACGCTCTTATCGAACGAGAGTCTAAAGGGAAAATGATTTATACTCCTAATCAATGGCTTATCTTAGTTCGTTGGTGTAAAACAAACGGTCATACAATGTAGTAGAAATGGGTCAAGATGACTTTATTTTAAAGAATTATTAAATAATCTTAAATGGGAAAAAGATATGAGAAATTAAAATGTTAAGTGGAATAGTATTAAAGAAATTAATGTGATTGAAGATGATCCAAATAAATTGTTTATATTTTAAATCCAACCTTAAAAATAATGCTTCATGCTTATACACTTTAATAGAAACAAGAACAGTTTCTCTCCTTCTTACACAGAAGGAGAGAAACTGTTTCTCTCCTTCTTCCACAGAAGGAGAGAAACTGTTGAATTAAATCAATTGTATTCTCAACAACTGCCAGTACTTGAAGCCAAATATAAATATTTAATAAATTTATGTAACACTGCAGAATACCATAGATATTTTAAAAGTTTAAAATACAGTCTGGAGACATCTGGAGAAAATTCTGATGATTCAGAATAATCAGATAATATTTTGTATGTAGTTTAAGATTTGATTTTTCATTGCTAGATTTAATTAGGGTATAAAAAATAGTACCTACCTAATACTACTAGTGAGAGAATACCTACTCTAATAATTTGTTGTTGTTTGTATAATTCTTCTACATTTTTTGGTTGCTATTTTGAGATTTTATTAAAATCTTACACAGATTTTTGTTGAAATAATGTTACATTTAATTATAAGCTAAAATAGTTAATGTCATTGATATAAAGGTATCAATAATTAGCCAAGTTAATTTTGATCTCATTATGCCTATGTAACTTTGTGATTCTAATTTTGATTTATCTTTTTGTTTTATAATTGCATAAGAAGTTTACATTGTTTTTGTTTGTTTAATTACTTTGAAAAATATTATTTGGTTGGTATTTTGAGATTTTATCAAAATCTTACATAGTTTTTTGTTCAAATACAAAAATAAATAATGTCATTGAAATTAAGATATCAATAAATAATTATGACCTAACCCAAGTTGAATTTGATATCATAATCTAAGCCAAATGTAACTTTGTAATTCTAACTTTGATTGAGTTTCAATTAAACCTTTGTACAATAAACTAATCTTTGCTTTTTATGATAGTTTATGATTATTATTCATCCTATTAGTTAATTATTTTAAAGGTACAGTATTGAAACATACAAAATAGTTCCGTGTAATGTATTGAAAATGGCACTTTCAATTTATTTGCTACCATATTATCCGACGTAAAGTACTGAATGAGTCACATTCGATAAACTTTAGTTAAATTGTTCCAAAGTATAGTATCGAAATGGGCAGTTTCGATTATTCTCACTAATCAATAAACGTAATAAAGTATGGAAACTAGCATTTCTCAAAAACTATAAGGAAATTTGATAAAGGGGTATTATTAATTTGTTTAGTAACACTATTTCTGGATATATGTCAAATTATTTGGAGTTAGCTCCATAAATAAACGTTTTGTACACAAAATAAACTTCAAAGCGCTCTCCTGTAAAGTACCAGTTTTCCATTTCGATATTATACGTAGGGGCAGTCGATTTTATCTTTGCAGTATTGGTGCATATTAGTCTCCTCATCATTAGTACAAGACGGCAGAGATCTAATTATTGGAACATCACTGTGTGCGGTGGTTTTCGTTGCAAGCTTGATCACGGCGTCATATCGTCGTACGGACGGGGACGGTTCCGTAGGCATCACTTCTTTGTTTATTGAGGACACCACGGTGATTAGTAGTTGCTCAATGCGTTCCAGCACTCTCATACTCGCTGCGGCTTGCGTCCTACCGAAATTCTCAATCATCGCAGAGAATAATTGATCTAGCGAGAGAGTAACATTCGGCGGCGTCGGCGGTGGCGGCGTCGGGTGTTGTTCACTGCGCGAGCGGTTGACGTCCGCGGCACTCTCGAAAGAGGCGGAATCGTCGTCCTCGCAGGGCAGAGCTTTATAGTTTTCCGTATTCGGCATCATTCCTTCACTTTTTAATTTTCGGGTCGGGTTCTCACAGCACAACGCGGAGTTTCACTGCGACGCGGTGGCTGGATCGGCCTCGAGCTGGGCGCCAATGTAGAACGTGAAGTCATTGAAAGACGGTTTTCTATAACACATAATTCACTTTTATTCGTGATATAATTCGCGATACAAAATCAAGCGACGCGCATAGTCTAGCGGCTAGTGCATGACTGCTGTACGCCCGAACGATCGAGTCATCGATCGTTTTGTTAGTGCCGCGGCCGAGAAATCGATTGATCGATGGCACAGAATATAAATAAAAGGTGGTGTATAGGGTGGCACCCTACAAACGTAAATAATAAAATGGAGAAGGGTGTATACCAAAACACTGTTTATTGTTTTTATTTAAAATACCATTAATGTTTGTCTATAATAAAACACATTTATTTTTAAATAAAAAATAACGCAATCAATTGCAAAAAGTTCTGTGTGGGAATTTAAAAAGTATTCTGTCCTTTTAAAAATCTAAAATCATAAAAATTTTGGTCATTCATCTTTGTTAGCATAAGGATAAATTTAATTAAGTAGGTACCTATAGGCTGGTTTTAGGTTTAGCATTAGATATTAGGTATTTATATTGTTTAAGCCACCGTCCATAAAATTAGCAAAAAGACCGCCCATTACGCATTCTAGTTTTTTTTTTAATTTCTTATTGTATTGTTTATCTGGTGTTAATAAAGTATTTTCTCTTCTATTCTATTCTTTCTCAGGCTCAAGGTTATCTGAGTTCCAAGTTTCATTTTAATTGTATCAGTTAAGTAAGCGTGAAAGTGGTATACAGACAGAAGGACAGACAGAGTACTTTTGCATAAATTAATTAATATTATGAGCGAATTTTAAGAGCATCGCATCGCAGCAGTGGTAATAAGACTACAAACGCTATGATACATATAAACAAACTTAACATTTCCAAATTGAAAATCTCATGAATTTAACTACTATAAACTTCCAAATATCTCCGTATCCTTCAGCTAAATAATGAAGACTCAGCAGTACGAAATTAGTCTTAAAACCCGCAAAGTTTCCGCCTTAGTCTAGATTTTTGCAGCTATTTACGTAGGTATCAAAGCTTACCTCGCCCAAGTTATCTCACTTAGTTCCAACTTCACTGTCACTGTAATTAAATGTTGAGGTTTCTTGAATTTCTGCTGGATCTGGAATAAAATGAAAAAACTTTTGGATATATAATCTTGGAATAAAGCTACAGTTATACATCATAAATTTAAATTATTTATTAAGAGAAGTCTTATGAAAAAGCGTATTACTCTGTAAATGATTTGCTGCTTGGATTGATGTTGCTTAGTTCCACTTAAACTCTAATAATTCTGGTTGACCAGGACTGATAATGCTCATGTTATAATAGCTACCTTATAATGACAAGCATTTATTTATTGTAAATGTTAAACTTATATAGTTACTCACAAATAAGAACTCCAAAATTGTAATAACTGATAAAGTATACTTATTGTAAAGTAAAGTACATTGAAGCGAACTGTCAAAACAATGTTATTTCCTTGAACATAGCACAAACTATACATAACTTATAAATCTAAATTTAAAATGTAAGAAAAACTGCCAAATGCCTTAATTTAAATGCCTTAATTTCCTTAATAGATAAACACTATAATATTTTGTAATCAGACACGTCAAACTTATAACACCCCTCTTTTTTGGTCGGGGGTTAAAAATTATTCGGTATACCTTGGACTTATCGCTCTGATTATTCGTAAGCATTATTCGTACCATTTTACCTATGAAATACTTTAACTCAAATGAGAATGTTATCTCTGTATGCATAACGGAACAATTTACGAAGTTTAACATGCAACTACATATAACGCCAGGCTATCTACGAGCACATGGCTGGTGTCGGAACATTACGTATTTCGCACATACACGCCAATGATAATCGGGCGAGCATTTCCAGGCTGAAATAGTTTAAAATTTGCAGATGGCGGCATGAATTTTGCGCTGGATATTCCATAATATTTGACTGCCTCAGTGGCGCGGTAAGCAAGGACCGCTTGCGAGGCAAGAGGTAGAGGGTTCAATTCCCGCCGAGGGGTCAAGTGTTTGTATGTTGTGCACGCACTTTTTTCTTGTTATGGATGTTTAATATGTACATATATTAGGTTTAATAAAGCTTTATTTCTCATAAAAACTTATAAAAGTTCAATAATAATGAGATACATAAATGTTTAACATGTAGTTCATTATTGAATATTATAAATATAATTATAAAAAATATCTATATAACCATTTCTATTAAATTTATTACATCAGTACGCGTCAACAAAAGTTAATTCCTTACCACAGTGCTAAATGTTGTTGTGTGGATTGTTCAGAAATATTTATTTACTTATATTTATAAAGCTAGAATATTATTAATAGGTTTTATTTTTTATACTGATGATTTATTAAAACAACGGGGCTCATGTCAGGGTATATATAAAACTCAACACCATTTGTAACCACATGAATCAACGAATAAATGAATAAGAATATGAATATTATTATGTTTAGTTTCTGATTTAAAGATTTAAATTAATCCATCTAAGGTTATCATAGGATTACCTACCCTTTTCCGTAATCCTATTCATAGAATGTAAACACGTTTCACTGAACGCTCAGTTAATAGAATATTTATTTTCTCAAATTATTTCTCGAATTTTTTCTTTGTTTATGATGATACCATTACAAATTACCATTTTATTAATTACTGTAACTGTTGTAAGCCGTGGTGATTAAATAAATAAATAAATAAAATAAAACTCATTTGGCCAATGGTTCATTTCACCGAAATTGTATTCTGCGAATAATGTACCTACATGTAGGATATGATTGAATGATGTATGAAATCAGTATTTCTAAACAATTCCTAGGAAAATCATAGAATTCCGCGAATAAATCGGAAATGTATGTAATAAATAGTATATCATCATCATCACCCTATTAACGTTCCCACTGCTGGGAGACAGGGACTTCTCTCTTGACGAGAGAGATTAGGCCTTAATACACCACGCTGGCCAATTGCGGGTTGGTGAATGTCACATGTCCTTCAAACTCTTTAAAAGTTCTCAGAACATGCCGGTTTCCTCACGATGTTTGCCTAGTAAATAATAAATTATTATAAATATAATATAAAATATAATATTATTAATTATTTTTAATTAATATTTACTAAAACTTCTGTACGATTCCTTAACCAAAATAGGAAATGTGTTGAAAACACAATATCGGCCATTTATGGGGTAAACGAAAGCACGCAGGATTACTTTTGGTTTTTTTGGCTGTTGGGTGTTACGTCATTAGAGGTGTAAAATAATGATAATAATAAATATATAATAATTTGTGAAAACATGATTTACATATGGATAATGGAATAACGGATAGGTCCATTACATAATTACCTGCATACATGTGTTTTTTAATATATTTCCGTATTTTCTTTTTAGATTATGTTTAGTTTATGTAAATTAAGGTTGATTTTAAAGCTAAAAATGTTAGTAAATTTTTTACGGATGTAATAAATTTTCAACAGATTTACTATTTTGAAAATTGACTGTGAGATGATTTAAATATTTAATAATAACATCACAATCCATGATGTATGAATGTATCATTTGATACATTTTTGGTATTTATAATACGAAAAATGCGAGTAACGAAATGTATTCGTGAGTAACGATTCGTTACTCGGTACTGGACGGAGTACCCGTTACTCAGTACCGAATATTGCTTGCTGCTACAGCGTCATTTGTTCCCTTGAAGGCCAATCATAGAGCGGGGAACGCACGCATTGTGTAGGATACGGCTTTGCAGGTAATTTGGCTATTTTCACGTAAGCATTCACTACTTTATGCACGTCGTTGTATTTGACTGCCTCAGTGGCGCGGTGGGCGAATTAACGATTGCGGCGTCAGAGGAAGCTGGTTCGGTTCCCGTCAGGGGACCAAGTATTCGTATGTTCTTCAAGAAATTTTCCTTGGTATGGGTGTTTAATATCTTAATATATATAAATTTATCTCGTGTCACAATGTTTGTCCTCAATGGACTCCTTAACCACTTAACCGATTATAATAAAATTCGCACACTATGTGCAGTTCAATCCAATATAGAATGAATAGCTTATCAAGAAAAATCATAGACAACCTATAAAAAGACATTTATTTTACACTTTTGTTAACCTGTAGATAATAACAGACAAATAATTAGCAATAAATTAAAATTGCGACTATAATTTGAGATTTAAACTATCCTATCTCTCAAGTTGGATCGAACTGCACATGGTGTGCGAATTTTATTATAATCGGTTAAGTGGTCCAGAGTCCATTGAGGACAAACATTGTGACACGAAAATACAGGCTATTCATACGTATTGTTAAATGAATGACGTGACCTCCGGGTGGTAGGTACTAAGAACAGTCTCTGGTGGTAGGCTTCGGCCGCGGCTTGTCACCACCCTCCGGGCTGGGCCAGTGCGTGAAGCGATTTTTTCGTGTTTCGTAATGTGGTTCGGAGAAGCCATCTACCTTCTAGGTCTTCATGTCCCATATTAGACCACATCGTCACTTTACATCAGGTGAGATTGTGGTCAAATGAAGGCTGTTCCAGCATAAAAAAAAAAAATATTTAAAATAAACAGTATTCTTTAAAAAAAAATCTTCACTTTTTGAGGTTAAAGAAAAACACTAACTTGTTTAAAATCATAGCAATTTGGTAAACTGCAAATGGCGGGGTGAGAAGCCTGCTTCATTAAAAACTTTAGTTTCCAATTTCCACTGCAATCAACTTTGAAAGAAAATATCTTTTAATTATCTTGTGAGTAGTTCGATCTTACAATGAGAGCAAACGTTAATGGCTATTAATTTTCTAATTACTCGCTAACCAGCGTTTGTTGGTGACAAGTCCTTTTAAATTTTGATATTAACAAGGCATTTTTAATAAGGGTTGCTGGTTCTAGTTATCTTTATTTATAATGAAAGAAAGCGAATAGATTAAATTTTACATAGATTATTGGTTATGATGTTGCTTATTTAGATTTTAGTTATTCGTCAGGGCAGACATCTGGCTAATGAAGTGGCGGGTTCAATTTTCATAAAAAAAAAGGATTATGAAATAAAAAACAATAAAAAATAGGTGAAGATATTACTCGTAGCAACATTAAAATAATGCTTCCCATTCTTTTTTATAAAAAAGATTATTCTCGTAATAAAAACCAAAACATAATAACTCTCTTAAAAAGGCTTTTTCTACAGACTTTTAATATTAAGAATATTCTTAAAAAAGTTACTAAATTGAATTTAATTATGAATAAAATATTTGAACAAAAATTATGTTGTTTCCCGAAGTTACCGATTCATGATAATTTTTGAAGTGAAACTTCTTTAGAATCGTAGTGATTTCAAACCGGATGCAAAAAGATGAAACGGAAATGGTAAGAGACACAAATACAATAGTCGCCTGTAATTAGTGAGCCAGAGCGAGAGAGCAGATTTCGGTGTGTATGTATATTCACTCACACTGTTTAATACTTGCTTACTATTCGAGCATTAATAACGTGTGTTAGTGTGTGTTATTAGTGAAAACTACCGTGTTGTTTGTGTAGTATCGAATCGAAACAAAATGGCGATTTTTTAAACAGTGCGTGCGTTTTTTGTTGTGGTTTTAAAATAATTTTAGTCCTAGTGTTACATACCTAATTCAAGATGCATACGCTGCGTTTGCTGTGGTCAGCTCAAAATGAAAATGTTTGGCCTATACGCCACAAAAGAAGATACATTTCTTGGCAGCAATTGGAAAGTGATGTGATGATGAAATACTAGAAATATTAGATAGCTATATTTAAAAAACTTTGTCGTGATTAAGGTTTTCAACGTCGTTAAAAGGATCTCTAGAGATATCTCTGGAAATAAAGGTAAATACCTATAGGTGAAATATTTTTTTGTTGTATCTGCCTATCAATACCCAATTGTTGTACTCTCAACCATAACATAATTAAAAATGGATTGTTTTCCCTCAAACATCACAAGAACATTCTCAAATCAAAGCACAAAAATATGCTAAATAAATACATCAGGTTTCCTGATATACCTGCTGCGAGGCAAAACTGTTAGCCAAGAGCATAGAATAATAAATTACTGCCAAAAGTAAGGTGGCAAATTAATAGAAAAAATTATGTGTATGTATAACCGGGCTATTTTATTTAAAAGTTTGAATGTTACAGGTTCTACAGAAAATATGGCATCCCCGGGGTTGTAAGGTGCAAAGACTGTAGCCACTTTCATATATTTAAACCGGTACAAGAATTTGTCCTTCATTTGGGGAAACAGTAATTTGAATGTTTATATGCAGGAATTACATGCAGCTAGAGAAACTGTGTGGCTTTTAGGTATGTTATTACATAATTGTGATGTATAATATTGGCTTTGAATAGTTCACTACATTATAATTTTCTTTTAGGTGATTCTGGCCATCCACAGCGGCCCTGGCTTATGACACCTATTTCTAATGCAGTATCCGCTACACCTGATGCATATTACAACAAGCAACACATTCAGGCCAGAGTTGTAATTGCAAAGCAAAGACTGGGTGCTGCATTATCAGCCAGACAAATGTGCCAAAATTATACAAGCATGATGTTGTGTGTTGTATAATAGGTATTGGGTTGGATTTTGGGCTTGAAGACTATTCTGATAATATAGGTAGCTATACCTTAAATTAATAGTAACTACATTTTCTTTAAGAAGTGTGTGTGACTTCAAAGTAAATTAATTTGTAATTTGTTGTGAAAAATCACAAGTATTTTAATAAGCAATAGATGACTTAGTTGGATGATGATGATGATAGTGAATTAAATTTTAGCCAAAAGTATGGTGGCAAATTAATAGAAAAAATTATGTGTATGTATAACCGGGCTATTTTATTTAAAAGTTTGAATGTTACAGGTTCTACAGGAAATATGGCATCCCAGGGGTTGTAGGGTGCAAAGACTCTAGCCACTTTCATATATTTAAACCGGTACTAGAATTTGTCCTTCATTTGGGGAAACAGTAATTTGAATGTTTATATGCAGGAATTACATGCAGCTAGAGAAACTGTGTGGCTTTTAGGTATGTTATTACATAATTGTGATGTATAATATTGGCTTTGAATAGTTCACTACATTATAATTTTCTTCTAGGTGATTCTGGCCATCCACAGCGGCCCTGGCTTATGACACCTATTTCTAATGCAGTATCCGCTACACCTGATGCATATTACAACAAGCAACACATTCAGGCCAGAGTTGTAACTGAAAACACCTGCATTATCAGCCAGACAAATGTGCCAAAATTATACAAGCATGTTGTGTGTTGTATAATATTGGGTTGGATTTTGGACTTGAAGACTATTCTGATAATATAGGTAGCTATACCTTATTACTTTAAATTAATAGTATTACTATTTCTTATAAAATCAAAGTATTTTAACCCGTTGACCCTCACCTCAGGTAATAAGGTCAGGTAAGCGGTAACCGGTTACCGTTTGGGGATTTACGAGTTAATAAGAAATAGATGACTTAGTTGGATTTTGATAGTGAATTAAATTATGTTTCTTATTCTTTTTCAGAACATATTGAGCGTCAGGAGAGTCACACTCCTCTGTCAGAAAATTACCTATTCCACTTTTGATCTCCTGAGAGGAAGAATAATGAGGGATCAACTTGTTAGGAGGTTATTCGAAGCAAATTGAAATTCTGCTGTAGTTTGTAAAAATAATGACAATGTTCAAGAATAATTTGATTAACTAAGTAGGTACAATAAAAGATTTAATTAATTTATTTAATTTTTATTTTTTATCTGGTCCATCCCAAATACCAAACTAAGGTCATATCTGGGCGCAGCAGCCTACAGTGCGCCGGTTCACTAAACAGTTGCAACCTCTTCTTCTAAAACCTGTTAATATAAATTATATTGTAGTTACTGCTTCGTTAGCCTAGCGCAATTTTTTTGTATCCGACGCCACGATATCGCCGACGATCTGCCATTGTCCAAGTTCACAACAAAATCCGATTCACACGGCAAAATCAAAGTCCAGAAAGAAATAGCAAGATGTCAAGCAAACGCAATATCGGAGTCTAAGAGCACGCAGTAGTTAGGTACACGGGGCAATGTCAATCAGTCCTTAGACAGTCCGGGTCGCGTAAAAATTGATAGAAAACCGAAAGAGCAGAGCACACAAAACACAACCGAAACGAAAACGCAGAAGTATTCTCTGCCGTCCCTATCATAAGTGCAATAACTAGGTAAAAGCTACTTTCGAGAAAAACGCGCATAAAGATTTTTTTTTGTTTTTCATGTATCTCAATTTCTATACAAGGTATCGACTTGAAACTTTCACAAGGCTATAGATTAGATTAAAATGTGTAGAATATTATGTAGTACCTTGAATTGGTAAAAGTGTTGGCTTAGTTACCTAAAATCACAGAATTTTACTTATGTTTAGTACTTTAATATAAATAGATAGAATGATTACTAGTCAAAACCGAAATAAGTAGGTAGTATAGTTATTTCCCTTATCATTAGCAATTTAACATATTTCACTTTTGAGTAGCAGGCAATCCTATTTTTTCTTGTATGTTCAACCGATTAGTGCAATAGGCGTCGAATATAATTATTTCGGTTTTCATTAGTAAAACAAGCTTAGATGTCAGAGTTGTTATATTATATAAATACGAGTTGGATATTTAATTTATAACAGGTAGGTACTTAGTATACGTAGTACCAGTACCTACATTTATTCTGTATAAATAAAACGATTTGGTATCTACGTAATTGAATCTTTATTTATTGTATGTCATACACACATAATCAAACGTCAAATAAACATTTTTTTTTATTCTTTAGCATAATATGGTATTATATTTATACATTGTTTGAAATCTATATATATGTAGGTGAAAGGTTTGACATAGTGATTTTAACAGATTATATCATTGAATAGTAATTCATTACGGGATTCATTCAGATCAAACGAACAATATCAATCACACAAATAATCTGAGGCTCAGTTTAACAAAGATATAGATAAAGTCAACTAGTAATTCCGAGAGCGTTTGCGCAGAGCAGAAGCCAAAGAAATAATGTCTCCCGGACTATTGGAACTGTACTTTAAATAGCAGTGCACTTCGTAAACAACCCCTCCACCTGCGCTCACTTGAAAAAAAACGGGAATGGTAATAGATACGTAAAAACTGTCAAAGAAGAAAACGTAGATCTCATTTTGCTGATTGATCACGAATATGTATTTAACTCTGTTTGACCCAAAACTCGAGTTATTGCACATAAGATAAGGACGGCAGTTCTGTCAATCTGTCATTGTCAAAAACAAAATGTAGTGCGGAACTATCGATTCGATTTTATTTAGAATCGATCAACATTATAACGAATCTTAATAGGATTGCAAGTTGCATTCCTTTAAATATGGCTTTAATATCAGGTTATTATAGATAAAAGAACCGTGCATTTATAAATAAATAAATAAATAAATACTTCCAGACAGTCCACACAACAACATCTAGCCCCGTGGTAAGCTCTTAGCTTGTGTTACGGGTACTAGACATCTGATATACTTAATATAATGTACATACATTAGATATTTTTTATTATACATATTAAACACCCAGACCAAGGAGAAAGTGCTTGCAGAACATACAATCACTTGACCCTCGACGGGAATCGAACCCGCTGCCTCTTGCGCCGCAAGCGGACTCTCGCCCACCGCGCCACTGAGGCAGGATTTCAATAACTATTGCAAACAAAGCTAACCCTTGCCGGGTCGATCGACCGATCGATTTTATAGATCATTCGCTTACTGATCGATTCATATTTCAAAAGGTTCAATCACTATTTTATAGTCATATTTCGAATGCAGATCATTTGATTTTGATTTGATATGCTTTTTTAGAACAGAAAATAACTGCGGCTATTACGAGACTGAGTCAATTATAAAAAAAAACCGTTGAAAATTATTTCAAGTTGTTTTATATAAGTGAAATTTATGGAGATATTATAATCTATCTATCTATGAATATCGAGTTATCGAATAAAACTCACAATATGCCTACTGTACACTGTATGCGGCTGCGTATTACAAAATGAAAAAAAATACAGCAAAAAGTTCATCAGAACGTTGTCGCGAGTTTCGTGCACGTAAAAAACTATTATTGAACAATCCAAATATAAGTGTTAATGTGACTAATGTAGTAAATGGTAAGTGTAAATATTTTTTGAAGTGAAACTTCTATAGAATCGTAGTGATTTCAAACCGGATGCAAAAAGATGAAACGGAAATGGTAAGAGACACAAATACAATGCTTTATTTAATTTCTTTGCGCGATACTTCGTAGTTGAGACTACGAAGTATCGCGCAAAGAGCTATTGCTGTATTTTATTTATATTATTTTGTAACATACTTTATGTAATACGCTTTATTGAAGTAATATAAATAATCCGAATAATTACAGATATATGATTGTTTCTCTTATCATTTTAGCAGATGCGTTCATTTACCCTTTTTTTCTATTCGATATATTATATCATAATTATAGTTCGTAAGTAGTAGACTCCAATCGTGCGTCATAGCTGACACACACACACACACTTTTTTTTATTCTTCTTATTCTTTCGTCGATTTACTGAAGTTTCACTTCTATCGTGTGTGAATCGCACACACACCTTTTTTTTACTTAATAACTAGGACAGATAATTCAATTACACTTGCTAATCTAAGTAAGTTAGTAAATACAACATGTACACCTGCTCTCATTACATCTGCTATTACTGGCTAACATCACATAATTGGCTAAAAACACAATAAACCTATTCTTACCTATCTCTTATTATGCGACTAATAAAGAGATATTTTTTTTATGCTGGATAAGCCTTCATTTGACGAAAAAATCGCTTCACGCACTGGACCAGCCCGGGTGGATTTAAGAAAAACCCCCGAATCCAATGCCTTAATTTCCTTTAAAATAAAACACTAAAATACCTCTATTGTGTAATGTGCATGCGATGCGCTTTCATTTAATACCCTACTCGAGTATAATTGCAGATTTTCGGTTTTCCTTCCCCACTCTAACCCCCATAACTTTTAAACGACTCATTCGATTTTCATGAAACATATCTAGGAACACTTGCGTCAGACTCACCTTTCTTACATAAAAAACTAAATCAATATCGCTCTATCCGTTCAGGAGCTATGATGTCCCAGACAGACAGAAACACCGACAGACAGACACGTCAAACGTATATATGAATAAGGTACCTACGTTTTTTATCAAACGTTCTGTTACCTCCTATAACTCAGACATAATTAATAATAAAACAATTTTATGAACACGGGAGTATTTATCGTCAAACAAGTCTTACAATCGTACAAATCAAGTCAAGTAACATGAGCTGCCGTTACAAATTTACTACATTACTATTACACATCAGAATTTGATCAACAAGTATTTAATAAGTAAAAGTTAGCCTTCATTTGGAAAAAAATCACTGATACTAAATACCGAAACTTCATAAAATAATTTTATTCAGCAGAAATTAATTTAATATTACGTTAATTTTACTTTGCCGTCACTAAAATTCTTTGGTGTAAAACTCACACCACAGATTTGATAACTTCATGTCACTGAACTCCTATGCAAACAAGCACTATTATTTCAATTTTATTACCCCCTAACCATAAACCTAAGTAAACCCGACGAAAATATCTTATATTCCCAACGACCGTAAATCTGGCATGCACTAAAACAGACAGACAGACAAATGTACGCTAAATAAAGTTACAATTTACATTCTTCAAGAACGCCGGCCGCCGCGTCGCATTTTTGGTCTATTCTCGTACGGTTTTATTGTGTGAATTTGGACAAGGGTTTTAGACGGAATTGGAGTTATTTCTTAATCTTCTTTACAAAATCTTTTATATAAAAATGAATTGTTTTTCGTTAGTCTGATTAAAACTCGAGAACGGCTGGGCCGATTGAGCTGATTTTGGTTTTAAAATGTTTGTCGTAGTCCAGGTTAGGTCTAAACGGTAAGCAAAAATTTAATAATTGCCGGGTTTTTTTTTATAATTAACTGTGCGAAGCCGGGGCGGGCCACTAGTAAACAATATATTTTTAGATTCGTTATGTTTTTTGTAGGATTGGAATTATTTAACAGTCGCACTATATTTTGGTACAAACTTTATTATTATAGGACTGTTTCTGTGGTTCTAGTCTCTCCGAGGGCTCAATAGTTTGTATGTTACGCAAGCACTTTCTCCTTGGTCTGGGTGTTTAATATGTATATATCTATCTATGTATGTCTATTATATTAAGGCCACCTTGTTTCGAAGATTTAGGCATTTTACTCGCCCAGTCGACTTGCGTGCGCGTTTCGCGGGAGCCGACTTGATATGAACTCCGGCGACGGCAAGAACGCACAGTATAACATAATGCAGTAGCTACGGTGATTTTTATTGACTGTATTCTTTTAGTATATTGATTATTTTATTGACTTTATTCTTTTATTTGATTGAAATGAAAGTTTATAGTAGTAGGTATGTAGGTATTGAATGTAAACATAGTTTTTCTTACTAAACTTTTTGAATTAATGAGGTGATAATGATGATTGAAGAGTTTGTGTTATAGAATACAAACAACAAAATGAAAACAAACATAATTGTTATGTACAATATTTATTCTCGTTTATAAAATAAAATACATTTTATATGAGGAATAAAATGATTAAATTTCATTGTAATTTAGAGTTCTAGTGCTAGGTCCTGATGGAAATTAATAATGTTTTGCGATAAAAAAATCTCTTTTTCTTTATTTTCGGAATCGGTGGATTCGCATTCAAGTGTCAGATTCCGTATAGGTATACCACGAGTGTGTCTGGGGTTGACGATTTCTGGCAGCAGACATTGGACAAATAAATTAATAAATAAATATTGACGAACAATCCACACAACAACATCTAGCCCCGTGGTAAGCTATAAGCTTGTGTTACGGGTAGGTACTAGACATCTGATATACTTAATATAATAGACATACAAAGATAGATATTTTTTATTATACATACTAAACACCCGGACCAAGGAGAAAATGCTTGCAGAACATACAAACACTTGACCCCTCGGCGGGAATCGTACCCGCTACCTCTTGCACCGCAAGCGGACCTCCGCCCACCGCGCCACTGAGGCAGTGGACAGGTGGTAAAAGTGTGATAATTTTGATTCCATCTTTGATTTCCAAAATTCATCATCTTTTTCGATTTTTCCGATATGTACTGGTTCTTTTTCCCCAAATACCAAATAGACATTGCCGTCGCGACGGCAATATCGCGGTTTTACAAGTACAAGTTGTCCTTGTACTTGTAAAACCAATTACGGTTTTTATTAATTGTTGTAGTTTCACTTCTGTCGTGTGTGAACCGCAAACACACCTTTTTTTTTCACGTCGCACGTCGCTCGTCGGGCGGGAAGAGCACTGGCACAGGTCCGTCGTCGGTAAGCGCCACCGCGCGACTGACGAAGCCTGCGGGCGTCGCGCCGCTCGCGGGTTTGTAGGTATTTAGGCATAATTAATAGGAAAATAACACTACAACACGCACCTCAGCGATTTGCACTAGAAAAATGATTTATCTAAAGATTGGTGTAAAAACAAGGTCAATAAATTTATTATTTTAGGCACAGTATTGAAAATGTTTTTTAAAAAGAGGCAACTTTGGTATTTTTTTCTATCGAGCGAAGTTCATCTTATTGTGTAAATGTAAGCGAATTGCACTCTGTAAGATCCTCAACTGATACATATTTTTTTTTCAGAATTTTACGTCAATTTTTGACTGATTCATATTGATTTTAAAAACAGCATTTGCGGTATAAGGGGCCCTTAAGTATATCAGATGTCTAGTACCCGTAACACAAGCTTAGAGCTTACCACGGGGCTGAATATTGTTGAGTAGATTGTCCGGAACATATATTTGTTGCAAGACATTACGTACCTAGTATCTTTAATTGGTTTAGTATATATAGATAATAATATATAGATATAGATAATGTTATGTCTAATAATACTAACTTCAAAAATAAAAATCCTAGTTAAAATTATTAATTACCTAAAGCCGATCGCGTTAGATAAAGGACCTGTAATTGTCACCTAATTAATACCAATTAATTATAGTTTTAAGCACTTTTTAAGTTTTATAAAATAGTCTACAAAAAAATTCTAAAGCAAGTTCGTGACTTTCTTTTTTAATTCCAGTTCCATTCTAGTTACTAATTCGCACACATTTTTAACCCCCGACCAAAAAAGAGGGGTGTTATAATTTTGACGTCTCTGTATGTCTGTGTGTCTCTGTCTGTCTGTCTGGGACTTCATAGCTCCCGAACGGATGGAGCGATTTCAATTGCGTTTTTTCTTGTATGAAAGGTGAGTGTTCTTAGACATGTTTCATGAAAATCCGTTGTGCCGTTTAAAAGTTATGGGAGTTGTGTGGGGATGGAAAACCGAAAAACTCCAAATATACTCGAGTGGGGTATTAAATGAAAGCGCATCGCGTGCACATTACACATTATTATGGTGTTTTACTTTTAAGGAAATTAGGGCATAAGAATCAAAGGTTTTTCTTAAATAAAAAATTTAGATTTATTATTTACAAATAATATAGAAAAAACAGTGTTGAGATGACGGGTGATAGAGGGAAATGGAAGGAGAAAACCATGTTGTGCCGACCCCACGTAATGTGGGATAAGGTCAGGAAGATGATGAAATAATATAGAAAAACTTTCTTGTTGAATTACTAGACTTATGTTTTTAGAAAGTGATTAGACGTGGGTTCGAGTCCCGCATTTCGCTAGTAAGCTAGCCATTTTGTAGCTTTTGAGTATATATTTCCAAGCTATACATGTTGGCCAAGCGTTACCGAGAGAAGGGCAATGCCAGCGAATGCCAGTATAATTAACATTATCTTGCCATAGCTCCGTGCTCCGAGCCGTGTTGGCTTAGTGGGAGGACACCTGACTTTCATTCCGAAGGTCGTGGGTTCAAACCCCGCCACGCACCTCTGGATTTTTCTTCTTGAGAAATTTATGTGCGCTTAAAACACGTGCTTTAACGGTGAAAGCAAACATCGTGAGGAAATCGGCATGTCCTGAGAACCATAAAGAATTTGAAGGACATGTGACATTCACCAACCCGCACTTGGCCAGTGTGGTGAATTAAGGCCTAATCTCTCTCGCCAAGAGAGAAGTCCCTGTGTCCAGTGTCCAGCAGTGGGAACGTTAATAGGGTGATGATGATTGCCATAGCTCAGTGCGCTCGCCTAGTTATCCGAGTAAAGTAAAGTGCCAAACGTGTATAGAACACATTTGCGTAGCCAAAGCCCTACCACGAGTTGCCACTTACAACATGTTGTAATCCCATGCATTTGACAGATTTCACACACAGACAGATCACAACTAAAATTTCATCATTATCTGTCAAATGTATAAGACTACAACATGTTGTGATCTCCATCAGTCGTAAGTGACAATTCAATTCAATTCAATTTATTCAGTTACAATTCACAAATCGTATTTGAATGTCTTAAAATTAAATACAATAACTTAGACTATAAAGATTTTAAAATAACATGTCAAAAATATAAATAACATAAAACGGAAAAAATAAAAATAATAATAATAATAATTTTACAATGTATTTTGAGAGGCCCTAGAATCATTAAAAACATAAAAACTGCAACCATTTCAACTAAGTTACTCTGTTTAAGTAGTCATCAACAGAGTAGAAGCATCCATTTAATAATAATTTTCTCAATTTATTTTTAAAAATGTTTGACAACTCGTGGTATACCTACTTTACACAACTTGCGACCACTTAGGCACCGCCATTCGGAGAGCTGTCCGTTTTTCTGAACAATTCAAAGGCGCCCGCGCGAACTGGGCCAATAGTGTCTAGTCATGTTAGCTTTTCCCATTTGCATTGGTTTTCGATAAACTTGCCGAACGTGTAGGCAGTAGCACTTGCCTTGTATTAATTTGCCTACGCTCACGTTGGCCTAAGCTCGACCAATAGTTTTGCAGGCTTATCATAAAGACGGACAGACGCGGCGTGGGATTTTAACTAATAATATGTAGAGATGCGAAAGGCCTAATGTATGCCATCTACAAATAGAGTTTAAGTAACCAAGTTTAACCAATGAAAAATATCAATTTGATCTCAGTGACTCGGTATATTATCTGAATTTATTCTGATCTGAGTCTGAATAGAGAAATCGACGTTATTATTAGCGTAACTACAAAATAGTTGGGGTACGTTAAGAGTATTTTAAAGCCAAATTCATTTCAACTATTTTCAGCGCTTATTATATAACTCATTATAGTCAAATCGCTTTTGTGGATTGCCAATGATTTTAAATTCTAGATATGCCCTAATGTAGAAATCTTTGGTACTGATGTTTGACATTTGGCCTATAATTGACTGTAATTATAGACTTATAATAAATATATGTTTATTGTGTTGTTTTTATACTTGCGAAATGCACACGATGGTATTTGTGATATTTTTTACTGAAAAATATTCGTAGTGAAACTTCTTCGTCCAGTCGCTTTGTTGTCAAGATGTGCACTGATATACTGTAACTATGTGTTATAACTAGTTTACCTTTTAAAACTCAAACATGGCACCGGCTCACTAAGCTAATGGCATATCTAGGATTTTAAATCCTTGGTAATAACATTAATATTCAGTTCTGCTTAATGAATTTTGCTGTGTATCTTTTAAATTTACAAAGCAACTAGAGGCAAACCATCCTGGCCAGTTTAAAAGCAAAACAAATGGAAATAAGCGAAGAAACAAAACTGTATAAACAGTGTCGGAAACACAATTTCATGCACTAACCTGCATATTTCAAACAAATTCAGAGCTCCCTCTGAAAATAATGCATTTTTATATAGGAAATAACCTCTGTCTGCCTTTCATTAATGTTTCATATGTCAACAGGGCACAGAGATGGAGCCAGGCGTTATATAAAATAATTTGTTTTTCACGACACATGATATTTAAGATTTTCCCAAGGGAATAAATATTTAGGTATCACAAAACAAAAGACGTATCTGACTTCTGCCTGCTTACAGGGCGAATTGAAAAAAAAAACCTAAAACTGTTTTAAGATATTATAAAATTATATTTATTAAAAAAACACATATATGATATTTTTTTCATGTATACAAACCTTGTCCTAAAAATAACAAACACAAAAGAAATAATCATTCAAATTCTTGTAGTAGTTCGGAAGTTATTCGCGTACATACATTTCGGCAATGCATTTATATATAGTAAGATTCAGATATAATAGACATAGACATAGAGACATAGACAACGTTTATTTGCTACAAAGTCATACAAGAAAACACAAATAATTAATTAAAATTGATAGTAGTTACATAAATAATAAATAAATAAATAAATAAAGGCATCGAAATTGGGCAACGAGTAGAGAGCCAGCAGAAAATGAGCTTCCTTGCGCTGCGCCACCTTATGCCCACGCCGCCCAAGCCGCGCGCTGGCGCCAGCTGGTATGGGGAGGGCGGAAGTATCATTCGATTTGACGTATGCTTCCGTCTGGATTAGGTCCCGCCCTATCGTTGGGATTTGTAACTAGCAGCTCGCCCCGGATACGCACGGGTAATTCAAAATCCCGGCAATTATTAGAATTTTTCTCGCCGTAAAAACCATCCGTGAACTGCAACAAACATTTAAAAAAAAATGGCTACATTGGCGTTGTTGAGGTATGCGCTTAGCAACACATTTTACGATTCATTTTTATATATTACTAGCTGTGCCCTGCGGTGCTACCCGCGTTATAATGGATGAAGTACTCTTAACCAACAGCATATTTATTTGAATAAAGATTAATATTATTATGTTGATACAACTTAAACAAATTATTACGACCAAATTAGGTACCATAAAAACGGTTTTTGTGAGTTAATCTTAAAAGATAGACATATACTATCGCAGACTGTTTTTTAGATTGTTAAAAGAGCTATTATTCTTTAATACATATTTTTTGTGTATCTTGAACCGTTTTCACGGCGCACGCAACGGAAGGCTTCAAAGATGAAATAATTTCTCCTGTTTTTTACACATTGACCACTATATCTTTGCTCCTATTGGTCGTAGCGTGATGTTATATAGCCTATAGCCTTTCTCGATAACTGGACTATCTAACACAAAAAGAATTATTCAATTCGAACCAGTAGTTTCGGAGATTAGCGCGTTCAAACAAACAAACAAACAAACTCTTCAGCTTTATAATATTAGTATAGACTAGCAATTCACGCCACTGCCCGTGTTCTATGGATTTTTCAAACGAAGTATTTTGCCCTTCTCTATGAAAAGGATAATAAACAGTGAAAAGAAAATGGTTTGTTTTTTTAGATAAAGATTAAGACGCATTAGTAACACTCATGATTTAAAATAGATTAAGTAGTTTAACTTCAAAAGTGAGGTTTAGCACTTATTGAAAAACATTACGAGTAAAAAAAATATTAAATTAATTTTTTTTCGCTCTTATCTCAGGATAAGCGCGATATAACAAAAAAACTCTTTAGCTTACAATATAAGTAATACCTCTAGATATTGCTCATATTTTTCTATTACTATATCTATATAAACCTATTTCCCTATCTGTAGTTAAAAACTACGATAGAATTATGCGATAAAATCTTATCATAGTAAGCCTTATCCTTAATCTATCCCTGTGCCAACAAAGCGCAGGTAAACACTGAGATGGCGGAGTTGGAAATAACAAATATTTGGCGCCTACAGCCGTGTAAGGCAATTTGCTCTAAAGATTCCAGCGGAATTATGGAACTTCTGAACATGTGTCATCAAGTCTTTGATGTTGAGAAGGATTGTATTATTACACGGTATATAGACGAGTTTGGTATTATGGGGATCTAGCAACCTTTTGCTATCGGGGAATATTACGTGTTTCAAAGTTTGCTTATAATGTACATTAATTAAAGACTCGAGTCACTGTCGTAGTAAAAGTGACAGTGGAGCTATATGAGAGAGAGAGAGAGAGAGAAAACATTTATATATCTATATCTATATATCGCGTCCTACGACAGATGGTCGTAGGAGCGGAAAAATTATTAGAATCAATTACATGGGCAGATGATTTAATCTATGGTTTCATCTTTGAGAGAAACCTTTTTCCATCTTTTACATCTTGATGATTAAATTTTGAAAAATAAAAGGTCAGCTTTAAATTTAACATGGACCAGATAAAATTAGTGTCAATCCAATTCAATTTCTTAAATTGGACTCTGCGCTTGAAACGTCAGTTTGCCAGTGCCAAGTCAACTAAAATTATAAAGTGAAAAAGATGTTACTCAGTTGAACGCCATTTTGCGTCCATAATAATCAAAATTATTGTCTACCGTCCATGTTCTTCCTTTGTTATAGTAGAGAAATCGATTCGTGAAGTTTAACTAATTCAGACAGTCCAGTCAGGTGGTTCTTACTTTGAGAAGGAGGTCAATCGTTGAAACCATTCCGGATTCGAGAATGCCTTTACGTCAAAATAGGGCCAACGTGCCTAATCAGAGTGGTGATGCAATATTGAAATTTGGTTATTTTCGGTCAAACCTGCGGCCAAAAAATACTGAGTCAGAGACCATTTATAAACCTTTTTAATAGATGTATTTATTTTCTTTGTGTGTAATATTTCATGTAATTTATTACAGCTACAAAAAATGTTGTTCAAACTTACTCTCAGAACCGTGAAATGTGTACCGATTAATATGTAATG
Source organism: Gymnoscelis rufifasciata (assembly GCA_929108375.1). Taxonomy (NCBI): domain Eukaryota; kingdom Metazoa; phylum Arthropoda; class Insecta; order Lepidoptera; family Geometridae; genus Gymnoscelis; species Gymnoscelis rufifasciata. The sequence continues at coordinate 4,731,929 of OV815317.1, read as the reverse complement.
GGATAAATGAGGAAGTATTTAAAAACGAGACATTAAATAAGATCTTTAAATAGTGACAAAGCAGAGAATCGTAGATATTATTAACTGTTTATTTAACAGATATATGCCTGTTATTTCATAATATTTTTGTCCATAAATGCAATTTTTGGGAAAAAAATATTATGAAATAACAATGTTCCTGTGTTGTGTACAATAAAGCTTTTTTGCATTGTATTGTATAGTAAATTTACCGTAACAAATTTATGATTTTACTTCGCATACATACAATACTATTTTTTTTATTCTTCATCCCCCTATTAAAGTTCCCACTGCTGAGACACAGAGACTTCTCTCTTGACGAGAGAGTCTTAATTCACCACTCTGGCCAAGTGCGGGTTGGTGAATGTTACATGTCCTTAAAACTCGTTAAAGTTCTCAGAACATGACGATTGCCTTGCGACGTTTACATGCACCGTTAGAGTACGTGTTGAGAGCGCACATATGTTTTCAAGGAGAAAAATACAGAGATGTGCGGCGGGGTTTGAACCCACGACCTTTGAAATTAATTTCAAGTGTGAGCACACTTGAATTTAATTCCAAAGGTCGTTACTCGTACTTAGCCATTACTGGGTTTGATAGTAACAATTTAATCCATACTAATATTATAAATGCGAAAGTAACTCTTGTCTGTCTGTTCCTTTTTTTCATTCTTCTCTAGAGCCTAGGAAACGACATAGGCTACTTTTTACCGTGAATTGTCATTCCACGTTAAAATCCATTATAACGTGGGTAACACCGCGGAGCACTACTATTCTATATATATAAATCTTCTGTACGTGTATTAGTCATTGAACAAAATCGGTCCAGCCCTCCTAAACAGCTGGAACGATTTTGATGATTTTTTTTTGTGTGTGTCTAAGTGGGTTCGAGAATGGTTTAGATCCACAATACGGTCAACTAGGTGCGGGGGCCAACCCGCACTTGGCCAGCGTGGTGAATTAAGGCCTAATCTCTCTCGTCAAGAGAGAAGTCCCTGTGTCCCAGCAGTGGGAACGTTAATAGGGTGATGATGAGGTGCGGGGGCGGACCGCTAGTACGTCATAAAATAGATTGGTGTGGTAAACCGTAAATAACAACAGTATTTTGTTCAGCAAACAGTAAAACAATCAGGATATTTTATATACATCAATTGCCCATTCAGTTATTAAACTATCATCAGGATCACCCATTACGAGAGGCTAAAAAGGGTTTTCCCATCGGCCGCTATAAATATCTTGGAACGGGTTCAGACTATTAGGATATGGGACCATCAATAGTTCTCAATGATCTCGCAACGGTGATTCAATTTTCTCCTTCAAAGATTTTTAAATTATCTACGGTTGGATGAATACTGTAGCATACATGTTACAAAGTTTAAATAGATGTATAGATGTTAAATTTAGTTTTTTTCTTGTAATATAATGTTGGTAACCTGACATTGTAATAAAATTGATATAGTAATAAAATTGTAATATAATGATGGTAACCTGATATTGCAATATAATTGAAATAGTAATAAAATTGTAATATAATGATGGTAACCTGATATTGCAATATAATTGAAATAGTAATAAAATTGTAATATAATGATGGTAACCTGATGGTTGGTAATGGTTAAATGCTCAAAATGCTAGCAATATTGCTAAATTATCATTGCTAGATATGTAAAAAAATATTTGATGATCTGAATAAATTATTTTGTATTGGTATATATGAAGCATAGATGATAGAGGAGATATACTAACATTATTAAAATGAAGAGTTTATTTGTTTGAACGCGATAATCGCAGGAACTTAAATCTTATCAAGAGTCATGAAAAAAATAATACCGCGGCAAAATCCAAAAACACGGTCAACTGTCAACGGTTGCGTGTAAAGTTAGTAGTAATTAATACAAGACATAAGAAAATTTCATACAATAAACAAACGATTATTTATCATAGCTTCAATTTGTTTGTTTTATCATCACAACAGGCATATATCATTCAGTTCAAGACATATTATTATGCATATTCATATGCCTCGTTGATTGTACTAGGCTAAAATGACAAAATTTTGGATAATGCATAATAATGTGCACTTTGACAGATAATAGGATTTGTAACAAATCCTAGAACATAATTGGTGTAAGTTCAAATTTTAATTCAAATCGTCAAAGACTTTGTAAAATAATCAAAATATTACAGACGAAAAAAAATCTAGAAAAAAACACATTTCATGGTACCATTCTAATTATTTTGACATTCAAACGAATAAAGAATAAATAGTATTATACTCTGTATAGAAAATAATGCGACGAATGTAATTTTAGGAATTCGTTGCATCAACTTCACGCTTATGTTGGAGAACATGAGCGTGCAAAAACTTAATGGTATTTTAAGGTAAAATATTTTTTTTTTATACGTAATGTTTGTAAGTTGAAAAGTAAAGTTAGTACAGTAGTACGCTACTGTACTAACATAACGTACGTTTCAGAATACCCAAACTTCAGTAAGAATAAAAAAACCGAAATTTTATCTTAAAATTTCTGTTTGAAAACCATAAATCTCTGATAATGACCGGCGATATATCCCCTCTGACGTAAAATCCCAACTTTTATCGTACATCAATTAGCTCCCAGGAGATCCACAAACCACTTTGATCCGGATAACAGGATAAAACTGAATCTGGCCAGTTATCAGCCGGTCGAAAGGTCTATAATCACTTTAGAAATATCCGTGCTTGAACCGTAATTATGTTTATAAAGGTGAATCGACGTTTTGCGTGTTTTAAATATTTACCTGCAGTTTATTACGAGGCTACTCTTCTAACAAAATTCGAATAGAATAGAATAGAAAATACTTTATTACACACCCAAACAAAGAAACAATACAATAAGAAATTAAAACTAAACCTATAATTCGTAATGGGCGGTCTTATTGCTTAAAGCAATTTATTTCAGACAATCTAGTAAACCAAGCAATGGTTAGTATTGCCAAGGACGATTTCGCTTTGTCACATGTAAATGAGCGAAATAGCTATATATTTTAACCAATGGCTTTTTTAATCGAAAATTGTGAAAAAGTCCTTAAAAATTGTGTTAGATACTAGCCAGACAGTTCTCACAATAAGTAAATGTTGTATCATTGCTATATAGTACCGGTGGTTGTAGACAAATTGACATAAAAAACAAAACAAATACAAAACAAACTTAAAATCTTCTAACTCTGAGAATGAATCAATATGTGTTGTGCAATCGATAGTTTTCTTATCTTATCTGAATTGTGTTGCTGTATAATGTACCTACTAAATAAATGTATTCTTTCTCTATCCGATTTTGTCAAAATGGCGTTCAACTGAATAACATCTTTTTCACTTTATAATTTTATTCAACTCGACACTGGCAAATTGTCGCTTCAAGCGCAAAGTCCAATTACAAGAAACTGAACTGAACTGAACTTTCTCTCTCCCATTCTCTTTCTTTGGTCCCAAAATCGAACAGTTCTAATCCCATTTCAACAAGCTAATTCACTCGATGACCCACAACCTTTTGTAATCTCACCTCATTTTTATTCGAACCCATGAAGCTTTGCACCCTTCATTACTCTCTGAATGACTAAGCCCATTCACAATACCTAACAGTCCTTTTTGCCGACTTCCAATTTACTTGTATTTATATCTCCACGACTCGCAAATAAAACGAAAATTAATGGAAATACGCAAATTATGCGACAAAAGATAAATCAATCCCGACGACTATTTAATTTTATTCAAAACGACATTTCAATTGAAAAGGGTGCTAATTCGCAGAGCAAATTGAAGCGAGTTGAGCCTTGATCACTCAATTACTGCTGTCAAGCGCGACGCGTTCCTTAATAAAATGATATCCATTTGAGAAGACGGCGCGATCGCACTGACTGATGGTGTCAATTTCACCGGATTTAAAACCGGCGTGTGTCATCAAGTTCCGTTGGCTACTATGGGTTTTGTCGAATTTGTCGAGTCGAACAAGAACCGAACGTGTGTCATTTCTTTGAGAAGACAGATCAATTTGTGGGATTGACTATCCAGAAAACCAGGGAACGAGATTCGTAACTTAAATTAAAGTTTTGAGTCTGGCTGTTTGGGTATGTATATTTTATGCTGTCAATTCAGCTGCAGCACATCCCAACAATGTGCTGATGGAAATAGCCCTCAATCAAAGGTGACTAATTATTTAATAAGGAAGCTAATTGCATTCACAGCGGGACCGCAGTTTTGTCCAAGTCTCGGTCAATCTTGTTGGTCTGACCCGACGCTGCACTTGGCAATCCGTGGCTCCCTTCGAGAACTTTGAGCCCCAGACTTTATAAAGTTTTTTAATTACTAGTTAAAATGATTACCATTGAAATCGCTTTGACTGATGGTGTCAATGTAACCGGATTAAAAACGGGCATGTGTTATCAAGTTCGGTTCCTTACTATGGGTTTTTTCGAGTCGAAATAGTGTCAACAAATTGTGGTATCTATTTTACCGGATCGGTATCAAGGTTACTCTGTATAAATTCTTAACAAAAACAAAAGAAAAAAAACAATTGGAATGGATCACTCTTAAGCGATTAGACCGCCCTTTGTTCTTCTTCCTCATATCGGATTCTTGTAACTATTGTTTTGTTTTGGTTTACAATAAAGTGTTTTTGTATTTTGTATTTTATTTTGTAATAACAGTAATAGACACAACATTCTTTCGTCATGCATGAAATTCGTCTTCTCCATATTAATAGAGCCGTTGTGAGAATTGAATTCTCTGATCGTCCATAATGAGTTTTACTATTAACGTTGCCATGACCACATAATTGTCAGCAAATTAAAGGTACATAATACTTGTAGCATAGTACTGATTACAGAAAGCCTAACTGTCTTCCAAAGAATAACAGTATCGGAGATATAATAACTCGCCTCAATTCAAGGAAATCGCTGCCAAAATCTGTTCCATTACTGACATGTTTGTATGGGTTGTATTTGGGCTGTCTAGAGGTAGAACACAATTTACAATTACTCTTAGCTCAGTAGAAAATTATCGTGCCTTTGAAATTTTACTGTTGTTCAAAACGTGTTGTGTTGTTGTTATTTGGTGGTACGACATTCAATGAACAATGTTTTTATTAATTAATTCACTATACATTATTTAATACTGCTTTCAAAGAGAATATAATAAACAACGTTTAATAATAATAATAATAAATCATTTATTTCAGGCATCTAAGGCCCATTACATAAACATATCCCTTATAGACTAACATACATAAAAATATAAATCTTGTAAACTAAACTACTAACTGCTGTATTCTCGTCTTTACCTTTTCTGTGGTATTGTCGGTGTTTTCACGCTCATAAAAGTTTAACAAGAAAACCTGGTTCAATAGAAAACGGTAAACAAGCGTTACCAGTGTGTTTTTTTAACATCCGGTTTCAAGCATGCAGTGATTGCGATACAATGTTTTGATGAAATAATTGAAAATGTCTATATCGACAATAGGCAATGTGTAAGACTCGGTACTTTTTGGCATTGAAATATCATTTGCACAGAAATCTTGACTTTAAGACGAAGAAATAATTTCCATGTCTTAGAATTAGAATTAAGAGCATCATGCCTATACATTTTCACGCCAACTAATAACTCAATATTGACAACAAATAACATATATTTTTAATTTAATAAATGAAAAAGTGTAAAACAAATTAAATTTTTTTTTTTACTACATGCGAAAGTAAAAAAAATTTACTAATAATTTTCAATTTTAAGCAATTAAAAAAATTTAATTGCTTAAACTAAAAAGTGAAGTTTATTACTTATTCAAAATCGTTGAATTCATTTTATATCGGTCATAATTATATATATTTTTAATATTTAATTTCGTGTAAACTCGTAGTAATAGCGAAATGTGAAACAGTATAGCGGCGACCGCACCCTTGTCGCCTGTCTGGAGGCAAGATAGCAAAGTGCCTTGAATTTTAGGTGCTCATCTATATAAATAAATAATAACAGCTGTTTGCCCGTCGCTTCACCCACACTGGGGATTATTTTGCTAAATAATTATTTATGTTTGTAACCCTGTATAACTTTACAATAGTAATTGTAAAGTTATATTTTTTTCTGCATCCATAACTGACACAAACACTAGCTTATAAGCCTTCCTGAATAACTCTATTTACTTATGAAAGCTAGATCAGAATGTGTCTTGCTTTGCGTAAATTAATTAACTTTTCTCTTGATTACTCTATCTATCGCTGAAAACTTTATTCTTTATTAAATTCCGTTGACGACAGTTAGCGACATAGCTACTTCACTTTGTACTATGAAAATAAAACGACTCTTCTCGTGGAGGATTACAACAAATTAAAAAAGAGTTTTATAGTAATTATTGTGAACGATCAGAACAAAAGTAAGGTAGAGTATCTAATCGCTTCTTTGCTCTAGTGTAAAAATAGCGAAGCTACTAGATACGATATATTTTTATCCTAGTTATCTATATCAATTCTTAATTACCGGACATCAGTTCTACAAAGTTAAATAACATTTGGGCACGTTAAACCCAAGTTTTTATTGACTATTAACTGATCTTTGAACAGTTGTTGAGGCGGTAAAAAGTTTAACAGTAAATTTGTTGTTCTCTATTTTTATGAGCATATTCTATTAAATTGTGAATGAATACTTTTAGAAATAAACAGATTGTTTCGTCATAAAAAGTTCGAAGTCAACTTCATTTCAAGATGAAATTATTATTCAAAGAGTAATTTGTCAAAACAAGAAATTTTTCAGATATTAGGGTGCTTTCAATATGTGAGTTTTGGATCGGACCTCTGCAGTGCCGAAGCGCTGTGTAAGTTATGTTGTTTTTATGTACAGTGCAAGTTCATAAGCGCGGCATTTAATTTTGTCAGTTTTTTTGGCTTATATGATAAGATACAGTAATCAGCAGAACAAACTGATGAAATATAGTCCCAAAAGAATATAAGCTGTTTTTTTTATGCTGGATAAGCCTTCATTTGACTTCAATCTCATTTGATGTAAAGTGACGATGTGGTCTTAGATGTGGCATGAAGACCTAGATGGTAGATGGCTTCTCCGGACCACATTACGAAACACATAAAAATCGTTTCACGCACTGGCCCAGCTCTGAGGGTGGTGACAAGCCGCGGCCGAAGCCTACCACCAGAGACTGTTCTTAGCACCACCCGCAGGTCACATGTAGGGATTCAGAGGGTTATCACTTACGGACGTGAAAAGACAATACCCATATTTTACCAAGTTTTGTTTTGCTGTAAATTAGAAATTACTAATTAATGTGAAACGTAAAAATGTAAAATGAATAATGAATATTGTGCCATAAATAAGTGATCATATTTATCTCGATCCTCGATATTATTAAGATCATTTTTTCTTTTAAACAATAAAAGCTTAATTTGAAATTGACACTTTGGTATAACTTGTTACATCTGGACGACACTAGAAAATGTTTTGCAACGTTAATTTTGATCACTTACTTTTGCTGTTAACTGTATCTAGTAATTTAATAAATAAATAAATAACAGGGTAGCAAATTTAAAATTGGGACTCATCTAGAGATGTCACTACTAATTAGTAATCTAATTTTAGCCTCTCCTGTTAAAGGGTGTGCTAATTAACATTTGTTCTCATGACTGTATTTGTCGACGTTGTAACGAGCAAATAGCTAATTCCAGCCCGCGCCCATATTTGCCCAAATTCATAACAATATAACTTTTATTCGGTATACCCAACTTCGAAATTACTTTTTTATTCGAAGTGTTAACAGAGTTGATTAAATAAATTCATACATCACTGTCAAAGCAAGTTGGGTGCGGTTGATGGATCGTGCGGAATCCATTGGCGATGTTTTGAGGTCAATTGTTAATTACTTTTGTGAAAATAGAAAAGATGAGCACTGAATAATTTATACAGATTTTTTTACCCCCGACAAAGAAGAGGGATATTATAAGTTTGACGTGTCTGTCTGTCTGTGTGTCGGTCTGGGAAATCATAGCTCCCTAATGGATGGAGCGATTTCAATTTAGTTTTTTTTTGTATAAAAGGTGAGTTTTGCGCGAGTTTTCTTAGATATGTTTGATGAACATCGTATCGTAGTTTAACGTGCATTAAACTAGACATATTAAAAATTTAGAAAAATTTAAATTTATATTTAGGGTTCCGTAATCAAAACCTACATGGAAATGTCCGGAATTATTTATTTAGTACCATTTTTACAATGCCGTCGGCGTTAAACACTTTGCACAGGAATTAAAGTAAAAAGTAAAGTTTAATTTTGCTAATGCAAACGATAGCAATCAATCACGAACGTTAACAGTAAACAAAAAATGTTCTTAATTAATTTAATTTCTGGATCATCCCACAAAAAGGGGGGAGGATTTATTTTCGTAATTCATATTGAATCTGAACTTACTTTGATTTAATTATAAACTGCTATCTATCACTAAACTAAATCAAATATAAAATATTATAGTCGCACCAAACGGATAACTTGTTACATTCATTTAGTTCTGACTGCGTTAATTGTGTAATTCTTTGGTTTATTAATTAATTTTATTAAAACAGAAAAAAAACTATGAGGTTATTGTTTCCTTATTGCGTAAGCAACTGAATCATTGAAATTTCTATACACTACAATAATAGGTATGTGTTCATAAATATATCATCATCTATCTAAGACCGCCATTTGTCGCATAGTCCTAGTTCTTATGTGTTGTGTTTTTAATTATGTGCGCAATAAAGAATATTTATGTTATCTTATCTATGCAGTAAGTACGCATAAGCAGTCATGAAACACTTAGCACCTACAACCTCTTATGTTTAAGATTTGATAGTGTTTTAAGTTATTTAATTTATTATAAATATACGGGATGAGCTGGACTCTCACCTGAGCGCATGGCCAGACACCGCGTTGAATCGCGAAGAGTGGAAGAAGGGAAGGGAGGCCTTTGCACTGCAGTGGGACAGTGCAGGCTAAATAATAATAATAAATACACATCCTCCTCATCCTTATTTAGTAGAATAAGAATAAGGATTTTTGCCACAAGTATGGTAGTTGTTTCAAGATGGTCATCATAATAAAAATGTATCACATACTTGACCAAAATATTTAGTATACAAATTTTAACTTAAGATAGGTAATTTCTACAAATACTAACACTAATAATAATAATCTCATCTAAATAATTATATTGGGATAAATTCTGACACTGAATAAAATTGTTTGTCATATAATATACCTTTAATTTTTTTATAAACAAGTTTCGAGATCCTTATTTCCTTTCGGAATTCTATTTAATATACCACACATAGCAAAACTGTGGATATTCTATCCACTTGCACTAAGTGATCCTCACCATTATAATTCGCACGGCAACGCTCTGGAATTCGGTCTCTGCTGCATTTTCTAATAACTTCATCCTGAGTGTCTTCAAAGCAAGAGTGAATAGATACCTTCTAGATTTATCTACGTGACGACCTCTGTAGCTCGGAGGGCGAACGTCCGCTTGAGGCGCAGGAGGTTGCGGGTTCGATTCCCGCCGGGGGACCAGATTTTGTACGATCTACAATTTCTGGTTTCGGGTCTCGGTGTTTTCAATGTATCATAAATGTATTTACAATAAAAATGTATCTATGTAGTATATCAGTCACCTAAACACCCATTGTACAAGCTCTGACTAGTTTGGGGTTAGTTGATGCTGTGTGAGTAGTCCGGAAATATTTATTTATTTATGTGATTCATCATCATCATCAATGTACATCACAACATATAGACACTTACCATCAGTTAAGATCGTGAACAAACATAGAATTATCTCTCATAAAAAAAAAGGTGTGTGTGCGATTCACACACGATAGAAGTGAAAGTTCAGTAAATCGACAAAAGAATGAGAGGAATATATATAACAAGGGTAGGACAATTACAAAGTTAAGTTTAATTGTTTAAAAATGAAAGTATTTTGATTAATTTTAAAAGATATTTTATTTAACAAAAATATAATATTTTATATTTTACTAGCGGCCCGCCCCGGCGTCGCACGGGTATAAAATTTTCCCAAAAATTTTTCGATTTTTTCTCGCCGTAAAAACCATCCTATCTCTCAAGTTGGATCGAACTGCACATGGTGTGCGAATTTTATTATAATCGTTTAAGTGGTTTAGGAGTCCATTGAGGACAAACATTGTATATATACTTATTAAGATAATAACATACCACGCTGACATCTTACTATGAAGCTGTAATACGCAGCCGCATACAGTGTACAATAGTATTAGCTTAACGTTAAATGTTCTCTCGCTCTGGCTCACTAATTACAGGCGACTATTGTATTTGTGTCTCTTACCTGTCGTTTTTTCCGTTGCATCCGGTTTGAAATCACAACGATTCTAAAGAAGTTTCACTTAAAAAAAACATAAATGACTGCAGAACCAAATACAAGGAAGTGCCAAACTTTACACACTCTCCCGGTTTAACTTTGGGTTTCTTCGTTTAGAAGAAGGTTAGAAGATCCAAAATAAGCCATTTATTATCGCCAACGCGTCACGGCTCTTGCACCGACTAGTCTGATTTATGATTGTCACTTAGACAAAATTTAAGCGATTTATTTTTTTACAAAGATGTACTGTAGGTACCTTTATTTTTTCAAACATAAAACATGTTTCATTATCTAATTTTATACTAAACAAAAAATAACTATGAGGTTACTGTTCCTCTGATATTACCTAAAGTAGCTGTCAATAATAATAAATAATAATAGTATTGTAATCCAAAAAAAGTCTTCTAAGTAGCAAGTAAAATTCTAATTTTGCAAATAATGCATAACCTTTGCCAACCAGCCATTAGTTTCGACACCTCGTACTAAACTAAGCTTTAGACTTGTAATAATAATAATAAAAGCATTTATTTTAAGTAATATAGTCGGGAGGGCATCTCTACTAAGTTTAGATTTTCTATGCATTAAGTTATAAATAAAAATAATATCTATGCAGTACAAATTCATAAGGAACTTTAACAACCTCGTGTTATTACAACAAATTAATATACATAATATACTATGTGTCCCAATATTTTAGTAAATAAACAATAAATGACTACGGAACCCAACACAACTCAAAGCCACACACACTCATTGCCGGTTGCAATGATTGGTTTCTTCAGTTAAAAAGACCAAAAATAAGCAATTTATCGTCGCCGGCGCAACACGGCTCGACGCATGCGCTGTACCAACTAGTGTGATTTACGACCGTCACTTGTCATGCTGAAGTTTATTTGTTTAGCGAGACTGTTTTCTTTCGTTTTATTCTATTCTGGATGGTGGCGCCCGGTTCTTAATTTAATCTAATTTTATCTACATAATAATTTTAACATGACAGTAATTAATCTTAACTGTATTGTCTGCCGATACCTTAATTAATTGTTTAAAAATTTGCCGATACTTTAATAAATTAATAGTTTACGCATTGAGCAAAGTCGTTACGGGCCTTCTAGTTTATTATAGTAGGGTAGAGGACTAAAAAATAATAAATAAAATGATTCCCTAATTAAGATTACTTTAGAAAATTGTACCAATATGTATTATTTTTTCTTGCAAATGTAAAATTAAATCTATACAGTCATAGATGTTTCGCATGACGTAATGCTTTCAAACAAAATGTACTAAATGTATACGTCACTAAATAGACGTATACATTTAGTATGGCACTTAATTGATATAGCAAAAAGTAGGCGTCTAGTATTTTGATACGGGCAAATAGACGGACTATACAGAAAACCAATTTGTTATGTAGTCATCATGTCTCGATAGTCAGAGGATTAAAATATCAAGAATTTTATAAATATTATAAATTGTTATTTTGTATGAGGATATGGACTTTTGAATATTACTTTGTTTTCACAAAATGTATTTTACTATCTAGTAGATGCGAGGTGCTATAAACTCCTTTAGTACCTTACCAAACTTTGCATATTTACATATTTTGGATAAAGTGGCAAAATGAAATATTATTTGTATATTCACGTTCATAAATACGAGTATATGAGCATAACCACGGCTCTAAATACAAATGTACACATAATGGTTCATAAAAATCTTCAAGATTCACCAATCACAAATATTTAATGGGCCAAATATAAAAAAATAGTTGCGGTGTAAAAGAACTTTCATTTGTTAAAATTATTGTTGTGCGATGTACAAAAAGAGTACAGATGTATATACATTTTCAGTAGTAAGTTAAGATATTAAACAGATGTTTTTGAACCATTCTGTGTTCATTTGTATTTAGAGCCTTGGTTATGTTCATATATTTAAGACCGCGAATGTATCATAACGACGTCGATCTCTTACGTTTAAACACAACTCGTTACAGATGAACGAATGGAGTTGAGCATTAAGACCCACGATGTGATATGATTACAAGGGTTAGTACCGCTATGCTCGAGATCTTAAGATCTAACATTAATTTGTACAATTCTAAGTGACTCTTCTATACTTGCTGGCAGTCTTTATACATATATTTAATAATAATAATATAACTCTTTATTACATTCCTGGATAAAACAATACAAAAAGGAACTTAAAGCTATATACAAAATGCGTAATGGGCGGTCTTATTACTTAAAGCGATTTCTTCCAGACAATCTATGGATGGATAGGAAAATGCACAGCAAATAACTGGACAGATCTTATAGAGCCTACTTGAAAAAAATAAATAGCATTGTTAGGGTTCCGTGCCTAATGGGTAATCTGATTACCCAAATGGGCTCTAGAGGTATACGTAAAAGCCGTGTTGGCTAAGTGGGAGGACACTCGACTTTCATTCCGAAGGTCGTAGGTTCAAACCCAGCCTCGCACCTCTGGATTTTTCTTCTCGAGAAATTTATGTGCGATTTAAACACGTGCTTTTAACGGTGAAGGCAAACATCGTGAGGAAACCGGCATGTTCTGAGAACTTTAAAGAGTATGAAGGACATGTGACATTCACCAACCCGCACTTGGCCAGCGTGGTGAATTAAGGCCTAATCTCTCTCGTCAAGAGAGAAGTCCCTGTGTCCCAGCAGTGGGAACGTTAATAGGGTGATGATGATGATGATGAGGTATACGAAACACTCAAAGATTTAGAATTGAAACTGTGTCGTCTGTCTGTCTGTCACCAAGCTGAATCGCACGAACGAAGATCTCTATCTATCAAGATATTGAGGTAAAATTTCGGGTTTTTTTTTAGTGGATGATTCCTCCTAAGCTAAAAGGCCGCCCTTTGTACTTCTTTCCCTTATACGAATTTTGTGACTTTTTTGTTTTACTATACATGAAAACGTTTTTAGATTTTTTATCTGTAAATTATATATAACATCAATGTGTCTGCTTTTAGTTGTAGGATATCCAAAAGTAATAAATTACAGAAGTCTCAAGTAAATAGTGAACAGTAAACAACAACGCAATCAAAGTTTCAGCCGATCCCAGCCTGCAAGTGTAGAAACTTCTTAATAAGTGGGAACGCGTCTCGCTTTGAAACGTACACTTTCTTGTCAATTACTTGGCAATTTAATTTTCCAGTTCGCATTTGTACCGTCAACTGTTGTAGATGTAGATTATGAGAATGACAGATGGGCATCTTAATTTACAATTTTAATGAAGACTCAATTTCTCAGTCTACGATGACCCTTGTTAGACGGACGAGAGGTCATTTGGGTCGAACGTCAATTTTACTCAAAAGCAAAGGCTTGAAGCTAGAAATTTGACGACCTCTGTGGCTCAGTGGGTAGAGGTGCGCCTGGGGTGCTAGAGGTTGCGGGTTCGATTCCCGCAGGCGCGGGCGACCAGATTTTGTGCAATATACAATTTCTGGTTTCGGGTCTCGGTGTTTTCAATGTATCATAAATGTATTTACAATAAAAATGTATCTATGTAGTATATCAGTCACCTAAACACCCATTGTAAAAGCTCTGCTTAGTTTGGGGTTAGGTGATGCTGTGTGAGTAGTCCGGAAATAGGTATATATATTATTTTAACCGACTTCAAAAAAGGAGGAGGTTTCTCAATTCGACCGTATACCTATATATATATTTATAATATATATATAGGTATACGTGTAGATAGATAGTAGTAGATAGTAGATAGATGTAAATGTGGGAGGGGTCAGAGTGCTTCTTCGCAAAAAATAATTGAGGCATCAAAATGCATTCAGTATTTTTTCCGTGAAAGACCAACAAACACACTTATAGCCTTTACAAACTTTCGCTTTATTAATATTAGTTAGATTTAGAATAAACAGTTAAAACAACAGAACAGCAAGTTAAGTTTTCTATGAATCCTTACCTTCTAGGTCTTCATGTCCCATCTTAGACCACATCGTCACTTTACATCAGGTGAGATTGTGGTCAAATGAACGCTTATCGATCATAAAAAAAAAAGAATCCTTGCCCAAACCATATCACCCATCTTCAACACTCATTATGCTACACACAGGGCTCAATCCTGAACAAATTACGTTTAATTCGCACTAAATTGTAATCGTAGTTGTTCTAAGATTATTATGCTTATGGCTATAATAGCTCAACTACCAATAAACCAGCAATGTGAGTTTCAGAGTCTAATCAAATATAAGTAGCTTGATATTGTAGGACCTTCCAAGGACAACGATTTTGTCAAGCATACCTAACAGCTGAGAAACAGGGACTTTTCTCTTGAGAGATTAGGCTTTCATTCACCACGCTAGCCAAGTTCGGATTTGTGAATATCACATGCCCTTCAAACTGTTCCAAGTCCTTTGAATAAACCGATTTCTTCATGATTTTACCTTCAACCACAAATAACGTGTTTAAAACACTCATTATTTTTTCAAGCAGAAAATTCCAGCGGTTTGTGGCATGGTTTTGAACCCTTAACCTTTGGTATTAAACTCGAGTGTGATCCCACTTAGCCAACACGGCTTATAGTTAAGCATAAGAAAGATTGATTGATGAAATCGCATTGGCAAGCCATTTAGCACGTTAAACTAATGGTCGTAAGGCTCAAAAGCACTTAAATATCTTTGCGATCATCTCGCATTACAGTGTTTTTTTAAAATATTTTTTTTAGTAATATAAAGGGATTTCACTTCTTTATGTTAAAACACTTAATTATATATAAAAAAGTACTTGTTTAAATTATTTATATAGAGGCAGTTGAAAATATGAATCTTAAAAAAGCATATAATATCGTATATATTAAACAAATAGTTTTTTTATTCCCAGAAATAAACAGAAACAAGGTGTTAACACAACATAATAAATACATTTGTACAAACATCTGATTTCTGTATACATACTTTTATATACTAAGGTTCAATCAAGGGTGCATTAAACCAAAGTTAACCAGTCAGTTGCCAAACTCACAATCACTTGGCCCACCTCCGTCCTCTCTCGTCAAGAGGGATATTCCTGTGGCCCAGCAGTGGGGACACTAAATAGGGGTGCTAATGCTAATGCTAATACTTAGCCAGACTGTTGCACAGTTAAAGGCGGTTAAGAATGAACGAAAAATTTTACTATTTATTTATAATAACTAAAATAAATAAATAAATATTTCCGGACTACTCACACAGCATCACCTAACCCCAAACTAAGCAGAGCTTGTACTATGGGTGTTAGGTGACCAATATACAACATAGATAATTTTTTTTCAAAAATACATACAGAATGATACATAAAAAACATCCAGAACCGAAACCAGAAATTGTAGATCGTACAAAATCTGGTCTCCCGGCGGAAATCGAACCCGCAATCTCCTGCGCCTCAGGCGGACGTTCGCCCACCGAGCCACAGCACTCAGAAGTTCAGTTAAATAAGCGAAAACATCAACAGGCCTAAAGTCTTTAAAAGATTTCACATAACTCAACTCACATACTTGATCAAATATTTCATCAATTTCAACAAAATTATTCCATAGATTTCGTTGCCATGTTTCTGTTGAACTTTTCTGGCGTGATTTTAATGAAAAGCGGACCCTGGCGTACCACGGACGAATTAATTTTAATATTCGTATGCCGATTGGCGATTTTATTCGAGTAATGGTCCATGTTAAATTATGAAAAGGATCATTATTTTCAATGGTTGTTTTCTGTGTTGGGCAAGATTGATTGTGAGCGGTAAAAATTTAACAAAAAGGCTATAGTAATTGTCTTTTCTATATTCCCATGCTTGGTTAAAGGGCGGTTTTCAAATGATTTATGGAAAAATATATGTATGGATTTATTCAATTTTTACTTAAATTTATATTCTATGAATTTACTTAAATTTATAATGTAAACGATCATTTAAATACTAGACATTAGACATCATATTAAATTGTAATTTAAACTTCCTAAATATTTGACATTGTATTATTTATATTGTTTTTTTTTCCTTTAATCATAATTGACATTACATGTCAAATCTGAATTGACGAAGTATGTAAAACTGTATAAATAACCTGACACCTATGTAAACCATATTTCAAGCAATAAACAAATTTCATTTCATTTCATAAATCGGTCTTTAATGAACCGGGCCCGGTTGACGTAATGGTTGTTTTGAATCGGTTAACCGACCCCACTTAATGAATATGTTATAAGAATAGACAATAAGAAAAGCTTTTTAATTTTTTTACCGACAAAACAAAGGAATAGGTTCTTACATTCGGCGTGAATTTTAAGTTAACAAAAACAAACAAAATCGAAATTTGTTCATAATTTTGGGAGCTACGATGCCACACACACACTCAGACAGCCTGACAGTCATGTTGAACTTATAACGTACGTCGTTTTAGCGTCGAGGGTTAATAAACCTTTAAATACGTCATCGATCTCAGAGTCAGCGTCAAAGTTAACCTCGGCATTTCACACACAGTATCACATTTTCCGATCCGATATCGGTGTCACCGATTACCGACATTCCATAGCTGACACGGATATCGCTATAAATAAAATAAATATATATGATTTTAAATGCCTTTTTACCTTCTCCGTTAAAAGCACATGTTTAAAGAACTCATACATGTTTCGAGAAGAAAAATCCAGAGGTGAGATTTGTTTACCTTCGGAATAACTGATAAAGCTGTGTTGTTTGTTCTATTCGCTTCTCAACTCAGTAAAAAACATTGAAGAGAACTGTCAAGACAATGTTAATATCTCCTTTATATTTTTTGTTTAAACAATTTAGTTTTATCAATTTTATGTTGGCTATGTGCTTCTAAGGAAAATAAACGTTTTGACTTTGACTTTAATAAAAGTCGAGTGTGCTCACAATTAACTAACATGGCTTCTTAAGATCTTTAGGCTCAAGTCCCATAGTAAATATTGCACAGCTGCAGATATTATACATACATGCCTGTATTTATCATTGTCCGGCCCGACATCAAATATTGGAGATAGAAAAGAGCATGGCTATTCGGATATCAGCTACTAGCGTCCGACACAGTTATCGGTTGGGTCGGATAATGTTAAAAGCTCTTGGGAACAGATTTTTCAGAGCGTCACTGGTATCACCCTGATTACAGAAGCGCCGGCATCCGCAACTAGAGCGCATGTATCGATCATGTGCACTTTTCGTTTGAAATGATAAGTAGGGTGAAATAGGGTTGTCGCCTGAAAGATTATTTGTAACATTTCTGAAATTTTGTAAACAAATCGTAGAATTGTTTTTTTTGAAGTGTAACTTCTTTAGAATCGTTGTGATTTCAAACCGGATGCAACGGAAATGCGATTGGTAAGCCAATCTTAAACGCTAACAAGGTTAAGCAACGTTGCGCGACGCCAGCACTTGGATGGGTGACCGCCCGAACAAAATCTTTTTGTACAGTATTTTTTTTTTATTATTCATCTCATTTTTTTGTCGATTTACTGAAGTTTCACTTCCATCGTGTGTGAATCGCACACACACCTTTTTTTTTGGGTTTTGTTATTGTTAGTTTTCGACTGAACTACATTTAGCTTGGATATTTTATGGTTAAAGTTGTTATATATAGCTCGTTCAACGAATGTACGTTGGGCCAAAACCTTTTCGAAAACAGTTCGGCTTATCTAGTCTAGGTGCTCTAAGGCCTGCCACTTAATTGAACTTGTCCTGTTGACTCAATGGTTGTGGACTTAAGGTCTAATGACAGAACCAGGTGCCGCTATTAATATAACGTTTAATGGTGTCTAAAAGTGTTTGTTATAAAAATACGTCATCCCATAGAATATTCATATTCATTTTGACAACCTCTGTGGCTCGGTGGGCGTTGGATTCGGGTTCGATTCCCGCCGGTGGACCAGATTTTGTACGATCTACAATTTCTTATTAAAGTTATTTATAATAATTAGGCTGGTGATGAAATCATGAATTTTATTTTTAAACTAATATCTTTGTATTTCTATTTTATTGAGTTATTATCACATAGTTGGTAGATCTCCTTATCCGTCGTTAATATTATTTTAGATGGGCCTTCATTTGACTTCATTTGACCACAATGTTACGTGATGAATCGTGACGATGCGGTCTAAGATGGGGCATGAAGACCTAGAAGGTACCTATTTATTCTCCTATGAAGATACCGAGGTTGTTATCTAACGGAAAAACACATGCAGTCAACTTGTTCCATTCCTTAGCTGTACAAATATCATGTAGCCATGTACTCCAAAAAAACCCGTGTTGGCTAAGTGGAAGGACACTCGACTTTCAATCCGAAGGTCGTGGGTTCAAACCCCGCCTCGCACCTCTGGATTTTTCTTCTTGAGAAATTTATGTGCGCTTTAAACACGTGCTTTAACGGTGAAGGAAAACATCGTGAGGAAACCGGCATGTTCTGAGAACTTTAAACAGTTTGAAGGACATTCACCAACCCGCACTTGGCCAGCGTGGTGAATTAAGGCCTAATCTCTCTCGTCAAGAGAGAAGTCCCTGTGTCCCAGCAGTGGGAACGTTGATAGAGTGATGATGAGCCATGTACTCCCCAAAATTTTTATTTTCTAGTATTTTAATTCCCGTTCCATTTATTTCCCATTTTTATTTTCACCATTGTGCTATTTGCCCATTACTTTTTGGCCCCATTCCTAGTAGTTCATAGGAAATGTGTAAGAAACCAGCATGCTAGGAATAAAGGGAATGTCCACCAAATAGTTCTTTGGATGCGATCCAAAAACTGGTCTATTAAGTAGATACTTACATTCCCAGAAGTGTCCTGCAGCATATTCATGCAGAATAGAATTTAGAATATTACAAATCCTATTCATGAAAATAAATTAAATTAGTAGATTACAAGTGATTTGCATGTATCTCAAGACAATTAAAAAACACCAAAATAATTATTTTTTTATGCTTTTGCCACTACTGCACATAGTGATGATTTAGAAATACCAGTGCATTTGCTCCTTAAAACCAAACCATAACAGACACACATTTATTTACTTTTAAATAACTATAAATAATAAAAAAATAGTATTACCTTCATATCTTGAAATTCTTATTACCAATAAACAAAAATACAAAATTATTAATAGTAAAATTAAACCTAGCATGCGTAATGGGGTATGTTCGTAATCTGTTAGCTTAATACTTTTTAAAAGTTAAACTGGTTAAATATAATGAACCAACTTTAGTATGGAGCCCATATATTTACCGTACCCAAAGGGTAAAACGGGACCTTATTACTGAGTGTTTGTCGTCTGTCTGTCAACAAATAATAAAAACACACAATAAATAAATATATGTAAATTACTGTATTTGTATTATTTTAAGTTTTCGAATGGAGACCACGCATCGGCAAGCGCAGCGTAGGACGTCCACCAACTAGATGGACGGACGATCTGGTGATGGCTGCTGGCTCACGATTCACTCTTGATTTATACTAGCCGTTTTATAAAACGGCAGATTACCTATTCAATTCGACAACGATACAGCCTTTTTCAAAACAGCTAGCTGAAATGAAATACGGCGGATTATTCAATCCCACTACGACATATCGATCATGTGCACTTTTCGTTTGAAATGATAAGTAGGGTAAAATAGGGTTACCAGTGATGTCTCAAAGATTTTATTTCGCTTCAAAATTGAAGAGCTTTTTGGATACAATTAAATTTGCTGAAGAACATCTTAAAATAGATAGGCATTGGGCCAAAAAGTATTCGAATGGAGACTGTGGTAAAACAAACTTACCTTATGCCATCATCTTCATCTCATCCATCTTTAAATTTTAAATGAAATTTCTAGCTTATTTTTGTTTAATGTTTTTTTAATAAGTGATAAACCTCACTTTGCAGGTAAAACTATTTTTAAATTTTATGCAGAAAAAATTAAGACATATTTGTAACCTTCGCGCACAGGATTCGAACGACGTTATAGCCAATCACACCAACGCGTCATTACGTGATAGTATTATCGAGTGAAGCCACGAGTAACGACATCTCGTAGAAAATCCAAGGACTATTCTATTTCCATAGCTGAAATTGCAATTCAGACTCAGTGGAAACGATGACACTCTTGCTTATTCTTATTTACATTTATAAAATCCTGACGTACGATATTAAGCTATTATTAACTTGTGTATTGTTTTCTTGGTGATTAATAATTTACCGAATGTAAAGAATTAAGCGCCTCCTGAGATACATATTTGTTCTATCTTTTGTAATATAAATATTAATGTAATTGTTATTTCCTTTTAGTTTTATTTGTATATTAGACTAAATTTTGTTTGATGATAATTATTTTCATAAAGTACAAGTTTAGTTTTAAAATACATTAGATTTTTGTAATTAATTAATTTTAAGATACATATATTTATTTTGTAGTTGCCAGATAGTTGTCTGTCCACATGGACATATGCCCTATGCTTCTAATGAAATAAACGTTTTGACTTTGACTTTGAGTTATAAGTTTTCGTGGTAGCCCTATACCAGATCCATCATAAATGCGAAACGGAATTACGAATGGCTCTGGGTCATGTGCTAGCTTTCGGAACGAACATTAATGATACTGTACAGTACTGTATCTTGATATTGAGTTTGAGATGTATGAGTTTTGTAACTATCATTTATATGGGAATACAGGTCAAGAACAGCTTGTCTATTGACACAAAGCTGTTCCACAATCACAACCAGTTGACAATCATTCTAGCATATGTTAGAAATAATTAAATAAGATTTGTTAGTTTTAGTATTTAAGTAGGCATTTAGTATATAAGTATTATTGTAAGAAAGAAACAGCAATTAAGGCTATTTTATTTATTTACAGGTCAAGAACGTTTGCTTTGTAAGCAATTTATCGTACAAATTATGCTCTTATCCAATAAATTGACGTCACCCGATATTTCAAGTGCAGAAGGCTTTCAACCTATCACGTGATTGACGCGTTGGTGTAATTGGTAGCACGTCGGGGCGCTTTCCCGGAGGTGCTGCAGGCTCGATTCCTGCATGCAAAATTTACGGATGCATCTTAATATGTTTCTGCAAAAAAAAATAGTTAAAATTAAAACGTGAGGCTTATCACTCACTAAAAATCATTAAAATTTAAATATCCAAAGTTTCAAGTCTTCAAAGTGATCGATTATTATTATCTTCTAGGTAACAGAGTTGCTTATAGATATGTTTTTATATAAAATATTAAAGGGGCAATAATCATAGGTCTACAACCAACCCCTGTTATAAATATTTTTAGGTTTCTATATGTAATTTTAAATTTGTTTATATAACAGGAAGCCCAAGTTGTTTCCGCAGTATGTTTCCATAGATCTTATACACTGCTCAATGAATTTTTATACGGTTTTCAAGTAGAACTTTATTTTGTAGTGAACAGTGTACCCATACAAAGTTGCATATAGAAAAAAAATCTGCTGGGACACAGGGACTTCACTGTTAGCGAGAGACATTAGGCCTTCATTCATCGTCATCAATTCCTTCCACGCTGGCCAAGCGCGGGCTGTGATTGTCACATGACCTTCAAACTTTTTAAAGTTCTCAAAACAAGTAAAGTTTTGTACAAAGTTTTCAAGAACAAAAATCCAGAGGTGCGTGAAGGAGTTTGAACCTACGACCTTCGGAATGAAAGTCGAGTTAGCACACGCATATTTTTTTCTTTTTTTTTATGATTGATAAGCCTTTGTATGACCACAATCTCACCTGATGTAAAGAGACGATGTGGTCTAAGATGGTGCATGAAGACCTAGAAGGATGACTTCTCCGGACCACATGACGAAACACGAAAAAATCGTTTCACGTACTGGCCCAGCCTGGAGGATGGAGACAAGCCGCGGCCGAAGCCTACCACCAGAGACTGTTCTTAGCACTGCCCGGAGGTCACAAACCTGCAAATAATAAATATTTTTAATGGCTTTTTAGTAAAACACGACTCCATGTAAACGCAGCGTCATGAAGTTCTTAATAGAATTCTTCAATGGAATAGATTAGATTCGGCAAACGAAACCAAATTAGGACTACGCACCTTTATATAAATGCGACTTTCATCTAATGACTTGATTCCAATGCTTTTGATACATTTAGAATTAAATACGAACTCATATCGTTTCACGATCTGCAGAAATTTTACTCAATACAGCCGCTGAGTAATGAATGAAGCTTTTAGCATTAAGACATTGCATTATAATCAACCACACTTCTCGCTGTATTTCACCATCAAGTCAAATTAAAGGTAGACGGAATGTTGTATCAATTCTACCTAAGTACTCCCAGTCACGCCATTACTCCTATTTATAGCTGTTGAATACCTGGTACTTGTACTCTGTGGATTTAACCCTGGCATAAGTAACTATTAACTACGAGTTTCTTATTAATATTATAAATTCGAAAGTTTGTGATGATGTATGTGTTCGCTGCTCTTTCACGCAAAAACGATTAAAGGGATTTTGATGAAACTTCTCATAATTCATTATTGCGAGCGAAGCCCGATTTGTTGCAGTAAATAACAAAAGCTAATTTAAAAAAAATATATTAGTCCCAGTATTATTATAAGTTAAAATACCACGTCTGTCACGTGTGTCTGTCACGTTATATTCGCGATAAACTCAAAAGCTGCAGAACGCTTCCATAGCGGTTTTGTAATAGAGGAAGGTTTTAGGAGGAGATGCTAGAGGGGGCACTGGGACATACGATAATAATAAGCATGTATAAATATAAAATGTTTTTCCTTTACAGGCTTTCCTGAGTTGAGCGCTATCAAACAAACAAATTAAATATTAAGCATTCTAGAAGAAGATAGACTATAATAAGCTACATGCGGGTGCATCAAGGAATATTAGCTGTTGCCGTGATCGAGATCGGTCGGACACACACACACACACACATATTATGTAGATGTTAGATGAGATTAGAAAAAATATGCAACGAAGTATGCTTCGATATTTTTACCATAGATTTTACTGAGTGGGTTACTATACCTTTCCTATGCATTACCTATTTTATTTGGATATTTAAATTCAATTAATTTCAAGGATTTATCTTGTGACAAATGGGCCATGGCAACGTGCCTCACTTGTGTTCTGTGAGAGTGCTTTGTTCAATATTAATCAATGTTTATGAATAATGAAGTATGTTTCTCTAGGTGGATGTGAAGTCTTGCCTTTGAACTTAAGGTTGACTGAAATAATGGAGCCTATCAAAATGTACATTATTCATTATAAAGAACATCACTTGCCATTATTGTACAAAATCGGCTTAATAAACATTTTAGTTTAATTAACTCTAAGTTGACCTGCTCATGTATGCACTGTGATTTTAAGGAAATAAACGTTTTGAATTAGACTTAAAATGGTAAGCCTGTCAAGTTTAAAAAAAATTAGTGCTTTAAATGCGTGAGAATACATTTTATTGGAACGTGCTTATTTTTAGGGTTCAGTAGACGAACGTGGAACCATCATAAGTCACAAGAAATCCGTCTATCTGTTTAGGTCCTACAGTTAGTTTGCATGAATATAAAATGTAAAATATAAATAATAAATATTTCCAGACAATTCACACAACAACATCTAGCCCCGCGGTAAGCTCTAAACTTGTGTTACGGGTACTAGATATCTGATATACTTAATATAATAGTCATACATATATAGATATTTTTAATATACATTTTAAACACCCAGATCAAGGAGAAAGTGCTTGCAGAACATACAAACACTTTCACCCTCGGCGGGAATCGAACCCGCTACCTCTTGCGCCGCAAGCGGACCCTCGTCCACCACGCCACTGAAGCAGTCTGAACAGTCAAAATGTAAGACAATAGTCGCCTGTCATTGTTGATGGACCCATTAAGACCTACGTACTCACTGCTGAGACACAGGGACTTCTCTCTTGACGAGATTAGGCCTTAATACACCAATCACAGGCACTTGATTTTGATATTATTTTCTAAAAATAATAAAGTGCAAGCAAATAACTGTGAACGTAAATACTCGTATTAACAATGGAATTTAATTTCATAAAGTTTCCCGGGAAATTTCCGTGTTGCAACGAAACTTTAGATCTAGTTGAGAGTTGAATAGACGTTTCACTTCCGCCCAACAATGTGCCATCAAAAAGCCAATTCGTGTGCTGCTTATTCTCATTGCAAAGTTAATAAAATTGGAAACAGCCATAATACTTAGGGGAATCACTTTATGTATGGCTAAATTAGTTTTTCCTTAAGGGAAAATGAGATGCGTTATATATAAATCAAGTATCATCATCATATTATATATACCATCTATTTCGATACCTACTTATTTTAGCTGTAGTTAAAAAAATAAAGCGTTTAAAAATAAATATTTGTTAAAAATAAAATTGAAATATAAAAATATCATATGTTTAGTACCAGTAACACAAGCTTTGGAGTTTTCCACGGGACTAAATGTTGTTGTGTGAATTATCCTGAAACATTTATTTAACTTAAACTGAACCAACCAATCTTGAAATTCGAATAAAATCTATATAAACATTTGAAACAAAAACCCAAAGTAGCATGAAACCCAATAAAGCTTAAAATCTGCAAAGGCTGGATCCGTTAAACCACAATTCGTTTATCACGAGCTACCATAAGCCACTGGATTTCCTATTGAAAGCCATTAATGTCCTGCATTGATGAAACCAGTGCAATCATGTTCTTTAACTTATATAGCAGGAACCAAAGGCATCATTTTACCTTAGACCACATCTTCACTTTACAGCAGGCGAGATTATAGTTAAATGAAGGCTTTTATCCAACATAAAAAAAGAAAAAACCTTTTAAGTCTGAAATAGGTTCTTAGAAGACTAGGGTTGAATCGGTCAGTAGAAATCGGTAGTTATGCATGTATTGTATATTACATTAAGAAAAGAGGTTAAACTTCCTAACCGACATAATAAAGGAGGAGGTTCTTAATTCGAAGCAACCACAATGTTGCGACTGCGACGTAACTTATGACTTATCCTTTATTGTGATCTGTTACAGCTTTCATTACCACAAATCCAACCAACATTTTGAGAGTTTTGCTACAACAAGGCGTGCACAGTGTAAGAGCGCTCTCGTTTTCCTAATACCGGTGTCCAGGTATTTACTCTCACAAAGCCAAAGCGCACCAAGCCGAAGAGCACCAAAGTGCCATTTGCATTATTCCTAAAATAGCACCATTTGCATGAAGATTTTTCACATTATTCTGATATATTTTTCATAAAGATCGGCACAATATTATCTAATTACATCGTCATTCATTTAAGTCGGTTAAATAATACCGAAAAAAATGAAATTGAATCGAAATTGATCGGCAATTATATCTATAATTAATCTTTATTGAGTTCGCAGTAACTAGAGATATTTTCAAGTTAAAAATAAATAAACAATAACATTATCCTCCAAATAACTCTATTTATCAAAGCCTTATGTTTAAAGCTTTTCGTCGTTGGCATTAAAGAAATTGCAATACCGAAACTAAACAGAAGCGGCGCCTTAAGAAACTTTACTAATATCAGTAAAACCGACGAAGTCTGTACACAACAATTGTACTCATTTATTGCATCATTAAAACTCTTAGATCCAACTACTAGAGGAATCAACTGGGAATTACCCACTACTTGTGTAGGTACTGTTTAGGAAAACTACGATATACGGGTAGGTAAGTGGAGGCTGCGAATATTACGGTAGTATTTAATCCTCTTATGATTAATTAGCAAGAATATTGTAGTTGATTTATTCCTTACTAACAGCGTAATTCGTTATAATTTAAATAATTTTATAAGAGAGAAAAGAAGCCGTGTCGGCTAAGTGGGAGGACACTCGACTTTAATTCCCAAGGTCGTGGGTTCAAACCCCGCCACGCAACAACAGGATTTATCATCTTGAAAAAATTAATCGCAAGGCAAACATCGTGAGGAAACCGACATATTCTGAGAGCTTTGAAGAGTTTGAAGGACATGTGACATTAACCAACCCGCACTTGGCCAGCGTGGTGAATTGAGGCCTAATCACTCTCGTCAAGAGAGAAGTCACTGTGTCCCAGCGGTGGGAAACTTTAATAGGGTGATGATGTTGAAGAGAGACAATCTCTTAATTTTTAAGAGGAAAAGTTAATCGAATTTATGTCATTTTAGCGCTCCTGCCGTCTGCCACTGCGCCTCCATCGCACCGCTCCACGGTTACGCTCGCCGTTTTTGCCTACGCGACGCTGCTTTCCTAACTATTCTTTACTAGCCATGTAACTTGTAATTGTCTTTATAACTAGTAATGTATTACTAATTTTAGAGAGGCGCGGCTACGGCATTATGTGCATGTGCGCTGTTTCCGCAAGCATTTCCAGTAATGCAATGTTCTAACGAATGCTCTGTATGCGTAATGTAATGTATACTCTATGTTTAAAAGGTAATATATTGGTGATGCTCATTGTTTTTCTTAGTCCTAAACGAGACATAGGTATGTTTATTATGTTCATAAACAAATCAATGCCTCGAACTAACTTATAAATGATCAACAATATATTTAAACGCGGGGGAGAATCTAGACGAGATTTAAAATAGCTCTTTAACCTTTTTTTTTTGATGACAGAAATATTATTATAACTTATGTAAATTACAAACAAGATTAAACAAATTAAACGGTTGAACATACATAAAAACTTTTTGCCAAAAAAAAATACAACCTCAAAACGGAAACTAAAATGTAAAAAATAAATTAACTTCTACAAATAATTTCAAATTCATAAGTGATTAATTTAAAGAAACATATGTTCAACTTAAATAATGTTGAACATTGAGAAACTCCCTTTCCGACAAAAAAAAATTTAATCGGTTCATAAACGACGAAGTTATCCACGGACATACATTGAATTGAGAAACCTCCTTTTTTGAAGTTGGTAAAAAACAAGCGCACAAATAGGTCAGGTCACGAATCTAATCTTATAAAAAATTAACTCCCTTGAATAATACATAGTTCAAAGCTTTTCAATCAGCCTGGGGACGAAGGTAAGGTCTAAAATACTTATTGAAGACTTTTCAATGAAATAAGTCGACCCTAACTAGCTTTTATCAAACCCCTGCCACGTGCAAGAATAGGTCTTACCACAATAATCCTGGGATTCACAAATGGAATATGAATAATACATTTTCATAGCCAATTCGTAGCTACTTTTTATGTAAAGTTTACAAATCACTGACAGAGTAATCATAAGAGTTTCTCTAGATTTTGAATGGAGAAAAGATTGTTTTAACAGCCGAAGCCGTAGTAATTATTCTTTGGTTCTTTGGACAAATTAAATTCAGTTGAATATTGAGAGAGAGAGAGAGAAAACATTTATCGACACAACACACACATAACCATTAAATTTTGTGTGACGTCACGAATTCACTAGATCACGGAGGTTGCAAGCCGATTTGTTTTCCAAATATCCACAGCGCGTCTTTTACAGGCAGGGCATTTTTGGAAAAAAATCCAAGAAACCGCAAAATTAATTTGCAATATTTATCCACTAAGCCACAGCAGTCGAATATAATAAGGAACCGAGAATAATACGCAGAGCAAAATCCGTTTTCAAATTATGGAATTCACAATAAATATGGCGCGGACAAAGGGGAAAAATGCGAGAAACAGAACAGCTTGTTTTGTGCTGTTGCCTTGTTCTCATCCTATTATTGAAATGGAATTAAATTTTAAGTAGGGAGTTATTCACTCGTGCTCAATTCTGTAGGATTGTACACGATTGTATTCTGTAGGTATCTGTCTACCATGGTGATGGTTTTAAGCGAATTGGACCTTCTTAGAAAATATAATCTCTCACTAGAAATAATGCTTTAAGAGTTCTGAAAAACCTCATGTGATAATAGTATGTTTTATACTGAATAAGAAAAGTGTTAGTTTTCTGTTTTGGTGAACGATGAGTTTTTGGAAAAATAGGATTATTGTTGATTGTACATACCTAATAAAATGAAACAGGTGCAAGTTTTTAATATACATGAATATAATAATTATATGTAGATATAAATTGTCCTTACGCAACATTCGTTATAAAATATAAAAGCTGTTGTAATAATTTAAACAAGTTTGCAAGTACGGACTCCCAGGTCGGTAGGTTTGTGATATTTAAGTGATAAAAATAAGACAGGTTATGGTTGAAGTATTCACTCGTGTTCAATCCTATAGGACTCTGCTTTAGTATGGTCTACCATAATGGGTGATGGGTTTAAGCAAAATGGACCTTCGCAGAATATTAATCTCTCACTAGAACCAATGCTTCATTCGTTCTGAAAAACCTTATATCGGAATATTGGTTTAGTGTTTAACACTGAATAAGAAAAGTCTTTGTTTTCTGTGTTGATTGACACTTAGTTTTTTTTAATATAGGATTTTTGTTGATTTTACCGAGAAAAATGAAACGATACGACTTTTCCTTACTTCTTTGAATTAAGAAGCGCTTTAAAGTAAATATTTTATAATAATTAAAATTTGTACATGACCTATGTTATATTATAACTAAGATTTGTATATGTTTATGTGTGCAATTAGGAATATAAGAATAAGAAAGAAAATTGAAAAAAAAATATCTTTTATGTCTTTTTACTTTCTTATTAAATTGATGAAGCAAATAAATAAAGTGTCTAGTATTTTCAGATGGGCTTACAGATGGACTAAACAGAATGCTATTTTTTATGTAGTTATCATGACTATTAATAACTAAAAAACAGGGGGCTTTTACGATTCGTTTTTTTTAATATAGGATCTATGTAGATTGTATCTAATACAATTAAACAGGGGATCTGATAAAATTGACAACCATAGTACAAGCTCTGCTTGCGTGAGTGTTGAGTTGACGAGTGACAGAGGAAAATGGAAGGAAAAAACATGTTGTGCCAACCCCACGTATTGTGGGATAAGGGCAGGTGAATGATGATGATGATGATGATGAGTACAAGCTGTGTTTAGTTTGGGGTTAGGTGATGCTGTGTGAGTAGTCCGGAAATATTTATTATTTATTTTTTTAATGGGCATGGTGATTAAATAAAAAGATATCATTATGTTTAGCCCATCAGTTAGCCCGTCCAAATACTGGGCACCTATTTATTACTTAATCAATTTTATAAGAAAGTGCAAAGATAAAGAACAACAAAAAAATGTAGTATTGTTTTTACGCGGTTTCACATGACGCGGTTGTAAATTGGCCAAATTTACTTCGCTTAAAATCTACTACCAGGTAGTGACAGATTTTGAAAAAGGTCTCGTCGTTACAACAAGTTACATAGCAACAAGATTTTTAACGGTAACCGTATTACTTTAATATTATACTGTATGTGCTACATTGTAATGGCACCTGAATAAATAATTTATTACTATTAGTAATACAAAACGAAAGTCTTAAAATGGAATAAGACTCATACAAAAGAAAGTTACTTAACTGCGCAACAACAACAATCTAAATCCGTAATGGAATTCTAAATAAAGCATAGGCCCGACGAAATCGGTTAATTATTTTGTTACGAGCCGTGGCTTTTATTGTTCAGAGACAAATGAAGACAAATCGTAACGGCAGCCGGTTCGATTCCCGTGGGTACTCTGAATCGGATCGGAGAATCCATTTGTTTCAGTGCTGGCCAAAATGGTCCACGCAAATGGATTTGGCTCGGATGGATTTTAATAAAACTATTCCTATCTAAGTCAACTGTTCTTATTAAGTTATTGGGACCCGGATTGGCAAGCGAAGAACATCAACAAGATGGACGGATGAAATGGTAATGTTTGTGGGTTAACGGTGGATGCAGGCCGCTGCCAACTTAAATGATTGGAAATCGATGAGTTGTAAATATATTGCTGTGGACTAATTTCATACGAAATCAGACATAAACTGAACTTTTCAAAATTTTCAAGTAGTCTTTGCCGAGAGTTTTGGCTTTCATTTTGAAGATAGTGGATTCAATATTCTAAATTAAATAAATACCCGATTTCAAATCCTCATAAGTAAAAGTCCAAACTATTTTGTAATGTGCACGTGATGCGCTTTGCGCAGATAATCGGTGTTGCTTACCATCTTTCACGCCACTAACCGATTTTCTTTATCAAAAATTTAAGATCACTCGCAAAAAACTCGCCTTTTTATACAAAAAAAAACTAAATTCAAATCGTTTGACTTTGACTTTGACTTTGAAATTCAAATCGTTTCATTCGTTCGGGAGTTATGATGCCACAGACGAACAAACACGTCAAACTTATAACGAGGGATTAAAAATCTTGTCATTTGCCTGAATTAAGTGTTTTGATGGAATGATAATTAAAACGATAAACCTGAAGCCACACAATGTCGGTTAGATTTATATTTATTATTATTAATTTCATGAATTATCATTATTATTTATGGACGATAAATATTTTTAATTTTCATAATTTGCAATTATTTTGACATTTTTTATTTATAAATTTATAAATTTATATTAATAGGTTTTTATTTCCTTTAGTTTATTTCATAAGGTAATATGGTTACTGTTTTCGCAAGGTCCTGTGATAGTAACGGTTGAAGCTGAAAATCAGCGCCTCTGCTTCTAGTAGCTGGCATTATGCTGAGCTTCATCCATTTTGCTACAGAGCATTCTTAAATAATTTGTGTATTTTTGTTTGTATAGTTAATGTGTTTTGTATGTACCTACTATCAATTTTAATTATTTGTGTTTTCTTGTATGACTTTGTAGCAAATAAACGTTGTCTATGTCTATGTCTAAATTAATTTTCTATGATGGTAATTTCGATTGTAATTAAATTCAATAACTATGTAACATGACATTGCACGCCATGTATTGGTAAAATACGAGTACATTGCTCTATGTAATTTATTTAACACCTATAACCACATGTATTTATGCAATAAAGGAGATACTTTTACTTTACTTTTTACTTTTAATATCAAAATTCTAATTAATTATGGTTGCAACGTCTGTACATAAGCACCCCTATATTTACGTTCCCAGTGCTGGGACACAGGGACTTCTCGCTTGACGGGAGGGATAACGCCTTAATTCACCACTCAGGTCAAGTGCAGGTTGGTGAATGTCTTAAGTTCATAAAACCTTTCAAAGTTCACAGAACCAGCCGGTTTCCTTACGATGTTGATATTTACCGTTATAGTATGTATTAAAAGCGCACATACATTTTCAAGAAGAAAATGGAAGAAAATGGCGACAGGCTTTTTAACCCACTACCATCAAATGAAAGTCAAGTTTGTGGCCATTTATGCAACACGGCTTATTTCTCGTATTTGACATTGTATTCATATGTATTGAAGTCGGTCAAAACTGCACGTAGGGCATAAAAAATATATACGAAAAATAAATAATAAATAAATATTTTCAATCTAAGGCAATCCACACAACAATATCTGGCCCCGTGGTAAGCTCTAGGATTGTTTTACTTAATTTAATAGACGTATAATATTTATACATGGAGTTTAAAAGAGCTATTTAAGCATTTTGTAACCAGGCAGACTATAATGAAAAAATTTGTCGTTACTTGTACATAACAATACATCTCATTTCATCCCGAAAAACTTTCGAACCTTTTCAGACCTTCGCGAATTCCACTTTTAACTTTCGTTTCCGAAACTCACATTGATAAAAACCTAATCTGAAAGTTGACATGTCCCCTTAGGGTCCGGCGAGTTCTCCGAACAACTGGACAGTTACAAACTGCACAAATAATATGATGGCCTGAGGACCTTCTCGCCGTTGCCAATGACGACAGTTTTCGGACAAATTTACTCCGAATATTTAAAAATTGTTGCCCGAAAACTGTGACACTTTGTCGTCAAATTGTCTTCAATGCCATCAAATGCGAAAGAAAATTATGTATTATTTAATTAGGAATTGTTTATTTTTGTTATTAGATTATTTTGAACAGACTGTCGCTGTTGAATACAACAACATACATAATTAAAAAACGTAATTTAGAATATAAAATTAACATAGTAATATTTATAAGCAAAAAAAACTAAATTAATTGCATTTTTTATCATTGTTATTCTTCTATTTTAATTCCACTCCTTTCTAAAAAATAACCACGAAATAAAGTTATTATAACTCAATACTGCCACTTAATTTCAAAACGACGGAATTAAATGAGTTGAAAAAAAGTAAGAAAGATATTTACCAAATTATTCGTATTATTTTACATGTCCGTTCCGTTATTGGGAAACATCATAGCTCCCTGTATCCATAATTTAACGTTACACACGGCTGAAATGATGAATGAAAGAATAAATTTCCTTTCCCTTTATATTAAAACCGGAACGACTTCAGTAAAAAAGTTTTCAGGAATAACCTCACATTAATTGCAATTAATTATCTCGTCGTTTTTCTTTTATTTTAACAGAACAATGTACCGCACTTATTTATTCGTGCATTGTTTAAGGATTGTAAATCCAATAGTTACCTACCGCCGGCGTCAGATTGACATAATGCAAGTATCGCCTCCCAGTTGACAGAGATATGCCATATTGCTGAGCAGTTATGCGAGTTGATGCAAATGGTGCCATTGCATGATGATTCACAATATCTTGGTGGCGTTGTGAGGTATAAGCCGTTGAGATGCAGCCGGGTTTATTAGCTTTCACACCACCAGTAGACAGATATCTGTCCACCCATAGCATTACAGTTCTCACCTAGAAAAAACATTTTTTTTTTTTTTTTTTTTTTATATTAGCCTGTTACGTCCCACTGCAGGGCAAAGGCCTTAGAAAAAACATTATACAAACTTAATAAATGTTTCGTCACTGAACTGTTCGAACAAAAAAATATCTAAATTCGAAAATTACACTTACTGTAATGCCAAGTTTATTTCTTATTGACTCTTTGTTCCTAAAAAACAGCAATTTTTGTTCTTATAATGTAACTCAAATGATGCATCGTTGAAAACGCTCATAACTCTCGGAAGATACGCACAAAGTAAACCACACAATATAAGACGAGTGACAATTATACTTTGTCTGCTACAAACGATATCAAATCAAACCCTACCCTCATCTATAACATAAATAAAATAATGGTAAAACTTTGCTTTAAAACTAGGGACTAATTAGACCTATAGACAAAATTCGACGCACCGTCTAACAGCTAAATAGCTCAGTTGGTTCATTGTCGACAATTCGAGAATCTGGATATGGGTGCGAGGTTCGATCCTGAGCGGCGTGATTAATTTTTGCATACGAAAATTGGTTACCAGTTACAATGGAATAGAAGTTATAGAAAATATTTTGTAGACAAAGGGGATACTTAAATCTGACGCGCACTGTACATACAAACGAAGATATTTTTTTTAATCCAATCCGAGGTACAAGTGAAACTCTTAACCAAGCGAGCATGAGCTCGGGGTTCGGCAATATGTTATGTTAACCTTATATTAAATTTGCCTTTATCAATTTCCCCAGAATTGTTCCCAGTAATAGTGAGACTACATGAGCGGGCGAAGATTCATGTCGCGTTTTCACGCTAAAGTCATGGTAAAATATACGCGATGTTCTTGTCTACATTAACGGACAAAGATTTGTGCCACGTCGCGCGCTACAAGATTTTGAAGCAATGTAATTTTAGGTACGCCCATGCCAAAAATCGTCTTCACTCGAACACTGTAAGTTATTGAAGCCTGCCATAAAAGCAACACCATAAACGCGGTTTCGCACTACAAACAATAAGAATCCGATACGGACCGAATGATTAACATCTTTAATGTAAAACGACAAATACATTATAACATTTCTGATAATCTGGTGTTCTCAACAACAGAGATTCGATGTTTTTCGGAGTCGCGTCCCATCCCTATTCTCAGGACATATGGACGGTAAAAAGGAATTCCCACACGCATTTACTGGAAGAGGTCTCTAAACACGTTAGGGTTGCGGTTGCGGGGCGGGCGAAGCGGAAAAGTAAAGTACAGGGGTTGTAGGGGCTTGAAGGTCTGTAGGGCAAGACTATACACTGCTTTGTATGTTTGAATGGGTTAAATCGGTTTATGAATGAGGTATTATGTCTTTAAGATTGATATACATAACATGTGATATATTTTAAGACTGTGGTAAGACTACAATGCTTTGTATGGGTTACGGTTTTTGAATAAGGAATTTATATTATACATGTAACAAAAGCTTAGAGCTCTGTACAGAGCTGGATGTTTTTGTGTGGATTATCCGCAAATATTTATTTATTATATCTTGTTTGATTAACATTTCAGTGAATTAATAAAAATGGGTATCTATAAAAAGAAGAAGAAGTATTAACTTAGAGTATCTATCTATGGTAAGGTAATTAGGTTAGTTGAGCAAGACTGTACTTAGCTTAAAATATATGTTTAAAAATATACGTTAAAAATATATATTTATATGTTTAAAAATTAATGAATCTGTTTAATTGACATTTATGTTGATCGACATAATATGACTAAATATTCGAAAAAATATCTAAAATATATAATATATATGGGTTGGTCACAGAGAATATAAATCACTACGTTTTGTTTGATTGTCCGTAGGAAAGACTGTACCCACTCTAACGTCCAGCGCCCGCGGCGTAACTAGGGACTAACGTCCCAGCGCGCGTTACGCGCGCCGAGCGTGAAAATCGCCGTGTTTTTTCCGTTAAAACTATTTATCACATAAAAAGTACTAAACCTATTTCAAAACCAAAAATGTATTTATTTTCTTTATTATAATTATATAAACTTGAATAATAATATGAATCATCGTACCTACATCTTCATTTACTAAAAAAATATCAAACATAGGATGGTAACATTTTTAGACTGATTTGGAGACCTATTTTGATAAATTTATTTAAAATACTTTTTCTGAACATTTAATTATTATTTTGGTACCGTTTTAACGGGGTTGGAGTCTAGTTTTTTCAATAACATATTTAAATTTAATACAGATATCACAAGTAAATCATAAAGAAATTAACTTGCGAAAAATAGGAAAATGGCGGAAAATTTCTCTCACTTTATAAACAAAATAATTTTTTTTTCATAATTTTTGTTGCCAGGTATGGGTTTTTCTAATTAGAATTTAGTAGAATAATTATTGACAATGACATCTGACATTGACACTAGCAACTTGTCTTATTAGAAAATAAAGAAAATCCGAAATAAAAAAACCAAAAACTCGTGTGGCACTCTAGTACCATGGACGTTAGTCGGCATAAAGTTTTGTGGCACTACAGTACCACTGGACGTTCAAGTGGGTACCCTGCTTTGTATGAATTGAACGGGTTTGAATTATGTCTAGCTCAGTGCTGCCTCAGTGGCGCGTTGGGTGAAGGTCCGCTTACGGGGCACGAGGGTTCGATTCCCGACGAGTGTTTTATGTTCTGCAACCAGAACATTTTCCTTGGTCTGCGTATTTAAAATGTATATTAAAACATCTATGTATGTCTATTAATAAGTGTATCAGATGTCTAGTACCCGTAACACCAGATAGGAGCTTACCACGGGGCAAGAAGTCGAACTAGTTCGACTTTTCGATTTACTGTCAAAAAGAATGGCCTGCCTAATTAAAATACATTAGTTTTTTTCGGGCCCATAGGTAAAATGCTGCTTTTTGGTTCGTGTCATTAAAGTTATAGAACATGAAAGCACTGGTTTCATCAATGCGGGACATTAATGGTTTTCAATAGAAAATCCTGCGGCCCTTGGTTATTCGTGATAAATGAATTGTGGTTTAACGGATCGTGCCTATGCAGATTTTAAGCTTCACTGATATTAATTTGGTTTTCATACTATTTTGATTTGAATGTCAAATTATATAGTTTTATCAGTTTTTTAATTAAGACCATGATTTTACTCATTACTACTTTGACTTAAGTACAGTTAAGTACAGAAAAAACAAGTTATGTTTTTTCTGAATTAATACTTGAAACCCGTTTCAACCGTTTGTTACCCGTAACAAACCATGATTTGACAGTTTTTGAGTTTCATTTGTGAATAACCGTCTGCCTTATCGCAAAAATACGTATACCAATAGTTTCGAAATGGCGTCGAATAGTAAACTTGGCTGTTGCCTTACGTAATATTCTTAAGTGTTGGTATCTGAGGATTGTTGTACATTATTTTGCAACAAAGTTATTAATGTCATCATTTTAATTATTTTCAATTGTTTGTCGATTACTTTTTAATAGTAGTGCGTATTTTAATTTCACAAGTTTAGTATTCCTGTTTGCATGAAATATCTTCAGAATAGGCAAGATAGCTACTTCAAAAATATTTATACTGTTAAGTCCGTCCAAAAATAGAGTTATAAACTAATAGCAAAAAATACGACGCGGAGATAAAGCTAATGACAAAATATGGGATCTCATTTTTATTGCTTTATCAATACAATAATAAAGTGCTAAGATATGAAGTACGAATATTGCACGAGCGCCTTACTTATACTTCAATGCACCAAATCGTCTTAATTTTTCGTTTGCAAGCAGTAAGAAAAATAAATGTTCTATCTTTCTAAATAATCTTAATGCCGGACTTATTATTTTTTTAGTCATCTACCCTTCATTGGATTGGTTGGGGTTCTATTTCCGAGTCTATAGACTTTTCTATTTCAAATTGTATGTACATATTTACAAAATATACCCGTAGTTCAGCATCACCGTAGAGTTATTAACTAGTTATAAATAAAAATGTAAAACCTGAAAACTAAATTAGTGTTTTTTTTATTAATTATTAATACGAAAAACTTGTGAGTTGATATTCATCAATTCATTGAAAGAACTTTAATTTGACTAAATTAATCTCTCTTGAATAAATAAATGATAAACTTCAAAGGACCAAATTAATTTAAAATTTATTCAAATTGTTGGTATTCTTGCGTTAATTTGTACAGTAAAACATTTAAGTATGTTAATCTGTATTAAAATTAACGGTGTTTCGATACAAGTATCTATTTTTAGCTGCTCCGGTAATTGGGTAAGATGGATCCAATTAATTGAATTTTATCTAAGCATGATATTTAACTTAAAATTTCAGTTTACGTAATAATATAACAATTTCCTATTTATTATTTAGGTAATTTAAAGATATAAATAGATACAAAGTTCATTTTTCACTACAGACAGAAAATTAATTGATTGGTTGGTATTTATATTACATTATCATATTATTTGATGAATGAAAAAAAAATATGGCTCAAGAACAATAAGCTTGAGTTGATTGTTAACCAGATTGTTTAGTGCAAATATGTTAGTGCATTAGTACGAAACTATTTATGTACCAGCTGTCCCCTTCCGGCTTTGAACGTGAGTTACTGTAAAAACATTTACCAAAATCCGTGATAATTGCTACAGCGCGCCGATACCTGAGGTGTCGTAACCTGGAAGGGTTGTCGGGTAGCACGCATCATATTAACCTGTATGTAGATACACTGCACGTGTTCAAGATGGTGCGGTCACGAAGCTATGCTCAAGTGACCGTTGACTAGGGCTGCTTATTATAATAATTAAAATCTTCGAAAGGAGATCAATCCAAAACTTATCCAAGACACAAGAAAGTTACGTTTAGTTAGTGCGAGAACAAAGCAACTCTTAAATACGTAGATTATACCGATGGCAAGCGACACGTTGTTGAACGACCGGCACCAAATAGTTCATCAAAACATAATTATGAGTGTAATCATGTACTTAATGTAATCTATCAGAAAACACAATATGGATGTGTCCTATTACGTCGTTTGAGAGTATTTGCATATTTTTTACCAGTAACCTGGTTAAAATGATAAACCCAACACCTTTTAGGAAACCTCCTGAAGTAATACACTGCTATCTGATTGGTGGATGGCAAATGTTTATTCATTTCATCATTATTGAATTTTAACGATTACATAGAAATTAACTTTCTGGGGTACCGTCTGCCGCTGCTCGCTTGATTAATTATTAAAATACAAATATAATCAAACGTACATCTTTGTTCTATAATTCAACCAATCAGCGTCCACTGATGATTTTACAGAGACGTCGTAATTTGCTCAATAACCTGAAATTTAAAAGTAAAAT
Organism: Gymnoscelis rufifasciata; assembly: GCA_929108375.1. NCBI lineage: Eukaryota > Metazoa > Arthropoda > Insecta > Lepidoptera > Geometridae > Gymnoscelis > Gymnoscelis rufifasciata. The sequence continues at coordinate 4,693,442 of OV815317.1, read as the reverse complement.
AATACATTCCAACAGCTGTTGATGATTTTTCGTAAGTTGACCAGTTTACGACTCGTATTATTTTCCGATGACACATACATTTCAACATTTCAAATATAGAACAGTGGTAGAGAATAGGAAGATTTGTTCTTACCAACCATGGATGGACCATGGAACAAAAACAATCAAAATCAAAAATTGCTTTCAAACATAGTAGGTAATTTTTTATTTTTATTTTTAGTTTTCTTGAAATCGTATCTGGACTCTTTGAAAAGTAAAGGAACTTTTTTATTTAGATATCGATTTTGTAAGTCTTTGTTTTCATATTCTGAAATGTATTCTTAGTAAGTGTTTGAAATTACTAGTGATGAAAATCGGTGCCTTTACTATATTCTGATACCAGCAAAGAGCTGCGAATACCCATAGAGACAATATTACGAAGTTAATATCATTGAAAAATGTATATAAACAAAATATGGTGTTAATTGAAACACTTACAAAATTAAATTTACCGTATGTTTATGAAAACAGAACATAATCGTTTCATAGTAAAATGTATTATGTTTAAAGACCTTCCCATACTGACCGAAACTTTTGTTACATGCGTGTGTTTGTCAGTGTGCCATAATAGTCATAGATCTACTTTATCTCGCAATTACTGTGCATATTCAAAGGGTCACGTATTAGCGGCTTTTACTCTAATGAAAATACTTCAGAATAAAAGTATTGGTTCGTGCAAAGTGAGCTAGTTACATAGAGTGGTAACCCACTTCCCTACTTTGAGGCTGAAATAGAGAGATATATCTTTTTAATCTTGCTGCTTTACCCGTGATTTTTTGCACAATGAGATTGCACAGAGTGTGCAGAATTGGTATGGTTATAAGGTTATGTCGATGAATATATATTACGATATTTGTCCCGCGTTTTAAAATGTTATATGTTCTTTTTTTTATGCAAAACAGTTATTAGAAACTTCGATTTATAGAATTAATATGTCAGGTTCGTTTTATAATGCACTTAAATGTCAAGATGACTCATATAACTACAATGCATAGAAGAAGACTCGATTCAGATCCAAAAGGGTTTGAACATTTTTGTATGGAGCCTGGCATAATTACTCGACCGCCATTTTGTAAAATATGTGATTCGGCGGCCAGTGATGAAACTCATGTCAACCGACAGAGTAAATGATTACAAACAAAAAGTGTTCTATGATCAAGTCTCCTAAGTGATACACTACGAAGTCTCTAGTATCAAATAATTATGTAATTGTGTTAAGAACATTTTCAAAGTTGAATAAAAGCGTTCAAAACTCAGAACTCGCGATGGTCACTTGGGATTCGTTAAAACTGCTTCGGCTGAAAAACTTTTTTCTTAAAACTTCATACCACTTTAACAAATTACAGTGAATGGATTTAAAAGTCGTTATTGTTTTTGCTTTTTAAAACTGTAGAGGAACTTTTGACAACTTTTCGATGAGAAAGCTTTTGAAAGTTTTAAGAGCCCTTAAAATGTAAATAAGGTACCTATTTATCGATTCAATGAAGATTACTTAATTGGTATATTTAATTCTTAAGTTATAGTTCTAAGAATTTGTGTTTTGTAAATGAATAAATAAATAAATAAATAATAAGTAAATTTACAAATCTTGGTATACAGATAGCGAAATAATGTTTTACTCATTCCAAACAAATTTTTTTTCTACGGATTTGCAGACTGCAGCGCTGTACATCTGCCAACTAGACTTGGTATAGGATTCTGGTTCACAGTGGGTCTACACCCACTGTGACCTACGTCACTTCCAACCAAAATTACCAGAAATCTATTAAGAGAGAACCTTACTACGTATTTATACACATAAATTGTTGAAGACGTGTTCTAGAATGATGTTCAATTACTAATCTATGTAGGTATGTATATATTAAAATGCTCGTATAAAGGTATTTATTACTTGTTTTGACCATCCTACTATTATTAAAAACGCAAAAGTTCGTTGCAAAATCACAATGTTTTTCTGATATGTAGGCTAAACCTTGATATCAAAATAACACCTAAACTTGGTAAAATACCGCTATTCGCGAGAAAATAGCCGTTTAGTACCACGGACGTATAAGGGCATATTTTTGTGGTACTTGAGTACCACGGGACGATTGAGTGGTTAATTGATTTTTGTGTTTTGTATGTTATTTCTGACGTTACTAAGAATTGTAAATTCAAACGAAATAAACTTTATATGTTTTACAAGCTGTGGGCGGGCAGCTAGTGACTTATAAGGTTTAAAATTCCTTAGTTTTTCAGTCTGTTGAAATCGCGGTATAAATAGGTAGTAGAGTTGGCAACAAGAGTCATATTTAGGTTGCAGCCCTCGGCGGTGCTTCGCTAAAAGCCGTTGGTGTCAAGAGCTCAGGCTGCTTCCTAACGCTACTACGTTTTTTTATATATTATTTTTTTGGAGTTTACTCCTTAAGAAACGATTTGAGTTATGAGGCCCGGTACGGAAATTTTATGAGGAGTAAAATCAAGTGTAACACGAAAAGTTGAGGCGTTACGTAGAAAGAGACAAACAAATATTATCTGTAGGATTGAACGTGTAAAAGAATGAGATGGAATACATTACACAGCGTATCTCATTCTCGGGGTCTCCTCTTTGCGCGATACTTCTTAGTCTCACTGTATTTTATTTTCCTGGGTGCGAAGGTAACTAATGCGTCTTTAACTTTTTCTGCATAAAATTTTAAGTATTAAAAAACCATCACTGATCTGCTATAAGTTATTAAAAATATATACAAAACGTGCCCTTTAATAATAATTAGATAAAAGGGAACGTATAGTATTTATTTCTAATAACCTTAAGCTAATAAGTTTTATTTTTATTTTTCTAATGACTAATGAAACGATTCTATTTTATTATGGTGCTTTCTAGTACTCTTTGTATTCAAGTCTCACTAGTTTTAAACTACACTAGATTCCAAAAATAACGGTCCGTCCGCTTCCGGTTCAGTCAAAAAACTAAATATGTGGGACTGTAAAAGTAAGATCAATGAAATAATCGAAAAAAGACTTTAGTAAGAAATAATTTAGAGATAAGCGCGTTCAAACAAACAGAACAATCAAACTTATCAGAATTACATTATATATATTAATTCAATCAATTAAATAGTCTTCGTCTTCGTCTCATTAGGATAGTATACGTATTTCGGGAGATTTTCGGGTTTATGTGACTGACCCATTATTTTTGGAACCGAGTGTATTCCCATGTAGGTAATTATTTATTTTTGTCATATTTGTTTACTTATATAAAATGTTTTATTTATACTATTTACTAATTAGTTAATTTTAATTTTGCAATGACCTTGGCCTACCATAATATCAGTTTAGACACCTCGCACTAAACTAAGCTTAAGACTTGTAATATAACCACGAAGGTCGTGGATTCAAACCCCGCCACGAACTTGGAAATTTTTCTTCTTGAAAAATGTATGTGCCCTTTAAATACGTGCTTCAACGGTGAAGGCAACATCGAGAGGAAACTGGCATTTCTGAGAACTTTAAAGAGTTTGAAGGACATGTGTCATTCACCAACCCGCACTTGGCCAGCGTGGTGAATTAAGGCCTTCTCTCTCGTCGAGAGAGAAGTCCCTGTGTCCCAGCAGTGGGAACGTTAATAGGGTGATGATGATGAATATTAGGTCCTTACATATGAAATTGGCGTTTTTCGTACTGGCCACTTTAATCACAAATTTCTCCTCTTTGGTAAGGAATTCCAAATTCAAATTTGTACAGCTATAGACTCATGTATTTGTGCTTCGATGATCGTCATTCATTTGTTTTTTTTCTTCTGTTTTTTTCTGTTTGCGTCACTCATTTTACAAAATGGAAAACTTAAAATATCGCATTATTTACGAGTACGAGTTCCGCCGTGGCACTAGTGCTGCGGAAACAACTCGAAGGGTGAATGATGTGTATGGCGGTCGTGTTGCAAAAGAAAACACAGTTCGTTTTTGGTTCCAACGTTTTCGTTCTGGAAATTTCGACTTGCAGAACAAGCCCCGTGGACGGCCTGAGACTCAAGTTGATAATGAAGAGTTGAAGGCTATTGTGGAAGCGGATCCATCGCAAACCACGTCCGAGTTAGCTGCAGGCTGCGGTGTTAGTGATAAAACTGTTTTAATTCACTTGAAGCAAATTGGGAAGATTAAAAAGCTTGAAAGGTGGGTACCTCACGAATTGACTGAAGCAAACCGGCAAACGCGCGTCGACTGCTGCGTTACATTACTAAACCGGCACAATAATGAAGGTATTTTAAACCGAATCATTACCTGTGATGAAAAATGGGTTCTTTACGATAATCGGAAGCGCTCAGCGCAATGGTTGGATCCTGGCCAGCCAGCCAAATCCTGCCCCAAGCGAAAATTAACCCCAAAAAAGTTACTTGTAAGCGTTTGGTGGACTAGTGCCGGTATTGTTCATTACAGTTTTCTCAAATCTGGCCAGACTATTACGGCTGATGTCTATTGTCAGCAATTGCAAACCATGATGGAAAAGCTAGCGGCTAAACAACCTAGGCTGGTCAATCGCTCCACGCCACTGCTGCTTCACGACAACGCTAGACCACACACTGCGCAACAGACGGCTACTAAATTAGAAGAGCTTCAATTGGAAAGTCTAAGACATCCTCCGTACTCCCCGGACCTTGCTCCAACAGATTACCATTTTTTTCGAAATTTGGATAACTTCTTGCAAGGGAAAAAATTCAACTCCGATGGGGCAGTCCAAATCGCCTTCAAAGATTTTATTGATTCCCGTCCGACTGGTTTTTTTAGTAAAGGGATCAATGAACTACCTATAAGATGGCAAAAGTGCATAGAAAATAATGGTTCATACTTTGATTAATTAAATATATTATATTAAAAAATATTCGACTTTTTGTTCCTCCCATACAAAACGCCAATTTCATATGTAAGGACCTAATATAATCACGAGGGCATCTCTACCTTGACTAAGTTACTTTAGGTTGATATTACATACTAACACTCTAAATATCAAGTAAGGAAATAATGAATATGATGCAATATTAAAAATTAAGTAACCAGACGGGTAAATATAGAATAGCCCAGAAGTCAAGTGGCAACCCTCAACAGGAGTTTCTCATCATATTTACAATTTTGTGTATATATGTTTATGTAAGAGTTTATCAGAATCATATCTCCTTCTTTTTATATTTCTTAACCTGTTCGAGAAGTCTGTATTTGTGAATTAGTATTTTGTGTTACCTCCAACATGAATATTGAGGAATTCATTATGATTTGTGATAATACGCACCCGTTTAGTTTTATTTCATGCTATGTGTAGATTTGTTTGACATAATTTAATCCGTTTAATTTGTTTTGTTTTTATTTTATTTTGTTATATTTATTTTGTGTGTATGAATTATGTATTAAAATGTTTTGATGTTTATTTTAATTTAAATTTAATGCCTATTTTTAATTAATTTTAACTTGTAATTTAATGGGCTCTATTGAATTAGGTTATACCTGTAATGATAGAGCTCCATTTATTTGAAAATAAATAAATAAATAAGTACGCTTCGGTGAGCGCAGCGTAGGACGTCCACCAGCTAGATGGACGCAGGCTGCCGACAGCCGGCATACCTGGAAATCTTCGATGGAAGCCTATGTCCAGCAGTGGACGTCTTACGGCTGAAATTATGATAGTGATGTACTTTAGTTTAGATTGTTGTTTAATTTCAAAGTTTTTTTGGAAATTTAGCTAATAATATATAAAAAACGATTATTTTGTCCATCGAAATCTTCACGATTAAAACTAATCATCAAAACACTTTGTATTGATTAAAGTTTTTTCAAAGAAAAAACAATTAACCATAGTATATCTGCAAATGATGCATACAATATATCAATTATTAAAGTCCTTGTCCTAAGCCAAAAATCTATTAAACATACATACCTACAGATTTGAATCCCTTCGGGTAAGCTACCCTAATCAAACCCCCAATCCCTTTTCAACCCCGATCCGAATTTTAAGACACTCCTCACTAACAATAAAACTAAATAAAAGCTAACTCTTCGACTGTCAACAAAATGATGATAGCGTTTCGTGTGATGCTGGGTTGAAAATGGATCCAAAAAGCAGTATTGGATAAATAGGGTCATAACATTACATAACGGTTGACTGTGGTATAGGCAATAACAAACATGAACGGACTTTAATATTATTATTCTAGCAAAAGTTAAAAACTTGTAAAAACATAGGGCTTCGCCTGAGTAAATTTTGCTCTGGATCCAAAAAATAAACCCAACATTATCAGCGTAGGGCAAAATATTAAACTTAAAACTAACCCTACGCAGTATCAGGTCAAAATCACAAATGCATCACTCGGGTATATTCATAAATTTCGAATGGCCAAATCGATTTCCATAAAATTTTCTGTTTACGTATGCGTTTTGTATTTCATGATGGTACGCAACAGAAGAAAACATTTGATAAACATTAGATTTTTTATTGCCTCTTTAACTTCTCATATCTTTGAAACAGGTGAGATTATTTTTATTAAACATCACTAGGAACTCCCTCCGGTAGCCTACTCGTATCTTTCAAGATCATCTTTCAAGTATAGTGAATCATTCAAGCCGAATCAAAATCAGTTTGTAAAATTAATATCGTTTGGTTTATTCTATATACGATGCCAGAAACAGACAGACCTAATACACCCGTTACCTTATAACACCCAGTTTTGCGTCGGGGGTTAAAAATAGAAGCAGTGAAACTTATAGTGCCAAACGTAAAGAGGTCCATTTCAGTAAGGGTAGACAATTTCCGGTTATTCCACTATAATTCCGAACAGTGACGCAGTACGTGTGGTTTAGTATCCTTTGCTTATCTAGGAGATTTTATAGTCAACTAGAAAGTATAAAGTATAATAGTATAATATGGAGGATATTATGAAAAGTAACTTTTTTGGGATTTTTACTGCCTATATGCCTTTTAATTGAGTATGGTTGTTAGGCTGAGTCGTATCTGTCGTATGATTTTTTTTTAAATATGCCTTCATTTGTTTACAATCTCACCAGATGTAAAGTGACGATGTGGTTTAAGATGGGGCATGAAGACCTATAAGGTAAGATGGCTTCTCCAGACCACATTACGAAAACCGAAAAAATCGTGTCACGGACTGACCCAGCCCGGAGGGTGGTGACAACCAGCGGCCGAAGCTTACCACCAGAGACTGTTCTTAGCACCACCCGGAGGTCACGTGTAAGGATTCAGAGGTAACCCTCTACATGCGGACACATACGGACGTGAACAGAAAAAACCTCCAAATCCAATGTCCCGGAAAACTAAAAATTGTTTAATAAATACCTTTTCAACGATTTTTAAATACCTTACATGACATGGATTGTTGACATATCTTTTTTATTTGTACAAAATGGCGTCCTGTAGTTGCCATGTAAAGTTTTCAGTAACGTCATGTCCTTAGTGACACTCGCCGTACTAAAAGAAATCGATTGACGTTTGAATCATAGAAATAGGCCCAGGCGTTTGGACTATATACTTGGACAGAGGAACACAGGAGGAGGTTAAATACATAGATTGTACAACATATTAATTCTCTTTTGCGTTGTGCAGCGCCTCTGTCGGCCGGTGCGGTGGGGAGGCGGCTTCGGACTTGTGTGCCCCTTTCCGCGGTGTTGTGTTTCGCCCTCGCCTAAAGACGAGAAGTCTCTTGGTTGGTCCCTTTCGGGTCCTCTGCTTCTTTTAGCACCATTTCTCTGACATAGGCTCGGCTGTTTGTCGTCCTTTCCCACAATGGTGCTAGGTTTCTCAGGAGGAGCATTGTGCTGGTCCCAAAACTGCGGAAAAAGATGGACGCACAAGAGAATCTCACACTTCGCATGATCGTCGGAGCTCCCAGATTCGTGCGAAACTCCACCATCAGAAGAGATCTACAACTAGAAACCTTGAATGACCAAATAACAAAGGAAACCAGCGTTGCCCAGTTGGGTGATAAAGCCAAGCAGTCTCGATCTCAGACTAGGCAGGTGCGAGGAACGTGACGTATGCCGTGCTTAGGGCAGGTGACCAATGACGTCACACAAGACATTTTGATGGACGGCGGCTTAGAGCAACCTTTATAGCTTACGACACGACTGTTTTAGTTAATTTTATTTTTACATGTGAAAGCAAATTAACTGGCATAAAGTGAGGTGTTTATAAAGAACAACAATAAATATGACATGTTAAGTAATCTTATAATTTATGGCTTTGTATTTTTCAGTACGAAAACGTAGGATATTGAATTTGTTAGTTTATATAATATCTTAACAGTTATCATGTAAGAAAAAATATATGCTGACTGCGACTGTATCCCGAAAGACTTTCGGATAAAATGTATCCTGTGACAAACACGTGATCCTGTGACAATCACGTGATCCTGTGACAATCACGTGATCCTGTGACAATCACGTTATCAAGACGAAAATCTATCAAGCCGTTTCAGCTGCAGGAGGCCACAAAGAAATTATACTCATAATAGTCATTTATTGATAATATAAAATAATAAGTCACAATATGGGATTTAACGTGATTGCCTACATGCACTTTTTACATGCAGAAACTGATGTACAGTATGCGCCTCTAACTGGTAGCCCTCTTGCAGTAACAGTTTCTATGCAAAAGGGGTTACCAGTTAGCGACGCATACTGTACATACATACATACATACTTACATACATCCGAAAAACAATATCCTGTTCTTTTTGCAGTCAGATAATTAACTCGAATTTCGAATAACTTAAATAATTAATTATTTAATACTAGCGGCCCGCCCCGGCGTCGCACGGGTAAAAATGATCCCGGAAATTTTTCCTTATTTGCTCACCGTTTAGACCTACCCTGGACTACGACAAATATTTTAAAACCAAAATCAGCTCAATCGGCCCAGCCATTCTCGTGTTTTAATCAGACTAACGAACAACAATTCATTTTTATTTATAAAGATTATTATAATTCAAACTTGTCTAGGAAAGTCTAATTTCAAAGAGAAGGTGGCTAACAATACCTCTATATCACCATTACTGTGCAGTCTTACATTCCAAATGAAATTTTGAATGAGAAAACAAAAATAAAAAAAATAGACACGACAAATTAATAACCTCCTTTTTTTCGTTAAAAGTCGGTTAAATAGTTTAATGTAGGTTGATTTGTAATAAATAATTATTAATGCAATATCAGCCATTGTCAATCGAAACCCAATTACAGGAATTAATAAATATTATATTGCTAGTTGTGTCTGGTTATTATGAACCTTTGCCGCAGAAAAATAAATGTACTCGTGTGCTTATAATCAAATTATATATTTGTGTTATCGACGCGCTTGAATAGCGAAATAGATTTTAAGTAGTAGGCATAGTAAGGTATATGTAATTTTTATGTTTATTTTTAAAATCATGTAGTTTATGTTTCATTTTTGTTTAGTTTTAAGTTATCGAGTAATGAAAATTTCATTCTAAGCAAACCCCTAGGTTTTTCAGAATATTTTATTATAATGTGTTAATGATCAATGCGGTACATTAAATATATATATAAAATTAATAATGGAGCATGATTGATGTTCGATACTCATGCCAAAAATGTAATCAGTAAATTTTTGTTTGTTTATACGTGCACGCGAAAAGTTCACGTGTTATTCATTGTGTATTATGTTTTTTTTGAAAGTTCACGTGCATCTAGAATTTAACTACGTTTGCCCCTTGACACAATTTCCCGCGGTAAATGTTAGAATATGTCCTAATCCAAAGCAAAGTCCATCATCATTATAAATTTAACGCAGATTGCATCCCCATACTTTCTCACAATTTTTAGTTTGATTTTACGAATCTTAGAAACTTCATTAATAAAAAACAAAAAAAAAACACAAGAATTAAATAGAAATAAAATTAAATTTCTATTTTAGCGGAGCGACCAGATGGTTGCTCCGCTTTTTTAACATTAGAGCAAAGAGGCTATTCGAAAAGCTAGCTCATTTTTTGTATTGAAACTTTACAATAATTATTTGTTAGTCTTGTTTTTGATTTGCTGTTGGCGAACATTCCGTCTCAAGCAGTTTTATCCTCAAAAATGTACCTCTATATAACATGCTTTTTACATACTTTTTACAATATTTTAAATTTAGTGATTGAAATATTAGTATGATTATTAGGATTAGTAGGTTATCGTAGGTAAATCTTAAGCATGTAAAGAACTTTCCCAGATCAGGTGTAATTACTCATTGTGAAAGGGAAGCAATTAATTTTAGCTCTTTGCATGGAGTATAACAGTTTATTTCCTTCTAGTTCTTACCGTGCAGACTATAAACATTAACAATATTATTAATATTACGAAAGAAACGTAGGATATACATATAATCTACTAAAATAAATGTTTTACTGAAAGTTTTCCATGTGTGGTAAATGTAGAAAAATAATATTTTTAATATTATATCGGTATAATAGCGTAGTTCAAGCTTTTACAGTAACATAATGCTGATTTTCATTATGAATGTAAAAAAGGCGGTTATTTTAAAAGTTTAAACTTTAAGTACAATGGGGAATGATGATACTCAATTGTATATATTTGAATCGATTTATAAACATATTTTATATAATTATGTATTAAGCCAATACTCTCCAGATACGAGTAGCTAGTTCGTCCTTACATAAATGTACATCTTCAATACCCAAGCAAAAATTTACTACTTAATTAATTTTATGGTTAACCCTGTATATTTCGTGAGTTAACCTAAATTATATGATAAAAATTAAAATAAATTATTGTTGTTTTTTATAGGCTCTGCAGTTTTACAAAATGTTATTTACCTATAAATGTACATTTTGTATAAATATTATATTCGTAAATCACGAAGGTCCTATTTCGCCATCTCCGAGGTAAATTAGTTAATGGTTAAAACAAAGAGTACAAGTTAACTGAGTTAACTGACAACCGTCAGTGACTGACTGGCCAAAATTGCTCTAAATTTTTAACAATTCAGTAATAAAAAATACATATTTGTTAAATAGACTCAAACTACAAGAACAGATTTCTTAGGTAGATCTCAAAATTCTTTTCTTGAGAAGAAATATAATAATGAAAATGTACTTCTTTTTTGTAGCTACCAATAATTTATAACCCCTTTGTACTTTGTACTTCTTCCTCGGAATACGAACTAATAGGAATTCGGTAACTATTGTTCTGTTTTGGTGTACAATAAAGTGTTTTTGTATAGTATTGTTTGTATAATTTAGGAAGCAGTCGAAAATAATTACTTGTTTATTAATATTGAGTGTCTAATGTGCATTTTCTCGTTGTTGCTCCTAGTCACAAATTAATAAATAAAGAGAATAAATAAATATTTCCGGTATTGTCCGGACAAACGTTATTGGTATACAAAAGAACAACTAAATTTACTGATAAATTTAACGAATACTAAAACATAACAATACTAATAACGCGCACCAATTGCAAGCAGTCGCTTGAACAACCATCAACAAATTTCAAGTGAGCCAACTCGAGCGTCAAATTCATTTAAATTAACGGAACTCCTCATTTGACTCGTGTGAAAGCTGTGAAAAGGAACTCCTGGTTGTCGGGAATTTCCTATTTAGTTAATGTACGTGATACAAAATTCCTGATCAACTCAATTTTCAGTAGAATTAAGTATTTTCAACTGACGAAATAAAAGGAGGAGATTCTCAAAATAACTCGTATTTTTTTGATAACTTTCATTCGGAATGATTTTTCGTTTTGGTTATTATTATTATTATAAGCCCTGTGTCCCACTGCTGGGAGTGGGATATTATGGTTGTATTATTTATACTAAACTATAATATTTAAATATTACCTACCAGCATTCCATGTCCGTGTGTTATAAAATTTATAATAAATTAAAAAATGTACTTGCAACGAAATATTGGAAAACAAACGCATCTGTGAACGATGATATTTCGTCTTATTTACGTTTCTTTTTCTTGAAATTATTTGTATAATATTGCTTCAAAAATACCCTACAAGTAGGAGGCGGATGTGTTTCAAGGTGCCTTACCCAAAGGGTACCCTTAGGACCCTATTACTAATACCTCGTCGTCTGTCTGTCTGTCACCAGGCTGTATCTAAAAACACACAATCAATAAATACGAGTCTATAAGGGGGCTCTTATACAAACGTGATTTTCATAAAGCTAAGTTAAGTTGCGCGATGACCCATCGAACTGAATCAATTTTCACTGTTAAAAAATATTTAGATAGATAGCACTTTATTGCACACCACACAAAACATACAAAAAAAACAAACAGACTTTGCAAAATCATAATGTTGGACTACAATGGGCGGCCTTATCGCTATGAGCGATCTCTTCCAGGCAACCTTTGGATGGACAGGATCAAGAGTCACAAAAAAGACAGTGGTATAATAGGAAGGAAACATATAACTATATAACACACATAAATATATATATGTATATATATTATACATATAGTAATACTGTTTAATAACTATACAATACTTACTTGATATTTTTGAATTATTAATATTTTACTATGGCAACATTTTAATAAACCTTATGAAATCCTTAGTGTAGTATAATTTCCATGATTTCTATACTAATTAGTATAGATAATAACCAAAAAGCATAGAAGAGGTAATGAACTTGCGTGACCAACTCCAAAATTGAGATGACGCTCGAACTTGCGTAGTTTGCGATTTCTTCGAAACTTCGCAGACCATTCTCGAAATTACTTCCAACGATTCATTCATAGTTTATTCTCGTGTGACCAGATTCCAACTTTGTTTTTAGTAACTAAGTTATGTGCTATATATAAACTGATTGGATGGAATATTAGTAAAATATAGGCAATAAACATACAATTCTGATTAGGCTGGGAATAACTTACCTACTTATTAAATATAATGGAAACTACTTTATAACACACACCATACAAATAAACAATACAATGGGATAATAAAAACTGGGTAATGGGCGGTCTTATTGCTCAAAGCATATTCTTCCAGGCAACCGTGATTGGAGAGCATACAAAACGTTATGGACGGTGGTTTGAATATATTTACAGAGCTCTTATAATAAATTTGGTAGGTATGAGGTGAATTTTAATAATAGTACTATCATAGTTAGGTACAGCTGTTGTACCTAACAATATATTGGTGTCGTTACATGCTAAAGTATTATTTTGATACCATCTTCACAACAATGATGATCACAATACAACAAAGATCGATCATCATCATCATCAACACCCTACTAACGTTCCCACTGCTGGGACACAGGGACTTCTCTCTTGACGAGAGAGATTAGGCTTTTATTCACCACGCTGGCTAAGTGCGGGTTAGTGTATGTCACATGACCTTCAAACTCCTTAAAGTTCTCAGAACATGCCGGTCTCACCGTTCGATCACGTGAATTATAGCGCACATACATATTTTTCAAGAAGAAAATTCCAGAGGTACGTGGCGTGGTTTGTACCCACGACCTGAGGAATGAAAATCGAGTGTGCTCTCACTTAGCTAACACGGCGCATAGATCAAACTAAAGCTATATAAGATTATTTTTATATTTCCAGTTGTTGCAGAAATTCACGAAACCGCAACATTTAATTACAGTGGTGACAGTGAAGTTAGAGCTAAGTAAGATAACTTGGGCGAGGTAAGCCTTGATACCTACGTAAATAGCTGCAAAATTCTAGACTAAGGCGGAAACTTTGAAGATTTCAAGACTAATTTGATACTGCAGAGTCTTCGTCATTAAGGTAGAGGATATAATTATAAATATAAAGGAGGTATTTGGAAGTTTATGGAAATTAAATTTATGAAATTTCAATTTGAAAATACCAAGTTACTTCGCATGTAACAGCTTATTATCTTATTTCATATGCGACGATGATAATACGCAATTTTTTTTTAATTTGGGCATAATAGATAGATAGATTATAGATGGATAATATCTTTATTGCACACCAATGCTTACAGACTAACATAAAAATAACAATCAATAGCCACATTAGTTGTACAATCGGCGGCCTTATCGCTTAAAGCGATCTCTTCCAGGCAACCTTTGGATGGAATCTTTATATATTATCGCGAAAGTAACTATCTGTCCATCTATCATTGTATCACTAATACGCCCATAATACTGATCGAATTTAAATTAGACTTGGTTCACATAAAATCTTGTTTGTGAAAAACACAGAAATCTTATAATATTTAAATTTCTGTGGCGAAAGGACATTAAGGCTACTTTTTACGACAAAATATCATTTGCCTTTTGTTGCATAATTCGCCACTTAGAAAACTAAATAAAAACATTATGTTACGGTCAACAGATTGCAGTTATAATAATCACCAATAAAAGAGTTCACTTACCTCACCTACTCACCCTTTTCCAATATTTCGTTGCAAGTATGGGAAACTTAATAATATTCCTATGGAGTGAAATATCTATGCCAGTTTATTAAAACTTCACGATCCTAGCTCTGTTATTGCGTGCAAACTTTTAACGGGTTGAAACCAATGTCGCAAAAAGCTAATAATATAAAACGGGATTAACTAGTTAGAGTTACGCTGTCTGTATCCAGGGAAGTTTTAACGAGAGCCTGAATTGGCCCGAAGTGGCCGAGGGGTAAACCCACACATTAGACAATTTTTAACCTTTGTGAAAAAGGTTTCGGTTTGAGTTTGAAAACAGCTGTGTTAAAAGGATAAGTGGTTACAGATGTAGTATGCTTGTATGTTACCATCATAATTTCAGTCACTATAGTTCGGCCGTTCAGAGAATGAGTTCCTGACAGATGTCAGAAAAATCACGCCTATGAAGTCCTGAATTTCTTATTAGTACAGACAATAGCTGTCATTGTAATACTTAATGGGCATGCCGAACTACCTAGTGATGGGAGATGAATCATCATGCATAGTTTATAATATAAGTAACTGATATTTAAAAAAAGTATTTTATTTCATAGTACAAATGAACATTTAGGTTTATTTACGTACTCCTGTAAAATACTTGATAAAAAAAATATTTGTAAGTACCTATATAAAATCTTATCTGGAACTGGCGTACAATTTACTTAATTTAATAAATTATACTTTATTCAATAGAAATACAGATTGTAACTTTGTAACAAAGAATATGTAAAACAATTTTACTATATTAATATTAACTTTTTTTGGTTTCCACAAATACTAAAATAATAAAATATTAGTTAAATACTAAAATATAAATTTTAAATGATTCCGCCAATTTAAAACAAAAATAATCTTAAAAATAACGCGGCTTCATTTTGGAGGAACGCGCGAACGGTAACGAACTCAGTGTTAGGTTGCCATCACTAGTCGTGACTAAACTGTTAGGTGTCAAACGCATTCTCTGAACGGCTGAACTATAACAATGTTTAATGTCACAGGACGTATTTGCTGACCTTAAGCTACTAAGTCACACTGTGTCACTATGCAAATGACAAATGTCAAGTTTAAGTGCAAGAAAAGGTATATGAGTTCGAAGAAGAAAGAACACAAAAACTAGACCTTAAGCGTAACCTTCTCAAAGCCAAGCCATCCCCAAAAATAAACTACAACTTTGTTATTGGTTACGGACGCATTTTGTTATCGCACGTTTGTTGCTAAAATTGGGTAAATGAGCCACATCAGAGCCAAACACCCGTCGTGTTAGTTTTTGTATTACGAAAGCTTAGGTCACTGGAGCCGAAATGTAGGCTAGGTGTATTATATATATGTATATGATATAAATATGCACATGATTTAGTGAAAACTGTTGGTTCACGGACGGTGTCGCACGTAGGTTCTAATCGCAATAACTTGAAGGCTTTGACCGTATTCATAAAATTGTTAATTTTTTTTATGAGACTTATTATTAGGTTACAGAACACTTGATAAAACCGTTATACGTTAACCCAAATAAGTTCTTAATCTGTTTAATAATAGTTCAATAAAAGCTTTTCACCCTTGTTTATCTCTACAATAGTCGTAAAATAGGGCATAAATGGCAGTCGTTCTATTAGCAAGAAATATCACTTTTTATGAATACGAGGTTGGACTATTTCCGAACCTTTGTTTTTATGCGAAAACCAACTATACTCTGTGTAATTAAACTGGGTTTAGTTGTGATAGTGGTATTCGTCTGTAAGTCATCGTAGATAACAATAAAATGTACCTTTTGTTAAACAATTACTAGCAGAAACACTGGAAATAAAAATAAGAACATTAAATACCATTTTTTTTTTACTTTCAGCAGTGGACGTCCTACGATGATGTAAGTCTTGTGACGTTTAATGTTATGACGATAAAGCGCATAGACAAAACAAGACAACAACGTAAACAGAAAACAAAAATTTCGCATAAACGCTTACTCTAAAATTCAGTAAACAGCTTACTTTGCCCCATATTGCTGAAACTCGGCCTGATAAAATATTGGCCTGTGGCTGTGGTTTGAACATCGCCGAAGGTTAGACTATATTTGCATATGAAGTCGCACCATCCACTTTTTAAAGTTTATGAATTGACTGAAATTCTAAATTTCTTTAATATAATTTTATATATGTGATTTGAGGTAAATGACGGGTCTGATATGACTGTAGTGATTTAAGGTAAACAGTAATGATAACCGGTTGATACTTGAAACTTTAAAATTCTGTGGCTATATAAACGGCCTTTGGCGAATATTCGTGATACCGCAATGCTACAGTTATTGGCCAGGTACATTTTTGCGGGCTATGGGACTAACTACTCAATGCCGATCTTCATTAATATGACACCTTTTTCAAAACACCAAACATTCATTCCAAAACATAAAATTAATAATTTCAAATAAAATATAACTAAGAAGAATTTATATAACTAAGTTACAGAGACGGACCCTCCAAACTTAGATTTGAAACGTCATTTACATCATTTAGCACACAAAGCATTACCAAAATACAGAAAAATCTATAAACATAATAAGAACGACACTTTGACATTTCTCGTTAAAATTAACGTTGGAGACGCAAAATGGCGTTCAACTGAGTAACATTATTTTCACTTTATCATTTTATTTAACTCGACACTGGCAAATTGTCGCTTCAAGCGCAAAGTCCAATTACAAGAAACTGAACTGAACATTAACGTCAGGGAAAAACATAAAAAAAACCATTGAAAAACAAAGTGTTGTTCTTAGACAGTTTATAAATTTCGCCGCTAGAAGCGTGCGGATAATCTTCGCATCGCCAATACCAACATAACGGTTAAAATAATGGGATGTCCTCAGGTAGATACAGATTAAATCGATATCGATAAATCAGAGATCAAGATCATCATCACCACTTAAAGAGATTTCCTTAGAATTTAGTTTTTTCAACCAAATCTATTTCTTCAAATAAAACATGTTGTACATTATGATGTTACTACCTATATAGAAAATCACATGAAAATAGGTTTTTAAATATCTCACAGGACATTTAAGCACAAATCATTGATAATTTAGAAACTTAACAATACATGTAGTCCTCTGGCATCGATTTCGACGATGGCGATCTTTGCTTCACTCCCTGTTATGGGCTCTTATGTGACTGGACCGACCGAACTTTGATTTTAACTCTGTGGCGTGTGGCAGTAGAACTGAACTGAACTGAACCGCGGTTGTAGGTGTACGTGTAGAAGGGCTAAGGTAAATGTTTGTTAAGTTGGCGGTTTTCATCAGGCCTTTGTAATTTATCATCTAACTTAGACTTACCTGGAAAACTATTTCGTTAATTACTATTTAATACACTTTGGAGCTTTTCTTTACTCGTATAACTAGGCGAGCGACACCGAGCCTTCACTCGGTACCGTTCAGTCAGTATAATATAACAGGCTTTATTGTATATCAGGCAACAGACATATCTGAAGTACAGAAGCGATTTAGTTCTAGCCTGTCTAGAAGTAAGGTAGAGAAATCTTTACCCTGCAGTAGGAACCTGCAGTGGAGGTTTTGTCTGTTCACATCCGTAAGTGGTAACCCTCTGAATCCTTACACGTGACCTCCGGGTGGTGCTAAGAACAGTCTCTGGTGGATTCGGCCGCGGCTTGTCACCACCCTCCGGACTGGGCCAGTGCGTGAAGCGATTTTTTCGTGTTTCGTAATGTGGCCCGGAGAAGCCATCTACCTTCTAGGTCTTCATGTCCCATCTTAGACCACATCGTCACTTTACATCAGGTGAGATTGTGGTCAAATGAAGGCTTATCCAGAATAAAAAATTAAAAAAAAAAAGTAAGAACACCACAAGTAAATTCAGATATTGGTGGCTCAGCCCATTGAAATAATAATAATAATAATGCTTTATTACGCACACAATTATAATACAAACATAACAATAATATTCTTAACACTATGCGACAATTGGCGGTCTTATCGCTCAAGAGCGATGACTACCAGACAATTGAATGGATAGGATCCTTAAGACATTAAACGGGATCTGTGTGCAATTATGAATTAATTATAGATACTTACAGGATTATATATAACAAAAGTGACTATAATAAATATAATAAACCTACATAATATATACATACTATATCCAACCTTATAAACATTAATAGATACATAAACTATATAATTATAATTGTATGAAATGATACTACAATATTACGTACACAGTTTGGACTCATTAATATCTAACACCAACAAATACAAAATAAATATTTATAGCAACATTATAACAAAGATCAGTAAATAAAAATATATTTGTCATTTTAATCAGCCTGGTAAGCTTATTCAAATATAAATAGCAGTCTACATTAGCAATAGTAAACATCAAGGAATTAATTGGCCTTTGGGGCTCATACTAAAACAGTATTCTGTATAAAATTTATATTTGAAATGGCAAAATATGAAATGGAATCCAACCCACAATCAACGGGTGAATCAAGAAAAATTATATTTGACATTATTACCTTGATAATCATAAAAAAATATTACTGGCTACACACGGGTAATTAATCTCTTTAACGAATTTATCTTGGATTTGGATTCTCGGATTGGACTTCAACGAACATTAAAAAAAAGAATTGTCCAAATTGGTCCAGGCGTTATTGAGCTATGCGCTTACCAATAGATGCGATTTATTTTATATTATAGATTACCTAAAATAAATTCAATTTACTAACTGTCAATATTACAATCATTTAATAATATCTAGCTAACTTTAAATGTATAATAGCAACAGCTGGAGACTGCAAAGACTGTGACAGTTAAAAACATCTAGGTCATTGACAATGACACAGTTTTTACGTTGAAAACAAAAAAAAAATAAAGAAACAGCTTTATCAAAGTTATCAATACAAAATGGCCGACATCATGCAGCTTTTTGGTGCATCAAAAAGCCGCATATATGGAGTAATAAGTCTAGCCTCGTTCAAACTTCGAGTTTTAAATTAGATTATGAATATGTAAGCTGAACTGAGCAGCTCAATCGAAGTCAAGCACACTTATAATGAACTAGCTTCACCAAAATGTGAAGCAATCTGAAATTCGCTGTAATTATGAAATTAAGTTCATTATTATCTAATCATAATTTCAGCCTCATACCGACACACTGGATATTGGTCTCGTGAATTAATTGCTTGTATTATATTTTTATGTAGATATCTATGATATTGTTGAATATAAAGTTGAAATAGTTATATTAAATTATATACATCCCAACCTCCTTTCTATTTCAATTAAAGTCTTTTCTATCTTGAGGTTGCATGGAAGAGAACTCTTTTTAATCAATGATGCGGCCCATTGTATACCCTTTTTTATTGTTGATTGTGTTTACATTCCTTTGAGTATATAATTTTTTTTTTATTTGTATTAATAAGCAAAAAAGGCTATAATATATTATATATTAAACGTCCACAATAAGATATTACTTTTGAATATAACTCATTATTATTTTGATTGGAACATAATTGCTTAGCTTCCACCTTGTAAATGCAGCTACAACCAAGTTATTTTGTTCGGCGCTTGAGTCTGCAGTCTTCATACGAGAACTTATCTTAGTAGTCCACCCAGCCAAATCGCACCTAACCTAGTATATTTACATCACCTGTCAATATTTTTGACATAAAAGTCTCGGCCAACGTTTTTTTTTTTGTTGTCGGGGGAAAAAATCTGCTACCAGATACCATACTGCATGAAGGGTACAGTATGGTCATGTGGGGTTGCCTCTTTATGGACCATAACAGTCTCACAGAAGCACTTTACTTCCTTCCATGAGGGCTCATCCACCAACATAGCAGCTACTACACTGGTTAACGAGGTCCTGTCCAATTCGGTGTCTCAGAGTTTGCCGTTCACCACTCCACGCCGGGCATTCTTCCAACGTGTGCTGGGCGGAATCCCGATCCGAGACACAGTGGTGACACCGCGGATTTTCTTCGCGTCCAATTCTGCTCAGGAACTCACCAAAACAGCCGTGTCCAGTGAGCACCTGAGTAAGGCGATATGAAAGGCATCCCCATTCCCGCCCTAGCCAAGCTTCAAAGTTTGGCAAAATCGCGCCCACAGCGCGTTGGTGCAAGTTTTGTGGCTCCTCAAGTCGCTCGCGCCACCTTCTATCACTACTTGACATTTGTGTTATTGGCTGAGTATTTGCAATTTGACATATTTATTAAATGATGATCATTTATTTGTTTTGAAATAATTAGTACTAAAAAAACAGTGTTACCAAAATGTAATTGTGACGCATAATTATATTATAAATAAATGACTATTAATGACCTAATATTTGGTCTTATATTCTATTATCTCATGTCAATTCAAAAAGCTAATCGCTTAGCTATATCTGTAAACCTCGATCCTCTTTTCTTTATAGAATTAGAAACCCCGAGCATTTTTTTCAAAGAAACACTAAAACACAACCGTTTTAATTGATTATTCTATGACTCAACCATACTTAGGGGCTGTTTAAAAATCTGCGCATAATATAATTCAAAGGTACATTGCTATCATGTCAACTGACAACTGTCAGAGTCTGATGGTCAAAGATTTCTCTATATTTAAACCATTCACTATTTAACTTTGATATGGTGAAACAGGCCGCTATTCTATTTACCTCGAGGGTTAATAACTTCTATTCGATAATAAATCTTAGGCCGCGTAGACAAGCGTTACTTAGCAGCACGTGCCACCTGAAACATGAAACACAAACATTATGTAAACATGTGTTTGAATTATCACAAGACCGCCTGGAAGGTCTCCCATACGATGGACATAACTAATAAAAACTATTGTACGGGGAATCTTAAACGATTGCAGCCGGATGACCTCCAATAGACAAAAGTGGCGCGCTGTCGTGAGGCGAATATCATCTATTCACGCCGCCGACACATGATGACCACGAGCATTCTGCCAAGAGCGTAACGGAAAAGGAGTTTGAATTGTAGCATCGCACGTGTGGCAGTCGTTAGCGGCCGCGCTATAATGTTTGTATTATCGCAAGCCGCTGCACGCTTGTCCTTAAACGCGCCCTTAGAACATAAAATATGATAAGCATTCATAAATAAAATACCTGACAACCTTGAAGTGCCTTTAGACAAACTTTTTATCCACTTGCGGCATTATTATAACTTCGGGATCTACTTGACGTCTGTAAGGGCCAGCTTAAGAATAATTTAATTTTGTTGTACTTATTAATAAAGTATTTGAGCTGTGACTTATTTTGTTCTTATGGACGTGATCGACAACATAAGAGAACCTATATATAAATATCAACGAAATAAAAGTTATGAAAGTCGGTAAGTTTCTTACGAATGGTTCAACGGCTGAACGTATTTTTTTACGATTTAGATGATTTAACATTGATTACTCAATCGCGGGAATATTTGTATAGATTATGTGTATTAAAAAAAACCTATTTAATCTCTTCTCACCGCCATAAGCATTTGTAATACAAAAATAATACTCTTATATCATTAATCATTGCATAATTATCATTTTGCATTCATAAGTAAACTATAAACTTGGAGACTAAATGCATGCAATTCTAAATTTTTTTTTATTTTGAGAACTTCTTAATAGTTCCTTTCTAATTCAAAATCTTTCTACATGAAAATCTGGGAGCACTCAGACAAAAAAAGAATGGCTAATGTAAAACCGTATGCAATAAATAAAACCAAAACCAAAAGTATGATAACTTGTGCAGAAAAAGATAAGAAATCATCCGAACCTGCACTTACGATAATACATCGATGCGATGATTACACAATCGTGTAATCATCTGAAATCTGAAATCATTATCTGAAACGTCCGGCCGCGAAACATGCACAGCGTCCAAACGTCCAAGTCCGCGGCCGCAATTTACGGCGCGGCACGGCGCCGCGAGCGCGTCCCATTTTTTACATAAATGGGCATATCTTCCTAACTGCTACACCTACGCTTAAAAAAACACCACAAAAAAGCTAAAACTATACGAAATCAATAAATTTATAGATTTAAGTATTAAAATTAATCATTTTAGTCACAAAAAAAATCCTAATCTTGAAAAAGTAGCTTGAAATACATAAAATTTTTCTGGAATGGATTTCATAGGTTTTATTTGTAGTTCTTCCTAAAAATGCATATATTAGGTCCTTACATATGAAATTGGCGTTTTTCGTACTGGCCACTTTAATCACAAATTTCTCCTCTTTGGTAAGGAATTCCAAATTCAAATTTGTACAGCTATAGACTCATGTATTTGTGCTTCGGTGATCGTAATTCATTTGTTTTTTTTCTTCTGTTTTTTTCTGTTTGCGTCACTCATTTTACAAAAAGGAAAACTTAAAATATCGCATTATTTACGAGTACGAGTTCCGCCGTGGCACTAGTGCTGCGGAAACAACTCGAAGGGTGAATGATGTGTATGGCGGTCGTGTTGCAAAAGAAAACACAGTTCGTTTTTGGTTCCAACGTTTTCGTTCTGGAAATTTCGACTTGCAGAACAAGCCCCGTGGACGGCCTGAGACTCAAGTTGATAATGAAGAGTTGAAGGCTATTGTGGAAGCGGATCCATCGCAAACCACGTCCGAGTTAGCTGCAGGCTGCGGTGTTAGTGATAAAACTGTTTTAATTCACTTGAAGCAAATTGGGAAGATTAAAAAGCTTGAAAGGTGGGTACCTCACGAATTGACTGAAGCAAACCGGCAAACGCGCGTCGACTGCTGCGTTACATTACTAAACCGGCACAATAATGAAGGTATTTTAAACCGAATCATTACCTGTGATGAAAAATGGGTTCTTTACGATAATCGGAAGCGCTCAGCGCAATGGTTGGATCCTGGCCAGCCAGCCAAATCCTGCCCCAAGCGAAAATTAACCCCAAAAAAGTTACTTGTAAGCGTTTGGTGGACTAGTGCCGGTATTGTTCATTACAGTTTTCTCAAATCTGGCCAGACTATTACGGCTGATGTCTATTGTCAGCAATTGCAAACCATGATGGAAAAGCTAGCGGCTAAACAACCTAGGCTGGTCAATCGCTCCACGCCACTGCTGCTTCACGACAACGCTAGACCACACACTGCGCAACAGACGGCTACTAAATTAGAAGAGCTTCAATTGGAAAGTCTAAGACATCCTCCGTACTCCCCGGACCTTGCTCCAACAGATTACCATTTTTTTCGAAATTTGGATAACTTCTTGCAAGGGAAAAAATTCAACTCCGATGGGGCAGTCCAAATCGCCTTCAAAGATTTTATTGATTCCCGTCCGACTGGTTTTTTTAGTAAAGGGATCAATGAACTACCTATAAGATGGCAAAAGTGCATAGAAAATAATGGTTCATACTTTGATTAATTAAATATATTATATTAAAAAATATTCGACTTTTTGTTCCTCCCATACAAAACGCCAATTTCATATGTAAGGACCTAATATTAAACAAGATGATACAAGCTATTTTTTGATACCAAATAATCACTACCTTCCCTTTCAATAATTACCAGAATAAACCAAGACAAACCACCTCTTGCTGTGGTGGCTGTAGTGGGCCGGCTGCGAAACGCAACGAACAAATCTAAACTACTTGGTGTCATTATATTTTGATCTTGGGAGTTGATTGAAATATGTTTTATTACCTTTGTCTCCATTACAAGTAATTATTTCTTGAGAATTAAATGAATCACTTCAAAAACATGATGATAAACCCGGGATGCAACAATACCATTGTCATTGATATCGAATTTTTTTTTCGTAATTATTATTTTATCGGACAAAGAATAATCATAAATATTCTTATAGAATGATTCTTGAGGATTACTTTCATACATTACACTAAGTAAATAGGGCAAATACAACAATAATAATTACATTCTAAATCAATCGCGCGCGACTCACAAAGTAAACCAGAGAGTATATAGTTCAGTTTCTTTTAATTGGACTTTGCGCTTGAAGCGACAATTTGCCAGTGTCGAGTTAAATAAAATTATAAAGTGTAAAAGATGTTTCTCAGTTCAATGCCATATTGCGTTTTTTTAAAGAGAGTTTTTTTTTAGTGAGTATATAACCACTACCTACGTTTTAAGAGACGGGACCAGAGAGTATATAATCACTACGTTTTAAAGTAAACAAACAAATCCAAAGATAACAAATATTTTTTTTTAAGTAATTGTTGCCAGGTATGGTTTTCTTGGATCGGAATAGTTGCAGAATTTATTTAAGCTCCATCTAGTGACAATTTTGGGCAACTCTAACGTATTTCAACCGAGAAAGAAACGCAAATAAAAGTCTACTAGGTGGAGCTAGGCCACTCTAGTTGCCGGACGTTGGATCCTTACCATCCTTACCATTTAACAGAAAATATAGTATTATATTTAATTTATTTTGGGATAATCCTGACTTTAATCTTTTATTAATAACGCAAAGTTAAACTTCGACATGAAAACTCTTCAAATAAATAAGTGGAGACCTCCTCAGTCCTCATGTTGTGCTCTCATGTCGGTTCAGAATGAAACAAAATCTTGAGTATTTCTAAAATATTTACACGTGTGTAAGAAACAATCACTATTATTGTAGCAGCCAAATAGCCGTACCACGAGTTGCCACTTACGACTGGTTGGAGATTACATGTTGTATTGACAGATATTTCGTAACTAAAATTGTATACAGTATATCTGTCAAATGTACAGGATTGAAACATGGTAAGGCTAAATAATAAAGAAGCGGTATAAAAAGAGTACGCTAGTAGTTTGTATATTTTATTCTAACAATCGCAACCAAACCCATTTCGTAGTTTCAAATATGTAGCAATGATGTGATTTAATGTAGGTACAGACAGTGGAAACGACTTTGTTTTATACTATGTATTAAAGATGCTAGACATGTGCCCTTCCTTCAGTATGTTCGATGGGAATTGGCCAACATTTGGCCTATATTCAGTTATCTAAAAGCAGTTGCCAATACTAACTTTGGAAATGGAGACTAAGGAAAACTCCTTACGAACTCAGCGTGGAACGTCCATCATTAGAATAAAGCCTTTACGGAGCTGTTTTTGCCCCGCATACAAGCGTTATAATTGATTTTCGTTAAATCGGTTCAGTAGTTTTTGCGTGAAAGAGGAATAGACAGACAGAGCTACTTTTCCATTTATAATATTAGTATAGATAAGCGGCGGGTTGCCACTTGCCATTGTAACGTTGGGAGCTATTTTCTGCCTTTCATAATGCCTCCTGCATCCTATATATCTTAATTACAACCATTTGGCTTTCTTGGGGTAAAATAGATTTTTCCGTATTTAAAATGAAAGAAATAAAGAAAAAGAAAGGAAGAAAGACATTTATTTGACAATACAAATACAGAAAAATAAGTTATATTAATAACCAAACTAAAATAACAAAAAATACAACATAAAAATCTAAATAGGTACCTACTACTCATTTGGTTGACACATTAAGATTGTGAGCCGAAATTGGAGGCGTTCGTAAAATGATTGATCTCTTTTTCAATTAAATATTGCTAATAATTATTTCTTGCTTCTTTTAAATAGCTCTTTACTAATTAGTAGATCATTTATTATTATAAGTATGTAAGCATTAATTTTGTGTAGGTATTCGAAGTGTTGTATTCAAAATATCAATATATAATAATGTAAGCATTATTATTTAATATAGCTCTCCCTTGAAACTTTGGTTGAGAAACTTGAAATAAAATTGAGCTACTAAACATAATATTACCGCGAGTAAATCCTTTATTATAAATTTTAATTATAACGTTAAATTTAAATATCCACTTGAACGTCCAGTGGTACTGTAGTGCCACAAAACTTTATGCCGACTAACGTCCATGGTACTAGAGTGCCACACGAGTTTTTGGTTTTTTTATTTCGGATTTTCTCTACTTTCTAATAAGACAAGTTGCTAGTGTCAATGTCAGATGTCATTGTCAATAATTATTCTACTAAATTCTAATTAGAAAAACCCATACCTGGCAACAAAAATTATGAAAAAAACGGGCGCTGGACGTTACAGTGGATATATGAAAAAGTTATAACGGGCGCGCACGTTCAGTAAAGTAAGTAACTTAGACAATTTCCGTTCTATACGTACCCTAAATGGCGATGGGTTCAGGTTTGGTAGATTTATGTATCGTCAGCATTTTTTTAGCTGAGTCAGCACCGCTTCCCCCGATGTTTTTCTTCATATACATCCTGTTAAACATGATTATACATCTTTTTTCATCTGAGACCAAAAGGAGTAGGTAATTCTAATTCATGCAAAATGTTCGCCTTCTGAGTTAGTAGTTACAGCTTTAAACTATAGGATAAGGAACTTGTAAGTAAATACATGAAATGCAACCAGATTGGATACACTGTGTAGGCGTGAGAACATCTGTGCGTGTTTATAGAATAAAATATTGAAAAAAATAATTCAAAATTTTGTTGTTGTATGTTTTATGTCAGATTACCAAACATCTTCTTCTTCTTTTAATAGATGGCGTTCGAAAAAAAAAAAAAAAAAAAAAAAACCAAACATCAATAGCATAAATAGTTCAGTTTCTTGTATTTGGACTTTGCGCTTGAAGCGACAATTTGCCAGTGTCGAGATAAATAAAATTATAAAGTGAAAAAGATGTTACTCAGTTGAACGCCATTTTGCGTCCCCTATACGAGTATCAATAGCATAAATACAGTGTTTTTTATATTGGCTTAGGTGTATGATAGTTCTACAAAACATTCGGTCATTGGCTGTTGACGACCATAATATAGCCAGTCACGAACGCCATCAAAGCAGAAGAAGAAGGTGCATGATAAATTCGGAACCATAGAGGTAAGTAGGTAAATAGGTTTAATGGTATTTTGAAACGACATACTAAGAGTACGTGAAGTTTTTAATTCAAAATTAATTCAACCATAACAATTTATAGTTTGTTAAACATAGCTTGATACGCGGGTCATTGACATTACCTACACAGAGATTGTCATTTTAGAGTTGGGATAGTGGTGGAGAAAAACGGTTATCGAACGATGTTGAAATTAAATGTTATAGGAAAATAAAACTAAAAATATGGTAATGTTTTTTATTACACGTAATTTAATAAAGTGGTGCACAACCCATGGCACTGTCATCATCGTAGTCAGATTCGGACTCACTTGAGAAATCCTGTAGATTTATTATTAGCTCTTAATCACACAAATTGTCAACAATGTATACAATATTATGGTTGCAGTAGAGAATTTTAATTTGAATATTAATTACAACTTCTGAACAAAATCACATTGCATCGATTTTCACATTTTCATAATCGATGTTTTATAGTATGTGGTTAAGATGACACAGTAATACCCCTACTCTATGATAAACCAACCCTTACCACCAATAAAGTATGATAATATATTGTCTTGCATACATAACGACGGAATAAATATAATGGAACTTCATGCTCGTGATTACTACGTGTATGTCAACATCAATATCCCTCATATCAAGCTACATTTACAAACTATTACAAAAACAGCTTTTGCGCTCTTAATATCTTTGACTGCCTCAGTGGCACGGTGGGCGAGAGTCCGCTTGCGGCGCAAGAGCGGGTTCGATTCCCGCCGAGGGGTCAAGTGTTTGTATGTTCTGCAAGCACTTTCTCCTTGGTCTGGGTGTTTAATATGTATAATAAAAAATATCTATGTATGTACATATGTATATTATATTAAGTAGGTATATCAGATGTCTAGTACCCGTAACACAAGCTAAGAGCTTACCACGGGGCTAGATGTTGTTGTGTGGATTGTCCGGAAATATTTATTTTATTATTTTATATCGAAGATCAAAGACACTTTATCCGAGATGGGCGGATGAAAAATTATTTATTGCACCATGTACTTCAAATTTTACGACTTATAATTTATGAATATTCAAAAAGTAAGAAATTTGTACTCACTCTTATTTTAAGACTTATGTACCGATAAATACTCACAAAATAAAACAGTGAAACTTTCCTGTAAAATACATTTAACACCTAACACTTTGAGTTAAAATCAAAGTGTAAAATTTAGATTTTATCTACTCTAAATTATTTTATTTATCTCAAAAACACCAAGAAAGTAAAACGAACAATCTGAACTGTTTATTTATTCATTAAAAAGCAGTGAGGCGGAAACAAAATATCTCCCACCATCATTAATAAAAGTTCTTTGAAACTCGGAACATTAATTCGTCTTTTGATTATCGTAGCTCTGAGAAGTTTTTAAATCATCATCATAATAAACCATTGGATTACATCACTATTGAGCTTGAGTTAATTAAGTATTAGTTTTAATATCAATCAATTAATAAATATATCCGGAAAATACACAGAACAACAAATAGCCGCGTGGTAAGCTCTAAGCTTATATTACGGTTACTAGACATCTCATACACTTAATATAATATACATAAATTAAACAGATATTTGTACTATACATATTAAACACCCAAGGAGAAAAGTGCTCCTGAACATACAAACACTTGACTCCTCGACGGGAATCGAACCCGCTACCTTCTTGGCAGTCCAACTGAAATGAACTCTTTATATTAAAAGCCGTGTTGGCTAAGTGGAAGGACACTCGACATACATTCCGAAGGTCGTGGGTTCAAACCCCGCCACGCTACTCTGGATTTTTCTTCATGAGAAATTTATGTGCGCTTCTAACACGTGCTTCAACGGTGAAGGCAAACATCGTGAGGAAACCGGCATGTTATGAGAACTATAAAAAAGTTTAGAAGGACATGTGACATTCACCAACCCGCACTGGGCCAGCGTGGTGAATTAAACGTCAAGAGAGAAGTCCCTGTGTCCCAGCAGTGGGAACTTAAATAGGGTGATGATGATGTACTCAACACTTGTGATTAGGTACAAGTAAATTGCTTTCATAAAGATACCGTGGGATTCTGAAATTCGTTTTATATTTTGATCGATAGAGAGTCAGTTTGTTATATTTAGGGCTTATTTCAGAAAATCAGAGTAACGGTTGACGGTAAAGAGTCAACAGTTTGTTATTTCAATGATACACATGTCTTGTATAGTTATGTCAAGAGCTATATTATATAAAAAAAAAATATATATATTTCAAGACATTTCACACAACAACATCTAGCCCCGTGGTAAGCTCTAAGCTTGTGTTACGGGTACTAGGTATCTGATATACTTAATATAATAGTCATACATATATACATATTATTTATTATGCATATTAAACACCCAGACCAAGGAGATCGTGCTTGCAGAACATACAACACTTTCACCCTCGGCGGGAATCGAACCCTTATATCTTTATATCCTTTGTCACATGTGACTTATTCAAATAGCTATATATTTTAAACACAATTTTAACTCGGATATGGTGAAACATACCCTTAGAGTGCCGCTTTTATCTAAATTCGACGTACACGGTCAAAATAAAACCAGTTGTTTCGAAAATAAGCTTAAAAAACTTGTCATCTCTACAAGTGTATTTAAATTTCCTCCTATGTATGTTTGTT
This sequence comes from Gymnoscelis rufifasciata, assembly GCA_929108375.1. Classification (NCBI taxonomy): domain Eukaryota; kingdom Metazoa; phylum Arthropoda; class Insecta; order Lepidoptera; family Geometridae; genus Gymnoscelis; species Gymnoscelis rufifasciata. The sequence goes on along the minus strand of OV815317.1, from coordinate 4,663,461 downwards.
TGTTATAGCTAATTTTCGAAATAACTGGACGTATTTGACAATACGCGAGTTTTTAGGAGTACCTAATGAGATACATGAAAGGTACGTAATGTAAAAAAAAGATGTCAAGACTGCATTGCCAAAAAAAAAGAAAAGCTATAAATATTTTAAATAAAAAATCGAAATTTTAAATATAGGAAAAACCCCCGATTCCAATGCCTTCATTTCCTTAAATGTAAAACAACATAATATTATGTAATGTGGTCGCGATGCGCTTTCATTTGATACCCCACACTAGTATATTTGCAGATTTTCGGTTTTCCTTACCCACTCTCACCCACATAACTTTTAAACGGCTCAACCGATTTTCATGAAACATATCTAAGAACACCCGGGCCAAACTTAACTTCCAAACAGAAATAACTAAATTGGGATCCATCCGTTCGGGAGCTATGATGTAACCGCCAGACAGACAGACAGACACGTCAAACTTATAACACCCCTCTTTTTTGGTCGGGGGTTAAAAATCATTAAGAAGTATAATGATAATAATAAAACGATTGAATAGATAAGAAAGATTAAAAAGTTAACTTTTATTTTGGGAATATAAAATATCTTTGTTAAGTTAGTTTTGCTGAAATCATTATTTTTATATGTTGTGCCTAAGCTCACACTAAGGCGACGGCATTTATATTTGTACAACAGTTAAAAATAAATTTATTTAATCAAATTTATCACTCATTTTCGTCCAAGCAATCAAAAATAAAGAATTGTTCAAAGGAAATCTCAAATGATTATTTGGCTGGTCGCACGCCAACAAAAAAGGGTAACTCATTGTTTGAGGCTAAAGACCCAAGTTTTTGTGAAAAAACGCCAATGTCTGACGGCTTTGACGATTTTGAGACTTAATGTTTTTCAGGCATATTCACCTCTTACTAGGTTCTCAGAGGAATTTTAGAATGTACACCTTTACCAGCAAGGCCAGAGATTATGACGAACAGCGAAAATATTAGGTCCTTACATATGAAATTGGCGTTTTTCGTACTGGCCACTTTAATCACAAATTTCTCCTCTTTGGTAAGGAATTCCAAATTCAAATTTGTACAGCTATAGACTCATGTATTTGTGCTTCGATGATCGTCATTCATTTGTTTTTTTTCTTCTGTTTTTTTCTGTTTGCGTCACTCATTTTACAAAATGGAAAACTTAAAATATCGCATTATTTACGAGTACGAGTTCCGCCGTGGCACTAGTGCTGCGGAAACAACTCGAAGGGTGAATGATGTGTATGGCGGTCGTGTTGCAAAAGAAAACACAGTTCGTTTTTGGTTCCAACGTTTTCGTTCTGGAAATTTCGACTTGCAGAACAAGCCCCGTGGACGGCCTGAGACTCAAGTTGATAATGAAGAGTTGAAGGCTATTGTGGAAGCGGATCCATCGCAAACCACGTCCGAGTTAGCTGCAGGCTGCGGTGTTAGTGATAAAACTGTTTTAATTCACTTGAAGCAAATTGGGAAGATTAAAAAGCTTGAAAGGTGGGTACCTCACGAATTGACTGAAGCAAACCGGCAAACGCGCGTCGACTGCTGCGTTACATTACTAAACCGGCACAATAATGAAGGTATTTTAAACCGAATCATTACCTGTGATGAAAAATGGGTTCTTTACGATAATCGGAAGCGCTCAGCGCAATGGTTGGATCCTGGCCAGCCAGCCAAATCCTGCCCCAAGCGAAAATTAACCCCAAAAAAGTTACTTGTAAGCGTTTGGTGGACTAGTGCCGGTATTGTTCATTACAGTTTTCTCAAATCTGGCCAGACTATTACGGCTGATGTCTATTGTCAGCAATTGCAAACCATGATGGAAAAGCTAGCGGCTAAACAACCTAGGCTGGTCAATCGCTCCACGCCACTGCTGCTTCACGACAACGCTAGACCACACACTGCGCAACAGACGGCTACTAAATTAGAAGAGCTTCAATTGGAAAGTCTAAGACATCCTCCGTACTCCCCGGACCTTGCTCCAACAGATTACCATTTTTTTCGAAATTTGGATAACTTCTTGCAAGGGAAAAAATTCAACTCCGATGGGGCAGTCCAAATCGCCTTCAAAGATTTTATTGATTCCCGTCCGACTGGTTTTTTTAGTAAAGGGATCAATGAACTACCTATAAGATGGCAAAAGTGCATAGAAAATAATGGTTCATACTTTGATTAATTAAATATATTATATTAAAAAATATTCGACTTTTTGTTCCTCCCATACAAAACGCCAATTTCATATGTAAGGACCTAATAAAAAGAGAGAAATTGATGTCTATAAATTATTCTACATTTTGACAGGCTACCAACATAATGTGACTCATACTACACCTAGGGTTTTCTGTACCGCTTATAACATTTTACAATAATATTAAAAATAAATCAAAATATCAAAAAGATGCAAGATGTCAGAGCGGTCACCCATCCAAATTCGGGCCTCGTGCAACATCGCTTCACTTTAAAACATCACTTTGCAGGTTAAACTATTTTTAAATTATTTTTGTTTTTATCGCTTTACTTGATGAAAAACACGTTTGTTGTATGAGATATTTATTTATTTGTTTTTTTTTTTGTATTTGATGTAATAGCGGCAAGAGAGATCCATAAAAAATTCAACATTATATCTATCACGTTACTCTCTACTCATAAATCAATTGAAATATTTTTTACAAATTTTTAATAAGAGCCTTGCTAGTATTTTGAATAACCTTTTTTGCTTAATGTTATTTTAACTCACAACATTAAAGAAACAATTCAAAATAATTCTAAGCCTAAACCTAGAATGCGTTATCGGCCTTATTATGCAATTCTTCCAACCTTGAGAGAAAAAATTACGAAAGTCAGACACCCATTTAATTAATATTTGGGTACAATCTTTGGTTTAATATGATAATAATGATTTGCAAGCGCCATGATCACGGCATAAACAGATTATATTCGTTACTTAGTTGATTATTTAATAAACAATTTGATTCGCCTAAAACAGATATTTGGGTATTCAATTTGAAATCGAAATGCGTATTAAGTGCGTACAAAATCATTTGTGATTATGATTACCTATCTATCGCATTACTGAGTGGATAAATAGTTTGCCCGTGATTCAATTCTTCAATTACCTTTGAATGTGATTTTGGCGAACTTGTAATAGGCTTCATTACTTTTAATGTCAAATTAATTACGACTAAGCCTTTTATGCCTGGATCTAGAACTCTAATGGCAAAACTAAAAGATTTTATCCCGTACTAGACTTCGACTTCGTTCGCATACAAACTTCGAACACTCTATAAGAAACATACCTTTTGAATCTATTAATTACCTATTTGGAGAATTTAGACAAGTTTTAACATATTAACTAATCCTTAAAGACACCAACAAATGTCTGTCAAAATGTCTGTAATATATATGTACTTACCTAGCAACTTTGCTCATACAACAGGTAAGTGCAAGTCTATGTCACGGAAGGCATAGACATCCTCCGCTTGGTTCTCTATGTCGTCTGTGTCAACTGACGGCGCAGTGAGGCGCTCGGCAAAAACCGCAATGGACATGTTTTTGCTTTCCTTTTTCTATGATTTTGCCTTCCATTTTCTATCACCCATCATATCAATAATCACTCTTTTCTCACACATGTCATCCGTTACACAGTCCATTCATCTTTTCTTTGACCTTCCTCTTCCTCGGTGGTACGTCTTTACTTGATATAATTTGAATAGAGTCGTGTCAGAGTTCCTTTCTACTCGAAATATCCACGAGACTCCTCAGGAGATTCCTACTATCATAATGATTACAAATTTCCCGAGCTCTGACCCTTAACTTGCGTAGGTACCACTCAAACTTCAGCTCACAAAATTAGAAGACAAAGTAAAATTATTATGGTCCTCCCGGCGTTTCCGGGAAGTTCTTAAGAATACGGAGTTTTCTTTATGCAAAGCACGCACTTACTAATTACTTTCGAACTATTTGCAAAATGAAAATTCAGTTCACAGTTTGAATTTCTGAGTATAAGCCTCTTCCACAAACAGTGCTGAAATCTGATTTATAGGTTAACCATAATTTCTGAAAAAGCTAGAGAAATATACAAAGGCACCATCATAGGAAAATATCCATGGTATCGTACTTTCGGTATATTTGATTAGGCTTTAGAATGTTTTGGCAATTTTGTGAAGTTATAATTTGTACAGAACTAACATTATATAATCATCGTTTATTTCATTTAATTTTTATAACATATAAAAGTTAGACCTGGGTATTAATAATAAAGTAACAATATTTAAAATGTGAGAAAAAATAATCATTAGTCAGTCATTAAAATTACTTTAAAAAATGTAAACCATAATTTTGTTTTTTTCTTGCAATCGAAAAATTAAATCGACTGAGTGTATTGAAATGAAATGCGTTTCGCGCGCTTTCTAAATAATGTATTCATCATAAGACCACACTGCGACACTTATACGCTCTATATCTTGGCACTTTCTTATTAAAATGGATAATGCAAAAAATAGTTGTCCAGTATTTTTGATTTTTTTATTCATTCCCGATTCTTCAGCTTTTTGATCCGTTCTAATAATTAGAAATACAGAATAGAGAATAAAAAAAAAACTGAAATCTACAGTGACTCGAGAACACTGATTTAATAAAATATGGATATCCCCACGTATAGAAACTTTGAGTTACCCCAGTTCTAAGCGAACTTAGAACTTAGCCATCCTCATAATCACTCGGTCTAGGTTGAGGTATTATTAATATAATACCTAGTCGGATTTTTCCTAAGAGGATTTTACGATAATGAGCTCTTGAATTGTTGTAAAGACTTCATTTAAATTTATGGAAAGTGTAGAAGTATTTGTTTTAAAAGTATTTATTATTGACATTACAATTTTTGTTAAGGGGATAGTCCCTACTACCATTGAGTGATAGTCAGTTTTTTATTTATTTTTTAATAATACTTACAGCAAAAATAAAACGAACACGCCTACAACGTTTACAAACACAAAAGGCTTATTTAAATTACCTATTGGTATATTGTCGTAGGGAGAGCCTGGATCAGTGGCACGGTGGGCGAAGGTTCGCTTGCGCCACAACAGGTAGCGGGTTCAACTCTCGCCAAAGGATGCTACGAGAAATACGCCTATATAATACCCTGAAAATTGACCAAGGTAGCAAAGATAAGGTTAGGTAGGTTAGATAAGGTTTATGAGTTCGAAGAAGAAAGAAGACGTGAACTAGACCTTAAACGTGACCTTCTCAAAGCCAAGCCCCCCTCCAATATTCAGTACAATTATATTAATGATACCCTAACGTGTGCATCTTGCGATCGCACGTTTGTCGCTAGAATTGGGTACATTAGTCACATAAGATTTAAGAAACATTATTAAGAACATTGCTGAGGTCACTGTAGCCGAAATCAGCTAGGTGTATTATTATTAACGGGTAGCGGGTTCAACTCTCGCCGAAGGATTCCACGAGGGCCTAAAATTGTCCGTAAATACGCCTATTATAATACCCTGATCAAATCTTAAATAAAATTTGGAAATTCCCCACGTTTATAAACTTTTGGTGACCCCAGTTCTTAGCGAACTTGGAACTTAGTCGTCCTCATAATCACTCGGTCTAGGTTGTGGTAATATAATACCTAGTCGGACTTTTCCTAAGAGGATTTAAGGTTAATGAGTTCCTGAATAGTTTTAAAGACTATTGAAAATTATGAAAAGCGCAGAAGCTGTATTTCCTTCGGTATTTTAATATTTGTTATTGATATTGTATTTGTTTTCTCAGCGGAAGTAATCTGTAATTTCTAAAACCTGTATTCGTAAAAAATATTACACGTTTTAAATCAGACTTATTAAGAGATTAAAAAAACATTTGATAAAAAATGTATTCACAACTATACCTAAATTATGCTCAATCTGTCTAATAGCAGTTCAATAAACCCCTATTTTTTCTCAAATAGCCATGGAACGTGCCATGCTCGGCATCAAGCTTATAGACCGTGTTCCCAATATCGACATCCGAAGACGAACGAAGGTGAAAGATATTGGGAATTGTATCACGGAGCTAAAATGGAGTTGGGCAGGACACTTGGCGAGACGAAATACTTATTATACTTCCTAAACACCCATTACCCGGACTGTGCACACAACACGCTGGCATTTGAAATTGCCGCATCCATTCCACTATTACTCCTTGGTACTAAGCGTCGGATTCTGTTTGCTTTGTATACCAGTTTTGAAACAATCCATAAAATAAAATACAATTGTGGTTAACGTATTAAAATAAATAGTGAAATGATTGATTTTTAGTGAAGTGATAATATTGTATTTTAATAAATCTAAAATTAATGATGTCCCGAAATGCTAGATAATAATTAACTTTAATGTATAAAGTGTTCTCATTAAGTGAATTTTTTGTAAATTCTTTTGAGATAAATAAACGTTCTTAAACCTGAAATAATGGTGGAGTAAGGCATTCACTGAGTGGCGTCCAAGGAACGCCTATAGGAACGCCGGTCGTCCAGCAGCGAGATGGGCTGACGACATCGCTAAAGGATCTGGACGCACCTGAATGCAATTAGCATAGGACCGAAATAAGTGGCGAGAGCAAGAGGAGGCCTATACCCAGCAGTGGGTGAAGTCAGGCTGCGGATGATGATGATGATGATTATCTCAATATTTAGAATTAGTGTGACCTCTACTTGTTTATAAATTACTATGTTTTAACCGACTTTGAACTAAAAAGGTTTTATTTTAGTTTTTTTATGGTTTTATCGGATTTTGAGGACTTATTTTTTAATCGAAAGCTGTAGCTTGGAAATAAATGTAAGTGCTCGCGAATTTCTTCGAGCATTTTTAATGTTAATTGATTTCAAATATGGAAAGCCGTGTTGGCTAAGTGGGAGGACACTCGACTTTCATTCCGAAGGTCGTGGGTTCAAACCCCGCCACGCACCTCTGGATTTTTCTTCTTGAGACATTTATGTGCGCTTTAAACACGTGTTTTAACGGTGAAGGCAAACATCGTGAGAAAACCGGCATGTTCTGAGAACTTTAAAGAGTTTGAAGGACATGTGACATTCACCAACTCGCACTTGGCCAGCGTGGTGAATTGAGGCCTAATCTCTCTCGTCTAGAGAGAAGTCCCTGTGTCCCGGCAGTGGGAACGTTAATAGGGTGATGATGATGAAATATGGAGAAGAGGAGAGAGTAAATTTTAAAATATTTTATTTTGCTTTATTAGTTTTATTAACCACAATCTCACCTGATGTAAACTGACGATGTGTTCTTAGATGGGGCATGAAGACTGGCTAGATGGTAGATGCCGTTTCCAGACCACATTTACGAAATACGACAAAATCGTTCCACGCACTGGCCCAGGCCGGAGGGTGGTGACAAGCCGCGGCCGAATCCTACCACCAGAGACCAGAGACTGTTCTTAGCACCACCCGGTCACGGAAGAAAAGATAAAAAAAGGTTATGGCGAGTATTATTAATTAATTAGTTATCTTCATTAAATTTATTTCGATAATGATCAGAAATGGTCGCGGAGATAGGGCATAATATTTATGCTGTTATTTACTCAAAAATTAATTACAATTTTACAAACTAAACGTCGGTTGTTTTTTGTTCAAATCCTAGTTGTTTATTTTATTCAAAAGTATGAAAAACTCAAATCATTTCTATGCTAAGTAAAGCAACAAACAACAAATACAAAAGAATTACCCGACAATGTACACAATAGATGAAAAACTGTTAGTCTTTCTGTCAAAATACTGGGCAATATTTTCTTTTGGTTACTAGTTAATCCGCGCCTCGGCAGGCAGAAGCCTTTGTTCTTGATAAAAATCTGTGCTATTCCACACACAGTTTTATTAGACCCTAAAAGTCATCGGATATTTTCCTTCCCTTTCCCCATTACTTATAATACAAAAGGAAAAGATTGGGTGGATGTTTGTTGCGAATATAAAGATTTAAAATTAATTGTTTGTGTAAATAAAATATTGTCAAATATATATTTTTTGGAGCTTACCACGGAGCTAAATGTTGCTGTGTAGATTGTCGAGATTGAGAATTCATCATCACCCTATTAACGTTCCCACTGCTGGGACACAGGGACTTCTCTCTTGACGAGAGAGATTAGGCCTTAATTCACCACGCTGGCCAAGTGCGTGTTGGTGAATATCACATGCCCTTCAAACTCTTTTAAAGTTCTCAAGAACATGCCGGTTTCCTCACGATGGCAATCATCGTGAGGAAACCGGCATGTTCACCGTTAAAGCACGTGTTTAAAGCGCACATAAATTCTCAAGAAGAAAAATCCAGAGGTGCGTGGCGGGGTTTGAACCCACGACCTTCGGAATGAAAGTCGAGTGTCCTCCCACTTTAGCCAACACGGCTTTCCTTCTGAATTGTTCATATGAAAATGATCATTTTGTTAAGTTCAAAGCATAAATTAAAAAATTTAGTTGCATCGAATCAATGATCAGATGGGAACTCTTTCTAAGATTCGTAAAATCAAACAATGGAATATTTTTTTTGTATCTTGTATCTTCGTCTAAAGTTGATTAAATACAACTTCTCAAATCACAAAAAATGGGTCAGACGGGAATTACCCTAATTATTCCTATTTTCAGGGTTACAGGTACCTAACACTAAGCCCTCGATGTAAGTACGTTTCAAACTTGTAAATAAGTAACAGATTTATGAACTACAAACTGTCCACCCGGGGCTTTGCCTGCGTATTAATACATTTTCCCTCGGTAAAAAGTAGCCTTCGTAATTAACTGGGAAAATAGCTATATAATTAAGAAACGCATATACCGATGCGTCGCCAACTGGTATATCCTTTTGCATACAAACCACCAATGCAAGGTGGTCACCAGTTAGCGATGCTAACAAATATGATAAAATTTGGCATGTAATATTATATAAATATATAATATTACATGCCAAATTTTATCCATAGGGCTTCACTAGCAAAAATTTATTTTCCCGCGAAACTAGTGTTTTACCGCTGTAAAAATAGCCTAATTTTTTTATGTTTGATAACCCTTCATTTGACCACAATCTTACCTGATGTATAGTGTCGATGTGGTTTAAGATGGAGAATATGGCTTCTCCGGACCACATTTAGTAAAAAACACGGGGTTTGAACCCACGACCTTCGGAATGAAAGTCGAGTGTCCTCCCACTTAGCCAACACGGCTTTTATCTATTATCAATAATTATACACAAAACTGTATACATTACAAGCGAGCAAAAGCAGGTGATGCGGCTAGTATATACAGGGTGCCTCAAGGGGGCAGTTCATTAACCCACAAGCTGGCAGTGAGCATTTTTGCAGCGATCTCCGAGGGATGAGTTATGCTAATGTCCGGCAGACCGACCTTTTCGATGATAACTGAGATGGATTTTGTATGGTTTTCCGATTACAATGTTTGAGAGGAATTCAATGCTTTCTAATGACCGGTTTCCGACAAAATAAAACGCATAGTTTTGGATACGGAACGCTTACGATGTTATTATATAGTGCGACTGGCTTAGTTCGTTTGCGGCGCAAGAGTTATCGGGTTCGATTCCCGAGGGGTCAAGTGTCTGTATGTTCTGCAAGCACCTTTTCCTCTGGTTGTTTAATATGTATAAAAGAAAATATCTATGAAGTTTTGTCTATTAGATTAAGTATATCATATGTCTAATACCCGTAACACAAGCTAACCATGGGGCTAGATATTGTTGTGTAAATATTTATTTATATTTAACTATGTTATAGGGTGTCGTTTTAAATCGAGTTAAAAAGAAGGAGGTTTTAAATTTGAATGAATGTCTTTTTTATGTTTGTTACGCGATATTTCTAGGTTACCTACGCTTGCAGAGTGGTCCCATTGTTACTATGTCAAAATCTGATAATGGGATCCCAGAGAAATTGAGAGCAACCCTGGAATTTTATTAGATGTACGCCACTGTCTATATCGTTCTATTTCTTTCCTGTCCATCCAAAGGTTGCCTGGAAGAGATCGCTCACATCGTTAAGGCCGCCCTTTGTTCTACAATGTATTGTCTTGTTATTGTTTGCAGTTTGTATTTCATTTGTGGTGTACAATAAAGAGTTATCTATCTATCTAGATATTGAAGTCTGTTTTTTAACAATTAAATACGTTAATAAATCTAAATTTAAAATTTAAGAAAAACCCCCGACTCCAATGCCTTAATTTCCTTAAACGTATAACAACATAATATTATGTAATGTGGACGCGATGCGATTTTATTTGATACCCCACACTAGTATATTTGCAGATTTTCGGTTTTCCTTACCCACTCTCACCCACATAACTTTTAAACGGCACAATTTAACCTGAACTAAATTGAAATTGTTCCATCCGTTCGGGAGCTATGGTGCCACAGACAGACAGACAGACACACAGACAGACAGACAGACACGTCAAACTTATAACACCCCTCTATTTTGGTCGGGGGTTAAAAAACAGACTTCAATTCTATTAACGGTAACAGACCGTTAAAGAATTGGGCATATTCCGTTCTCCTGAGGTTTGACAACTAATTAACGCAGAAAGTGATAAAAGAAGCGTTTTAATTTATTTTATAAATTCCACTTGCGTCATAGGATTTTGTTGTTTTATTTAGATACAGTTTTTAATAAGCAATCAAAATGGTGAATTTTATAAGTTATATATAATATGCAAGTCATGTAAATTAATTCACTTTACAGTAGTATTAATTTATTTATTATTATTGTTTTTTTACATTATGGCATGTCTTTCAATTTAATTATTTAATACCTATTCCTAATTTTAGTAGTTTTAAATTTGACAATGCCACTATACAGCAGTAACAATTAAATATGATTTTTTTTATTATTTTATGATGAATTTGTATTGGATTTATATTGGATTTTAATAGAATTATTTGTTTTAAACATTGTTTTAGTTGACAATGCCACTACTCGGCAGCTCAATTATTAAGTTACATCTCAAATTGAACGTCTTATCTGTGTCTTTTGCTGTATTTTCTGTGTGTGTTTATAATAATTATTAGAACTTAACTAAATCAAGTGTACAATGTTGCCTATGATGAATAAAGTACTATGAATCTATGAAACATGGTTCTGATGTAGGTGGTGGTCTGAGGCTAGTAGGAAGGTATAGTCCTACTACTATTATAAAGGCGAAAGTTTGTAAGTATGGATGTTTGTTACTCTTTCACGCCAAAACTACTGAACCGATTTAAATGAAATTTGGTACACAGAATCTCTAGAGCCTGAAAAATAACATAGGCTACTTTTTACCGCGGGAAAACGTCATTCCGAGGGAAAATCCATTATAACGCGGGTATCACCGCGGGGCACAGCTAGTTATCTATAAACACAAGTCTTTTAACATTTAAAATGTTTTGAGCAATTTAACTGTTTAAAAAAGTAGTAGCGAACCCACCGAACACGAAATCAGATAAAACGGAAGCAGAGGTGAAGCATTGCCCTCTAGGGTAAGCCTGTTACCACCTCGCACTCTTTCCAAACTTTACACTATTCAAAATAGATTCAAATAAGTTGGTATATATTTATGTGGTGTTTGTAAATGATTTTATTAACCACGGACCAAATAAGACGGGTCTTATAAATTTTATGTGTCTGTCTGTTTGTCTGGGACATCATAACTCCTGAACGACCGATTTCAATTTAGTTTTTTTTTGTATGATTGGTGAATTTGGCGCGAGTGTTCTTAGACATGTTTCATGAAAATCGGTTGTGCCGTTTAAAAGTTATGGGTATGAGAGTGGGGAAGAAAACCGAAAATCTGCAAATATACTCGAGTGGGGTATCAAATGAAAGGGCATCGCGTGCGTTCTAGAACTAAGCATTAATGGTTCTAGAACGTAGAAGGGGTCGAGGATGACAAGTGAAGTGAAGGCCGCTGTTTTATCTTATATAATGTATGATAATCAATCTCGATTGAACCGTTTCGATACCTCCGCATCGTTTAACTATATAAATTCGCTCCGCGTAAAGCCTGCTGACGCAACGCCACTGCGACTTTAAATCAAAGTCAAGCCATCAAGTTAAAAGCGGCGCGATGGCGCACTATGGAAAATGGTAGATACAAGAGCATTATCAAAAATGGTTTCAACAAATGTCATAATTTATCTGCTATTTCGATTTTATTAGATGCTCGAATAGTCAAATTATGTTTTAGGGTTTTGCCACTTAATACCTAAAATAATATAATTTTTCATAGAAGTACGTTGAAGAAGCGGTGCCAAACTCAAGCATTTGCATGTACATGTGATATAAAAGCCGTGTTGGCTAAGTGGGAGGACACTAGACTTCCATTCCGAAGGTTGTGGATTAAAATCCCGCCACGCACTTCTTGATTTTTCTTCTTGAGAAATTTATGTGTGCTTTAAGCACGTGCTAAACGGTGAAGGCAAACATCGTGAGGAAACCGGCATGTTCTGAGAACTTTAAAGAGTTTGAAGGAAATGTGACATTCGACCCACACTGGGCCAGCGTGGTGAATTAAGGCCTAATCTCTCTCACGTCAAGTGAGAATTCCCTGTGTCCCAGCATTGGGAACGTTAATAGGGTGATGATTATGATTGTGAAATAAATATACAGCAGAGATTAGATGCAGTATATAATATGAGGTATTCCTCGTAGCGCACCAGGATGATGCGCACCCAGATGATGCGCACCAAAGTACTTCCACATAGCGCACCAGGATGATGCGCACCCAGATGATGCGCACCAAAGTACTTCCACATAGCGCACCAGCTCTAGTGCGCATCATTCAGTACGTATTATATTTAAAAAGGTTGTTTCATGTATTTCTTGCGGTGCGGTGACGGTGAGGCTGTGGGCTTTACGCGTCTTGAATATATAAACTAAGTTAAACAGTGCGACGACACACAGGAGCGCTCAGGATGGAGAAATGACTTAGTGAAAGTAATGTTTAGTATGTTACTTTAACAACCCTTCTTTGAAAATTCTTCGGCTTAATCTAGATTTATTATCATAAATTAATAAGATATATCCCTGGAAAAGTCGCTTATAAAATAAAAACGGAATTGCCCGTGTATAATGCTCTAGACACACGACGACACTGACACTCATCACAAATGTCGACACTATTGTAGATTGCATTGCCACAACAACTGCAACTAAGTGTCGCGGCAGTGGACACACACAGACATTCGATGTATACATTGAGTGTCTAATGTAAGGTGTCGCCGTGTGTCCCGACCATTAGACAGATAGTTATGATTTATCACTTTGAAGTTTTTACTAATAACCACGCAGAATCCACCCTCCTCTCTCCTCTCTCTCCTCTCCTCTCTTTTAGCGTATGGGGTTAAAAGAATGAATGCTGGAGCTTACCAAATTCTTGCAAAGCATAAAATTCAAACTATTTATAAATAGCGTTAACTGAACAAGCAGTTTTCTGCCGTATCAGTATTTTGTGGCGTTTAATTAAAATTGTTTGTTACCCTGCACATATTTATAGTTGTTTTATTAAATCAGACATTCAACATATTGTTTGTTTAACGAACAACAAAATAATGAGGTGATCGCGTATTTCGACGATAATTAATTTATTAATGTGATAATAAGTACCTACACAATTAAATTGGTAACATTAATCTAAAGCATGTATTATTTATCTTAAACAACATACACATCAGCACGAATGTGAATGTGCAAGAAGATTTATTCGGTGGGGTTATAATTGTATGCCCTCTGTCACCATAGCATAATCTGCTGTCACAAGATCAACTCAATCAGGAAATCAGAAACTGTCAAAAACTATGAGTAGGTGCTACTATTGGCGATGCAAAGATTATCCGCACGCCTCTAGCGACGAAAATAAGAAACTGTCTAAGAACGACAATTTCTTTGTTTACATCTGATTTGTATTTTTAATTTATGTTTTGCCCTGACGTTAATTGTAACGAAAACTGTCAAAGTGTCGTTCTTAGACAGCTTCACAATTTGACACTAGAGGCGCTAGTTAGAATCTTTGCATCGCCAATTGACTGTAAAAATTAATTTGATAAGTATAAAATGTACTCACACTACTCTCTTTGAACGGTTCCTTGTACAGTTTACACACAAACGGAAATAGGTTTTTTTTAAGTTGCAAAAAGATGAATTTTTTGAGGTCATCCAAAAAATTAGAGCAAAGTTGCTTTCTTGTAAAAATCACGTTTGTTTTATGGGAGCCCTTGGAGTGTTAGGTATTTAATATTTGTTTTTAGTATTTGTCGTTTTAGCGGCAACAGAAATACGCATCATCCCTCAAAATTACAACTGTCTAGCATTCACGGTTCTTGAGATATAGCCTGGTGACAGACAAACAGACTAAGAAGTCTCAGTAATAAAGTCCCGTTTTACCCTTTGGGTACGGAACCCTAAAACATCTCAAGAAATAAAATCATTTAATCAGTAACTTTGTTTTATAATGTTGTAATTTTTGAGACCTTGTTTTTGATTTATTCGGAAATATGTATGTGATAGAAGGCCTTACACTTCCTTAACTAATTAGTAGGTACTAACACATTCTATATTTTAATTAACAAATAAAATGAAATACAATTTCTTTCAATTTTTGTGAGGCAGTCTAAAATTAGCGAGTGCTACTTTAATTAGTGTGTGTATGTGTAGCTTTGAAAAATAAATTGTGTAAATAATTCGCGCTCAAGCTCAAAAGAAATATTAATTGTTTTGAGCTCATTAATTTAATACGCTTAATTAACCATATACCTAATATAGCTATTTATGAGAATAAACCTGTTTTTCACAACATAAACAATTTCATACCTAATAGGTAATAAGTACTTCAGATTTACTGATACTTGTTTGCTTACTAATATGCTTACTGAATATACCCATGTCTATTATGTTAAGTGTATAGAATCCGTAACACAATCATAAAGCTTACCAATAGATGTTATTGTGTGCATTGTCTAGAAATATAATATTTATTTATACCTACACCGGAAGCTTTGAATTAATACCAATAAAACTTAGGCATACGTCTCAGTCTCAACAAACAAAAACAGTTATTTTCAGCCAAATAAGAATGAAGATTAACTCTATTCATGAAAATTTCATTGTCATAAGTAATTGTTTTGCGCTACACAAAATTGTTTTCATGAAAATATTCGCACAAAAGTGGCATACAAAGCCCATTTATTCGGAACAAATCAGTCCCTTGCGATCTTTTCCAATTACCACCAAAATAAACAACGAATGTAAAGCAAATCTCACAAATAACATTACGGGGGTAGATAAATATCGGGGAGGTGGCGAAACCTACCCAATTATCAGTAAATTCCGCGGCCTCCGCCCTAGGCTGGTAACCCTATCATACTACAAAAAATATGTACTTGTATTCGTGATGAGACTGGTTTTGGGACTGCTGGTAGTTTAGGGCTACCACTACTTACACTTCATAATAATACGTCGGTTAGCCCGTCGTATTTTTTACTTTATCAATATAATAAGGAAGTGCCTAGATATAGAGCGTGAAAGTTCCAAAGTGGGTATAAATGTGACGTATACTTAGTTTAAAAAAAAAATGTTTATATTAGGTCACACGAAACTTCAAGTATCGTCTTGATTTTTTGATTGCAAGAAAATAAATAACTCTAAATTTATCTACAATGTGTTCAATTTTATTAAGTAACCTAAATAACAGACTTATTATATTTTTTTACCATTTAAACCATGCTTATACGCTTACGCTTTTGAGCCATGTTTATAAGCTGTTCTCTAGGGTCCTTACAAATTGTCTCGAGCGCAGGTTTGATGACTTCCAGCCCCCCGAACAAGCCGGGTTCCGAAAAGGCTATAGTACCGTAGACCACATTCATACGCTGCGGCAGGTTATACAGAAGACCGAAGAGTATAACTTGCCGCTCTGTTTAGCGTTTGTGGACTACGAGAAGGCCTTCAATTCGGTGGAAACAACGATGTCGCATTGACTATCGATATATCGAAGTGTTGAAGTGTTTGTACAGAAACGCCACTATGTCAGCCCGAGTACAGGAACAGAGTTCAAAAGCGATTCCCTTACAAAGAGGAGTTAGGCAGGGAGATGTTATATCTCCGAAACTGTTTACAGCCACTTTAGAAGACGCTTTTAAACTCCTAGAATGGAAAGGGCTAGGCATCAACATAAATGGCGATTACTTCACTCACCTTCGATTCGCAGATGATATCGTAGTCATGGCGAAGACGATGGAAGAACTCAGCACAATGCTTGAAGACCTCAATCGAGTCTCCCAACGGGTGGGCCTCAGGATGAACATGGACAAGACGAAAGTCATGTCTAATGTCCATGTTGTGCCCGCCCCCGTTATGGTTGAGAATTCGGTTCTCGAAGTTGTTGACGCATATGTATACCTAGGACAAACAGTCCAATTAGGTGGGTCCAATTTCGAGAAAGAGGTCAGTCGCCGTATCCAACTCAGATGGGCAGCGTTCGGGAAACTAAGACACGTCTTTTCATCTAATATACCGCAGTGCCTCAAGACGAAAGTCTTCAATCAATGTGTGTTGCCAGTGATGACATACGGATCCGAAACGTGGTGCTTCACTATTGGTCTCATAAACAGGCTCAGAGTCGCTCAAAGAGCTATGGAGAGGGCTATGCTCGGGGTTTCTCTACGGGATCGAATCAGAAATGAGGAGATTCGCAGAAGAACGCGGGTCACCGACATAGCCAAATGGATTAGTTCTTTGAAGTGGCAGTGGGCAGGCCACATAGCACGAAGAACAGATGGTCGTTGGGGCCGAAAGGTTCTCGAATGGAGACCACGGATCGGCAAGCGCAGCGTAGGACGTCCACCAACTAGATGGACGGACGATCTGGTGAAGGCTGCGGGCTCACGGTGGATGCAGGCCGCTGCCAGCCGAAACCACTGGAGATCTTTGAGGGAGGCCTATGTCCAGCAGTGGACGTCTTACGGCTGAGATGATGATGATGATGATATTTTTTTAAGACATGTCATGTACCCTATTATCTAGTATTTTAGTTCTTAAACATTGTTCTATTGTATTCTAATATTGGTATTTCAATAAAAAGTTATTCATAATATTATTTATCAATTTATTTCCTGCCATCAGTCCGTTTGATTATTAAATTTTTAGCACCGTGTCAACGATGAGAAGCTGATTGTTTGTTGCAAAAGGGATTATTAAAATTGGATGAAAAGGGTTGCTTTCACCCTTATCAAAGTAACGCTACAATTTTGATGGGCACTTGATTTAGCTAATAAGATTAGTTCGAACCTTTCCAAGAACCGGATTTGAGCCTTTGAAGGAAATAAACGAGTAATTAAACTTTTGTGGATATAATCGAAACAAACTTATCGCTGCGGTTTTATGTGGAGGTTTTGTCTGTTCACGTCCGTAAGTGGTAACCCTCTGAATCCTTACACGTGACCTCCGGGTGGTGCTAAGAACAGTCTCTGGTGGTAGGCTTCGGTCGCCACCACCCTCCGGGCTGGGCCAGTGCGTGAAACGATTTTTTCGTGTTTCGTAATGTGGCCCGGAGAAGCCATCTACCTTCTAGGTCTTCATGCCCCATCTTAGAACACATCGTCACTTTACATCAGGTGAGATTCTGGTCAAATGAAGATTATCCAGCCATGGATAAACTAAAAAATAAGACATGTTTTATTTATCAGGTTTCAATCCAGTGGCGTTGGTCCCTTTGTTATTTTTATTTACTCGCGATATAAGTCTATCTTTATGTTAATAATGTGGTTAAAATCTGGTGGTGTATCATAAACATCATCATCATCATCATCACCCTATTAACGTTCCCACTGCTGGGACACAGGGACTTCTCTCTTGACGAGAGAGATTAGGCCTTAATTCACCACGCTGGCCAAGTGCGGGTTGGTGAATGTCACATGTCCTTCAAACTCTTTTAAAGTTCTCAGAACATGCCGGTTTCCTCACGATGTTTGCCTTCACCGTTAAAGCACGTGTTTCAAACATAAATCATAAAAATAAATTAGGGAATTAAAGAAAAAAAAATTAACAAACAGGACCCTAAAAAAATAGTCGATGATTTTTACGAGTATAGTCAATATAACAAGTTGATTGATTCGGTACGCTCCATTTTAATACCTGTTCTTTAACGAATACTAATTTTAGCAGCAAGCACTAGGCTATTGTGTCAAAAATATTGACAGGTGCTTTAAATGGACTGGGTAAGTTGCGGTTAAGCTGGGTGCTGTCAGTAACAGCAATACTTCAAGTTTTTTTTGTTTATAACGATTAACTTTTGACTGCTTTGAAAGAAATCAAATCAGACCCAAAAAACATAAGCGCTTAAAAGAGCCACGATAAATTGTAAAACAGCTATTATTCTAGTTTTAAAATTGTATATAGCTCGTTCCACGAATATCAGCAGGATATTAACCGTGAAGGCAGCCATTGTTACAAAGGTAGATACGTTGTTGGCTAGCCCCCAGCCGGGCTACATGGGAACATTGGGCTAAGTTTATGCCGTTAATAGTATTAAGACGCTTACATGAACACAATAGCGCCACTCTGCGACGATGTGAGCTTCTGGGTGTGAAATATGACAGAGATTTAAACTCATTTTATATAACTACTAGCGGCCCGCCCCGGCGTCGCACGGGTATAAAATTTTCCCGGAAATTATTCGATTTTTTCTCGCCGTAAAAACCATCCTATCTCTCAAGTTGGATCGAACTGCTCATGGTGTGCGAATTTTATTATAATCGGTTAAGTGGTTTAGGAGTCCATTGAGGACAAACATTGTGACACGAAATTTATATATATTAAGATAACGGTGCGGTGCAGAGGCAAAGAATCGTGTCGTGGCATTCGCTCGCTGAAAATATCCTTTATTAGTTTATATTTTAAGAAAGGACACCCAACACGAGATAGCACAAGCACTTACAAATCATAAACATTAATACAAATTTTAAAACAATGTGTAAGGAATTCTACAAGCATACTTAAAAGTTTTTCTAAGTGAAACATTTTTCAAGTAACATCTTTAAACTACGACATTCCCTAACCCTTTCGAAGTCGGTTAAAATCTGTTTGTGTCTTATTTGAAGACTTGAAGTCACCAGCAGCAGTGATAGTAATTTGATGATGATGAGATGATAGCATTTTAAATTGACCAAACGTCAATTTAAAATGCAGTTTTGGTATACAAGCATTTGTTAGAAAGTTACGGTTATAATGTGGGGCTTTCAAACGTTTAAGTTTATTTTAATGAGAACCCTTCATTCTTAGCAACTACAATTTTGCAGGTGATTAGCTAGATTACTAGTACATGTTTTGCAATAGTTAAATAAAAATATTTCGTGTTTTTTTTATATGGTTAAATAAAGTCTGTATACAACTGTTGTCTGAATTGGATTTCTGCTTTGAAAAGTTCACAGGCCTGTGCAAGTCTGGCTTTCCTTGTCCAATTAAAAACCATTCGCATTAAGAAGGCAAACTTTATTAAAGGCATATGACCTGTACGAAGCCTATGTGCTATTACCTCATCAAAACTGTGTCTTAAGTATTATAAACTTACGAAACAGTTTTGATGAGGTTTTATACCAAGGAACAAATTGTATAGTTTTTATTAATAAATTAATTGTTTTTTTTAGTGCTACAGTTTTTTTACTAAAACATTATTTCCATAAATTATGGCAGTTAACTTAATATTTCGGTAAGCATTCAAAATAATTAGGTAATGTATTCCAAGCCGTCTAATATTACTTGTTTTGCTTATTTGTTAGCCTCGTCATTTCCGCTGATTCCAATATGCGCTGGTACCCATTGCAATTGACGCAATTCAAATTTTGAAATGCTTACTGAATCTATTATGAATTATATATTTTGCGATGGATTCGGGACACAAAATAATTAAGTCATATCAAAAGAACTCAATGAAATCAAACATTTCCATCTCACTGGCGCAACATTTAACAGGATCACGTGACCAAACGGACACCAGTTGGTATTCAATTCCGGCTTCCACGCCATTTGTCCGGTTTGATAGATGTGCGGACGGACCAATGAATAATGCGGGTTATAGATTAGGATCTGGAACTAAGTATGAGATATCGCTAATAATTAATCAAACTTATAATGTCAGACTGAGTTACCGATGTCTGATTTTTTTAAGTAACCCACGCTCTAATAGCCTAAGTTTACTCCGTTAACATTAGCTATCTGCAAGTGCTGAATACGAAAATGAGTAAGTATGATTGAGAGCCGTTCTACACTAGTGTTCCGTGTATAGTTTATTGACATATTATAATAACAAAATAAAAAAAAACGCTTTTTTATTATTCTTCTATGGGCTTACTTTTGACTACAGTCTAGCCAGAAGGCAGAGACTACGATGGGACAAGTTGGCCCAGAAAAAGCCTGTTCACTCTGGTCTTAAAAGTGGTCGGGTTGTATGTAATTGGAAAAATAGACTTTGGGATTCCACTTAGCGGTGCTCACTGTAATGGAATTCGAGAAGCGTTTCAAGCGCTTTCCACAATCGTCCCTGAAGTATTTTTATATAAAAAAAAACGTTTTTGTCCTACTTCAGCGCCTCAATTGGACCAGGTTTTGAATGTAAGTAAATTTTAGCTATTTTATTATTTATTTTAGTTTTGGTACAGTCAATCTTAGTTTGACTGTACAATTATATTGACGAGCCATAGGTAAGTAAAAAAATCTTGTTTAAGAGATATTATTCTTGGTAGAGTATGATATTTTTGTAAAAGAAAGTTGTATGATCCGTACTTACTAATGCTGACAGCTCCTATAGGGGTGAAACACCACCAATAAGACCCAAACTAACTTACCCCTGCAAATTATCGGGCATATCCACCAACCCGCATATTATGATCAGAGCAAGTTGGGTCAAGGTCATATGGTTTTAATAATACTAGTTTTGCACAACACGAAGTCGGCGAGTTTGATTTTCTTAAGGTAACAACGGTTTTTTCGGCGGTAAAGAGCTTATAGTGTCCGACCTATTTAGTGCCCTATGTGTTCGATGTTTTGTTTTGTTTTCATGTAATGTTCCTTATTAGTGTTTCACAAATTGTTTTTGAATGTGCTTACTGTATTTGATAATTGTTAATTGTCTGTAGGTACTTAAAAATAACAATCAATAGCCACATTCAAATTATTTTGTAATTCGCAAGTGATGCGCTTTCATTTGAGACCCCACTCGGGTATATTTGCAGATAATCGGTTCGTTTAATATTTATTAGTGGTTAAAATAACTAACCTAATGTGTATTTGAACCATAATTACACGAAGAGCAATATCCAAATTGACTATTATGAAATACTAGCTGACCCCAGCAAACGTTGAAAAATAGATAGTAGCTGATTCTCAGACCTACTGAATATGCATATAAAATTTCATCAAACTCGGTCAAGCCGTTTCGGACGAGTACGGGAACGAAAACTGTGACACGAGAATTTTATATATTAATAAATAAATAATAAATAAATATTTCCAGACAATGCACACAACAACATCTAGCCCCGTGGTAAGCTCTAAGCTTGTGTTACGGGGACTAGATATCTGAAATACTTAATATAATATACATACATATATAGATATTTTTATCATACATATTAAACACCCAGACCAAGGAAAAAGTACTTGCAGAACATACAAACATTTTCACCCTCGGCGGGAATCGAACCCGCTGCCTCTTGCGCCGCAAGCGGACCCTCGCCCACCGCGCCACTGAAGCATATAAGATATCGGCAAGAGCCGCATAGGATGTCCGCCTAAAAGGTGGACGGATGACTTGATGTAAGCTGCCGGTTCACGGTGGATGCAGGCCTTTTCTAACCATAGTAACTGGAAATTTTTAAAGGAGGCCTTTTCAGCAATGTACGTATAATTATAAATAATGAAAATGCTTGTAACGTCCGAGTGCTAAGATTCAGCCACAAAGTATTTCTAAGCTTTTAGCACGCTTCATATTTATTATTCAGCAGCTCATATTTTCGTACCTTCGTTAGTTCAAGCTCTATATCACAGTTGGCTCACATTGTCACCAGAGGAACCATGGAATTACCCTACAAAGGACAGACAAAGTGTACATAGTCTTGAGTTAATATTATTAAAGCAATATTTCATAGTCTCGGGACAGGATGGCAAGCAAATTTAATTTTCTTGGTATTAATGTAACGTCTCCATACGGCTCGGCCTTGGTATGAAAAGTTATGAAGTCGAAAAATGGTAAACTGCATCGCTCCTGGGCTTTATTGAAAACTCAGATGCAAAATTATGTGCAATATTAGATGAGGCAGAGCAGTGTTTTATGAATAGTTTCAATCAAATCCGTTGGCCTTTTTAGCGTAAACCCGTAAATAAAATAAGTAGGATTTGGACTCATACTAAAACTAGAGTTCCTTGTACAGTCTATACATATTTTGAATTAGATAAATCTAAATTTAAAATTTAAGGAGAAACCCCCGATTCCAATGCCTTCATTTCCTTATATGTAAAACAACATAATATTATGTAATGTGGACGCGATGCGCTTTCATATGATACCCCACACTAGTATATTTGCAGATTTTTCCCACTCTCACCCCTATAGCTTTTAAACGGCTCAACCGATTTTCATGAAACATATCTAAGAACACCTGGGCCAAACTCATCTTTTATACAAAAAAAAAAACTATATTGAAATTGTTTGCGTTGCCGTTGCCGTTGCGGAGCTATGATGGAACAGACAGACAGACAGACACACAGACAGACAGACAGACACGTCAAACTTATAACACCCCTCTTTTTTGGGCGGGGGTTAAAAAACGACGTCACCACTGCGAGCAACTGCACGGCTACGAGTCAGCCCTTGCGCTTAGACCATTGAAGCGAACAGACGTCTAGTCTCATTCGACCTCATCAGTCCGCCATTTTTCTCTGTATAACATCACGTTAAGCGCAGTACAAAAAAGCCGTGTTGGCTAAAGTGGGACACTCGACTTTCATTCCGAAGGTCGTGGGTTCAAACCCGGCCACGCACTTCTGTATTTTTCTTCTTGAGAAATTTTTGTGCGCTTAAACACGTGCTTTAACGGTGAAGGCAAACATCGTGAGGAAACCGGCATGTTCTGAAAACTTTAAAAGAGTTTGAAGGGCATGTGACATTCACCAACCCGCACTTGGCCAGCGTGGTGAATTAAGGCCTAATCTCTCTCGTCAAGAGAGAAGTCCCTGTGTCCCAGCAGTGGGAACGTTAATAGGGTGATGATGATGATGATGAAGCAGTACTAAATTTAATTGTAAAATCAAAATAAAACAGCATACTAGGTATATTATACAGTCCATTATCATTCAATTTCGTTCCCATTAGGATTCTTCACAGTGGGATTGACTGTGGGATTGACCGCCAAGATAATTCCTACGTTTTATCTTGTGGGCAAAGTCGCGAGTAATAGCTAGTTCATTAATAGGCATGATGACTCCATTAAATTAATAAAAAGGTATTTTGTTAAGTCCGTCTAATAACCCGTCCTAAAATACTTACACATTTATAATGGACAACCTATTTTTCGCTATTATGATTATTATTATGATTTAAAACGGGTAACATACACCATGATTTGACGGTTTTTGAGCTATTTTTCGCTTTACCAATTATATAAAAAATGCCAAGATATGGACCAGTGCAGTTCTGGAGTGGGGTACGAAATAAACAAATTCAGTATAAATTGCACGAAAAAGTTTCGTCATGCAAAATTTCAAAACAGTGCACCGGCTTGAATTTTCGTTGGAAAGAAAATAAATAGGTGTTAATTATTTTTATAACCTGAATATCTTTTTTTTTCTGATTGTACAGCATATTGTGGCTATTGATTGTTATATTTAAGTTCGTCTGTAAATAAATATTTCCGGACTACTCACACAGCATCACCTAACCCCAAACTAAGCAGAGCTTGTACTATGGGTGTTAGGTGACTGATATACGTTTACATAGCTTACATAGATACATTTTTTTTTGTAAATACATACATATTTACATAGAAAATACCCAGAACCGAAACCAGAAATTTCAGATCGTACAAAATAATCTGGTCCCGCGGCGGGAATCGAACCCGCAACCTCCTGCGCCTCAGGCGGGCTTTCGCCCACCGAGCCACAGAGGTCTGTAAGCATCTATCTTATCATTATCTATCTATCTGTTTTATAAATAACGTAAAAGTTATTTTTTCTTAGTCATCTACCCTATTCTAAACTTCTTCGTCAACCTATGCAGAATTTATATTACATTTCTACTTAATGCCAACATTGTATCTCCAATTAGTTTTAAGTGCTTTGAATTTTTAAATTGCTTCAGTTTAAGCCGCAAAGTAAGTAATTTAAACTTACAACTTGTACGCAGGTGCTTCAAATGGCTAATAAGAAGTTTCCAAGTATTTTTTTCTTTGACAAAACCATTAAATATATAGCAGTAAATTGACTGGGTACTTTGCAGTATTTTTAGAAGTAAAATGTTGAAGTTTGGATAGCATGATGGGCGCGTGGATGGTTTTTTAAAAATTAAGTTGCCAAGTGTGAATCAAATCAGACAGAGGATTTTACCCCATAATTTAGATTTTTCGCTTTTGGAACGGATCCAATCTTTATGGTAATATTTTTAGTGTGGTAATTATTTTATGTAAAATGTTAGTTAAATAAAAAAGATTATTAATATTCATTAAGATTAATCTCAAACAGTGTACGGATGGAGTGTCCCGTTCGTAGTTCTTAAAATGCAGCCTGCTCTAAATCATAAGGTCTTCTAAATTTCAGTATACCACTGCCATCAACGCAAATGTTGTTACCTATGCTTTTGAAGAGCAAGCTTTTTTCCTTTTGGCTTTGAGCATTTTTACCATTATTTTTTATTCTCTTTATGTGAAATTACATAACAAACCAGCTTTTAAAGTTTATATGTGTAATGGAGCTTATGAGAAATATAACCCTATATTATTTTGTATCAACAAAAATATCTAGGTGTCCTCGATAAAAAATTGCTTGACACAGCTCGACAGCACTATGCATAGAAGCTAAGAAAGGCTCTGCTATGTGTTGACATGGACAGAAAATAATATTGATGTATCATCACGATAATAATCTAAATATATTCTGATAAGTTCTACAGTAAGTCGCTTTAAGGTTGAGGTATTGGTAATTAATAATTTACCTACGTTCATAATTAAAAGATCAATTTTAACCTTCAAACGCAAAACCCTGAAACTGAGCTTGCCACCTTTATTTCTGTGGGTGGTTTCTAATAACCTTTGGGTAATTAATATTTTCATTAAATTGTAAAATTCTTAGACGCCGAAATGGCTGGTTTTCTTAAGTTGATACCTTCTATTTTATTAATTATATAATATTAGTTCAAAAGTACCGTTTTAGCTCGCAAAATTAAAAAAAAATCACATTTAATAAATGTTTTATACATCACCTGAAACTACCGTTTTTTTTACTAGTTTCGGTTGCTAAAAAACCCTTAGTAAAGATACTCTGCGTAGATCTTGCTACGAGGTTTCGTAGCTGTAGTGCTACGGTTATTCGTAGACCTACGCGAGATGCCTACGATTTCTGTTGTTGTATGACGTATGTTATATTTATTTATATTATTCTGATTACCTTTCAAATCTTCTTTTCATATTTTTATTTTGATTTGATTAAAGATGACCGCCGACCTTCAGTAATGGAGGTACTATAGGAAGAAGAAGATGACCTGACTTTATTCTGCATAAGCTAGTGTCCAGCAATGAAGGCGCGGCTAGAATTATGATTATTATGGATCTTATAAGTTATCGTAGTAACTCTTTCTTTCGCTTTCTCACTTTTTACTCAATAAAGTAGACTTACACTACCTCCTCTATATTGTCATAATTTATGTAGGAAATAATTCATAATGCAACAAATACAAAATAGGGTATATTTTCATTAAAATAAGAAGTTGGTTAATATGGTTTAAAAGAAATCTCGTACATACCATTATTTTCAACTTTTCAAGTTTTTGTCGATATATTTTTCTCTCGATTGAATGGCTGTAATCTACTGATTCGATATGTGCAATTAATTTACCATAGACTGTGTTTAAATATTTCAAACCTATGAATAAACAATCCTTATAAACTATTTTCTTACCCTTAGAGTTGGATTTTATTTATATTCGTATGGGGCCAACTTCAATGTACCCTTTCCAATAAAAAAAGAATTATCAAAATCTATCTAATCAGTAAAAATTTAGCGTTTAAAGAAATACTTGTTGAATTTAGAACCTATATTTTTTTGTTATATGTATAAGCCTTCATTTGACCACAATCTCACCAGATGTAAAGTGACGATGTGGTCTAAGATGGGGCATGAAGACCTACAAGGATTTCCTTTTATTTATTCGGTCTAAAATAAAATATCCATTAAAAGTATGACTTAGTTTACTTACTTTTTATAGTTAAACTTTATTTTCTGTACAACTGCTAGCAAAATACCTGGAGCCGTATCAGGTAACCTGGTTTCTTTAAAGCGCACACTTGACACGCGTCACCTGAAAGGCCATTCACTAAAGAGCCCCTGCGAGTTACTAGAGCAAGTAACGAATAACTCCTTTAAATACTTTGTTGCAGAATTAATCCACACAACATAACTTCATTCTTAAAGTCATGTTACGAGAAGAGCGTTAGATATGAATGTGGAGGGATATGTGGGAAGAGGGAGGCCAAAGAAAAGATGGATGGACTGTGTGAAAGAAGATTATGTGTAAGAAAGGAGTGAGTGTAAAGATGACAGGTGATAGAGGGAAATGGAAGAAAAACACATGTTGTGCCGACCCACATAGTCTCACACCATGTAGGGTCAGCACAACATGTGTTTTTCTGACAAGGGCAGGATGATGATGAAAATAACTTAACTAAGTCTCTTTGTAGTGAGGCTTGATAGCACGTAGGACAGATGATCGTTGGAGTTGATTTTTCGAAACCTTGATACGGTTAGAACAGATGGATGGGTGGCTTTTGATAGCTGAGACAAGCTGGATAAGCCATAGACTTCAAGTTATTTCGATTAGAGGCAGCCTGCATCCACTTTGTGCATGCGGCCTGTACCAAATCGCCTATCGATTTAGATGATGGACGTCCTGCGCTTGCCAATCCGTGGTCTCCATTCGATAACTATCTTGCCTCAACGACCATCTGTTATACACGCTATTTGGCCTGCCCATTACTGAATATTGCGTTTATCTTGCGTGACATATTTCATCAAAATATAATTAACATCCCTCAAAAATAACTAAAGAAACATGATCAAGCAATTTTACGCAGAAAAATCTCTTTGAATATTGAAATCATACAATCTTATCTATATTTTTAGCTTCACCGCGTTCAAACAAGCAAGCCACATGAAAGCATTAGCTCTCCTACTGTAATTAATATGCTGTGGATATGGGTTCATTTATTCATAGCAAATACCGGCTCGCGCGTTTATTCAACTGGACTGCACAGTGTACAGGTTTTACAGTAAGCCAACCAACAAACTAGGTTTTCTGTACAATCTGAATAGTACAGAATAACGGGATATTTACCATGATTTATTGTCTTTCGAGCTTACCGATATTTAAAATATATACATTTTAACATGAGTGTTTCAAAAGTTATAGGTTTTCTGTATAAATATTTTTTTATTATAATTTTCTGAATTTATGTATTACCCGTAAACATTTCAGTATTTTTTAAAGTGGTTTTGTTACCATTATCATTTTAAAAGTTTTCGATTTAAAGTATTTACTTCTACTGCCTGAATTCAAATGCCGAAAGCGGTGGTCCAAATATTATATATGTCAGTATGTGTAGCTTTTCTGCCACCACCAGCGCTCGCCCAAAGACAGATTGCCCCTTGAAATACCGGGAGTGTACAAGATCGATTGTAGTTGTGGCAAGTCTTACATTAGGTCCAAACCAAACGAACCAATGCCTGCTGTAAAAAGGAGCACAGAACGGGCGTGAAAATCTGGATTTTAGCAAAATATCAGGTTACGCAAATCAGTGTACTAGCTAAATAGACAAATTTAATCCTATCATAATGTAAAAGTAGGATCAACTTACTTAATTTCATTTATTTTGATCCTCTTCCGAAAACAATAATAATCGCAAGAACAAAAAAAAATATATGTATAATTATATACGTTCACGATGTAATCGTATAGGATCTATTTATATAATTTTTTTATATAAACAGTGGCGTATTATACTGCGAGCAAGCAAAGTTGTAACGGAACCACCGTTTGCCGATGTTACATATTTAGGTATAGAGAACATGGTTTGTACAATAATAAAAGCTTTTTTATTTTTAATAATATTAATTTATAATAATAATTGTTACTATTGGGACCGATCTATCATTACAAACAGGACTATTCTCGCTAATAAACCTGATATTGTACTGATAGATCGGTTAAAGCGGAAAGCGATATTTGTTGACGTCACTATCCCACGTGATGCCAATCTTGTAAAGGCTGAGAATGATAAGGTTAACAAATATCATGACTTGGCCCGCGAGATTGTCACCATGTGGGACGTGGAGTCAGCCATTATCGCCCGATTGTCGTGTCCGTTAACGGCCTAATAGACTCGACCAGAGGCTCGCTGGGAAGCTGGATCAAGGGTCAGATTTAGAACGCTCCTGAACTCGGCGCGTATCATCAGGAAGTTCCCCACACTACAGCTCGAGTCACCGATCGCTTGAGCCTACCTTCGGCCGGTGATTCTCCGTTTTGATATCTTTTTTACAGTAAGCTATATACATTTTATGAAATCTATTGTAAGAAATATATTCTGTCGTGTTAAAAGTGAAATAAAAAGATTGAACCACATTGCGAAGACTGGTGCCTGAAATAGGTTTTGCAAAAGCCTGTATTACAGGTCACAAGGGCTTCACTCTACGGCCGCCAACAGTGCGTGTGCATTTGATACTTCATCAAGAATTATGATGTTATCTACTAGTAACAAAATATAAATATTAATAGTTAACAAAAGTTTAAACCAATAACAGTTTATTTAATATAAAAGATATGCAAACTACTTACTAAGGAGATTTATTTTATTATACTTAAACAGAGCAACAATAAAATAATATTACTGTTATTCCTCTACTACGTTTATAAATGCTACGCTAATATGGAATATGAGGACGGCGCGAATGTACCGTGCGGTCGATTTTATTTTTATTTACAGTGCAGTCTACATATTGTGTTTATTGAACGCAACCGATGCCGGTAGACAGTCAAAGGAAAACCTATTTTTTATAAATAACCAATAAAGAACTCGCCTAGGCTTTGCAAATTTCGATTAAAATAAATATTGAACTGTTGCTACTGTATTTTAAATTGTATTGGTCGTGTTTTAGCTGTCATAGATCCGCGTAGGCTCCATTTATCTTATATTAAATATTTAGATTATGCAGTTTTGTTGAAAATTAATACCTATAATATGTGACTTATCAGTCAGTACATAAGTAAATGTAATTTTTTTTAAATAAATACACAGAAAAAATAAAATTGAATACAAAACCTGGCTTGAACTGAACTTGCAGCCTAAACAACAAGCAAGATGACAACTTTTTGAAATGTCTAAACAAGTAATCGCACTATGCCTAGTATTATTATTTTAGCAGTACATAGCTTAGTACAATCAACAACACGACGAAGTATAACAAAAATACCTTCACATTGAAGCCTAGCTGCACAGTTATAGCAACACGTCCCATTTTTTTCGCAGTCGGGTAGTGTTTACCCTGCATATGGATATCTGCTCCTATGTGCTCGCAAATACTTAGTGATATATCCGATTTTAATAAATCATTATCGTATTTTGTCACTTCGTATAGTACAGTCATAGTACAAACTCAGCTTAGTTTGGTGTTTGCTCTAGGGCCTTCTAGAACACAATTTGAGTACATTTGATTTATTTCTGGAGCTTGTGACTTCTGCATTAGTATGGATTCATTTTATTAGTATGCTATTAGAAAGATCTAGTGATCGATCTCACAAACCCTTCGGTTAAGTACTATGGCTGGGAAACATGAAAAAATTAAGTTTGTAGGGCTATACCTTCACTAGTAGGTAGCTATGTCAATTTCATGTGTCGCTATGGATTGTATTGAGGTCCCTATGCCCATTCATTCGTCCCCATGACCACTCATTCAGTGAATGATTTCCGGCTTTCCGCTACGTCAGAGTCAGTTTGTTACTCGTTCATGTAATTTAAAACTTTTCATGTATAAACGTGATTATGAATCAGTACAAGTTTTTAAAACCCACAAAGATTCAGTTACTCATTCAATTTATGGTTTCTCGTAGAGTTGCATATACTGCATTTAGTTTTATCTTGTTTCGTAATGCGGTCCGGAGAAGCCATCTACCTTTTAGGTCTTCATGCCCCATCTTAGACCACATCGTCACTTTACATAAGGTGAGATTGTGGTAAAATGAAGACTTATCTAGCATAAAAAAATATTTATACATATATACCTATATTCTGTGTTGGTGTAAAATACCTACGAAGAACTTTCTTCTTAAGTAAAGCTTTAAGGACTCTCGGATGATATGAAAGTGCTTGTGATAATTGCTGGAGGCACTCTTAAAATTTTTCCTATAAAATCTCAGTTTTAAAACTTTCAGCAGAATTTCCTTAAAAACTGCATCGTTGTAGTAACAAGACGTCAAGACAAGGTTATCGCGACTCATCTTAGTTGGAAAATTGCATTTTATACTGGAGCTTGAACGCTTTTAAATTTTATTGCGTCCGACATTAAAAATATGCATGGTGGCAAAAAGCTTTGTAATTGTGTATATCATTTTAGGAAATAATGTTATGCAGATACTTTCATACCTACCTATTTACTAAAAAATAATTTAAGCCCTAAAAGTTTAGTTGAAAAATATTGTACCATAAAGTAATTTGAATATGAATTTTAAAATAATAATAAGCATTTATTTTGGACACACTACAGACATTTAACAACAAACACAGTAAGTAAAGTAGCAATAGCAAAATAAAAAACAAAACAGAATTTTTGAAACACTAAAAGTTACGTAGTAACTTATTATCTTATAATGTGAATGAGTATGACTCAAATCCTGTCAATATAGTCCTTGGGCCTTGGCCAAATCCTTTCAGCTGTTTGACATAATATGCATAGAAGAGTGACAAACATTGATACCTATGGTATCCACTGCGCTTCGATTACTTAATTTTTTCATTTTGGATCTTCGATCTTCGAGCCAGGATCACGAAGCTATGATCATGGATCGTGTTAGTCAGACCCGATTTTGCGGAGCGATCCCAAGTCTATCTGTGATGATCCATCTCGCAAAAATGTGGCATCAAGCATCTTAAGTTACACATTTATTGATATAGTATATATTATTTAATTTAACTAAATTTTTATTCCTCTGAAAGCCATTTTAGTCGATGCCTTTGCGAGATGTCCATGGTGTGTTGAACTGATCGCGAGATCCACTCACAATCACTTTTGGGGCAGACAAAAAACCGGCAACGTACGGGTGCACGAGAGAGGGCGAGCTCCAATACATGCATGCAGTGCATGTATCAGGTCACGTCTACACCGCCTGCACAATTGGATCGTCTGGTCAAGACCCGGCTAGTGAAAACTGGCACTATATTTTAAAAGAGCGCAATAATAAAGTCAGCGTTTAAAACGACCATCCCTGGCTCTTATTTGCAGTAACTTTTATAAAGTTTAATAAATCGCAGAGGGATTTTAGTTAAGTTTTCATCTCTCTTATCTATTTACTGCAGAAGTTTGATTATCTACGTACTATGTAACTTCTCTTTGTAAGTAGAGTAAAATTCGCAAAGTCAGATTTTGCAGTACCTATTTAGTTTGCTGGCGTAACAGCGCGTTTCGCTAATTAGTAATTATCTTGGAAAATGCCGATTTCGTTTAATTAACGCGTTGTGAGGTAATATTCAACGTAAGTAAAATGTAATTTAAACTTTTGGATGGTTTGTTATTCCAAATTGTTTGTGATAAGATTAGCTAAATCTATTTAAAAATGTATCTATGTAGTATATTAGTCAGAGCAGAGCTTGCGCCTATATAGGACAAGTTCTGTTTAGTTTGGGGTTAGGTGATGCTGTGTGATTAGGCCGGTTTTTTGAAGTGAAACTTCTATAGAATCGTAGTGATTTCAAACCGGATGCAAAAAGATGAAACGGAAATGGTAAGAGACACAAATACAATGCTTTATTTAAATTTCTTTGCGCGATACTTCGTAGTTGAGACTACGAAGAATCGCGCAAAGAGGTATTGCTGTATTTTATTTATATTTATATTTTTGTAACATACTTTATGTAATACGCTTTATTGAAGTAATATAAATAATCCGAATAATTACAGATAATATGTTTGTTTCTCTTATCATTTTAGCAGATGCGTTCATTTACCCTTTTTTTCTATTCGATATATATCATAATTATAGTTCGTAAGTAGTAGACTCCAATCGTGCGTCGTAGCTGACACACACACACACTTTTTTTATTCTTCTTATTCTTTCGTCCATTTACTGAAGTTTCACTTCTATCGTGTGTGAATCGTACACACACCTTTTTTTTTTTGTAATTTTGAATTTTTATGAATGTAACCTATTACCGTTTTTAAATAATTATGTAGCTTTAATACCGCGGTACGTTATTATTGAGACAGCACTAGTAAAATTTATCGTACTAAACCAGCGTCTTCATAGAGTTATATGTATTAACCCAGCGTTTATTGATAGTTATTATTTACCATAACACGACCACTTTTTTCACCTACGAGTTTTTTTTATTAAAGAGTTCTTTGTTTCTTTAAGTCATGTTACGAGAAGTGCGTTAGATATGAATGTGGATGGATATGTGGATGGAAAGATGGATGGACTGTATATGAAAGAAGATATGTGTAAGATTTATTTTATTTATTTATTTATTTAATTTGCACGGCTTAGCCTACTACACAAATTATAACAATTAAAAATAAATTACAACAAAAATATTCTTAAAAATTAAATTAATTAAAACAAGACACAGAAACAATAAACTAACATTAAATGACATATTATACAATTTTCTTATCTTACATAAAATTTACTACAAGCACTCAGAGTACTCCAAGCAAGCAGCTCGGAGTACGTGTCATTCTGCTGCGAACACATCGCAGTCTGGGCGCAGGGCCAGGAGTGCGTTGAGAGCGGAGGGAGATCGCGGGATAGGGGACCTGGAATGAGCCACAGTACGGCACGCCGGGACAGCGAATAATATATATTTCCTAGATCGGCAGTAATTGTTCGGTACATAAAGGCGACACAAACTACTATGCAACTCCGAAGATAGGAGTGAGTGTTGAGATGACGGGTGATAGAGGGAAATGGAAGAAAAATACATATGTTGCGCCGAACCCACATATGTGGGACAAGGATAGGATGATGATGACGATGAGTTCTTTCCATCTAGTTTGTAGATATACGAGCACGTGTAGCTAGAAGATTCGTAGACTCTGAGTACTTTTCAACCTACGAAAGCCTCAGGGAAGAGTTTAACTCATCCTAAGGTTGCCTGGAAGAGATCGCTTTTTAGCGATAAGGCCATCCATTGTCCCACTTGTTTTTACGTCTTTATGTTTCCTGTAATGTGTACAATAAATCGTTTTTGTATTGTATTGTATAGAAACCTCATTACAATGATTTCGAAGTCAGGCATTTCAAGTTATGAGTTTAATTCAAATAGACTGCCTTTTATTTTATTGCTCCGGAATGACTTGTTCCAAAAAATGCCCTGCCAGTCCTGGAAAGGAAGGCGCCCTATTAATGGAATTACATTTTAACTTTCCCTGATTAGGTGATGATACTTGCAGAGCATTTCTGGACTAAGCCTTCGAATTGCATGTCGTATGAAAATTTACTTTACGAAATTATGAGTGAAATAAAACCGAATTTGTAATAAAACTGAAAAAACTACTAACTTTTGGTTACATATCGAATTTATTATAATTACTAAGGCGTGAGAATTGCCTTCTTGTGTTTACACACTATTATGTTAATAATAACATACACTATTATGTTAAATAACATACAATATTATGTTATGTTAACATAATAGTGTGTAAACACAAGAAGGCAATTCTCACGCCTTAGTAATTATAATAAATTCGATATGTAACCAAAAGTTAGTAGTTTTTTCGGTTTTCTTACAAATTCGTTATAGTTATAAGCGCGACAATGGCCCCTTGAAGGCCAATTGAAACCATGAAAGACCAGCACTGTGGTTGGACCCGTTCTGCCGCAGCTTATAATAAATAAATAAATATGCTTAATATGCTTATGCTGAATGGTTTAGTTTTTTGTTAATAAATGCTTCTAATAGTTGAATATTCATAGACAAAATTATTAAATATCGTAAAAATCATGGAATTGTGTGAATATCTTGACTTTTCAACATATTTCGAACTCATGTTAATATCATAGGCGCGAGAATTGCTTACCTGTGGGCCTAGACAATGTAACATTCGATTAGCGAAAGCGATAGTAGAAAAGTCCAAAAATGTATGGGATTGACATAAGCCTTAGATATGTCACGTGATCTGTTTCTAACGTAACGAATATTGGTAGACAATGTACATAAATTTCGATTCCACCAAACGAATCGACAACATCGAACGATTATTTCCATACAAATGCGTAGCCAAGTTACACTTTTGACAAGCGAATTCGCTTAGTAGTCGATTCTCTTGATGGAAAGGCCAGCGAACGCTAGGACCCTGTAGTTATCGAAACAAAATGGCGATTTTATATACAAACAGCTGCTGTAGAATGATATCAATAGGGATCAATTACTTAATGCATGCTTTGATTTTTGGGTACTAAAATAATTTTAGTGCTCGTGTTACCAAGTGTTAAATACCTAATTCAAGACGCATAAGCTGCGTTTGCTGTGTTCAGTTCAGTTTCTTGTAATTGGACTTTGCTTCAGTGTCGAGTTAGATAAAATTATAAAGTCTTTGCTGTGTTCAGCTCAAAATGAAAATGTTTGGCATATACGCCACAAAAGATACATTGGAAAGTGTTGATGAATATCTAATACCAGAAACATTATTTATAGAGCACTATAAACTCAGCAAAGCTTTTTTTAGAAAACTTTGTTGTGATGAAGGTTTTCAACGTCGCTAAAAGGATATCTAGAGATATCTCTGGAAATAAAGGTAAATATAGGTGAAATATGTTTTTTTGTATCTGCCTATCAATACACAATTGTATAGAGGTTTTTCTTTTTTTCAGGTGCTTTGCGCCCTTAACTTTTTTGCGACAGGGTCGTATCAAAGAGTTGTTTGGTGTTATCTAAAATTTGACGCAGCGAACAACATCATGCTAATGCATGCTAAAAATGGATTGTTTCCCCTCAAACATCACAAGAACGTTCTCAAATCAAAGAAGGGTAAGCGGTTGTTTGTATGTTAGTACATTATTATTTTATACCTATGTTCCCACCAAGAGTTCAATAGGTACATATGTAACAAAAAGATAAAGCAGACCACTGTGACCTGCTACTTACCTAAGAACCAACCTTTACCTAGGTACTCATTTTTTTAACAGGTTTGAAAGGATACATGGTCGGCCAGGGGTGATAGAGTGCATTGATTGCACTCATATTGCAATTGTAAAGCCAGTGGATGCTTTACAATTGCAATATGAGTGCAATCAATGTCTTTTATTATAATAGGAAAGGATACTTATCACTCTTTATATGTTCAGATGATAATTACATATTAACTTTAGCTACTTACATATGTGTGAATGTTGTTTATAACATCATCTAATCTAACTCACTTATTTTTACTGATATTCTTTAATGGAGTTTTATTTTATAGGTATGTAACCACAACTTAGAAATAATAAACATCAATTCTAAGTTTGGTGGTGCCACACATGACTCCCACATATTGTCTGCAAGTATAGTAGAGCCATACATGCAAGGCCTTCATGAAAGTGGAAAACATGTTTGATTGCTGGGTAAGACAATAAACATTTTATTTGATTAGCAGTAAGAGAACCTTATTTATTTATTTATTAATAAATTTAGTTAGGTCAGGTACCTACTCATTAAAACCAATGTGAATAAGTGCTGTTTGTTTTCTTGCAGGGGATTCTGGTTATCCACTGCGACCCTGGCTGATGACCCCTGTTTTAAATGCTGCACTTGGGTCTCGAGAAGAGCTATACAAATCTCACCACATGCAAGCCAGAAACTGCATTGAGCGTCGCTATGGTTTGCTCAAGTTTCATTGGAGGTGTTTACCTAAAGACAGAGTTCTTATCCGAGGCAGAGCAATGCTCAATCACTTAATCAACAGGTTGTGATGAGAATGTGAATTCTAAGTAGATTATAAATAAAAATACATAGTTAAAGTTACAAATATTGTTTTTTTTATTTGGGTACACATTTGCTTTACCTGCTTACATCTTTACACATAATCTAAATCAAAATCCTTTAGGATTAGGTAAAATAAGCACATTTTTTATATCACTTCCACTCTAAAAGAGTTGAAAATTGTTTACCACTGGCCCTTGATTTCATTATTAAATAGGTACTTAAAGTATGTTTATCACTGACGCCAAGAAAAATATTATTTATCACTTCTTTTTAGTTGTAACCTCATGACTGAGGGACGTGACTATGGCGTCTCATCAGCTTTGTCACCACTACTCTCCATCGACTCCGGTCCTGAGCCAACTGTATCGACGCTTGGAGAGAGGCACCTGTAGCGTCCTGCGTTATGTGGGTCCACGTGAGCGGCCTCGACTTCTCTTTCTGGAGAGACTTTACTGGCACTGTGGAGACAGTGCCAGTAATTATCAACCCCTCAACCTCAAGGCTGTTCGGGTCACGCCTTACAGTGTGGCCAAAGAATCTGAGAACTCTCTCTGCTCTGCATGCAGATGTAGATTGATGCAGATTGTATTTAACACTATTATGCACTAATTTTGTCAGGCATTTTCCTTCAACAATAAAACAAGAAAACGAAACGAAGCATCAAGCAAGCAGAAACACAATATTATGATAAATGACAAATGACACATTTGACGTTTGATGTCGACAACCATAGACTATACCATAGATATAGACTTTCATATCGCCTCACTCAGGTGCTCACTGGACACGGCTGTTTTGGTGAGTTCTTGAGCAGAATTGGACGCGAAGAAAATCCGCGGTGTCACCACTGTGTCTCGGATCGGGATTCCGCCCAGCACACGTTGGAAGAATGCCCGGCGTGGAGTGGTGAACGGCAAGCTCTGAGACACCGAATTGGACAGGACCTCTCGTTACCCAGCGTAGTAGCTGCTATGCTGGTGGATGAGCCCTCATGGAAGGAAGTAAAGTGCTTCTGTGAGACTGTTATGGTCCATAAAGAGGCAACTGAGCGAGAGCGTGAGAGAACTGATCCCTCTCGGAGGAGACCTCGGCGAGGCAGGCGCAACGCCCGCCCTGTGCCACCTGCCCCGTGAGGGGGCTTATGAAACTCGGGATCATCTTAGTCTGCGGGGAGTTAGAGTGAGGGCTCTAACTTCCTAGGCAGACTTCGGTAGGGCGATAACACCTGGGGTAGGTGTTACTGCGAGAGCATGAGATGAGAAGAGCATAATGCTCTCGAGACGAGCCAAATCGGCAACGCAAGATGTGCCTGGCGCGGTCCATCGGAGTTCCCAGGCGCATCGAAAACGCTTGACAGTCGGCCACCGGGGGTTATTTTAGTGGGTCGCCATTTCCTGGCAACCCCACATAACCATACTGTACCCTTCATGCAGTATGGTATCTGGTAGCAGATTTTTTCCCCCGAAAACAAAAAAAAAAAAAAAAAAAAAAATACCATAGATAAAACTCGTATTTAGCGATCGAACGAGTAGAAATGGCGATCGCTATGCGAATGTTACTTTGTCTACCAATCGAACTACGCTATCGCTTATGCCATGACGATTGTAGAAATCGATTCGCTTCGTAGCGAATGCCGGTTGGCTAGGCCAGCTGGTCTCTCTAGTTCCCGTTGAGAACTGGAATGAACTCACCCTATTCGGAGTAAGAGGACCTTCAACCATTATAGAAAGAAAGAAAGAAACTTTTATTTGTCACATAATCGAAACCAAATATAACATAAAATAATCAAAAAACAATAATGAATGTGACAAAGAGGTGATCATTCAGCGTTATGCTGTGATGGAGCGAGTCAAACCACAGCGCTGTTCTTCCATGATCACCTTGAGCTAGTTGTTCTTAAACTATTTAAACAAATTATAGC
Source organism: Gymnoscelis rufifasciata (assembly GCA_929108375.1). NCBI lineage: Eukaryota > Metazoa > Arthropoda > Insecta > Lepidoptera > Geometridae > Gymnoscelis > Gymnoscelis rufifasciata. The sequence continues at coordinate 4,625,080 of OV815317.1, read as the reverse complement.
ATTCTGATATCAATAAGCCGTGTTGGCTAAGTGGGAAGACACTCGACTTTCATTCCGAAGGTCGTGGGTTCAAACCCCGCCACGCACCTCTGGATTTTTCTTCTTGAGAAATTTATGTGCGCTTTAAACACTTGCTTTAACGGTGAAGACAAACATCGTGAAGAAACCGGCATTTTCTGAGATCTTTAAAAGAGTTTGAAGGACATGTGACATTCACCAACCCGCACTTGGCCAGCGTGGTGAATTAAGACCTAATCTCTCTCGTCAAGAGAGAAGTCCCTGTGTCCCAGCAGTGGGAACGTTAATAGGATGATGATGATGATATCAATAACCATTAATTTCTTCAGTCATGTACCGGCCATCGTCCGTCGTTGAAGAAAGCGGGGCGAGTAGTTTGCCAAGCCATCCCTCAGGGAGTTGGCGTTCTGCCGGCCTCTATAATGCCAAATCGCATGCTTAATGGTCCGGTTCTGATTCAGCTGAGATAACACACCTGATATACGAGTGTTAATGTCGTGCGAAGGCTGATTTCAACTTATTACTGTTGTATGTTCAAATAAACAATCATTGGCGCTACCACAAATGCATAGGATTACAATATAATGTTATTCCAACAGTCGTAAGTGGCAACTTATAAATATACTAGTCGACCCGACAGACGTTGTCCTGTCCCACGTCTCAAAAAACAATATCCAGTTGACCGTATTGTGAATCTAAACCATTCCCACATCCCCTTGAACACACACAAAAAAAGTCATCAAAATCGGTCCAGTCGTTTGAGAGAAGTTCAGTGACATACACACTCACAAAGAATTATTTATATAAAGATTATATAAAATACTAGCTGACCCCAGTTTGACGTTGTTTTGCAAAATGAAAAATAGATAAATAGATGTTGGCCGATTCTCAGACCTACTCAATATGCTCACACAATTTCATGAGAATCGGTCAAGAAGTTCCGAAGGAGTACGGGAACGAACATTGTGCCACGAGAATTTTTTACATAAGATATAATAATATTTTCATACATTTAAATAGCTAGCAGCACCGAGCATTGTTACGCGCGTTATAATTATTTTTTTTTTGTAATCTGTCGCCATTTAAAATGTCAGGCAAATCGTTGCCGTTGTGCAGTGACAGACGGACAAACAAACAGACACACACAGCCCCGTGGTAAGCTTTAAGTTTGTGTTACGAGTACAAGCAGCCTGATATACCTAATATAATATTCATATATATATAATTACTCATATTAAACACCTAGACCACGTAAAAAGCGCTTGCAGAACATACAAACACTTGACTCCTCGGCGGGAATCGCGAATCCGCTACCTCTTTTGGCGCCGCTCGCTCACCGCGCCACTGAACTTTGAGAGAGGCTTGTATCCAGTAGTGAACGAAAGTGTTCTTCAGTTATGATAATGATGATGTTGAAAGTATGTAATATGCATTCGAATTCCTTGATAAAGTCTTCAATAATACCATAAGCACTCAAAATTCAGAACAAAGGCAGCAATTTAGGCAAAAATGCTAATCATCCGCTGTGTCGCTGGCTTTAAACACAAGAGTACTGAACAACAGAACACAATAACTGGTATTGATCTCGCTCTACTATGTTTTTTATGTATTTAAAATAATTTATTTAAACATAACTTTTTACAAAAGGTACAGTGGGCTTAATGCCTAGGAATGTTTTACCTGCCAACCTGTATTGGTTGCTAACATTGTTGTTGGTTATTCATTATGTTCAAATAACTTAAAAAAGCACAAGTAAACATAGTTTTATAATTTAAAGTAAACAGAATAATGTATTGCTTGGCTTTAGAATCCAGCCGCAGGATTTTGGGGGTGCTGATGCTCGATTAAAGATGGCATTGGTTTCCCCTTTCCAAAAAAACCACAAATTCACAGCGGAAATGCGTTATTAAAAAAAAAAATGTTGTTTACGTGAAATGGAACCTTATTTTTTGTGTAACAGTAGCGTCGACGAGTAGCGGGGAAGGTGAACCAATTTCGGCGGGAAGTCAAGAAGGTAACAATTACAATTAGGTTAGATTGTAACTTTATAAGCTCACTTCAATTTGCAAATCCGAATCATAGCACCCTACTTTGGGTTGATTTAGGTCACTTTAAGTTGCAAATCAGAATCAGTGCACCCCTAATTCCACGTGGTCTTGTCTGTTGTTTTTTATTTAATATTTGTAACTGAGAAGCTAGGAAATTATTTAAAACCCTATGTTTTATTGAATTTTAAATTGATATATCTCCTAAACTGCATATATCCAAGTAATCAGTAAACTGTAACGAGACAATACATCTGCTGTTCCTGAACCTTTTTTTTAGTTTTTTCTAAGGTTTCATACGAAGTTAATTTAGATAAAACGCCATAATTCTTTTTTTGTGTAGAGCGCATGTTTGTTAGGTTTGTTCTTGTATTATTTGTGGAAACTTTTAATTAGCCTTTAAGCAAACATTGTTTTATACTTTTATCATTATAAAATAACAATCCGTGGAATAATCTGGTTTGAAATAGTCTTTAACAAGAGTGGCACTTCTGATATCACAATACTGTGGCACTGGTCTCGACATAATAATGAAAGAGCTATCGCCCAAGGCCTTGTCTGCGCCGAGCGAGACTATTTTAGCATAAAATATTTTAATATCTACTTTTCGATCTCGAATTACTCGGACTAGCAAAGAATAATATATAAAGGATGTAAAAGGCGTGTTGAATTTAGCCGGGAAGTAAGTTCGTTTTCATTGAGTGAACTGAGAATAGGAAATAGATTTTTTTGAATATGTAGGTAATTGCCTTTTTTTCAGTAATACCTTCATTGTAGTCGGTTTGTCAGTATAAGGTAGCTGGAGATATATATATATATATATATATATATATATATATATATGACATATTATTATTAAATACTTACTTAGAACTTTTTGTGTTTGTGTTTTTATGTTCTGCCAGCACTTTCTCGTTGGTCTGGGTGTTCAATGTGTATAATGAAAAATATCTATACAATTAATGTATATTATATTAAGTATAATTATGTCTAGTACCCGTAACTTTGGGCTTCTAACGGGGCTATTTGTTGTTGTGTGGATTGTCCGTAAATATTTATATTACTTATGTAAGTTTCACTTAGAAGTGCAACAACAATTAATAAATCAATAAATATTTTTATTTAGTCAGTTCTTGTACCAAGAACTATAAAAAAAGGAAAGATACCCTTGTGGCAGTCCACAAGGGTATCTTTCCTTTTTTTATTGTTCTTGGTACTTACTTGCTCTAAATTTGTACCATATTAAAAACTCACAGAGGGATATCATAAAGCATCTAACTGTATATTTTTGTCCAAACAAAATCGTTTATACATCTACCTATTCCTCAGAAACGGATTTCTCCAAACACTACACAATCTTGTATGTAGGTTGAATCTTACAACTCTAACTTGACAGTTGCAGCTTACAAATGCGGCCAGCGTAAGAAATATCACATTGCTTTAGGGACCTGTATTCTGAAGATAAGTAAAAAATATTTTAGTCTACAGAACATTATTAAAGCACATATTATAGTGTCGGTCGAAGGACTTAGTTTGATACTTTTACTTTACTTCGTCATATTTTTTTCTACACAAATCTATCTATATAAATAAAAATGAATTGTTGTTTGTTAGTCTGATTAAACCTCGAGAACGGCTGAACGGATCTATCTTATCATAGTCTTGAAATGTTTGTGGAGGTCTAGGGAAGGTTTAAAAGGCGAGAAAAAATCGAATAATTGACCGGTTTTTTTTTTAATAAAAACCCGTGCGAAGCCGGGGCGGGCCACTAGTTTAGAATATAAATCAGTTACCACTTAAACTCGGAAGTTCGTGGGAAAATGGGAATCATAAGTTTCGTACAAATGGGAATTGTAAAATCACTACGGGTAATTTGTGAATAATATTACTAGGAATGATTTGGATAGAAATTTTTAATAGCTTTCCACACCACGGTGTTACCCGTTTTTTATGGATTTTCCCGCAGGATCGACTTATTATCCCGCGGTAAATGTCGTATGTCGTGGAAACCTATAGCCTTCCTCGACAAACAAGATCTTATAAAATAAGTGATTTTATTCAAACCGTAGTTCCTGAGATTAACTTATTTTAATTAAACGAACAAAAACATTTATTAGCTTCATATTATCAGTATAGATTATAAACGAGATATATTATAGACGAGAGCGTGAGTTTGCACCAGCGCAACTGCTTACTCACTTTAAAGGACTCCCGCGCAGATGAACCTGGTTTTTGTTTTATGGACTCTGAAATTCGGGCACACAATAGAAAACAGTAGAAAATATAACAGTCCAGGTTCGCCTTTGTCGGATACGACACGGAGGACATCATCATCATCATCAGATTATAAACGATGATAAACATTTTTAATTATTACCATGTTATAAGCAAGCATATTAATCGTAACATATCTTGAAATATAATTGAAGGGTCTATTACCAGAAAATTACTTGAATGAGTAAGCATACATGAGATTCTACGAGACATTTGTGACTTTAAAACACGGAGTAAATGTGAAGTGTAGGTATAATCATTAATAGTCTTTTAAGTAGTGTCCATCAACCCTCAGTGCAGACACTATAAGCCGCTTGACCAAGACCGATTCCTGATTCGACATAATATTTAAAATCACTGAGCTCCTTGTTCCTTCTGAGTTATAAAGAGAATATGGATTAAAATCGAAATCTGCAAAGTTGCAAAGAGAATCAGAGAACGAAATTTAAAAATACTTATTATATGTGATGTTTTAGTTATGTTACTTCCGCCGTTACTCGTTTTTATTTTGTTGATCATTTTAAGTTTAGATACCAATTTTTAGGACCACACGAAATGTGATTTTAATAAAATTTGCATAAAAGTGTTGATTATTATCCGGATATGACTTGATTCAAGAATTATTGTGTTCTTTCTCCATAAATCAATATTTCCGGACAATTCACACAACAACAGCCCCAACACTAAGCATCTGGTATACTGAATTTAATAGACATGGACATTAGCAATCTTTTTACTTTACCTCATTAAACACCAAGGGAAAGGTCCAGAACATAATATTCACTTGACCCCTTGGCGGGAATCGAACCCATTACCTCATGACCTTCGCCCACCTTGCCACTCGCATTCGCATAACAACGAAAAATTGGTTTTTAGTTTTGAATACGTGATTATTTCCTTATATTATTTTACAATACACGTTATGTTATAAATAATAAAATAAAATAAATATTTCCTGACAATCCACACAACAACATCTAGCCCCGTGGTAAGCTCTTAGCTTGTGTTACGGGTACTAGACATCTGATATACTTAATATAATAGATATTTTTTATTATACATATTAAACACCCAGCGACACCACCCCACACCCCTGCGATATTTTTCACTAAACTGAAACACAGAAAGTATTTTAACTTTTTTGAATTTAAATTTAGAAATCGGAAAAAGTGCTTTCAAACTCATAAGATTGCTAACTCAGCATCAAAAAATTTTGTTCATCAAAAATTCGTTGGATTCAAATTAAAAGTTCATTTTAAAGGCTCTTTTGGCTGTTTCATTGAAAGGAAATCAGACCCAGTTCTTCAGCAAAATTATACGCGACACTTCAATACTAAAGTTGCTACAGTTCCAAGGAAAGCTTTGCAAATGTAGCCCCTACTAAGGTTATAACGAAAAATGCTGTTTAAATGTATATGCGTTTTAAGCACGTGCTTTAACGGTGAAGGCAAAACGCAGCGAGGAAACTTGGAATAGTTTAAAGAGATGTGACATTCACCAACCCGCGCTTGGCCTGAGTTACTGTGTCCCAGCTGTGGGAACGTAAATGGCGGTTCTTATGTTATCCTACGGGTTGTATAAATGACATCTCTTAGAAAATGTATACTTTTAGAATTATCTGTTTAAAAACAATGTGTTGTATTTTCTAGCAAAGTATTTTAATGAAATTCAATATAAATCAACCGTTTTCGAAGTTAACAAAATATCGAATACATACTAAAAGAGAGTTCTTTAAAGTGCTCCTGCTTTGGTACTTGCATGTTTTATTTTATTTTATTTTAATCGGAAAACAAACAGTTTAAATGAACTTATTACTGACTAATTAAAAATACCTTTGACCATTTACATGTTTTCAAAACAATGTTACATGTTTTCGTAAATAGACCTGTTTTGGATGTTTTTTTCTAATGAAGACCACAAATGCGCAAGTTCAGTGTAGGGTATACCGATTAGTATTAATAAAAATAATAAATTATTTAATATAAATAGTTATTTTACAGCTTGGGGCCAATTGTAACTATCTTAAACTTATTCATAACACATATATACAAATTAACAAATTAAACAGAATAGAGCATACAAAAAGAAAAGAAAAGAAATATAAACAATCATAACTAACTTAAAAAATGACGGAATGTCATGCCTATGTGATTAAAACTATCATAAAAATATCCATTTTGCTGGTGTTCCTGTAAAAGCGCATTTAATATTAATAGTGCGCGCTGTGTTGGCGCGTAGACTAGATTAGATAAGATTGGACTGGACTGGGATTGGTTCTTTGGCCGACTCGAAATTACTAAAAACCAAAAAGGTTTGACTTTGTTATTTATATAAAATAGAAAATTCTCCTTAGTAGGGCATAGTCACAGGAACTCTATTTTGTCGCCTAGCTGCAACAGTTTCGAATTGAAATCAACTTGGGGGTGACGTAAATTCATTTCCGAGACCCATAGCCGGAAAAGACGTACTGCTCCACCAAGACTGATTCTGTAATACAAGATGTTTAAAAATTGGTATTTAAACGGAAGGGCTGTGAATGCCACGCACTAGGCGATAATTTTCTTTAAATTTTTTTTAAGCTTACTTTGAGGCCTTTTAAAAAGGCCTCTAATTGAATGATTGTAGAACAAAACATGTTCGCCATGTACATGCCATACACACATACACACCCCTCTCGCTTAATAAACAAATTTTGAAAGACCTTGTATTTCACCGTTCACAGATATAAAATCTAAATTATGGATGGTATTGTTAAGTATGATAAAAATAAGATACCGGTATTATGCCACTTTTATTTAACGTGTTTTTATATTATCCACATTCATATAAACACGGTATTTTCTTTCGCTTAAATAACATTCAAAGGTTTTTAAAAGGTTTTCAAGACGTATGAATTACGTTAATTGTTACGATGTTGTTTCAAAATATAAATAAACAAACCGATTACACACGAGTATGTTATTTAAATTCCAAGCATGTCAATCCTATCTGAATGCGCTTCAGGCGATGCAGAAGAAAAAGATAAAATAAACGAAATCGTTCACCGAATGACAATTTAATGTCGAAATTTACCTTAATTTAAATCAGTATTAAGATACTAAAAAAATATCACATTTTAATAAATATTTAGCAACTTTTGAACTACCTAATAACTTATTCGTATAATAGAAATTGGTTACTAAGAATTTCCAAATTCGACGATGAACATAGCAACCGCGCCGCAACTTACAGAATACAGCAGTTTTGATATACTGGAGTTGGCCAAGTAATTATAAGTGTTGGATTCAATTACTTGGTCTGTTGGCTTCGTCTTCGTGATATTTAAGACTTTCCGGTATTTGAATGGGAATGGTGTTGAAACCAGTAATTTTGTTTCTGAAACAATTTTGTGGGAAACACGCGATGGAACATTCTAACGCAGTTTTTGTAGGGCGTCTGATAAGTAAGTTTTTGTTCCTGGCACGATGTTGGTATGTTTATTGTGTTTAGGTAAAGGTACTTGTCATGGTTGCGCATATTTGTTAGGTACTCTCTGAGGCTATGTCCAGCGGTGGGCGTGCAACGGCGGAAATGATGATGATCATTTGACATTATCCTATTTTTAATGTTACATTTAATACATTGGTGAAGACAAAACATTACAGAAATAGTTAACCACCACAACACCTTAGAAATCCTATATGAGTCATAATATGACAGTAATTCTCTGGCATCATTTACTTCAAGAACAGAAGCTAATAGGTAACCCCATTTCCCTCATAAAATATATCATAGTGGGCTCCAGCGAAAGACCTATCGTGTTATAAATCTCCAAAATAAACCATTCTGAAGCTCATTTTTTGTGCGGTCACCCATTTCCGCGGTCCCTTATATAAATTCACAAAATTAAAGGCCAAAATGTACAAAAAATGGCCAAAAGTCAAAATTTCTGGAGTTTTGGAGTTTTTGTATTAAAATTCGCCTACTAACTTCTTAGATATATTTCCTCTCCATTCCGAGGTTGTCTGGAAACTATTGCTTTGCACTAAGATCGCCCGTTGCGCATTCTAGCTATAGTGTTTTTCTTTTTATTGGTGTTTCACATAGAAAAATAGTCATAACATAAGATTTTTGGATATTTATGGACATTGCTTAAAATAAAAGTATTTAAGTTGAAGTGACAGCAGTAGTCAAGTCGTTTGGCTTTGACCGTTGTGACTACCGTTTTGGCCGATAAGTTCCCAAAGTAAAGGCCAGGATGATTCATCTCTCTCTTGAGCCGTAAAATATCCAATACTTGGCCGAACTCCCTTATAGATACCATAATGGAGCCAGAAACAGCCAATGACATTTTATAATTTTTCTAGAAATATAAACAAAATAAAAAATAAAAAAAAATACCCTACTCACAAAAAAAGTTAAAAATCACAATCAATTAATATTTTGTAATGTGCACATGCTACGCTTTAATTTGATACCCCACTCGAGTATGTTTGCAGATACGAGATTAAGATTATTAAGATCCTTTTTGGTTTTAATGTGAAACACTTTTCCGTTTTCAATGGCTTTAAAACAAACTAATTTTGACCCAAACATGACGCCGACTGTCGCCGACATATTGTGAGCTCAAATTGAATTGTTTTTTATTTATTTATTCAACAATATAATATTTTACATTCTCATTAGACAAACATAGCCTCTTCGGGTCCATAGTTTTAAATACAGATATTTTTTATGTTTTTACCCATTATTCATATATTTTACGTATTTATGTATCTAATCATAAGGTTGCAATGCCCCAACGGGCTCATGTCAGAGACTTACTACTATGTAACACCTAAATTAAGCACACATTTTGTACAATTCTTTATATTCTTGTGCAATAAAGTATTCATAATAATAATTAATGTAAGCACTTGAATTATAATGGTAGAACTATCATTATAAATTGATAAATAACTAGATGTTTAATACCTAGATGAACCAGAGAACAAGTAAATAACATAAAGAGTGTATAACTAATTACCTAACAGAGAACCTAGTTAATATAATTTATCGATAGCTTTTTCCCCATCGGCACGCCCCGTCCCTACCTGTCATTCACTCTTTTACGTTTGTCTATGGTCCTAGCTGCCTACGTTCTGCACAATGTAGTTATGATGATACGCGCGCTCTGTTACTTACTCTAAGGATGCCACAAACAGACACAAAACGTCGGGGGTTAAAAGCTATATGGTCGGATGATGATAGAATCTGTCAACTATCCACTATATATATAAATATTTAAGATCACCAGCTGTGGACTATCTTCGGCTAAAATGATGATGCTGACGGAACCTAACTCATCGATTTTAAATAGTGAAATATCCCTCTAATGTAACTGTCACAGTAAGAAGTATTCAAGTATTCTATAGTCTACTCAATAAATCCAACCTATAATTAGTATAGTAGAGTGACGAACTGTTATTTCAAAATTATACTCTGTAAGGAAATACTCCAATAAATTGAATCCATCTATTTTCACGAATAATACGTTATTTTCCAACTAGCTCCCAATTATTGTTGATAGAATAGTTAGCTAAAGTACCATTCAATAAAATAATATTATTTCATTTGTAATGTAAAATTATAGCAGAATATTCAACGAGATTAACAGCAACTACGCAATAATTTACATAGAAATGTTAAGTAAGCAGAAATGGTGCTGCATTGCTGAAATTAACTACTGGATAAGTTTTGAGCTCTCGGGTTTTTTTAATAATATTTTATCATAAAATATAATAAAACGGGCAGAAACAATACCGTTCTAAAAAAAATGCCAACTACCAACATTAAGCTAAAGTAAGTTGTTTAACAAACAAGAGGAGGACCTGAGGATGTAACTATCTGTTTATTAAAGTAATCGTATTTAATGTAGGCTTATTAATTTATGTATATTTTTCTTTTTTTATGATATGTAAGCCTTCATTTGACCATAATCTCACCTGATGTAAAGTGTCGATATGGTCTAAGATGGAGCATGAAGGCCTTGAAGGTAGGATTCTACGGACCACATAACGAAACACGAAAAAATCGTTTCACACACTGGCCTAGCCCGGATGGTGGTGACAAGCCGCGGCCGAAGCCTACCACCAGAGACTGTTCTTAGCACCACGCGGAGGTCACGTGTAAGGATTCAGAGGGTTAACACTTACGGACGTGAACAAAAAAAAACTCCAATTTATTATTTTCATTGGGAGTTCGATGAATGTTCAAAGCTAGCCATAATCTCGATTGTTCGATAGTATTTCCGTAGTATTAATTACACTAAAGCTCTAGGACGGTCCTTAGCACCTTAGCAGGTATTACAAACAAAAATTGTTGTATTTTATTTATATCGTCTCCGTTCAAAATCATTTCGACCCTAATGCTTTTGTTCAATTACTGACCTGGAGCAACTTTGCTTAAATTATAAAGATCACGTGTTTTGTATGAGAGCGTACAACGGGCGTAAATATTTATTATGTGTTTGTATTTGTTGCTATAGAGGCAACAGATATATTTATCATCACTCGAAATTTGACTTTTATCTATAACGGTTATTGCTATACAGCCTGGTGACAGACGGATTGACAAACAGGCGACGAAGTCTCATTAATATGACCCTAAAATTCCCTGATTCGTATAACTATATATTATTACTTATTTTTTTTCAATTCATTAAGACCTTATCGAACAACTACTCGATTGACCATATTTGTCACCTTAATGCCCGCTTTCCACTGCGTAAGTGAAATGAGCGAGAAATAGTCAACCGGAACGTAGTTTGAAATGATAAATAGCCCTTCCACTAAGAAATAGTTTTCGCCTTCCACTGAAAACGAAAACTGAACTCGCTCAACTCGCTAACCTCTTAAGTGACTCTTTCAACTCGCTCACTCCGCTCCGCTTTGGTGGAAGCACATGTATGAAAACCATCGTTACGAGTATAGCGGAGTCCGTAATGGGTCCGTTCCGCTAGCTAACCGACTATATATATAATATGCCTTTATGTTTTTTACAAAGTGATAAATTACTTATATATACGAGGCATAACTCGTAGTTGCAAGTGTAGAAGAAATTGAAGCGATGACGTAGTGGCGAGGTTGGTTTAGCGGTCAGAAAGTCCATGCGTACAATGGAAGACGTGGAATCGAGTTCCGCATCTCGCTGGTAAGCTACGTTACTTCGATTTAATTGTTTCTACACAAATTTAGAATATAATTTTATAGTAGTGTGTTTACTTTTTAATTGTACAGGTCTGTTTTTATTATGTTATACAAACTAAAGCAGTATTCCATGAACCAGATAGGCCTCCTTTCAATATTTAAGGGTCAACCCTCTGGGGTAGACACCCTTTATTTAGAAAGGTACAGTTCCACCTACATTTCATTTAAATTTCGAACACACTTTTGTGTTTCAAATGAATTATTTAAATAAAATTACGTGCACGTAATTAGGGATGTACAGAAGGGGCTAATTTAGATTTCTTAGTAAAACATGATTTATCGACAAAAAATTTGTAGCAGTGGTCTTAAATTCATATTTTGTAGCTATTTAATCAGATATAGCGGAAATAACATCTGCTAAGCACGAGTTGGTTTTGCATAACAAGGGTTCCGTGAATTTCAAAAATACAAACAAACAAAAAACTATTTATTTTTAAAATTAATGGCAAGTAAATGTGTTATTCATTAACTCTATGCTGTTCTAATGAGTATATGTTGTTATAACAGCAACAGAATACATATTATTTCAAAAATGTATATTAATAGCGCCCGCACCACCGGCTTCTCCCGACTAATTATTCAAAAATCGAATTCGTTTTTTTATTTAAATTAGATTATTTCTTTAACGGTGATATGTGACATTCACCAAGCCGCACTTGGCCAGCGTGCAGCGTGGTGAATTAAGGCATAATCGCTCTCGCCGAGAGAGAAGTCCCTGTGTCCCAGCAGTGGGAACGTAAATAGGATGATGATGATGAGGAATTAGAATTAAAAAAATGTCTTCTACCAATATTTAAAATAAAAATAATAATTGGCCAAAATTATACAGGCGTTTTTGAGTTATGCTTATCTTACCAACACATATTTGCGGTACATTTATTTTTATAGATTAGTCTCCTTTAGTAAAAGCTTAACCTTGCTTGAGAGAAAATAGTTTATGTTAAATATTTATAGATATTAAATTCAATGCTGTAATAAGAATTACTCTATACCCAGTGGTATACATAACATAATGATATTCGCAATTTCTCTTTGGGTTGCATTATGAGTCATTTAATTGGAAATTACGCTACTGGGAGTTATTTTCATTGTAATAAACACAGCCTGTATCCACAGAATATGTTGCAGTTAAATAATGTTAAAAAGATAGAGTATTTATTGAGTAAGTATACATTTTCGGCCGCGGGTAAGAATGTTGCCTCGCTTTTCCTCATGTGGGCACCGTAGGACTCTGTATCTCTTTCTATAATCCCGTTAACATCCACTGCTGCACTGGTGTAGGCATTTTCTTTAATCAGCGAACTTTTACTATCTGCTGAGGCCCAAAAATGCTAAAATAATTATGATAAAAATTGTTCACTTTGAAAACGTGATTAATTCTATATAGAGGTAATATCCTATACGAAAATTCCTTCTTGAGGGGAAAAAATACGTTTTTAATGGATATAACATAATTATACGAGTAGTCACAGTTTCCGTGAGTATACCCGTTTTCAAAATGAATAGTGTAATTCGCGTTAGTTTTGAAAGTGAAACAGATGAAAAATGTATGTAATGAAATGAAATGAAATACATTTATTTTGGTACAAACAAATAACAGCACAGTAGACAGCAAACAAACAGACACAAGAAAAAAAAAACATAAAAAACCACAGATAGAAAATAAGCTGCCAGGCTGTGCTGCCATGTCCCAAAAAAGGAGCAGTCTCAGCTTAATGCCACTCCGCTCCCCGGGAGAGGGATTGAAGCAACGTAACGATAAACAGTACAATAATTATATTATTACAATTATGGTATTATCATATTACCCCTTAAGATAATACTCTTAGTCTTGCCCTGTACTTTCTATTGTAGCCGACAAAACACTTTGTGAACAACTGGCCAGTAGAGAACTGTGTCAGAATAACTATGACTTACGAATCTCCGGCTTAGCCTGGAGGTAAGAAAAATGTTATTGCGACATGGTGGTACGGAGTTTGTTGACTCACCTGAAGTGTTAGCTTGTTTATTGTATTGTGGTGTTTCTGTTCCGCCAGGATTTTTCTTATTTTTGTCTTTTGTTTTGTAGATGGAAGTGTTTTTCTACGACAAATAGAAAGAAAAGCGGGATTTGCTATTTTTGTAGTTTATAGGGTTTTCCTGTATTTATCCATAAAATAGTTCTTATGGTTCCGCACACAAAGGGTAAAATGGCCCTAATGTTTCGGCTTCGTCGTCTGCCTGTAACTGTTCGTTTGTGATCAGGCTGTATCTCGAGAACCGTAATACGAGTAGATAGAGAGTTGAAATTTAAAGGAATGATGTATTTATGTGGTCGCTATAACAACAAATACTTTATATAAGGGGTATTTTGGAGTACAAATAATTATTTTAAATTATATTTGTAGGTATTCATTAATATAATTATGGTAACTTCCTTAACGATTGTCTACAAAGATATTTTTTTTCTTTTGGTAAATAATGTATATGCAGCAGACCCGAAACCAGAAAGGTTGGTCTAGGTGTTAAATATGTATAGTTAAAAATATCTATATGTATGTCTATTATATTAAGCTTATCAGATGTCTAATACCCATAATACTAAGAGCTGTTGTTGTTGTGTGGATTGTCCGGAAATATTTATTTTATATTTCAAGGTTTTCAATGTTAACCGTTTTTCCTTCCGGCTAACAAGTTTCTTTCCAGCTTGTAGTTATAACCCCAACAATGCCAAGTATTATACAGTAAACAGTGAGCCAATGCTTGTACAAGTATATTTCCCATAATAGGTAACTAAGCACAAATACTTTATAGAACGTTTGGACGCTATGTTAGCAAGCATAGGCTAGATGAATAGAAATGCTTAAAATCAAACAAATTTGATAAAATTATAAAATCATATATATATAAATAGGTTAAGGTTGCCACTCCCTTTGGATTTTTCCTCTAGAAATATACATGTGCATTTTAAACACGTGCTTCAACAAAAACACATATTTTGGTAACTTCAAACGAGTATTTTACTAATCGCACTAATACTTGTATGTATATTAACTACTCCTATTTGTAAAAGTATAACATTGCAATATTAAGAAATTTTAATTTACAATTTGGGTTTGAACCCACGTCTAGGCAATGAAAGTCGAGTGTACTCCCACTTAGCCAACATGGCTTTTTAAATTAAATCTTCTTACCTATTAATACTAACCCTCTCTCCCAGCAGTGGGAACGTTAATATGTGCATGAGCGCATTAAAGAACAATGCATTTCGTCTATACACTCTAAAGTTTTCAAGATCTCCTACGCAAATTCTATAAGAGCCCTACGCATCCCATTGAACCATATTGAATATCAGAAAAACCCATTAGAATACATGTAATGATAGAAGCCATTATATTATCTTCAGAAGTCACATTTCGCCGAAGGGTAATGCTCTGGAACGATTTTATTGTTTTTGTTTATAAACATGCTTTTGTAGATTGAAGGGAAGTCATTAGTAATATTTTTCCTCATGTGTTCTGGTTTTTGTGCCGGAGAAGGATAAATTATTTCCTTAGTTTATTTTTATATATTGTTTTCAAAGCGGCATGATTGGTAGGTAGGTATACATTTTGGGCGAATCTGAACTTATATTATTAACTAGCGGCCCGCCCCGGCGTCGCACGGGTATAAAATTTTCCCGGAAATTATTCGAATTTTTCTCGCCGTAGAAACCATCTTATCTCTCAAGTTGGTGCGCGAATTTTATTATAATCGGTTAAGTGGTTTAGGAGTCCATTGATGACAAACATTGTGACACGAGATTTATATATATTAAGACTAGCTTTTGACTCTAAGGCGTTTTATGGATTTACCGCGGGCTAATCGATAAATAGGCTATCAAACAGTGAAAGAATTATTCTAATCGGAGCAATATTTCCAGCTTATATTATATTATTAGTTTATTTAAAAATATGAATTTGCTTATTATAAAATTAAGTATTTGGTAAGGAGTTTCTATTTAATTGGTAACAGTTCACTTATACGTTTATATAACCAACACATACTTCCTTAACCTAGTAACTATGGGGTAGGTCCATTGCTGGTTAAACTACTGTAGTTTATGATCTATTGCGTATCTTGATAACTACTCTAATTAATTGTAGGATAACATCAACTGTTGTAAGCTATTTTCATGTAACCAAAACAATCCCTTTATGTTATTCTTAGCCGCTTTGGAAAAATTAATTAAAACACTTGGAAAAATAAATAGCGTGAAATAGTTTCGTTTACTCAAGGTTTCGGTTTCAAATAGGCCTAAGGCTGATTTTGTGTCAGGTTGACCGTTGGCGCTGAGAGATTGGCGCGTAGCAACCCTCCAGTATTCAAATTAATCTGCAATAACTATCTCCTTAGTCTGAATATGTATTATGTCTATTATATTAGGTATATCAGATGTCATACAAGCTTAGAGCTTACCACGGGGCTAAATGTTGTTGAGTGGATTGTTCGGAAATATTTATTTATTTACCTTTTACTGTGGTTGTAGAAGTTAGATTTATAAGCCTCAATAGTCTTTCAAACTTTACTATCATCGTTACTTTCGGGCTGGGCCAGTGCGTTAAACGATATTTTCGTGTTTCGTAATGTGGTCCGGAGAAGCCATGTACCTTCTAGGTCGTCATGTCCCATCTTAGACCACATTGTTACTTGGCATCAGGTGAGATTTCGGTCAAATGAAGGCTTATCTAAATATAATTAAAAAAAAGAACCAAGCAAAAGTAAGACAAAATACACATAAAACTAACCAATGACGTTAACCTCGGAAAGTCTATAAAGGTAAATGTCATCGGGGAGATAAGCTTATAACGAGATAACCATTATTAGCCCGGAATGTCCATTCTTATCCCAAAAAAACCGGTCACCACGGTAATAAGGATCATCCTATAATCCAAAATGAAGGTTCGAAGAAAACTAGTTACAAGTAAAGCTAATAACAGTTTTGTGACCACTGAAGGGATACTATGCTGATGTAGCGTAGACAAAAAGCTGATACACTTTTTTGTAGACTGGTGAAAATGTACCGGTAGTATTTTAACCCTCGATCAAAACAGAAGGGTTTATAAGACGTGGCTGTCTGTCTGGGACATTAAGGTCTCAAACGGATGGAGCGATTTCAATTTAGTTTCTTTTTGTATGAAAGGTGAGTTTGGCGCGAGTGTTCTTAAACATGTTTCATGAAAATCGGTTGTGCCGTTTAAAAGTTATGGGGGTGAGAGTGGGGAAGGAAAACCGAAAATCTGCAAATATGTATACTCGAGTACGGTATTAAATGAAAGCGCATCGCGTACACATTACAAAATATTATGGTGCTTAACTTTTAAGGAAATTAAGGCATTAAAATTAAGATTTTTCCTTTAATTTTAAATTTATGTTATTACTTAAAATTATTAGTAATTAGAAATGTGAAAACATAAAAATATCTTCAAAACAAACAAAGTCAAAACGTTTTCTTTCCATAAACACAGGGCAGTTAATTTAACTAAAAAATCTAATAAAAAAAAAAGATTAACAAGGGAATACAATTGCCTTGACAGTAAGCTTTAATTTCAATGTTGAATGTAATCATTTATTGAAGGTTAACTTGATCCATAAGTATTCCTGCCTCTCAGGAAGAATAAATTCAATACGGAGTTGTTATCGCCAACAGTCGTAAATAGCAACTCGTGTTAGGGCTACATATTTTAAAACTATCAGGTTATCAATACTATTTAGATTTATAACGGGATATTTACCCCAGTTCAGTTTTATTTCAGTTCAACCGCGATCATGGCGCATGTAACTGTGCCGAAATATCGGGAAACTCGAAAGATAATCAATCATGGTATATATCTCGTTATAAATCTAAATAGTACATATTTTCAGCTGTTAATTCGTCTTTACCATGTTTAATCCAATAACTCTTAACTCTTTGACGTCTTTTACTATCTCTTGCCGCATGGGAACTCCATAGCGGAGATGCGCCAGCAAATTTATTGAGGAAACTCGTAATGCGAAAAGGATAACTCTTGTTTTATCCTCTTTTGGGCTTGTTTAACAATAACCAAGGATAATTTTTCATTAGCTGTTGGTAGCATTACATATATTAACGGCTTTTTTATATAATTTTTTTGTCAGGCGGCAGTTTTTATTTAAAGTATATATATGTACACGAAAATACCCACATCTTTTATTATTCTCATTCCCACTTCGTTAGCGGCACGCGAGAATCCACTAAACCCATATGTTTTAATTTATCTACTCTTGTATGATACATTCTAGACAACAAGAGCGTGGGGCTCCGAGTCCATACTATTCGTAATATAACTGGCACTCAAGACAAAAAAATCAGTCACATCACATCCAAAACATAAGCTTGGCTTACAAAATACAATACAATACAAAATAAAAAACGTTTATTGTACAACACTCATTGTGTTGTACAATAAACGTTTTTTATTTATAAAATCTTAATATAATGGTTTCCAAACTAGGCACAGCCTGTATCTTGGATACCTCCTTCCTAATGAATCCAAACATACATATAAAGTACTAATAAAATAATATTAGTACTTTATATGTATGGCTTAGTATGGTCGTATGGTAAGGTTTCGCTGTGTATCTAGTTCGGAAATATATTGATGTATTTGATCATTTTGTTTTTATTTAACTCTAATGCTTTGTCAGAGGTCTCACTAAAAATAAATTAAGGTTGGTTCACTAATTATATTAGTATCCCATCAACAGGTGATCAGCAAATACTTTAAAACTACATCACACAATACTTAAATTTAAATCTATAATTTTATTTTATTACAATTAAAATTTAATTTTATTTAATACTTGATTTATTATACAAAGGCAGACGGTATAGAATTTTATAATAACCTATGCATGCCTAAACAAAATCTAACTTAACACATGTTAATATATTATGAAGACTAATATCAAACAAAGGTAACTAGCAATATAAATATGTATAATAAAAATATCTATATATGTATGACTATTATATTAAGTATATCAGATATCTAGTCTCGGAACACAAGCTTAGAACTTACAACGGGGCTAGATGTTGTTTTGTGAATTGTCTGGAAATATTAATTTATTTTTTTATGCTGGATAAGCCTTCATTTGACCACAATCTCACCTGATGTAAAGTGACGATGTGGTCTAAGATGGGACATGAAGACCTAGAAGGTAGATGGCTTCTCTGGGCCACATTACGAAACACGATAAAATCGCTTCACGCACTGGCCCAGCCCGGAGGGTGGTGACAAGCCGCGGCCGAAGCCTACCACCAGAGACTGTTCTTAGCACCACCCGGAGGTTGAGAGTTCCTTATACAAAGAGTAAAACGGGACCTTATTGTTGAGACTTCGTCGGCTGACTGTTTGTGAGAAGGCTGCATCTCAAACACCGTGATAGCTACAGAGTTGAAATTTTGAGCGATTATGTAACTATGTTGTCGCTATATCAATCAATAAAAACATACAATAAATAAATATTTAAGGAGGCTCCCATACAAACGTGATTTTTATAAGGTTAAGCAACGTTGCGCGTAGCCAGTACTTGGATGGGTGACCGATCCTACTGCATCTTTTTGCACTTATTAAAAATATTTTATTTTATTTCTCATTATTGTCAAAAACTGTATAAACTGTATAAAACCCTAAGTGTAATATGAGTATATTTCATAATTATCAAATTTACTTTAACCCCCGACCAAAAAAGATGGTTGTTATAAGTTTGACGTGTAGGTTTGTCTGTGTGCCTGTCTGTGTCTGTCTGTCTGCCTGGGACATAATAGCTCCCGGATGCATGGAGCGATTTCAATTTAGTTTTTTTTTTTTGTATGAACGGTGAGTCTGGCGCGATTGTTCTTAGGCATGTTTCATGAAAATCGGTTGTGCCGTTTAAAAGTAATGGGGGTTAGAGTGAAGATAGTAAACCGAAAATCTGCAAGTATACTCGAGTGGGGTATCAAATGAAAGCGCATCGCGTGCACATTACAAAATATCATGGCATTGGAATCGGGGATTTTTCTTAAATTTTAAATTTAGATTTATTTCTCTTTAATAGCCATAATAGCAGGTCATTATTGCATACATAGTATTCTTAAGGCTACATTTGTCTTACAACATAACGCAACCAACGCTTGTATAATTACTATAATCAGTTTATTAAATTATTATCAATTGATCTTATATATAATTTTATGTCAAATATTCTGTATATCTATAGAAGGTCTGCTCACCAATGCTGGCTATTTGAATTTATGTTTAAATTCTGGTAGACTGTGGGCTTCCTTCAAATAACTGGAAATCCTGTTATACACAGCTGGGCCCATAACGTGGCTCAGTTGCTTGGAAGTCTCCGCAGACAGCGCGAGATGGCGCTGGCGGTGAGCTATCTCGGTTGCGCGTAGCGTAAGCGACTTTCATTTCATTTCATTTATTCGCAAACAATTTTTACATTGTGTCGGAAATTTATAATTAAACTATTGCACATTAAAAATAACATAATAACAATAAAATTACACATAACCATTATTCATACAAAATCACAAAGACATAAAAACAATAATAATTGCAACAAAACATTTATACCTTAGTAATTAGAAACACATAGGGTAATTCATAATTCATAATTCATTTATTTGCGAGAATGTTTGTACAATAGGTCTTAAATCTAAATTAAATGTCCATTAACACTCTACCTAAACAGGTGTGCAAATCTCTAATAATTACAAGTTATTATCTATAATATAACACTAAAATATACATTAAAAAAACTAATTTAATAATAAGAATAACGAATACACATTAATTAATTGAAAATTTAATCATAATTGGTAATTAGGTTATATGTCAGGTTTTGAAATTCATATATTCATGCATGTCATAAAAACAATTTTCTAAAAGCCAGTCTCTTAATTTAATCTTAAATTGATTTAAATTTAAATTATCTTTTAAAGCGTCAGGTAGTTTATTGTAGATAGTAATGGCATGATAGAAAGAATTACGTTTAACTAGCTTAAGCCGACATGGTGGGACGTATAACCTATTTTTGTGCCGAGTATGTCTAGTCAGAACATCTGCATGCCGCTTAAAATACTGAGGATATTGCTTGACAAAGACACATACATCTCTGATATACATGCACGGTAGTGGTAGGATCCTAAAACTCCTAAACAAGTTTCCAGTTTATTTTTTTGTCAATTAAAATACCTAAGAATTTTACATTCTGTTCTTCCGCTATAAGTGCTTTGTCATAATTAATGTTAATATTTGCATTTAAATTTTTGTATGTCCCAAATTGAATTATATTAGTTTTACTCAGGTTAATGTTAAGATTATTTTGATTCAGCCATTCAATTGTCTTAGTAAGAGCGTCAGTTATTTCTCTTTCGAACGTCAATTTATTATGTCCTCTAATAATAATCGTTGTGTCATCTGCAAATAATATTGTTTTATGCTTTATAATGTCAGGAAGGTCATTTATGTAGATAAGGAAGAGAAACGGGCCAAGTACGCTCCCTTGTGGAACCCCAAAGTTGTTTGTATTTAGTTCAGATCTAAAAACTGTTTTCTTATTATTTACGATTTTTGATATTTCAACGCACTGCTGTCGATTCTCTAGGTAACTTTCTAGCCACTCATTTGCTTTGCCCCTTATACCATATTTACCTAATTTAAAAAGAAGCGTTCTATGGTCAACAAAATCAAACGCTTTTGACATGTCTAAGAGCAGCGCCACTACAGGGACTTTGTCATTCAAAGCCTCCGTAACAAGCTTGATTAAATTGAAGCAGGCAAGTGTTGTGGTGCTGTTCTTTCTAAAACCAAATTGTTCAGGCTTTAGTATTTCATTAGCTGTAGTAAATGACTGAAGTCTTGATAAAATTAATTTTTCAAATATTTTTGATAGGATAGGTATTAATGTCACTGGTCTATAATTATTTATGTCATTTTTTTCGCCTTTTTTGAAGAGTGGTTTCACAATTGATATTTTTAGATTAGACGGAAACACGTATTCCTCAAAGGACATATTTACTATATGGCTCAGTGGTCTAGAAATAGAGCTGGCACATAGTTTAATTACTCTCGTACTTAAACCATCTATTCCCACTGAATTTGTATTTTTTAATTTCTTAATGACCTTTCATACTTCATCCGGATTAGTAGGATGTAAGAATATTGAGGAACAGTTTGAATTAATGTTGTTATTAGAATTTTGCAGCTGAAATTTGGGATTTGGTATTTTTGTCATTTCAATAAAATGTTGATTAAATTTTTCACATATGTCCTGAGGTTCCTTATAAATTATATTTTTAATGTCAATTATTTCTTTTATGTCATTAGTTTCATTCACGTCATTAATATTTTCATTTATAATTTTCCATACTGCTCTACACTCTTGTTACTGTTCTTTTTAATATATTTCAAATTTTGTATTTGCCGCGATTTATGTGTACAATTTTTAAGTATTTTACTATATTGCTTATAATATTTAGCCATTCTTTTGTCAGATTTCGTCAATTTTAACCTAATATAGAGACATCTTTTTTTAATGCTAGATCTCTTTAAACCTTTTGTAAGCCAACTGCAGCCTTTACCTCTAAATCTTTTCTTGTTTAAGTAAATTGGAAAACACAAGTCAAAGAATAGAGTCAACAGTTCATGAAAATTATTAAAAGCCGTATTTGTAGTATTACTTTCATATACATCTGAAAATGATAGGGACGCTAAGTAGTTACAGAATTTTTGCTCGTTTTCGGGGCTGCAATCCCTTCTACATTCTGTCCACTCTGATTTTGTGATGTTGACCTTCATTGGAATCTCTATTGTTTGCCCCATTTCATGATCTGATAGAGCTAAACAGTGTACCTTACCAGTAACATTTTTAATGTTACTCACAAAAAGGTCCAAGCAAGCTAAATTTCGGGTTGGAGATTTGATGTGCAATTCTAAGTTGAAATTGTCAAAAATACTTCTTAATTCACTAGTATGTTTATTATGTTTTAGTACATCAATGTTCCAGTCACCACAAAGAATTACTTTTTTGTATTTTCGGGATAATACATGTAGTAAGCTATTGAGTTTGTCAAAAAATATTGAAATGCTACTATTTGGGGTACGATAGATGCATATCAAAGCTATGTTATAACTTAGTAACTCAACTCCAGTACTTTCAAAGCAAAATTTACAAGCTACATCGTTTACAGATTGAAGAACCCTAAACTGCAACCCGTTCTCTAACATAATACACGCACCCCCGCGCTTCGAGTCGGAACGCGAGAATGAGGCAGCCATTCTGAATCCAGCTATTTTAAGTAATTGCTCGTGGTCTTTTAATATAAACGTCTCCGTTAAACATAATATATTAACAGAAGTACCGTTTTGTCGCAGTTCGGATAGTGACACTTGTAAGTTCTATGCTTTAGATATTGCACCGGCAATATTTTGGTGCAAAATTGTCATCGAAGAGTAGCTGCCCTCGGTACATTTTGAAAAAAAGGTAAAGTATCACTATTTGATTGACCCTTAACCATATTTCCCGGAGGATTTATACCTTGGTTTTTAGCCGCCGTACGAAAATAGTAGGGTATAGTACCTACTTTAGGGACATTTTTCCCAAGTTTACCCTTTTTATGCGACCGTAATGTACACAGTGATCTGCCTTTGTCAAGAAATTGCTTGTTGTAATTTATACTGTCAATTTCAATGTTTATTTTTAAACTTAAATTTTGTAAAAATAATTTTGATTTTCTAATGTAAGGTACCTCACTATCATAGCCATCATCCATCTGAATAAACCTGCAGTTACTATAATTACGTACAAGTAACCTCAACTCGTTATTTAATTTGTTTTTATTTAAGTAGCGATTAAACTGTACATTAACAATGAAAACAAGTTGCCCCTTAAGCGAGTATAAAAAATTACATAAGTTAGCAAACAGAGAAAATGGATTTTTTTCATTTGCTCCTAAAAACAAAACCAAAATATCATTTTTATTTATTTTACTAATGTTAAAGTTAGATAGTAATTCACTACTTGTCGCCGAAGGTTTAACCGTACCAAATATGTCGTACATATCATTCCACTTATTTTTCCGATCCATGCTTAGCTTAGTTGTCAAGTTCCGAGCCTGCTGATCGCCGATGATATGGATCTTCGCCTTTGAAATGGCGCTGCTGCCCTCTGCTTTGCGACGAAACTATACAGATGTGAAGTGCTAGCAGTTTGAGTTTTTAGTCTCGGGCTGGATGATAATTGTAGTTGCATTAGATTTGATCGCTGAACCGAATGTTTTTTTATTGCAGGCATTTCCCTTATTTCAGTTTCGTGGTTCAGATGAATTGGAGAAAGACGTGGAGTTTTTGTTCTTATCGTATTAATTTTTTTCATTAATGAACCACTTGAACCTGGCCGGGGTGACATACGCGTAAATGTAGGTAATGGGGATCACTTAAGCGAAAATGAAAAATAAAAGCAAATCTATGAATAAACTATTTATTACTCTGTTCTTATTAAAAACTTTACTTTACTAACTATCGATTGAGATCAATTTTAATCACTTTTGGTTTATTAGTTTTGTTACAATAGAATATTAAAAAAAAAAAAACTTGATCCCGATTGTCAACTTGGGTTGGTAATGGTGATCAGTATGTGGGCAATGGTGATCAACACATATCGCAAACATAATTGTGGGCAGTATCCTATCCAGTACAGTCGGCATGAGCCCAAAGCCCACAAGACAACTTCGCATCTAGGTGTCTTGTTTTCTTTATCGCAATACGAGCGGCCCTAAACCGGCCGAGACGTTAGTAATACGTTATTTATGGTCCGAAAACTGGGACCAGCCGGCTCCTCAATGATTATATCCGGGAAAGAGGTTATCTGGGTTTACATTTATTTGCCTCTCTGGATTCTTTCACGATATACTGATTATTTGGGTCAGGAATGGAGGAATCCTTAATTGTTCGGTGCCTTTATTACTCGAACGAGTTTGCCTTTATTTCTAACGAAGAGCGATAAATAGGCTAGTTTACGAATTATGGACACCCATATTAACTGATTTCTTATTACCGTCCATTACATTTGTAGTTATTTTTCTCCATACACGGTTGTCTGGAAGAAATTGATTTATACATTATATATTTCCAGAGAATACACACAACAACATCTAGCCCCGTGGTAAGCTTTAAGCTTGTATTACGGGTACTAGATATTTGATATACTTAATATGATAGATATTTTTACTATACATATTGTGGGTGGGCGAATGTGCGCTTGCGGCGCAAGAGGTAGCGGGATCGATTCCCGCCAAGGGTAAAATTGTTTGTATGTTCTGCAAGCACTTTTCTCCTTGGTCGGGGTGTATAATATGTATAAAAAATAAATAATTATATATATACTAGCGGCCCGCCCGGCGTCGCACGGGTATATAATTTTCCCGGAAATTATTCGAATTTTTCTCGCCGTAAAAACCATCCTATCTTTCAAGTTGGATCGAACTGCACTGGTGTGAGAATTTTATTATAATCGGTTTAGGAGTCCATTGAGGACAAACATTGTGACACGAGATGTATATAATTATATTAAGATGTATGTATATTATATTAAGTATATCAGATATCTAGTACCCGTAACACATAAGCTTAGAGCTTACCACGGGGTTAGATGTTGTTGTGTAGATTGTCCGGCAATATTTATTTATTTATAATTAAACACCAACCACCAACCACCTTGGTGTGACCAAGGATAAAATGCTAATGATTTATCAGTTAGACCGCCTATTACGCATTCTAGTTTTCGTTTTTATTTTCTTGCTGTTTTTTTTTGTGTGGTGGATAATAACGTATTTTCTATCTATCTATCTATATTATAAACATACCGCATAAGTACTAAAAAAAACTATACATTTTATAAAAAAATCTAAAATGAATTTCATAAAATGAAAACTTTTGCCTCCATAACAGGGCACGTGTGACGTCACCATGTCTGTAATCTACTTTATACGGTGTAGGACACTTAACCAAATTTGTTCTACTCATTAACGTCAAAGCGCTGGTATATACCAACGCCATTTAGTCTAATGGGCGAGACAAGTGGTTCTAACTAATAAACTTAGAACCTTCGATTTTAGTTACATTATTTAGAATAGTTCTAGTTTATATCTGATAGCAGTTATTGGAATTATAAAGGTAAATAACTTAAATAAAATAATTTGTAACAATTCAAAATAACTACTGTTGTAGGAAATCGCGCTAGCTTTTTCTTGGATGCTAAGAAATCGCTTAACATGATATTTATTGGTTAAACTTAAATTACGAATCAGCAAATTTAGCACGACAACGCGACACGACTTCGTTCACACAATTTGTTACGCTCCGAGTTCTCAGCGCCGATAGTCAGCGTGATACTATAAATCTAAATTTAAACTTTTAGAAAAACACAAATGCCTAATTTCCTTACAAGTAAAACACCATAATAATTTGTAATGTGCACTCGATGCTGTTTCTCATAAAACCCCACTCAAGTATATTTGCAGGTTTTAGTTTTCCTTCCCAACTCTCACCCCCATAACTTTTAAATAAGACACTCGCGCCAAACTCAGCTTTCATACAAAAAAAAATTAATTGAAATCGCTCCATCCGTTCGGAAGCTATGATTTCGCAGACAGACAGACAGACACGTCAAACTTATAACACTCCTCTTTTTTGGTCGGGGGCTAAAAATAAGCTATATTATATATTATCCACACGAATAGAATACCCCGCCCCGAATCCATGCACAACTCAGTTACGATTTATGTAATATTTTATTCGACAATTTCGACATCCATTCCAAAACTATTCAAATTTTCATATTCGATTCCAAGCGGTACAAAAGCGGGCTACGGGACGGCTCGAATGCTCGAATACCTCTGGCATATCTACGAGAATAGGTATTCTGCATGGGTCCTACTCTAAAGTCATAAATATTACTGATGGAAATTTATGTCGATTGCAAAATGTTCGAATAGATGCAAAATAATTATCGAGTAGGTACGATTTTTTTAGTTTTGATGTCCGCGTTGTAACATGGTAAAAAATAATGCTTATCAAAATAAAATAAGTGGCTTTCAAATATTTTTTTATATTAAATTTTTTATGTTTTTAATAAGTGATAAACCTCACTTTGCAGGTTAAACTATTTTCTGCATAAAAATATTAATTTTTTTTTGATATTGTATTTATGATAAGTAAATGACAATTTTAAATTGATTCTACTACTTTTGTCATATCGGGCTAAGGATATCCTTCATAAATAACCCCTTTTTCTATATCGACATTACCTTCGCAAATTAAAATAAGAAAAACACTTTTTTAGATTCGATACGATTGTGTAGATAAAGCACCAAATTTTTCTACGAAACTTTGTGTCTTAAATAAATTAAATGTTTTGTTTTCATATTTCAAGGCTAACATCGGCCCCATCGGGCTCGTTCATAGCAAACAAAGAAAACGAAATGTTAGCTTTTTAACACTCATTTATTGTAATTTTACAGTAATTATCGTTATCTAGGTACAATAGATATACACAGTACTCACAGGGTATCTCTACTCGTCAGACGTCTCGAAGTGCAATGTGGGGGGGGTTATTTACTTTTCAAAAACACTTAAAAACCATTGAAAAAGACATAACAAATCGTTACTTCATTTATCATAATTTTAACAAGTAGTAAATTTCTAAAACAAAGATTTAAAAATGCAAGTCTAGGCAATGCATTGTTTGAAAACAACGCGCAGTTCAAACAAGATCAATAAAATTTAAAAATCATCTTAGGTAATTATTACAATGTAATCTGCATTTTATAAATCAAGTTTCTATTTTAGCAATTGCAAAAAAACATGAAATAAATCAGAAAGCTTTGTTCAATAAATAAAGTTAACTACAAAAGACTTATTCTTTAACGCGGCAAAATCAAACTAGTATGACTGTATTCAAATAACTTCTAGGGTGGTGAATTATTGCCTTATCGCACCAAGTCTCTGTGTGGAAATGTAAATATTGGGGTGCTTATGTAAATAGCTTCTAAAACTTAACTTCAGTTTCGGTCAATCCTTGATTTTAACGGTCTTGCGTCTACATATAGGTACAATTACGATAAGTCGTATTAAATTATAATTATGTTTTTAGCTGAAATCGGGCATTATGATGTGAAAAAAAATCTTGATAATTATGCTATTTATTCAAATACATAATGAAGAGTCTGTAATATCTCGATTCCATTAGCTGTCCGCTCGCGGCTTTGTTCTAGGAATAATAGATTTTCTAGCAGTAAAATGTATTTTTGTCCTTGACTGGCCAGTACTGGGAAAACAAATAAGTCCGTTCAAAATTTGATCCAAATCTGGCTTGGCACGCAAAAATTGATTATCCCGCGGAAGTTGGTATTTTAAAGTTGTTAAAATTGCCTATGTGTTATTGTATATACATTCTTACATATTATTGTATTGAATATAATAATATGTAGGCTATATGAATTACTAGCTATGCCCCGCGGTGTTACCCGCGTTATAATGGATTTTCCCGCGGAATGTTATTTTTCAGGCTCTAGAGATTCTGTGTACCAAATTTCATTTAAATCGGTTCAGTAGTTTTTACGTGAAAGAGTAACAAGCATCCATACATCCATACATCCATTCTTACAAACATTCGCCTTTATAATAGTAGTAGGATTTTGTTATTTCGTGAAAGAGCAACTAACACACTATGTACAATCAAACTGATAAGCTTCTGCGTTAATAATATTAGTAGGTTATACATTCATTTTAGGATATAACGCGACCAATATCCGTAGTAGATCTCAAACACCCATCCGTATTTTAATAATGGCTTACAAGACATTCTCCAGCATTGTCGAGATTTTTGCATATCGCCTATATTCGTTCTCTAAGTATTGAAGATATTCGAAGATCTTATTCCCCGGCGCAGGAAGCTTTCCAGGCATGACGGTAATAAAATGAAACGAAATATTTTATGCTTCATCTGTATAGATATAGCTATAATAGGTAAAATGTGATAATATAGAACATTTTTTTTATATTGTATTGTTATAAAATCAAAGAAATGGTACGAGCGAGACAATACTGTACCAGATCTTAATGAATAGTCTTCAAAGTTATAATAGATTGTACAACTAGTAATGTGGCTATTGAATTTCATTTTTAACCCCCGACAAAAAAGAGGTGGGGAAAGGGGTTTTATAAGTTTGACGTGTCAGTCTGTCTTTCTGTCTGGGACATCATAGCTCCCAAACGGATGAAGCCATTTCAATTTAGTTTTTTTTTGTATGAAAGGTGAGTTTGGCGCGTGTGTTCTTAGACATGTTTGATGTAAATCGGTTAACCCGTTTATAAGTTATGAGGGTAAAAGTGGGAAAGGAAAACCGAAAATCTGAAAATATACTTGAGTGTGGTCTCAAAGGAACACATTTGAGACATTAATGTGCGCTTTAAACACATGCTTTAACGGTGAAGGCAAACATCGTGAGGAAACAGGGAAAGTTCTAAGAACCTTAAAGAGTTTGAAGGACATGTGACATTCACCAACCCGCACTTGGCCAGCTCAGCGTGATGAATTAAGGCCTATAGGCCTCGCCTAGAGAGAATTCCCTGTGTCCCAGCAGTGAGAACGTTAATAGGGTGATGATGATGATGTGTTCTCAAATGAAAGCGCTTCACACACAAAATAGTATGACTTTTTACTTTTAAAAGAATTAAGGTACTGGAGTCGGGGTTTTTTGTTAAATTGTAAATTTAGATTATTAAGTTAGCATGTAAGTATTGGTGTGCAATAAAGATAAACCTATCTATCTATCCTTTTCTATGTATTTTAGAGACAATGTGCCATGGTCATCAATTTGCAGATAACTAAGAAGATACCCATCAAACACTTCTAATTGATATATGAAAACCAACTTTCAAGTGGCACTGGAAGTGAGGTATTTGGTAACTATTCGCTGTACGAATACAAAACCAGACCAGAAATAACTAATTTAAATCCCCGAATGACAGTTTAAATGCACATTTCAGAACAAAATGAGATTTTCGCGAAAACTTTCAGTATCTAAAATTGAATTTTCAGACTTGTCTCAGGATTGAAACTGAAGATGGATGTTTCAAAGTCGCCTTTTCAACCTTATTGCACTGGAAATATGGCATGAATTAGCTCTAACCCGTTTTAAACAGATTGTAACGGTACTTGGGTCAGGTATTTATTGCATGTCTTCAATTCTTGTTGGTACTAAATAGGCTTATTTTTATAATTTATTGTTTCGAAGGAACATCTTATTTCTCAATTCATATTTGTAAGTGGAAGTAAAATCATTTTTCTCTACAGATATTTCAATAATTTTATCGTTACAATATTAAAATTAATTTTTAACTTACCTTGATCATATTTATCTGTAAGAAAATTGTTGCCGATATTAGAATATAATATGTACTAGCAGCCCGCCCCGGCGTCGCACGGGTAAAAAAAACTTCCCGGTAATTTTTAAAGTTTTTTGTTGAAATTAAGTTATGTCAAAGACAATTTTATTTACAATGAAGTACTCTTAACCAACAACATATTTATTTGAATAAAGATTAATATTATTATGTTGATACAACTTAAACAAATTATTTCCATCAAATTAGGTACCATAAAAACGGGTTTTGTGAGTTAATCTTAAAAGATAGACATATACTATCACGGACTGTTTTTAGATCATTAAAAGAGCTATTATTCTTTAATACTTATTTTTTGTGTATCTTGAACCGTTTTCACGGCGCACGCAACGGAAGGCTTCAAAGATGAAATAATTTCTCCCGTTTTTTACACATTTACCACTATATATTTGCTCCTATTGGTCGTAGCGTGATGTTATATAGCCTCCTTCCTCGATAACTGGACTATCCAACACAAAAAGAATTATTCAATTCGAACCAGTAGTTTCGGAGATTAGCGCGTTCAAACAAACAAAGAAACACACTCTTCAGCTTTATAATATTAGTATGGATTTAGATTTATTATTTTTAAGAAGATTAAGGTAAGAGAAAACATACTATGCAATGCTCAAATTGGTGTAACCGATAACAAACATAAACTTGGTTCGGGTCAATTGGTGAAACGTTAGTTTTTTGTTTTATATTGGTGTATGTGTGGTTATAATTTTTTGTTCAAGCTAAGTATTAGTGTAAGAGCAATGCTGGTTTGCCAAGATACATACACCAACTTAACCTTCTTTGGTCATAGGATAGGAATACAACAATTCGACTTATGTAAATGGATCACATACCTACTCAGTTACAACATAATTACGACGGAAGTCTGCAAATTCACAGTTAAAATGTGTAGCGTAACTGTATTTTTTTAAAGCTAGAATTCTATTATTATGCTATTCGAAAGAGCAGAAAAAAACTATAAAAACTGTAAACTCAACTTATTTTACGTGTTTTGGTGGTTAACCCAATTGAACCTGCAACCGACGATAATGTACAATATCTATGCTATATGCTAGGGTTTAGTTCTGAAAATAACTTTTTGGATGGAATTAGTTACCTGTTAACGAATTATTAACTACTAACTAAGCGACAAAATATTATCAAGCGACAATTTTTTTATTTCCGCACTCGACCATTCAGTAGGGAGCCGACCCCGCGCGGCAGATTATTTCGTGATCTTAACCCCCCCCCCCCCCTCCCGTACCTCCGTGCCCGAGTGACGCCTGACACTCCACAACGCATAGTTAGCCGCCGAGCGGTATTTAAAAAAAAATTGATAGCGTGATATCTTTTGAATGGAATGTCAGAATCTAATAATACAAAAAGTTATATAAAGGTTTTAAAGCAATCTTACATAATAAATTATTTATTTTGTTAAGGATTAATACCAAGATACAAATAAAGAGCCTTTTCAAACAGTGGTATTTTAATTTTTTAATATAAAAAATCGCTTATTGTCACAAAACTATAATAGTTAGAGATATGATGTAACGACGTTTTTTGTAGATAGTGATAAGTTCTACAAAGTTGTAATACATCACTTTGTTATATATTCAATAGTTTTCCCAGCATTCGCGATTAAAGAAATATTTTAGGTTTATTTTTCAAAAAAATCGCTTATTGTCACAAAACTATAATAGTTAGAGATATGATGTAACGACGATTTTTGTAGATAATAATAA
This sequence comes from Gymnoscelis rufifasciata, assembly GCA_929108375.1. Classification (NCBI taxonomy): domain Eukaryota; kingdom Metazoa; phylum Arthropoda; class Insecta; order Lepidoptera; family Geometridae; genus Gymnoscelis; species Gymnoscelis rufifasciata. Next base: position 4,593,299 of record OV815317.1, on the reverse strand, counting down.
GTTCTACTAAGTTGTAATACATCACTTTGTTATATATTCAATAGTTTTTCCAGCATTCGCGATTAAAGAAAGATTTTAGGTTTTTTTTTTTTTAAATCGCTTATTGTCACAAAACTATAATAGTTAGAGATATGATGTAACGACGATTTTTGTAGATAATGATAAGTTCTACAAAGTTGTAATAGATCACTTTGTTATATATTTAATAGCTTTTCCAGCATTCGCGATTAAAGAAAGATTTTAGGTTTATTTTTTTTTAAATCGCTTATTGTCTCAAAACTATAATAGTTAGAGATATGATGTAACGACGATTTTTGTAGATAATAATAAGTTCTACAAAGTTGTAATACATCACTTTGTTATATATTCAATAGTTTTTCCAGCATTCGCGATTAAAGAAAGATTTTAGGTTTTTTTTTTTTTAAATCGCTTATTGTCACAAAACTATAATAGTTAGAGATATGATGTAACGACGTTTTTTGTAGATAATGATAAGTTCTACAAAGTTGTAATACATCACTTTGTTATATATTCAATAGTTTTCGCAGCATTTGCGATTAAAGAAAGATTTTAGGTTCTTTTTTTTCACCATGGGTTACATTATCGGAGTTTGGTAAGAAATCATATTATTTTTGAAAACTAAATATAGCCTATGTCACTCAGGGATAGTGTAGCTTTCGAATGGTGAAAGAATTTTTAAAATCGGTGCAGTAGTTTCAGAGCCTATTCGAGACAAACAAACAAACAAACAAACAAACAAACAAACAAAAAATCAAACCTTTCCTCTTTATAATATTAGTATAGATTAGAAAATTCTTTATTACACACACCAATGAACATAAATACAAAATTATGAATAGTAAGGTAACATATTAACATAGCATGCGTTATGGGCGGTCTTATTGCTTAAAGCAATTTCTTCCAGACAACTGTTTTATGGAAAGAATATAAGTCAGGAATTATGTCTGGCCAGCCCATAGATGTAGGTATAGTAACAGGGTTCAAACTTCAAACCATTCCAATGGCAAAATAGTACGTACTTATGAAAAGTCAATTAACACTGATTATTTACTTTTATTTTTTTGTTCTTAACATTGTTTTTACCAATATTAAAACTTGAAACATACCTTGATTAACTTTTAAAATAATATCGTCAAATTTTACGTGAGAAAGCCCGTTTTTTAAATGAATAAGATTAGACTGTTTTTGAGTTATCCGGTATTTCGACGCTGTTGCAAGTGCCATGATCGCGGAATAAACTGATTGTCTTTGCGGTAAGGCAACACACACACACTAACGTTAACACAAACGAACCGCTACCCTCTTTTTGAGACTTTTATTGCGAGGTTGACAAACACTAGTGTTGTTACAACTTTTTTCGTGTTTCGTAATGTGGCCCGGAGAAGCCACCTTCTAGGTCTTCATGTCCCATCTTAGACCACATCGTCACTTTACATCAGGTGAGATTGTGGTCAAATGAAGGCTTATCGATCATAAAAAAAATTAAAAAAAAAAAACTTGTTTTATTCTCGAGCGCAACTCGATCACGACACACTAAGGGTGTCCTAGCGGGTGATCGGAGATATATTTTGAAGATTTTACATAACCGCACTACAGGATTCCACGTGTCAGAAAATTGGTAGCCATCCTCACGATTAAAATTCATGTTTATGGTAATGGCGTTGGCAACAGCGTAATAAAAACTCAAAAATTATTTAATGTTACCCGTTTCAAGTTTTAACACTGAATATTTGTTTTGTTTCATAACATTTGGCTACGGAACACCACACCATAATTCTTTATACTGATAAAATCTAACATAAAAATAAAAGTAATGTTATGTTATCCAATTTAGTACTTCAATAACTGTCTCATTTTGTCCCTGGCAATTTGAACTTTATTAGAACTTCTCGCTCCCAAGCTTTGAGTATGTTTTAGAAGAAAAACAACAAGATCTGTCGGCCAACCAAAGCAAGAAAAAAAGAAGAAAGTTACATTTCTCTAGATTCAGGTGAGATATTCGTCAAATAAAGGCTTATCTATCAACAAAAAAATAAAACAAAAAAAAGAATAACATATAAACTAAGTTAACCAAATAAGCTGTCAGTAAGCATTACAAACGACCCAAATACCTGCTGAAAGGAAACGTCGAGTGGAAGCCCGCAGCTCACTTGGCTTTAAACGGATTGACAGGTACAATCAGTAGACAATAGCGATGAGACATAGGCACTTGCGCAATTGAATATCAATCAGGTTTTCAATATATTTCGAAAGCGGATAATTTAAGTAAAATGATGAATACGTGAATTACTCCTTGTAACTGCTGGACGCCATTTTGTAAAAATAAAATGAATAAAAGTCAATAAAGTATGTAATGTGCAGTATCGAAAAGGTTCGAGTATTTAAAATCAGATTTAGTTTTCATTCAACATTATTCGATCCGACTAACTATTTAGGATCAATACGATCCTACATGTATATAACATTTATTAGGATCGTATAGATCTTCGTCGATTTATAGTTGCATAACAACCATACTCACTTCTTACAGGCGATAAAAATACACAAAAAAGTTAAGTCGGATTATATTGTCTGTTACTTTCTGATAACTTATAAATGTTCTAAAACTAAAAAAAATATGACAGAAGTAAAAAATTAACACGCTGGATTCGAGTCGATGGTTCGACCTGAATTTACAACTATACAAAATAATTTCTTACCATTGATTTTACGAATCTTCGAAAACTGAATTTACTGTTGTATTTACTCATTTTATACTTATACTGAATTCAGTATAAAATTCATGTGTTTTTAAAAACCAAATTAACACAAGTACTAATAACCTGTTTATAGAGATAACTATATATCTGTCTGCCTTAGTGGTACGGTGATACTTGCGGTGCGAGTTACAGCGGATTTGATTCCTGGAGTGAACAGTGTTTGTGGCTGCAAGCACTTTTCCTTGGTCTATTGTGTGAATTGTATCACGATTCATAAGCAAGTACGTTTATTAAAAAAAAATCAATTGAATGTCCGCAATAAACTGTTCTAGATGATTTTTATGCACCCGCTTGTCTTAGCATAATAAACTATGTTGAACCCAAAATGATTTTCAGTTAATTCAGTTTGTAAGTTGCTAGCATATAAATCTGGTTGCTTCACTTGTGATGACGTCATCGAGGGTTTATTTAATGACGTCATAGCACGTACTTTGCATTGTCATAGAAACTTTATTTGAAAACAATAAATCACCTTGAAAAGGTTGAAAGCCGTGAGATGCGGACGGCTAGATCGCGCAATCGAAGAGTAGCACCGATTTAAAGTTCTCGTTTAGTTAAATAAGTATATATTAATGAAATGTATATTTTGAACTTATAATGTAGCAACTCGTCTATCGTCTGTCGCCGTCGTCATTTTGTTGAGTCGCCATTTACTTGGACGAATTGCTTCATACTCGTAGCTTGTACCTTCCTGGTTCCTTCCCAAGTTTACAACAGCAATTATGATACTGGCAAAGCTACTTTATTGCATAATTAATATACATAAGATAAAAATATACTTATTTTAACTCGTTCTCGTGACCATATTGTAGACTTGGAGCTGTTTCTAAGTTTTTTATGTGTATTTACTAAGTAATATTATGATAAGAACCTTTTCCAAAAATGTGATATAATGTTTATATCAAAAGCTTATTATATTATGTTATATGATTTACCTCAGGTAAAACTATCCATAAAGTCAGGGAAGGCTAATCTTATCCGGAGAATCGCAAGAACCGCCGAAGAAATACGGAAAATTATCCTTACACCTAATTGAATAGCTCGGCCCCGTATAAATCTCCCCAGCCTTAATAAAGATATCCCAGTTTTAGAAGATTCGGAATATATTCAGTTTTATCTGGCGGGTAACAAACGACTGGATTATGTACCTACATATCTGCCATAGAGAATTGGCAAGATAGAACCTCCATGAGAAAAGGATAGAACCTCCTTGGAAAATTAAAATAATTATATTTCTTTGAATGCACTTCCACTTTGTTATACTAAACCTTACCTTGGAAACGTTTTGTTATTGTTTTCTTTTAGAAAGTCGATGCGTCGGTCGATGTGCAACATAGTAACTAGATGCCTACAGTCAATTGTTAGTAATAACAAATCTATTAGAAATGAAACTAATTTTGAAGAAGATTAACGGCTTTCAACCAATAGAGCTGAAATTTTGTTTTTAAATATAGTTTGACAATGCATTGTAAGAGATGTGATATTGTCAGTATTTTTATAAAAAATATTTTATAATATTGTTAAATGTCACTTGTCGCTTGACAATTGACACCGACATAATGTCATTGACAATTGACAATTGCCTTGGTGAAATCGGGACCTGGTGTAAAATGGGTCAATAAGTACATGTAATTGTATAATGTCGTTTGTTCACGGATCCTAGTATTGTGAAACAAATAAAAGAAATAAAATTAAATGATGTTGACTGTTAATTATTATTTTTAATAAAATGGCTTAATGATTTTTTATAAAATACACATTTTACGATTTGCTCGTTTTGAGTCCTGCAATTTCTGCGATTTGAACTACTGGACGTTTTGCGACTTGAACATTTGCCTATGCATCCAAATCTCAGATTTAAAATTGACGTCACTGAGACTGAAATTAAAGTATTTACTTGCAACTTATATATAGATAGAAATTGATGGATAGATAGAAAATACTTTATTACACTTACCAAACAAAGAAACAATACAATTAGAAAATAAAAACCTACCTGAAAGAGATAGCTCATAGCCATAAGGCCTCCCTTTGTACCCTGCTTTTAATTTAGTAAAGGTTTTTGTTAAGTTTATTCTTTATTTGTGTTCAATAAAGTTTTTGCCTAGAATATTTACATTATATTATAAGCAGAGACATTTATTTATTTATTTTATTTTATTTGGAAACAAACAGTATAAGTAGTACATTATGTGACTGTTCTATAGCAAACGTATTCTCTTCAAGTCACTATAGGTTGGGGTCTGATTTAGTAACCATTGGGTGACTTCGACTTTACCGTTGTTTTTGGGCGATGATATTTCACCGAGAACCGTAGATTTGAGGATTCATTCGGAATTCATAGGGCGAGATAAAAAGCGCTTTTTCGAGAGGTTTACTGCTTATAAAAATATTAGGGACTATTTTCAGTGCTTTCAGGCCCTTCACCTTTTAGGCTTCATTGCGGAGGGATTCAGTTTAAATATTTATTGCTAAAGAATCTTTGAGTAATAATCTTATTATTACTAATATATTATTATTAAAAGCTCTACTTGAATGGCATAAAAAAAATGGTATGACCTGTTAAGAATCTTAGGAATGAATATACGATACTTTATAAATTTACAGCGTATCTTCGTAAATGAATGGACATATTTTCGAAAATATGCGGACGTAAAATAATCTGCTTTTTCTCTCATTTATTAAAATGATGAAATTTTGCTCGTATGCTTGCAGGGGATATTTGGAGTTAACCACAATACTGTACCTTTTCATTATAGTATACCATCTTTATACATATAAATCTTCTGTACGTGTCAGTCATTGAACTCCTCCTAAACGGTGGAATTTTTTTGTGTGTGTTTGAGTGGGTTCGAGAACGGTTTAGTTAGATTCATAATACGGTCAATTAGGTGCAAAGCAGGGGCGGATCGCTAGTATACTATGAAGTAATTATAATTTAATTACTAGTTTTACCCAGTGTTGCTCGTATTTTTGAATTTTCAAGAACAACGTATTTTCCTGGGATAAAAAATCTATGTCCTTCCTCGATGAATCTGCTATTTAACACTGAAAAAACATTTCTAATCGGATAGGATAAATCCTGATATAAGCGCGTTTAAACAAACAAAGAAACAAATAAACTTTTCTGCTTTACAACATTAGTATAGTATAAATAAATAAATATTTCCGGACCATTCACACAGCATCACCTAACCCCAAACTAAGCAGAGCTTGTACTTTGGGTGTTCGGTGACTGATATACTACACAGATACATTTTGTTTGTAAATACATACTGTGAGGAATGTCGTTTTATTATCAGAGTTTTCACAGTTTTCTACGATTTTGTAATTTCGTTTTGTAAGGATTTTAGATTAAATAAAAAACACACGTCTTGATGAGAAAAATGGTGCAACGACAAGAAGTCGGACAGTGCTGACCACTCTTTATTGAAGATTTCCTAAAACATATGGTGTTGCTAACTTAAAACTATTATTTGTCGTGCACACATACATTATGATACATAGAAAACAACCAGACCCGAAACCAGGAAGATACTTAAAAAAAATAGGTTCTTTATTTCTTTGAATATTACAATATTATGTTTTAAAACTTTTGTGCCTAAATTTAATAAGCTACGGTTTCTAAATGACGACAAAAGCCCTATCATAAAGTTATACTGTACCAAAAACTTTATTGACACAAAGGTAACACTGATTATGGTCACGGCTCAGCTTAGTCCAAAGTTACGTTAGACTGAGGTTACTCCGTTGTAAAACAATCAGTTTACCTTCGCTCGGACAAAATCATGGCAGCAAGTTTTAATAAAGCGACCTGTAAACTCTCGCAGCAGTTTCACACCGAATTAAGACAATAGTTTACAATTTAACCAGAAAGGGGTTCCCACATTTTAGTATGAAACATATTTAGGTACGCATTTTGAAAAAAAAAAAGTTATTTGGCTTATAGTGATTAAATGCAATTAAATTGGCAGAGTAAATGTTAATAAACCCAACCTCGTAGTTGTACGGTTTCTGAGTTAATGGGGTTTAAAAACTGTAAAAAGAAATTTAGATCCAAATATCACAAAAACCGTAAGACTTTGGAAGCGAATACCCTATCAATGGCTTTAGCTTCAGCTTAGTAAAATAGTGACTCAGGTTACTCCGTTGTAAAACAATCAGTTTACCTTCGCCCGGACAAAATCACGGAGCGAATCAAGTTTTAATAAAGCGACCAATAAATTCTCGCCGCAGTTTCACAACGAATAAAGACAATAGTTTACAATTTAACCAGAAATTTGTCTTGTTAATGGCTTTCCGAGTTCGGAGCTACGATACGATATACTGAATGCGTGTTGCTGAATTATGGAAAGGTGAATATGTCTAAAGTTTATTGAAATAGGGGGCTAATAAACAGCTGATTTACATACGTTTAGGTTTGGTGTAGGCAGTGCTTTAGATGATTTATAGAATGATTATGGGAGGTGTAGAAAGGTCTAGTATTTAAGTGAATAAATTTCATTTGGAATGCGGGTATGTGGGTTACGCAAGTATATTGTGATGTTACGATATTATGGATATCCGACGTTGCTGTTCAAGAAAGGACCGTCCACCTCTAATGTCAGACCGCGCGCGTTTCAGACTGTAAACATAAACTGCTTTCAAAATGTATACCTACCTAATACATCTATATACACATACCTATCTATCTAGATTTGCGCCCATTACGCATGATAGTTATGTTACCTTACTATTCATCTTAATATATATAAATCTCGTGTCACAATGTTTGTCCTCAATGGACTCCTAAACCACTTAACCGATTATAATAAAATTCGCACAACATGTGCAGTTCGATCCAACTTGAGAGATAGGATAGCTTAAATCTCAAATTAAAGTCGCAATTTTAATTTATTGCTAATTATTTGTCTGTTATCAAAACAGTAACAGGTTAACAAAAGGGTAAAATAAATGTCTTTTTATAGGTTGTCTATGATTTTTCTTGATAAGCTATTCATACGTGGTGGTAATATACTCTTTGAGCTATTGTCTATGTCTCGAAAGTTCAATATTCATTTTATAGGTTGTCTATGATTTTTCTTGATAAGCTATTCATACGTGGTGGTTATATACTCTTTGAGCTATTGTCTATGTCTCGAAAGTTTTCAATCATTTTTTTCTGACATGAGTCAGAAGTACTTAATTATTATTTATTTATTTATTATTTTTTTGTAAAAAGCGCGCTTATCTCAGGAAATACTGGTACTATTTGAAAAAATATTTCAGTGTTAAAACCTACATAATATAATATCCTGAAGATATCAATGAACTCCAATAAATAAATATTTCAATATTCCAAATATTTCATTTAAATATTTCATTTCAAGAGTGGATGAAAGGAAGGGAGGCCTTTGCCATGCATGCTTTTGCATTGCTACTTACGACTGTTGGAGATAACAATATGTTGTAATTGATACATTTTTCTATGTAGACTGATAGATAGATATAAGATAGATAGATAGAAAAGTCTGACTTTTATAAGAATTGTTGTAAGAATGTACTCTGTTGATTGTCATGCTGTCCACAAAATCAACGGTCTAGTAGATATGGTAGGCTCCATACAAAAATGTTTCAACTCCTTTAAACGGGAAAGAAAAATATTGCGAGTCAAATCAAACAAAGTTAACCTTTTGCTAAAATCTTTAAAATCTTAAAGTAGGAACTCATTTCAATGGTTCGTTAAGTATAAGAATGGAGATATAAACTATACGATCAAACTCCTTAAAACTTCGCAAACTGAGCTACACTTTTGCCACGGCATGTTTTAAACAGAAAAGTTACGTCAAAAGTTTCAAAATAGCGTTGACGCAAATCTCCCGAAAATCAGGCTAAAACGAAAAATCCTGGTGCATAAAATAACTGTGCAATTTCCTTAAGCTTCTACTCGGACGTTGCATAAAACATTTTCGGCAGTCCGCCACAAATGCGCCCCCAATATGGCGTCTGCTACATAACATTCTAATGCAGATGGGATCCTTATTCTGAGAAGTTTTAAAATATAATATTGAAATAGTAAGCGCGTTGAAACATATCAATAGCTGGTACAGTCAACAGCATAAGTAAATGACCAAATTCAACTTTTCAAAACATCTTCTAGCCAGACTTGCCAGATGTAACAAGTTTTAGCACAGTTTCAATTTAAAATGAAGTTTTAATTAGTAAAATTATTAGTCAGTAACAAGCCTTTATGGAATGTTTATTTTATTAGGAGTCCCTATTTCAGCAGTTTCTTTTGCTGTTGACTATTACGATTCGTTTGCAATCTTCGCGCGAATATACAATTTGCTTCGCGTGCCAGCGCCCAGGTTGACATTCACGCGAAGTGATTGTGATAACTCAATTTGGAATTGGACCCTTGATATATCGCGCATTCGGTCGAGGAAAATTCTGACGAATTCGCAATTATCGTGCACTCGCTGACTGTCAGGACGGTTTTCCCAGTTATTTATTTCGATCAAATGATTTATGAATGCACCAAAGTAAAATATCATCCGAATCACAATCCAGTTAAGAATTTAAAATTAGAAAGATAGATAGATAACACATTTATTTGGTACAGTGTTATTATGATCATTCTCTATTGACGAATTAATTTAAAAACTTCTAATAATTGATACTCTCGCACAACTTCTTACATCTGGCACGTCACCATATAAGATGTTTTGAAACATTGAGTTTGATCATTTACTTTTGCTGTTGAATGTACATACACAGAACAGAAAACAGCAAATACAACAAATATATTTTTATCAAAAAACAACCAACTTTCGGTTTAAAAAAAAGTATTACAATGCCCCGTGATGTTACCCGCGTAATAATGTATTCAATCAATCAATCAATATTTTCGGATAATCCACACAACAACATTTAGTCAAGCTTGGCGTACGGGTATTAGAAATCTGATATACTTAATATAATAGACAAACATATATATATTTGTTATAAAACCCTTTAAAAGTAGCTATAATCAGGACCAGGATATCATCATATCATATCAATTTCAGGGCTAACGGTTCAGTCGTTTTACCGTAAAAGACAGACAAACAAACACACTTACCCACTTATAATTTTCGTATGGATTGAGTATTACTCAAGCCTCGAGCCGCCTGTCTCCTCCCGTTAGCATGGGTGCAACCATTTCTCAGCATTTTCGAAAGCAGCTTGAGAAATTAGAGAAGATAACACGAGAACTAAAAACTGTTCCTCTTTTGGAGTCGGTTAAAAGCGTGTGACGTCACGTGCCGGGAATCTGCTATACTCGGTGTTGGACATATTACAGTATTGTGCTACTCAGTTACGTCACAGTGCGGCGTGCCAACGCCATTTTGAAAAGTAGCGTTTAGGATCAAAATCACGTGATCAAAATTTAAGGAATGGTATGGTAAAAATGAGAAACGAGATATCAAACAAAAAAACACATTAGCCAGAGAACTAAAAGTTCAAGCCAAATGTAAGAACTTTCTCCGTTTTTGAAATCAGTTTAACTAAAAAGCTGTAAATTGTACACTTATAGAATCAATCACAAAAAAAAAACTCAAAAACACGTGTGATTCGAACATAATACCCCGGGATCGACCAAATTCACTATAAAATGACCATCTATATCTTGCCACATCGCACGTCCAACCTAAACAGACTGGTAGGTAAAAAAAAACCTTGATCCACCCATTGCAACCCACCTATTTGAACCTACATTTAATGTTCAAATAGAGCAGTCTACCTTTTAATCTAGTAATGCCGTGAAATCGTAACTCGTCTAACAGAATACCACCCTTCAGGTGGAAGCAGATTCTACTCTCATTCAAATAAAACACTTTTCATCGTGAAATGTTCGTGAAAAGTTACCCATGAGAGCCTAACGTGTTTGAGAGAGATGCAACTCTCAACACGTTTTGGAAAGAGATAGCTGAACAGCTCAGTTAATGAGTGCTGTATAGACGGGCATTAGAAGTTTCCGTTTACAGAACTTCAGCCGTAGTGGATTTTTGTTCTCTGGTACCTTGGTTGATAATAATGGATTGTATTGTACAATTATTAATTGCTTCCATTTTTTTAACCCGACTGCGCGACGCAAACGATTAATGTGTTATCCGTCTATGTTTGTTTGTATGTATTACAGATCAAACTTAGGACAAGCAGACGCACGGCGAATTACCATCCTTTTTTAATGGATATTCCCTCCACTAAGCGATTTTCATCCACCTTTATAATTCGCACGGCAAAGGTCTGGAATTCGCTCCCTGCTGATGCATTTCCTAATTACTACAACCTGAGTGTCTGCCAAGAGTGAATTGGTACCTTCCATAAAATAAAAGAACTAGGCAGATTTTTATGAGTCATAGATTTATTTTTAAAATCTTTCACTATATTTCACTTTCCTCTAAATTATTGGGATCGTGACAATGAGATGTCCTTGACTTTTGGAATCATTCGGATATAGTTTTTTTGACATTCTTACTAAAAAATACTTCATCGTAATACTACATAAAATAAATCCTGAGTTATGTAACTTGATTTTTCTGTTAACTGTACATTAAAGCAAATTAGATACATGGTCCTAGTCGACCGATTCAAAAATGTGATCAGGTAACTGGGACCGCGGTCCGAGTTATATATGGGCCCAGTCGCCTGTATCCTCATACGTTGATACCTCTTATTCCGGCGAGAGTCACTAAAGACATGACCGTAGTAAAAATTTATATGGCGACTACTGGACGCCATTTTGTAAAAACTTAAAAATTAAAGTCATTTAACTATTTCATGTGCGGTAAGTCGATGAATAGGTATTTAAAAATTTTGTTTAGTTTTCTTTCAATATTTTTCGATCTGACTGACCGTTTTGGTTCTATATTGATTTAAAGTTGCGTAACAACCATACTCACTTAGAGTAAAAAGACAGACATTAGAAATTCCCAAAAAAGTTAAGTCACAGTCGGAATTATATTACGAATAATTTGTTTGGTTATCAGTACCCATCTCATTAACTGGCTGTTATGATAAATATAGCAGACAGTAAATTTATATGAAACACGGCTTGGTGGACTCTACCTGTTTAAGTCGTGACCTCCGGGTGGTGCTAAGAACAGTCTCTGGTGGTAGGCTTCGGCCGCGGCTTGTCACCACCCTCCGGGCTGAGCCAGTGCGTGAAACGATTTTTTTCGTGTTTCGTAATGTGTTCCGGAGAAGCCATACCTTCTAGGTCTTCATGTCCCATCTTAGACCACATCGTCACTTTACATCAGGTGAGATTGTGGTCAAATGAAGACTTATTGATCATAAAAAAACTGCTACACATCTCTTCTTTTCCTGCAGCCAGCAATCTGCAGATCGCTGTTAAAGTGAATAAAGGCTGCCAGATATAATAAAAGTCTTGACTTTTTGCACCATTCTGAACATCAAGTTCAATCGAGTGTAAAAGGCGGTTTGACAGGCAGACAGACATACGAATGAGACTATAAAAGAGCTTCAAGAAAACTGAAGAACAAACCTCGCTTAAAATTGGAGAAATTGAGAAACCGGTCTTTAAATTATGTAGATCCTGTATCACCCAAAAGACAATCTAAGCCACCCATAAAAACGTTTGAATCTAAAATCCTCCAAAACCTCATAAACTACAGTTTTATTATCCAAAAAAGTTTCAAACCACATGTAATTTAAACCTTATTCCATCGAAATAAAAGTTATCACTTGCAAATCGTCTCTAAACTCCTTTACGCCGGACAAAAATCTGAATATCTTGTCACTGGATTTTCAGTTTTATGTAAATTCTATGAAGGATTTAAAATGTGAAAATACAATTTTGTCGGATAACCGATGACAATAGTACCAATCGAGACGATTCATGAATAAATGTATGAATGGTTTTCGAATAGTTCTCGAACTGGATTCGAGGACTACGGACATTTTTGTATGAATATTGTTTGATAAGTGATTTATTTTGCGGCGTAGCAAAGGTTAAAGGTTATGAGAAAATATCAAAGCCGATGGGATGATATGAAATAAAAATGACCCTTTCTACTTTTTTTCGGGTAAAGATTATACAAACAATAACATACTTGAAAGAAATTTGGTAAGTATATGATAGCTTCTACTACACTAAGGGTTCCCTGAACTGTTTATATTCATTTATATTCCCCCTCCAATATTCAGTACAATTATATTAACGGTACCCTAAAGTGTCCATCTTGCGAGCGCTGGTTTGTTCCTAGAATTGGGTACATTAGTCACATAATTCTTCTTGGTCTGGGTGTTTCATATAATCTATCTATATATATAAAAATGAATCCCTATTTCCCTTGGTCACGGCATCACGCCTGAACGGCTGGACCGATTTTTGTTTTGTTAAGATCTAGACATAGCTAAAAAGGTCACGGTAGCCGAAATCGGCTAGGTGCATTATTTTATTATTACTTTTCATTTGAAATTATCATAAATTCACATAATGAACTTTTTTTTATAAGCTGTGTTAAAAATAGGTATAAGTTTAAAAGTGCAACAAAATGCTGTCGGAACGGTCACCCATCCAAGTATTGACTTGGCGCAAAGTTGCTTAACTTTATAAAAACATCGTTTTTTGTATGGGCCCTTATGTTTTTTTTATGAGATATTATTGTGATTGTGGCAACTGACAACATAAATAAATAATCCCTCAAAACAACAACAACTCTATCTATCACAGTGCTTGATATGAAGCTTGGTGACAAACGGTCAGACAGACAGACAGGCGATGATGTCTCAGCAAAAGGGTCCCGTTTTGCCCTTTGGGTACGGAACTCCAAAAAAGATCTTGGAATTTTCAGCTATATTTGGTCAAACTGGATTAATATGATATAGACCTACTGACAAATCTTTAAGGTGACCATAGGAATACCGTTATTAAAAGACATAATAGAGTTCGGGCTCGATTGTTTGATGAGTAACGTTTTAATGTTTTCTTTAGTAAAATGATTTCAATGTCAGTAAAATTTCTTATGAATACAGAGCTGCTACATAAATTGAATAAGATGGTTATATCACAACTTGATGGGTATCTTTATTGACGCTTTCTTAAATTTGATTCGTGAATAATTTCACAACATGTTTGCTTCAATAATAATTTGCAATAATAGCCAGCCCTTTGAAAAAGTACCGTCTAGAAGACTTCATCTCAAATTCGCTTCGAAAATTAAGAATTAAGAAACCACAAGTTCGGAACTGTCAGGAAAAAATAGACTTCGTACGATACTGGTTAAATAAGGTTATGAACAACATTTTTCTTTACCCGAAACCTCTTTAGGTACTTTCTTTTAGTCATTCCTGATAGATGAGCCAGGACGATGAGTTATTGGAAACTAAATCTAATAAAAAATGTAACTACTTAATAATAACTTAGAAGGTTGTTATTTAGACAGTCGCCTTACTGTAAAGGTCTGTCTGTCAGTTGCACATTCTTGATATCTTATGTAAAGAAAGCGATATAGCGTTTTTTTCTATAGAATACCAACATATCGAGGCGTTGAATAGGAGTATTACTTTTTTATTTTAGTGATCTACAATCTTTTTTTTGTTAATAGATGATTGATTTATTTTATTTTATAGTATTCAACAATACTTTCATAATTGAATAATCTTGCAATAATCTCAAAATAAATTAAGCAATTACGCAATTCCGTAATTATATTAAAAATCAATAACAACCAATCAAACAACTTCTGCCATTAATCTCCCAACATTACCCCACAACACATCAATACGGGAAAAGTTATGAGAAATTGGAGTATGTTTCCCTACTGTTGAATATTTAATGTATTTCTCGTTTGCTTAGGCCTATATGTTGTGTTCTGTTTGCAGACCTTGCCACAAACCAAATACGTTAGCGACAATCGGAGGTCCGAAAAAAAACCGAAACTGATTTTAATTACTTTAATTTAAAAGATAAAAATTACAAAGTAAATTCTTATATCTAACTATACTAGATACGACTAATTCGAAGTGTGAATCAGAAGTGCGGGGCACGGAGACAATTGCTTTATATTTCGAGTGATTGACGTCAATGCTGCGTCTGCACATCCGTTGTCCGATGCAGGTCGATGGCTCTGCTGCGTCGGCGATCCTCTAGTAGGTTGCATATGTAATTCCTCCACCCTCAGATCGGCGACTATTTTAGAATATTGAGAGAAAATGTCGCCGGAACGTTCCCTGGTTCCATGGAGGTTGTTAGTGATGGTTCTAAGTTCCTTTCTAGAGTTGGGTTGTGGTTGCAGGAGTAGCGCCGAATTACGAAGATAACGATGAGTACTCCTGTACCCGACAGTATTGAGTAGAACGGGATCGTGGTGTGGTAGAACGAGTTATAGTTTGTACCATTATTTTATCCTGGATACTATGTAGTCCTTGAAGATCTACGGAGTTCGAGTGAAAGTGGGAAGACGCATTGGTTTCCTGGGTTTCAGAATCGTAGGGTATCTTCGTTAGTTTGAGTGGTGATCCTTTTATTTCATCGATTTCATTGACTAAGGTGAAGATTTCAGTTTTGAGTCGACAGCCAACAGGAATGGTAGTTAGGAAGCTGCCTTGAAGTGTCGTGTAGTCCTTACGGTTGCAGGTGAGCTGTACCTTCGTTTGGTGAGGGAAGGACAGAATGAAATGTTGGTCATCGAGCTTTTCCATTGCTTCTCTTGACAGGGTGACTTTGGTGAATTTGCAGGAATCTTGCAGGACTTGGTTGGTGATCAGTTCCTTTATGCAGTCTGCCTTTGTTCGGACTTGGTTTGTTATCTCCTTTTCACAAAGATACCGGTCTTTGAGCTTCGGGCATTCTGCCTCTATGTACATGAATTACATTTCTGTAGTTGCTATTAGGGATTGGATGGGATAAGAGCCTGTGCGTGCATTTTGAGTACTACAGCTAACCTAAATAATTCATAACTATGTTTAGAAACTATCGGGAACATAAAAACGAATACTTTCTGATTTTTAGAATAGTAGTATCCCGGTTTGATGATATCATAGTACCTACTCTCTTAGCTCTAAATCTAAAATATTCTCTATGCCATAGATCATTTTTATTAACCATGGCGCCTAATATCTATCATAGAATCATGCGTACTTCCTGTACGAATAAAAGCTAAACTATTTTTTTTATAATAACTAATTAGTCCTACAAAAATAAAATTTTCAATCTACAATATTTTTAATAATGAATTATTAATAGTTTATCGTGATCTAGGTTACCACTTATACTTTTAATATAGAACCTTAGCCATTTACAAGACCTCTTTTGACCCTATGGGTTTCAAAGATTTTAATTGATTGAGTACTTTGTCGACTTTGCCAATAAGATAATGAATAATTCGTAAAGTGAGTAAGTCTCGTTGAGCATACGATCTTTATAGCTAGGTAATACATTAGATAAGGTATTAACGTTATCTTTAAGTTTTAAATCTTGAAATTAGAAGTATAACCAACGGGATTCTGTAACGAGTTCGCTGCTTTAGAATACGCTTGAGCCTAGATTTTGCAAAAGGTCGTCGTTTTTTAGAAGTATTTAAATGAATTGGTAAATCAGCTAAAACAGTGTCCTGGGTATAACGGGCTGCTGTCTTTTGCTGGCTCGCTTTGGATTTTTTTATGAATACCTGCTGTTGGAGTACATACTCTATCTCATGTTCACGAGTCTTGTTCCTATTCAGTATTATAGCTGTACGGTTAGCAAGAGATGGGTCATTCATTGATGATGTCTCATTACTGGTGTGAACGTTCTCAGTTGATTCATTATTAGCGGGGGCAAGTATGGAATCCGAAGGATTTCGCATTAATGAGTTGAGTTCATCTGTTTCCTTAATTAAAGATTGAGCGTCGTTAGCGTGGATTTCGACACGGGAAAGAGCATCAGCACTAGCGTTAGCTTTGCCTTTCTTATATTCTACCTTGTAATTATATTCGCTCATTTTAACATCTTGCGCGCGGACAGATAATGGGTGAGTGCCCGTGCACTCGTTATTATAAAGCTCTGCATGCGCTGGCATATCAAGTGAAAAAATTATGTCAGTAGGTGTTGGGATTTCTACAGCCTCGGGGCTTATAAAAGATTGGTTAGCGCCTGTATCTATAGGTAGTTTTAATGGTGGGTTGGCAATCTGTATATATGGTAATTGCCTTTGAGTTTGAAGATTTAATTCTATCCTGGATTTTGTAAAGTTAAATCCTCCTGAAAATCCTGCTCATCGTGACTAGATCCTGCTTGGGGATAAGAATTATCGCAAGTTTGATTTACAACACTCATATCATAGTACGAGGAATCATAAGCAAAACCAGGTGTAAAAGTATTATCATAATCATTAAATTCAGTGTAGTAATTGTAATTGGGTTCCTGGTAATAGCTGTAATATGAGTCGTCGTGCGTCACACAGTCATTCATGTTCATTTCTCGCGTTTTAAAATAATTACTTGGAGGTGGGTTCCCGGATTTACTCCAGTCATGTCCCATCATCATTCTAGTAGGTGGAAGTACTTTAGGGGTGAAATTTTGAACTCCACTCATGGGTTTAGAGGGTTGGTTAGAGTACTGTGGGGAATTATGACGCGGTGGTAATCTAAATACATTACTACGGGGGTTGTAATTAGGGGGTGGTGCACCAAACATGCGTTGTGTGTTCGTAGGCATACGCTGTATAGGTTCCGTGAATTTAAACTGTTGCGGTGGAGGCCTTATGGGCCGCTGGCCTACAGGCATAGGCTGTGGATGTAATGATAAACGCGCTGGGTTAAAACCTGTCGGGGGCATGAATTGTGGGACCTTAGGGGTCATGTGGGCCCTAGGAGGTTCACTACGCTGTTGTAAATATAAAATATTCAACTCGTCTTGTACATATTCTAAGGCCTTTTCAATAGTCGGGGGTCGCATGCATCGAATACGGGACCCTAAAGGCTCTTTGAGACCTCTTATAAATCCCTGCAAAGTAACTTTCCTATAAAGATCGCGTTTAGCCTCAATAGTAGTTGGTAAATTTTCATGCAAAGTAACATAGGTCATTATTGTACTGAACAACGTCTGACAAGCATCGTAAAATTCCTGCGGTGTTCTATTACCTTGCGAAGCTAATGAAAGGTCATTGTAAAGGGCTGTTTCGTCACGCTGATCAGAAAAATTATTAATTAATGCATTCCTTATACCTAACCAGTTATCAGGAATTCCGTTAGAGTTAATTGTACATGCGGCGGTTCCTGTGATTTTATTAAGGATACCATTAAGCAAACTTAAATTTGATAGTTCATGGCCAGGACCTGCTCTTAGGTACTGTGCCGCTAATTGGTCACATATCTTAATAAATCTCGTTAATATATTGGGGTTCCCGTCAAATTCGGGAACGAGGCGGAGGGCCTTGAAAATGGTGTCTGTGTCAACCGAAGACATATTATCTAAATTAAATAAAAAATCTAACTCACAATCTAAATCTAAAATATCAAAATTCCTATTTCTATCTATATCGCGTTGGCGACCTTGAGATAAAGGCGCCCGCACACTAGATGCTCTTGGATGGTAAATCTTGAAGGATAAGAAATTACAATGGCCAAGGAAGCAACACAAGAGATGTATTCAAGTGTACTTACATATATTTCATTTTCCGGTTTCTCCTCGTGAATCGATAGCTGGATTCTCCTCCTGGTTTGCCGCCGGACCGTAGGTTTGGAAATTCGACTCTGAACTTGATAGCTCACCCGGGTGACTCGCGACGCGGATTCCCGATTTTGGGGTCCTTGTTCCCGAAAATCCCGAGGGAATTTCCTACCGCCTGCGCCAAATACGTTAGCGACAATCGGAGGTCCGAAAAAAAACCGAAACTGATTTTAATTACTTTAATTTAAAAGATAAAAATTACAAAGTAAATTCTTATATCTAACTATACTAGATACGACTAATTCGAAGTGTGAATCAGAAGTGCGGGGCACGGAGACAATTGCTTTATATTTCGAGTGATTGACGTCAATGCTGCGTCTGCACATCCGTTGTCCGATGCAGGTCGATGGCTCTGCTGCGTCGGCGATCCTCTAGTAGGTTGCATATGTAATTAACCTATTGCACGAAGACAAATATGGTGTTAGGAACACCTGGGAAAGCGGGCTATTAACATTTAATATGATTTATCTATGCGATGGTTCTCTAAAAAACAAAGTCACTGTCGAAGTTAAAACGTTATTTCCTTGGAAACACAGGACTTACACGGACAAGACAACTTTTTAATAAAATAATAAAGGAAATATAGACCAGGGTCGATAATTTTTAAAACCAAAAAAAATAATAATATTAAACCCATTAGAAAAGGAGGGGAATATTATAAAAATGAAAGGAAAAATAATTTACGGGCGATCTGAGGTCGGGAAGGGGGTGGGGGTGAGTTTTTAAGGGTAAAAAATGGTTTTTCTCGATTTCCGGCAAAACTAAAAGTCGTATCGAAAAAAGTCAAATTGCAAAGTTGTAGTTAATAAAAAGATCTAAAACTTTTCTATATACACTTTTTTCACATAACTTCAAAATTTATTTGAAAAATCCAAAAAACCAAGTTTTTGGTTTTTTATTTGTATCTTTTACAAAAAATTTTTTTTTAAACGAAATTTGGTGAAAACATACCTTTTTATGTCCCAAATACGCTGTAATTTATTTGATTAAAAATATTTATTTTTTCACCTTATTTTGAATTAATATCAAAAAAATACCCTAATTTTCAATCGAAAATTCACCCGTCAAAATATTAGCTATTTTCAAAAAGATGGTATGGTTTCTGTTCGTTGAAATTTCTACTTTCCGATGGTGAAAAAAATATATATGTTACTACAGTAAGTCTTCTCAGAAAATGCAAAAAATCAAAAAAAAATTGAATTCGAAAAAAATTTATTAATTATTATAAATAATTTTGAGCTATTTATTAAAATTTACACTTTAATTACTCGAAAAACCTTAGATTACATGTGACATTGATAACAAAAAATTTGCAAATAAAAATATACTACTATAATTAACAAACAAATAAGTTAATAAAATTAATATTTAATAAGACATCTACAATATTTGGAGAAAGTTGTCGAATCATCTTTAAATTATATGCGTAAATGCCTATTTATAACTATTTAAAGATAAATTATATATACCTGAGTAGATATACCTGAGTGACCTACGAAAAATTGTAGCCATTTTTATTTTTGTCTTTTCCGGGAGCTTTTGTAACATGAGCTAAGTCTCTCAGTAAAATATTTGAATGTATAATACGTATATTTTGTGTTTAATACAGTATGTGTCGCTAACTGTTACCCGTCAAAAAAGTGTAACCACTTTCTGCTTATAAACCACCTATGGGAAGGGGTGGGTTAGGAGCTTTACGACTCATCTAATCTCATCTCTATTTAACTAGATATACATTATCCAAACCTCCAAACTGTTTAAAGTTTTCAGAACATGCCGGTTTCCTAACGATGTTTTGCCTTCACCGTTAAAGCACGTGTTTAAAGCGCACATAAATTTCTCAAGAAGAAAAATCCAGAGGTGCGTGGCGGAGTTTGAACCCACGACCTTCGGAATGAAAGTCGAGTGTCCTCCACTTAGCCAACACAGCTTTGGGTGATGATGATGACGAAATAAATTATAAGGTAAGCGCCATTTACGTTAGAAAATACGAGTAAATAACATTGAAATGCTTCTCATTATTCAATGTTTTGAAACACGAGCCGGTATCTACGTGTGCCGCCGCAATTTAAAAAAAGCTCTGAGTAAATAATAATAAACATGGTTCAATAAATTGTGATGAAACAGATAATTTTCAAACGAATTCCACATTGTAAAGTACAGTTCGTTAGAAGAGTGTTTGTAAAGAAAAGGTACTGTTGAAGCTAGCTTTTTAACAGGTCAATTAATTTAGGTAATTAAAAACGTTTCACAATCGCTTCGTTTACTTTGATTCTGATTTAAAACTCAATTTTGTTGATATGGGTGTTTGTACTTTCCGGAAATTTTCCAATATCCATTTTAATGAAAGCTTAATACAAGTACTTAAAATTAAAATTAAAATCGTTGAACCTTATTTAACCATCATCTTTAGACTATACTAGTTCACCTTTAAAAAGCGTATAGCTAGTAAATAATTTAACAAGTAAAAAACTTATTTAAATTTATGTATTGCTTTTAAAAATGATAATGTAATGATTACCTTAACGAAATTAAACATAAATCAATTATTAAATAGTAAGCTCTTTTTTTCAGTAAAAAAGTCACAAATTTCACGATAATATATACAGTATTCGCATCTATTGAGGGTCACGCGGCACAAACATGCAATGGCAAGTGCGCTGCAGTGACGAAAGGAACGAGTACTTTTCATATTTGAATATGACAAATATACAAATCATCATCATCCTTTTAGTCGTAGGACGTCCACCAGCTAGACATAGGCCTCCCTCAAAGACTTCCAGTGACTTCGATCGGTAGCAGCTTGTAACCACCGCGAGCCCGCTACCTTCACCAGGTCGGCCTACTCTGCGTTTGCCGATTCCGTGGTCTCCATTCGAGAACTTTCTGGCTCCAACGGAATCAGTTCTACGTGCTACATGGCCTGCCCATTGCCACTCCTCATCCTGATTCGATCAATATACTTATAGAAACCCCGAGCATAGCCCTTTCCGTAGCTCAGCACTACTATACAAATACACAGCATTAATATACAAATAGTGCTGTGTAACTTATAGCGTAAAATGTTCTTAATGACCTTTTATTTCGTCTATTTGAATTTATTTCCTAGTTTGGAGACCAAAGAATATACAGAAACTATGATATATTTTTAAACCAATGGAGATTATTCCTATGTTTATTATTTTTGGCACTATCGAATTTGAGCAGATCCGCTCAATTCTGAATTATTTGTTTTTCCTCCAAAGCCAATACCGTGAAATATTTAAAATTATTTGTTGAACTAAAAGCCGAGTATTCAAATTTCGATAAAACATGTCTTTTTGTTCTAGATTTAAATATTCGCTGAAAATATTCCTATTTTTATTGGTGACTGAGGACTGAATTATGTTTTCAGTAAATTCATTCAAGCTCATACTTTAAAATTTTAAAAAGCCGTGTTTGAAAAGTGAGAGCACACTCGACTTTTATTCCGAAGGTCGTGGGTTCAATCCCCACCACGCACCTCTGGGTTTTTCTTCTTGAAAAATGTTTGTAGGCTTCAAATCACTTGCTTTAACGGTGAAGGCAAACATCGTAAGGAAACTTGCATGTTCTGAGAACGTTATAGAATTTCAAGGACATGTGACCAGCGCATCCTGGTGAATTAGGGCTAATCTCTCTCGTCAAGAGAGAAGCCCCTGTGTCACCCTATTAACGTTTCCATTAATAGGGTGATAGTGATGATGAGTTCTGAGATAATTCATAATTTAAAATAATCAGTATCTTAAATTTTATTACTTACTTTAATCTAAAAGCTGATTATACGAGTTATCTGGGATCCGTTATATTAGAAAGGCTTTTTAGCTATCAGTAGATAGAATACAATTAGGAAAGCTTCTTAAGTATCATTTCCATGTGTGCTAAGTCGGAGCTTGTCGCTAATAGTTTTTTAATGTAGGAATACAAAAAACTATATTAATAGTAAAATAATAATAATATTCAAACAAACCGATACGTCCGTATATCCGCTACGCTATTAAACATAAAATAAATAAATTTTATAGAACTGAAACTAAAATAGTCTACTATCTTAATTTTCTGGTTTTTCGTCGTTGTTGTTGTTTCCTCAATTTTTTGAAGCCACAGTTAAAACGTGTCCTAATTTGATTACAGGTATTCATTCCGCGCCGTCGCTCCGACAGTGCGATTAAAAGTAATTACAAAAGGATTTATCTTAGACTTAATCTACTTTAGGTGCTACCTACTCACTCCTGCAATCAAATGTAGACAATGTTTTTTTTTATTTCATAAAATATTTTTTTTTTATTGCAGTAAGTATGTCAATTATCAAGAATGTTTACTAACATAATGAGTAAAATAGAAAGATTTGATTTATAATTTTTATTAAAAAAAACTTATATTATATTTATACATATATGTTTGAAAGGGTGTCAAATTAATCTTCGCATGTGAAAAAAGTTCCTGTTAATCAAATTATTTCAAATGAAGCAATTCAAATTAATAATAGTATTTTTATGTTCCCCGTCAACGCTAAAGAAGTTAAAAATGTTATTTTAAAGATGAAAAATAAAAAAAGTACAGGGTATGACAACATACCATTATCTGTTATAAAAAAATGCATGGACTATATAATAGAGCCTCTAGTGTATATAATAAACTTAACTTTGGAAACGGGTGTATTTCCAGAAGCCTTAAAAAAAGCGTTAATAAAACCTTTATACAAAAAAGGATCTAAAACTGAACTAGGAAATTATAGACCTATAGCGCTTTTACCAAATATTTCTAAAATTTTTGAGAAAATAATATACAATAGATTGGTCTCCTTCATAAATACCTACAACATAATTAATAAAAACCAATTTGGATTTCAAAAAGGCAAGAATACTACCCTCGCAATATTCAAATTGTTAAAAGAAGTATGGGAAGACATTAACTCAAAGTCGTATGGAGTAGGTATATTTTTAGATATGTCTATAGCGTTTGACTGCGTCGACCATAATTTATTATTAAACAAAATAGATAAATGCGGAATAAGAGGTACAGCTTTGAATTTAATAAAATCTTATTTATCAGATAGATACCAGGCAACGGTTATTGACAGTTATGACCCAAAAACAAAAACAATCAAAAAAGTTACATCTAATTTTGAAAAAAATTGTCTAGGAGTCCCACAGGGAAGTATCCTTGGGCCATTGTTATTCTTGTTGTATATAAATGACTTGCCGCATGTCGCAAAGCATAACTGCGTAATGTTTGCTGATGATGCAACTATCTTCGTCCCTCGTGGAAAAAAGAATTTACCAGAATTTGAATCAGATATAAATAATACATTAACAAATGTAGTAAATTGGCTATCGACAATTAATTTGAAAATCAATATCAGTAAAACAAATATAATCCGATTTCAAAATTATAAAACTCCTCCAATCAATTTAAATATAACTAATAAAGGCCAACTAGTTAAAATAATTAATGAAACAAATTTTTTAGGTGTAACCATAGACTCACATCTAAACTGGAAAACGCATGTCTTTAAAGTCAATAAAAAAATTTCTAAATTCACTTATGCTATTTCCTTACTTAGTTCGATCTCTTCTAAACAGGTTGCGAAGCAATCTTATTACGGTCTCGTTTATCCTCAATTAACATATGGCATTATCTTCTGGGGGAACTCCGTAGACGTGCAAACAACATTTATCATTCAAAAAAAGTGTATACGATCTATTTATCATTTAAAGCCTACAGATTCATTGCGTAGCATATTCAAAACTGAGAATTTCTTAACTCTAACATCAATATATATATTAGAAATTTGCTGTTTTGCTATGAATAATAAACATTATTTTTTTGAAACAAAGTCCATAAGACATAACTCTTTACGTAATAAACATAAACATAATATACTTACCACACAAATTAATAACACTATGTTTAAGAAAAGTACGTTAGTGGAAGCAATTAATATATATAATAATCTACCATTAGAAATTAAGGAAAATAAAAATTCTTATAGCTTCAAGCTAGAACTTAAAAAGTGGCTAGTGTCGAAGGCATTTTACAATCTTAAAGAATTTTATGAAAGAAACTGTGATTATACTAAATAGTGATATATAGATTTTAGATTGTAATTTTTCCTGTGACATTTGTTATAAATAATAAAGTAAGGCTAATAATATATTTTTTTAATTTGTTACTCAATTTAAGTTTAAAATTTTTATTAAGATACCTAGTTCGTACCTAAGACCCATTATTGTACATCCTCTCGAGGATAAGCTGTAGAAACTTGTACCCTTTATTTATAAAATCTTTTGTACAACAGTTCACAATAAAAATTTCAGTATTTCAGTATTTCAGTAAAATACGGATGAATCGTCATCTTAGTCTCCATGTAGGTATGCCTAAGAAATAAGCGTTTTGACTTTGACTTCAAAGGTTTCCATAAATAAATAGAAATATTTAATATATATATATAGTGTATACTGTTTTGTTAAGACATTTTTCATTTTGTTGTGAACTCTGGGTGTGTTAATTATGATCCCTTTACAAAGGAAAACGATTTTCGCCTGTCTTTATGTTAAAAAAAAGGTGTGTGTGCGATTCACACACGATAGAAGTGAAACTTCAGTAAATCGACAAAAGAATGAGAAGAATTAAAAAAAAACTGTGCAAAAAAGTTTTGTTCGGGCGCTCACCCATCCAAGTACTGGCGTCGCGTAACGTTGCTTAACCTTGTTAGCGTTTTAGATTGGCTTACCTGTCGTTTTTTCCGTTGCATCCGGTTTGAAATCACAACGATTCTAGAGAAGTTTCACTTCAAAAATATAAACTCAATAACTACTGAACGGATCTTAAGCGGTTTTCAGCAAAAGGAAGAGGAATTTAAGAGGAAGGTTTTGGCATCCATGCAATTGTAAATTTTAATTGCTTCCCTTTTTACCAAACGGAACTATCAATACGACCGATGAGGACAAAACGAATCCATACGTTTGGTAGGTAACGAAATGAAATGGGCGTTAATACGCGACACAGTTTTGTCATCTAAGCGTTTGGAGCTTATTGCATATACATACTACTATAATATAAGCATATCGTAGTATTTGTAATAAGCTACGCAATTTTAATTTTTAATTAAATTATGTACATAGACATAATTTGGTGTATTTTGAAGTAGAAGGTTTTTTTAGCAGATTTTTTTGTTATATTTCAATCATTTTTATATCTCAAATAATTTACTTGTAAACAAAGGCACTGCTTTATCGTAAGGCATCTCCCTAAATTCCACTAATGAGAGTGTCTATTCGGCTAATCTGTTTTTATCTTTCAAAATTCTCTGCTAATGTAGAAAAATAAAGTAATTAGATACTTGAGGGTCGGTCTGCGTTGCAAAATAAAAGGGTCCTTACATTTTGTGGGTTTTAGAAAAGTTCTGGCGCGGGTGTTTAAGATAATTTTTATTATTTGGTGAATATGCGAAGAGTTCTAAAATTTTCAATCATTTTAGGAGAGGTCATTTATTTTATAAACACGCATTGAGTTTAACGCTAGATATAGATAATGCATTGTATGCAACTGGATATTATTACGCCTAAAAACCTTACTCGATGTTATTATTAAACACAGTCTCTATGTTTTAAGACCCCTCATTATATCATAGTGACATAATTTACCTTGTACTATTGAATTTGGAGGTTTTGTCTGTTCACGTCCGTAAGTGGTAACCCTCTGAATCCTTACACGTGACCTCCGGGTGGTGCTAAGAACAGTCTCTGGTGGTAGGCTTTGGCCGCGGCTTGTCACCACCCTCCGGGCTGGGCCAGTGCGTGAAGCGATTTTTTTTCGTGTTTCGTAATGTGGTCCGGAGAAGCCATACCTTCTAGGTCTTCTTGTCCCATCTTAGACCACATCGTCACTTTACATCAGGTGAGATTGTGGTCAAATGATGACATATCGATCATAAAAAAAAAAAAAAAAAAAAAAAAAACAATTAACTACCTCAGCTGCGCAGTGGGTTCGTCTTTAAAATAGTCCATTTATTTTTTGTGTGCTCTCTATCAAAATGATGATGATCCGACTGAAATAGATAGATAAATATGTATAAAGGCTTGTTAATTTATATTCTATTCACATAAATAAATCTGATAATATCTTGACAGGTGATAAAATGGAAAATATTGTATGTTAAAAGAACAAAACACACTTTCAGAATATCCAGACTTTAAACCCTTTTATTTTAATCTTAAGCAAGTCGTAAAAATATTTGCAATCTCGGATCGTATTAAGCACAGAAACTTTTCATAGAACCATGTTTTTCTTTATGAGAATCTCTTTTGAGACTACAAAGAAAATAATTTATTACTTTTTATTACCCAAACGAACTGATGCTACTAATCCTTAAAGCTTTGGTATGAGTACCTACTAGTATTTACAAATAAGGGCTTATGTTGTGATTAATGATTCTATACAATCTTTTTGTTTTTCCTGGAGAAAAATAAATTTGGAAGGTTGTATGTATTATTATCTGTACTAACAAAAACTCTTATATGAATTATCGAAGCATAAGGGGGATAATAATAAAGAAAACTTTATTGTTAAAATGAGTACATAGAGATCTTACACAGTTAATCAATCATTAAAATCACAGATACAATCAACATCACACAGTTAATCAAATTAAAATTATGGCTGATTGAGCAGGCATATTATAAATTTGAGGAATACATAGAAGTAAATTAATAAATTAAAAACAGTAATATGTATTAAATTTAATGACTGTAGTGTAACTACTTTAACTATAATTAGTTTTATTTTTATAATTATTATTGACCATTTATACATTATGTAAATAAGAGGTAAATGTAATCTTTATATTGTTATGAATTTGGATTATTTTATATTATACCTAATTATTTTTTGTATTTTAAATTATTATCTTATCTAAATTTGACATGTAATTATGAATTATTACCAATAAAATGACTATCTGACTATCTATTATCCGCTAGGACATACAATAAGTACAATCTGATAGGCACACATAAATGAAACACAAAAGATAAGAAAGGGAGTTTAGTCGTTTCATACCGCGAGCTGTTTATACCACGGTAAGAATTGCCCAACGGCTCCCTAGAATGGGTCGTTTCGCACCGCAATGATTTTAGCGGCCAATGTATATTTATGATGAATTCGATTCAAACCACAAGCAAAAGCACATTTTCTGTACAGACCACGAAAAGCGTATTCTGAGGCGGTTTTTCTGTTCACGTCCGTAAGTGTTAACCCTTGAATCCTTACACGTGACCTCCGTGTGCTAGTCTCTGGTCTCAGGAACCCTCCGGGCGGCTGGGCCAGTGCGTGAAACGATTTTTTCGTGTTTCGTCATGTGGTCCGGAGAAGCCATCTATCTACCTTCTACGTCTTCATGCCTCATCTTAGACCACATCGTCACTTTACATCAGGTGAGATGGTGGTTAAATAAGGCTTAACTAATTATTATTATATTATTTTGTATACAAAGGTTATTTATATACGAAGATAAAATATATGTTCAAGATCTTTTCTCCTTTTATAAAAGCTTATAAAACAAGCTGTGCAACTCTCAAAACCTCCCAGCGGAAAAGCACCAGTCAAAAGCCTTATAAAAATATTTCCAGCGAAATTAAATCTTACAACGTCCGACCTAGGTTTAATTTAATTATATTAAACCAACAAAAACGTGGTCTGATGCTGGATAAGTCCGCGTGAATGTACACCGCAGACACTTTGCATAATAAAAGAGGCCCTTCCGAGAAACTTATAGAAAAATAAACAATTTCTACACACCAACGGGAATTATTCGCGAGCAACTAAGCAAACCTCAACAGTTATTCATAGTTTTTAATAAACAAATTTAGAAGCAATTAAATATGTTAGGTACATTTATTTATTGCAAAAGTTAAAAAAAATACAGATTATAGATTCGCCGTCTTGATTATGCTATTTGCTAATGGACGTTAACTCTTAGGACACATATGTTACTTTTATTTTTATCCCCATCGAAAAAGAGGAGTATTATAAGTTTGATGTGTCTGTCTGTCACCATAGCATATTTTATCGACACCATTGTTTTTTTTTTTTGTTTAACGCTGTCAATAGCGCTTCTTATGTATTCATAAGTTAATTTGTTACGATTTTTCTTAAGTTATTTTCAAAAGTGTTGAAGCTTATTAAATAAAGTTGTATAAAAATATTTTTAGTTTCGTTTGTAGGAAATAAAACAAATAATACGTTTGCAGAGAGAAAAATGTTATTCATGAGAATTTTCGATATTAAATAATCTCTGTGGTATTTTTGACCCGGTGAGTGACTGTGTTCGTAAATACCTGGCGAGTAGGTACCTACCGCCGGGATCTACACAGAAAGACTTTTTATTGTTATCTAGCACTACTTTTCCTCGAATGAAAACCACTAGTGCCCGTCGCTACGTTTTAGATCAGATGTCTCATAACTGTCAAATTACAACTTACTTCCACTTCATTTCAAAACGAAACCACCATTGGCATTTACCATTAAAAGAATTGAGGCACTGGCCTTGCCAGGCTACAAAAATAACATAATAATCTAGTAATTTAAAATTACAAAACGTATTTTGTAAAAGCTATTCCGCTGATACAAGTAATTATTAGTGATTAGTGGCCATGGAATATTTTCCCATTACAATTTCGGACGACAAAATAATTTCATGCATTGTTTATGGCACCACAAGTCTGACTGTTGTCACAGCTTATATTTATGACAGCTAGAACTCTAGTTCCAGCTCAGTGGGCGAAGGTCTGCTTGTGGCTAAGAGACCAGCGAGCAGAATGAAAATTTCTACAGTTAATAAAAAGCATTTCACTGTGATAAGAACTAGTAACTTTTTAATATTTAGTTACGAATACACTTATATATATATATATATGATATATATGATATTCATAGGTTGTAATTGTTCTATTTAAAACCTTGATTTTCCATATCATAACTTTTTACACAATTTTTTTTATATTTAAAAAAACAAACACATTGCTTCATTCTTACATCACTGTCTTGGATCTATGCAACAAAATACTTCGTTATACTTGAAATGGTCGTCTTTCTTCTGTTTGCCTGCGAAGAGTACTTGAGTTCTTCGGTCACATCGCCAGGAAAGAAGGGCACAACCTCGAACAACTTATGGTTACTGGGAAGGTTGATGGCAAACGACCAAGAGGACGTAGCCCCGTTATGTGGACGGACCAGGTCCGAGCAACCTTGGCCACCAATCTACATAATGCCCTTCACTCAGCCAAGGAGAGGAACAAGTAGCGAGCTACAGTCCGAATGAAGATCATGCCACAAATAGAGTATCACGACCATGAGGAAATCGACGCGCGGACTTGAAATGGTTTTAATGTTTTCCGAAATTTCGACGCTATTGCAAGCGCCATGATCACGAATTATACTGAATTAAAAAGACCCTTAAAAAACGGTCAAAACGTCGTAAAATAAGCGAAAATTGCAGTAAATAATGTTATTCCAAAAAAAATAAAATTTCAAGATACCTTTATGTTATCACCCTAACAATATTGACTTGCCAACAAAAAAAAAATTTGGAAACAATCGGAATTTAATATTAATAAAAATATCACCTGCCCATGTGTGTAGATCGTCACACGGCGGGTTTTAATATTTCTGCTCAGGTTTTGTTGCCGTTAGTAATAAAACTGGTAACTGACACAGTTGTATCCAAAAGAACCAGCTGAAAACATATTAGCTGTGGTACTTGGCCTGTCATGGTGTAAGCCCCTAATCAGGGCCTAACTTATGCGACCTGATCACGCCACCTTGATGAAGAGATCCCTGAGTTTGTTTGTCCAAAGCTGGATTATAAACCTTTTTGTGCTAGTCATAATGTCGCTTGAAACAAATTTATACCTTGTTACAGAACTCCCCTAGTGTTTTGTGTAAAAATATGCTGAATAAAAACTGAAAGAGGGCAATGAAATTATGCTCCATCAAAGCTGAGGGTTAAAATGTTGGTTTCCGCTTTGTACACGATCGAGCAAAGAATGCGGATTCACAAAAAAACTTTCTCAATATTTTAATAATTTGTAAATACTTATTTTAACAAAGTGTGAAAATTTTTAAAAGTATTTTTTTATAAGCGTCACAAAAAAAATTTCTTAATATTTTAATAATTTGTAAACAGGTACTTTTTTAACAAAGTTAAAACATATGTAGGTACATTTTTTAAAGTAAATTTTAATAAACGTAGGTGAACAATCTCTGGTTAATAAATCAGCCAAGAATGCCCTCATGAGCTTAATGACCTAATTCCATCATTTCCCTTCCACTACAGAACGAGCACGGTGAATTTCCATCCTCATTTATCCTACTTACCTTTTTACCCTTGTTTTTCCTTTCACTCGTATGAGGCGATTCTCATCCACCCGCATAATTCGCACCGCAAAGATTTGGAATTCGCTCTCTGCTAATCTATTTCCTTATACCTACAACCATATTTACCTGCTAATGTATTTTCAAGTCAAAAGAGAATGTATCTTCTAGATCTCTGTGATCTATTCTCGTCCACATCGACACAACAATCAGAATTACAAAAACTACGATCTATCGTTCATAAAAATAAAACGGTTCTTGAGATAATAACGCTAATTAAAATAACGATAATAGCCTAAAAAGTCTCGGTAATCGGCCCCCGTTCTATCTGTAATGTAAATAACGTCTTGGGGTCTAGAAATTATTCTGTTGGTGGTCCAATTTTCCAGCAAGGTTAGATTATTTACTTTGAAAGAAATTAAAATTAATTGTTTTAAAACATGAAAATAGATTTTGTAATTAATTGAGGTCACGATATCTAAGCAGAAGATTTTTAAGACATTATGTAATTTATATCTTGAATGCTACTAGTTTAATCGTCATCAGTGTTGGATAGATATCAAAAGCGAAGGGAACAAGATCGAATATTCGTATAGCCTTTTGATCGGTTAGTGCAGGGACGTGTCTAACTTTCGTAAGACGAAGATGAATTTGCAGCATGCGTCTGGAGTATTCGTGTACAAGTATAAAACAGGATTTCCTAATACTCTGCCGGTCCACCCAGATAATCGAATTGCTTGTTATGCCGGTACAAGATCGATCGACTCGATTGACCGAATTATGGCATGATTGAAGCTTATACACTACCAGCTGGTTAGTATTGAAATAAGATTAATTTGTCCGTATTTTCAAGCTGGATGATTGCTTTAATCTATATCTATCATAATAATATTTGTAACTTTGAGTCTTTTTTGTCGATACATCTGAATAACTGTAAATATTTTAGAGAGGGTTATGTCCGGCTAAGGAAGTTTTACAGCAGAAATTATGATGATGCTGATGAATTAACATTAGTTTACAAAATCCTGAAAATATATTGTCTTGGCATTTTCGGTTACCCTCAAGATCCAAGCAAGTGCCCACGTTTAGGCTACCTGTCAACCGCAGCAGAACGAGGCAACTGAGTGTAAAACGGGGATATATTACTAAAAAGGATTCCACAAAATC
This sequence comes from Gymnoscelis rufifasciata, assembly GCA_929108375.1. Lineage (NCBI taxonomy): Eukaryota > Metazoa > Arthropoda > Insecta > Lepidoptera > Geometridae > Gymnoscelis > Gymnoscelis rufifasciata. Next base: position 4,561,259 of record OV815317.1, on the reverse strand, counting down.
CCTGCTCCTCTTCAGTGTGCAATCATAATGATTGCACACTGAAGCTATATGGTTAATATTTCTCCGTTTCTCCGCTCCACAGCCTTGCTCCGCTCTGGTGGGCAGGCGGCCTTAAAATATCGTTTAAAAGTCGAATTTCTTTAGGATTTAACCTGACAAGCTTCATTAACACAGTTTCTAGAAATTTCAGGCACAATTGCTGAATCATAAAATTAAGCAATTTTTTCGGCTATTTTTTTAAACAAAGGGATTTATGAGATATTTTGGTTTAATGTTAATTACCTCTGCCTTTACTAAAATATTTTTTGGAATTCCATTCTTAGAAATCTTGTAAAGGTTCGTGGAGGGAATTTAAATGCTTACATGAATTTGTGGATTTTGTTATTAAAGTCTGTAACAAAAATTGCTAAACACGCGACTTAGTAACGTGAACGATGTGAAAACTCAGACGACGAAAACTTATCTTTCTAAACAAACCCTGAAGGGGTTTCAGTTTTTTTTTTTAATATATGATGTATTTGTGTGAAAATTTTAATAAATAAATGAAATAGTGAGTGCTGAGCGATTTGTCTAACAGGGAACAATGGCGGCGCATTGCAAAAGCAGGAACCCATTATAAGGACCCCCCATAACCACGACCACTCTGTCAAGAGTGACCGACTAAGAAGAAGAAGCTATTTGTCACAGTTTAAGAAAAATCGCATTTATGGTTTTTAATTATGTATTCTGTTAAGCACTTTCTATACCGGTCGTATCAAATAACTTCTGTCTGCAAAAGCAATTTTTGGTCTCAACGCGCTTTAAACTATTTTATGGCAGAAGTCATAATTTATGAGAGAAACTAAGTACTTTCAGTTTTTCGCGTTTGTTCTCATCGCCTAAGATAATAAGAAAAAACAGAAATTATGGTTCGGTACGAGGGCCAGATACAGTGCAATTTACCTTTATTAGATAGTAGATATGGTTTTAATTTATATCTGTGTATCACGTCCACAATGGTTACTACTACTAGATACTTCCCGCTTATGCTGAGATAGGTCCATTTTGCAAAGCTAAGCACAAATATTTGTTTATCCATGACTAAAGGCTGATTTACACAGGGTCACTAACTGACTACAAATTTGATTGAATCGTCGTTTCAGTTGTTTTCGCGAATTATTTTTTCCCACTGACTTCACACACGTGTGCTCACCGTGAGGAACGCTACCATTACCACTACTACGTACTTCATGTAAACAGTTAAAGTCGGTCGCGGCGCCGACATTGGCGCTGCGACTAACTTGTCTACTGACCCTTGTGTAAATCAGCCATTATATCAATACTGCTAACATGACTTTGGGCAGCGTTCGGAAAACTAAGACACGTCTTTTCATCGAATATACCGCAGTGCCTCAAGACGAAAGTCTTCAATCAATGTGTGTTGCCAGTGATGACATACGGATCCGAAACGTGGTGCTTCACTATTGGTCTCATAAACAGGCTCAGAGTCGCTCAAAGAGCTATGGAGAGGGCTATGCTCGGGGTTTCTCTACGGGATCGAATCAGAAATGAGGAGATTCGTAGAAGAACGCGGGTCACCGACATAGCCAAACGGATTAGTTCTTTGAAGTGGCAGTGGGCAGGCCATATAGCACGAAGAACAGATGGTCGTTGGGGCCGAAAGGTTCTCGAATGGAGACCACGGATCGGCAAGCGCAGCGTAGGACGTCCACCAACTAGATGGACGGACGATCTGGTGAAGGCTGCTGGCTCACGGTGGATGCAGGCCGCTGCCAGCCGAAACCACTGGAGATCTTTGAGGGAGGCCTATGTCCAGCAGTGGACGTCTTACGGCTGAGATGATGAACATGACTTTGCTAACGGAGACGCTAAGACACGATGACGACGTGAAACGAGAGCGGAGAGCCCTGGCCGCTCGCAGCTGCATGATCGCGCGTCTTTTTTTTATGCTAAATAAGCCTTCATTTGGCTACAATTTCATCTGATGTTAAGTTACGATGTTGTCGAGGATATAGCATGAAGACCTAGAAGGTAGATGGCTTCTCCGGGCCACATTACGAAACACGAAAAAAATGTTTCAGTCAAAAAGTCAGTTCTTAGCACCACCCGGAGGTCACGTGTGGGTTCAGAGGCACACTTACGGACGTAAAAAAACAAAATCTCCACATCGCGTCCCTTCACAAACTGCGAATGAATGATTGGAATGGTCATTTTGCGATACGGTTAATTAATGTAGTAAATTGTTTTTTTTTTCTTACTCTTCTTTTTGTGATATAAGTTAACCAGAAGTCAACAAATGCTTCTTTTATTAATTTAGGAATTATTGACCGAGGCTAAAAAATATTCAATGATATTGTGTCGAGTTAAGTTGTTCTAGGGTTGTTTGAAGAAATAATAATAGTATTAAATCATTTAATTATTACAATAATACATACATGTAAAGCAAAAATGCTATACAATGATTCTGTGTATTATATTGCTTAACACTTTTCTTTTAGTTATAAAACTTTTCTTTTATTAATAAAAGAAAAGTGTTAAGCATTATCATAAACAAAATCATTGTATAGCTTTTTTGCTAAATAAAAGAAAAGTGTTAAGCAATATAATACACAGAATCATTGTATAGCATTTTTGCTAATGCTTACGCGCTGGAGTAATAATTACATTAAAACGTTAATTAATGAGTGAGCATCACATCAACTGGATAAAATTAATTGGAAATGTATGTTATAAGCTTCTTACGTAATTTCACATAGAAAAGGCATAATAAATACATATAAAAAAAATGTTTTTCGGTTTAGTCCGTTTGTTAGCCTGTCCAAAAATACTGGAATTCACTGTATTGGCTTGATTTTTCGTTTGCAAGAAGAAAAAAAAATACATTTTTTTTCGTTTGTTTATAATGTATAAAATATACGTAAAATATTGAATTTACTTGCTCGTTATATTTAAGAGTGCTTCAAGTTATGGGTTTCCCGTTCCTTTGCCTAGCGACAAACACACTAAGCACTGCAGTGCAGCGGTTAGACGCGAAACACCCTAAATAATTCAAACCAAAAACTTATTCCAATTAGGCAATCCAATTGAATTGAACCGATCTAAATTATATCACTAATCAACCAATCAGAACTATAAATTGAAATTTGAATTTGATTATTACCTTCGTCGACCAATCAGACTCCGCCACGTAATTAAATTTAAATTGAGTGCATTACTTGCATAGCCAATAGACTATGAAGCTCTCGTCTATGCTAAGTTATTTTTAGCATGAAGTCTTAAAAGGAGCTGTCACTTCTCATACTTTCAGTAATGCGCTTGTTGGGTAAGTGTCCTGAGATTTTAGAGAAAGGTGAGGTGTAGTCAAATTTTTAGCGGGCGAAATCCTTATTATTAATAATTATTTAAATACGCAAATAAACATTTTTATTATTAATAGTATCAAGTTTTATCGTAATCAAATTATGAGATGGACCGAGGATTTCCCGTAATTTGTAAACACATACTTTACTTTTTATAATTAATAACTCTTAGCGTCCGGACGGAAGTGAAAACTTGGCGGAATGTCAAACTGCGACATTCAATGTTAGTTTTCTATGTTGTTGCAAAAAAAAACCTACTCACTAGATCACGAAAATTCAGTGCGTCGTTACGTGTTACGAGAATTTTTTTTACGAACGTCTCCAAGTTTGTGTCTCAAGGAAAGTTGTTTATCACAAAGTTAAATATGTCATCATGTTTTTTGTCTGATTCAATGATGCTCCAACACGACTGAATTTAATACCATCAATAAGGTTCTCACTATCTATCTATATAAATAAAAATGAATTGTTGTTCGTTAGACTGATTAAAACTCGAGAACGGCTGAATGGATTTATCTTATCATAGTCTTGAAATGTTCGTGGAGGTTTAAAAGGCGAGAAATAATCGAATAATCGCCAGGAAAAAAAAACCCCGTGCGAAGCCAGGGCGGGCCACTAGTTATAAATAAATATTTCCGGACAATCCACACAACAACATCTACTCGTAACCACGTGGTAAGCTCTTTGCTTGTGTTACGGGTACTAGACATCTATTATACTTAATATAATAGACATTATATAGATATAATTATATATATTCATTTTGAATATTAATTACCCAGATCAAGGAAAACATGGAAACGCTTGACATCCAGCCGGGAATCGAACCCTCTTGCACTGCAAGCGGACTTCCGCCCACCGCACCACTAAGGCAGTCAAATTAAATTGTAAATCGCTGTAATTCTGACCAAACACGCTCAAAGATATGCAAGTGGGTCGCGCCGCGGGCATGACAAATAGCGTTTGGGGTTAGCACGACAACGGTTGCACTCACGTCACAAACTTCCAGCACGATTCACAGGGTTCCGTACGTGGGATCTTGTTTGTGGAGTCGATTTGTTAGACCTACCTAATGTTGCTTTTACGCGGCAGAGTGAGTTGATGAGTTGAGTGAATCCCGTTTTATAAATTAATAGTGTAACTCTCGATAACTTTTAAACTAAAATGTTAATAATTATAATAACCTAGTTTAATTTTTTTACATGCATCGCGATTATGTCGGTTAACTGAGAGGTTTTTTTATTTATTTATTTATTTAATAGGGCCACCAACTAGAAAATACACTTTCAAATACACTTATATTATACACTAAATTATATACTAGTGCTTCCTAAATTACAGGTAGTCACAGCAAGCGCAATATTTATCTAAACAACTCAACTGTATTTGGTTGTTACACAATATTTTAATAATGACATAAAAACCTAAAACTAAGAACAAAAAATAAAATAAAACAAAATGAAATATATATAAACATATTAGAAACAATAACCCAAATTACATTAAATCTAATGTTACATTCAAAACAATATTCAATTTAAAATATTGCCTGTAAATTTTATATACAGGGTTAATCGTTTTTTCATAATAAGATAATATTAATTACTTAGTTTAGCACGAGGTGTCGAAACTAATAGTTGGTTGGCAAAGGTATATATAACTTAAAATAACTTAGAAATAAACTACTTAAAACTAGGTATTTAGTATTGCAGTAAGACCTTTTCTTGGAAAAATATTTTATTATTAATAATACAATAAAATGCTATGAATAGGGCTCACAGCGTGTAAGTACACCGTTTATTTTATTAATTTAATACATTGTTAAATTTTGAATTTTGATTGACATGTTTGTCAAACATTTTAACACTACGAGTATTGTGTTCGGAGTTAGCTCAGCAAACAGTCGCACTCACGTTACACAAACTTCCAGCACGCTTCAGCGGGTTCCCTACGTGGGATCTTGTTTGTGAAGTCCATTCATGAGATCTATATTTCCGGATTAGAATCTGTAGTTTGGTCTGTTTCGTGTTGAGATTTGTGTTTAATAAAGCGATGTCTTTTTTTTATGCTCGATAAGTCTTTATTTGACCACAATCTCACCTGATGTAAAGTGACGATGTGGTCTAAGATGGGACATGACGACCTAGAAGGTAGATGGCTTCTCCGGGCCACATTACGAAACACGAAAAAATCGCTTCACGCACTGGCCCAGCCCGGAGGGTGGTGACAAGCCGCGGCCGAAGCCTACCACCAGAGACTGTTCTTAGCACCACCCGGAGGACACGTGTAAGGATTCAGAGGGTTACCACTTACGGACGTGAACAGACACAACCTCCAATGAATGATGAATATTAGATGGGTGTTATCTGTATATAATATTTGTGTATTTAAAAAAAATATCTATTTAGTATATCAGTCACCTAACATAGTACAAGATCTTATTAGATTAGTACGGAAATATTTATTTAATTGAAATATTGACTGTTACGCAGAGAGTTCCGTGTTATTCGAAAGACATCATGTTTTTTTTTTTATTTATTTTTATTTATTTAAAACACTTTATTTGCACAACGTTGAATTGTGTACAAAAAGGTGGGCTTAATGCCTAGGCATTTTCAACCTGTGATGGTTGTTAACAATGTTTCCGTGCTAAGAAGATAATTAAAATCTTATTAAAAATATAAACTTTTTTCAATAAGATTTTAATTAATTTTTCAGTCACCCATCCAAGTTCTGCCGAGCGGTACGTTGCTTAACCTTATAAAAATCGCGTGTTAATGTTCTCATCACAGTGATCGTGACTCTTCCGCTGAGAGTAGTCGTTTCGCAAACGGCAAATCGTACTCGCGTAAAGCGCTGACGCCGCAGCCTGCACAGCTGTGCCGAGCCGCTCACGGTCACCGCGATGACCCAGTTATTGATAGTGCATCATATGCGTTATTGCTTACATTGATTTGTAATGTGAATCGTTGTTAAGGCGAAGCTATAACAGCTGTTCCATAACTTACAAAATGAATACTACTATAACAGAAATTAAAACAGAAACGGAGCGATTACTGTATAACCGTTACATAGAAGAAAAGGCAGCTCGAAAAGACCTAGAAGGGCTGGTTAATAGTCTACAGGGACAAATAGACCAACTTCAGCAAAAGCTGAAGTTAATTGAGGAACAAAACAATGTTCCAAATATTCTACAACAACGTTCTCAATCTTCCTCTGCACCGGTGCAATATGAAACGGATGAAGAGGAACTAGCCAAAGAAACCGAGTGGGTACGACAAAAAAGCAGGAAGAAAAGGAAACTCAATGAGTCACTGTCCCCTCCGAAACAACAAGAATCAGCTTCAAGCAAAGAGGAAATCCCAAAGGCCAAAAAGGTACCGGCACCACCACCAATTATTGTCGAAAATGTCAAGAATTATCAAGAATTCTATGACCTTCTGTCGGCAACTATATCTAAAGATTTGTTTTTAATTAAAATATTAAATGGCGATAGCGTTAAAATCAACGCAAGTCATGAAGACTCATACAGAGCCATAACTAAGTTGTTGCTACAAAACAGCTGTCTTTGGCACTCCTATGAGAACAAACAAGACAGGCCGATTAGAGTAATGGTTAAACATCTGCCTGCGTCATGTCTCCCGGACAGAATAAAAGATGACCTTTTTTCTAAAGGCTACAAAATCCAAGATGCTATTAATAAGCAAAGCTGGAAAACTAAAGAAGCACTGAATATGTTTATGCTTTCTTTCGAAAAGGAAGAGGACGTCAAGAAAATATACAATATCAAATGCATATTGGGCTGTAAAGTTGAGATTCAGCCATTGAAGACGTCGAAACTGATACCGCAATGCAAAAGGTGTCAAGCTTATGGGCACACACAGAAATACTGCTCTAAAGAACCAAGGTGTGTTAAGTGTACCGGTAAACATTTCACTAAAGACTGCGTAAAACCAGCGGAAATTAAGCCAAAGTGTGTACATTGTGGTGAAGCTCACCCAGCTAGTTACAGAGGTTGTGTTGTAGCCAAAGAACTACAACATTTAAAAAATAAAACAACAAAAAAGAACACTGCAGGCACTGCAGCTACTACTGAACCCTTCAAAGGCAAAATAAGTGGCAATAACAAGATTATGAAAAACATATCTTTTGCGCAAATGACAAAAGGGATAAATAAAACAGCTCAGGAAGCACAACCACAGCGAGAAAATTTGACTGTCGACGACAAGTTTAACAAAATACTTAACTTGTTGACCTTGTTCGATGACAGGCTAAAGAAATTAGAAAACAGCAATAAAGAAGCTGCTATTAAACACAAAAAATGATAAACTCACTAAAAATCATGGAATGGAATGCAAATGGGCTCCTGCAACATCAAAATGAACTTCAGGCGGTCCTAAATACAGATAAGATTGATGTGTGTTTAATTTCAGAGACACACTTTACAAAAGAATCCTTTCTCAAGATTAAAGGCTACGAAACTTACCATGCATTACATCCCAACAACACTGCTAGAGGGGGTAGCGCTGTAATAATAAAGGACAATATCTGCCATCATGAAGAATACAGGCATGAAGAACAAGACATACAGGCTGTGGGTGTATGTGTCAAAACTAAACACAATTGTGTTACAATTTCTGCCATTTACTGTCCACCCAGGCATGCAATAAAAGAAGATACATATAGAGAATTCTTAACGAAATTGGGTAGCAGATTCATACTTGGGGGTGATTTTAATGCTAAAAACACTTACTGGGGATCTAGACTAACAAACACTAAAGGAAAGGCACTTCTAAAGGCTATTAAAGAGATGCATTGTGAGGTTTCATCAACAGGAAAGCCGACATACTGGCCAACAGATCCCAACAAGATACCGGACTTAATAGATTTTTTCGTATACAAAAATGTATCATCCAACTTCATGTACATAGAGGAAGGCTTCGATATGAGTTCAGATCACTCACCCATTATTTTGACCTTGTCAGAAAATATTATTCTGAAAGAAAACTATCCCTTTCTTATTAACAAAAACACTGACTGGGAGAGCTTCAAGTCTGACTTGGACGCTGTTGTTGAACTTAAGGTGGCACTTAAGACTCGAGAACAATTGGACGAAGACTTAAGAAAGTTTATAACAAACATCCAACAATGCGCATGGAATAATACACCCTTACAAAAAAAAAGGCCGAGAGGTAACCAGTACCCGATGGAGATAAGGAAGCTTATACTTCAAAAAAGGAAACAAAGGAAGAAATGGCAACAAACCAGGTGTCCACAAGAAAAAACATGTTTTAATAACCTTGCAAAGAGACTCAGAAGGGTAATCAAAAACTTCCAAGACGAAAATATGAAAACTTACTTAAGCCAGCTTACCAATGACCAAACAACAGACTATTCTCTCTGGAAAGCCACGAAGAGCCTAAAGAAGCCAACTATGCATATTGCTCCTATCAAAAAATCAGATGGATCTTGGGCTAGGAATAGTGAGCAAAAGGCAGCCGCTTTTGCGGATCATCTAGAAATTATTTTCCAACCAAATGAAGGGAGAGACGATTTTTTATCTTTGGAAAATCTATCTTGTGAAGAACTGGAAATAAAACTAGTAACGCCTAAAGAAGTACAAAGAGAAATCAAAATGCTTGACCGTAAGAAAACTCCGGGGTATGATCTTATCACTGGTGAATTATTAAAGAATCTACCTCGAAAGGCCATAGTAAAGCTTACCACACTCATAAACGCGGCATTTAGGCTTAAATACGTACCAGGTGTATGGAAAGTTGCTGAAGTCATTATGCTACCAAAGCCAGGAAAACCAGAACATGAAAGAACATCATACAGACCTATTTCCCTTTTACCAATAATGTCCAAACTATTTGAAAAGCTTTTTCTCAAAAGACTAAAGCCCATAATAGAAGAAAAAAAGTTGATCCCGGACTATCAATTTGGTTTTAGGGAAAAACACTCCACCTTAGACCAGGTACATAGAATAACGAAAATAATAGAAAATACTTTAGAAGAACGAAAAGTCTGCACTACTATCTTCTTAGACGTAGCGCAGGCGTTTGATAAAGTTTGGCATAAAGGTTTATTACATAAAATACGAGTTATGTTCCCAAAGCAATTTGCTGATATATTAGAGTCTTATCTTTCACAAAGAATGTTTAGAGTTCGTCAAGATGACGCGTACTCAGATCTAAAGAAAATTGAAGCTGGAGTGCCACAAGGTAGTGTCCTAGGCCCCGTTTTGTACTTACTTTATACCGCAGATATCCCAGAGTTAGAAAACAATACCATCGCTACATTTGCTGATGATACAGCTATAATGGCTACTGGAGGTACACATGCAGAAGCGGCAGAAAAGGTTCAAAAAGCAGTGAACACTATATTGAAATGGACACAAAAATGGCGAATTAAATTAAATGAGTCAAAGTCAGTTCACATTGACTTCACAAATAAAAGACCAAACTATAATCCGGTGTACATCAATGATAAAGTAATACCATATCAAAATACAGCAAAATATTTAGGTATGACATTAGATGCAAAGCTTCGCTGGAAAGCTCATGTCAAGAAGAAACGTGAAGAATTAGGGCTTCGCTATAAGAAGATGTACTGGTTACTTGGAAAACACTCTGCGTTATCAGTGCACAATAAACTACTGCTATATAAGCAAGTCCTAGTGCCAATATGGACTTACGGTATTCAGCTTTGGGGCTGTACCAAACAGAGCAATATCCAGATTATCCAACGTTTTCAAAATAAAGCACTTCGGAGTATCGTGAACGCTCCGTGGTATATAAGAAATGCAGACATACATCGGGACCTTAAAGTGGAACTAGTCGCATCTACCATTAAACGTTATGCAGAAGCTCACGAAAAAAGACTTCACCAACATGTGAACGTCGAGGCCATCCAGCTCCTCGACAACACGGACATAGTGAGAAGACTAAAACGGACAAAACCGTTTGAGTTAGTGTTTTAAATTAATTAGTGTCAATGTTAGTGCAGTGAGTGTAAATAACAATTATAAAGAACACAAGAACATAGTGTCTTCCCCTTAAATAGAGACAATAAGCAAAGTGTTAATGGACACATTCTTTATTTTACTCTACGTAGCAATTTAAGTCATATGAAAAATTACTTATTAGCCTTTATAATGGCTAGATCGTAATATTGTTGTAGCATCTTTATTTGAGAAGCTTCATAAAAAAAAAAAAAAAAAAAAAAAAAATGTTCTCATACCAGTATATAACGGCGACAGAGAAAAGAGGGGACTCTTCCATAATTATAGCTAATCGGAAGAGCTCCCAAACCTAGTTATAATTTGAATTCGCTTCTCAACTCAGTATAAAACATTGAAGCGAACTGTCAAGACAATGTTATTTTCTTGATATTTTTTGTTTAAACAATTTAGTTTTATTAATTTTAATTTTTATTCAAATATATTATATAAAAAATGAGGCCTTTGCCCAGCAGTGGGACACAGGGGGCTTATAATAAAAAAAAAAAAATTTAAGTTGACCTGTCCATGTGGGCCATGGGCTTCTAAGGAAATAAACGTTTTGACTTTGACTTTAATTTGTAATAATTATTGTCAATAATCATTTTGTATTTTTTGTAATGTAAATAGCTTAAGAATAATCAAGGGAATACCTTGATTATTCTTAAGCTAACATGGACAGGTCAACTTAAGCTTTCAGTTGACCTGTCCATGTATGCCATGTGCGTCTAAAGAAATAAATGTTTTGACTTTGACTTTCTTACAGCGCTCCGATGGTCCTTTGGTAAGAATGAAAAGTTTATAAAAAAAAATATAATTTTGGAAATTATAGATACAGAGTTTCTTTTTCTTTGAAGTTTTTAACCTTAAAAATAGGTAAATATATTATTATTTTGATGGGTTACTCCATCTTTATATCGTCACAGGGTGCACATTGATGTTGTTTGGCTTAAGAATTAAATAAATGTCCCCATTAATTATATTTTTACGCATGAGTTGTGGGGAAGAACAATTCTTTGATGATGATAATGTATTTGCCTTAATATTTTATATACCTTGTAGATAATCGTTTTATATCTAAAGTGCAGTCAAGTTACTTGTTTTATAGTTTTAAGTTAAAACATAATATGAAGGGTACTGTATTAAAACCCGATCAATGCAAATTTATCGTAAATACGTTTTTATAGCCAACAGACAAGAATCATGGATTCATAAGATGGAGGTTTCGTCTGTTCACGTCCGTAAGTGGTAACCCTCTGAATCCTTACACGTGACCTCCGGGTGGTGCTAAGAACAGTCTCTGGTGGTAGGCTTCGGCCGCGGCTTGTCACCACCCTCCAGGCTGGGCCAGTGCGTGAAGCGATTTTTTCGTGTTTCGTAATGTGGTCCGGAGAAGCCATCTACCTTCTAGGTCTTCATGCTCCTTCAGCATGCATCTTAGACCACATCGTCACTTTACATCAGATGAGATTGTGGTCAAATTAAGGCTTATCTAACACTAGCTGTGCCCTTCGGTGCTACCCGCGTAATAATGGATGAAGTACTCTTAACCAACAACATATTTATTTGAATAAAGATTTATATTATTATGTTGATATAACTTAAACAAATTATTTCGACCAAATTAGGTACCATAAAAACGGTTTTTGTGAGTTAATCTTAAAAGATAGACATATACTATCGCGGACTGTTTTTTAGATCATTAAAAGAGCTATTATTCTCTAATACATATATTTTGTGTATCTTGAACCGTTTTCACGGCGCACGCAACGGTAGGCTTCAAAGATGAACAATTTCTCCCGTTTTTTACACATTTACCACTATATCTTTGCTCCTATTGGTCGTAGCGTGATGTTATATAGCCTATAGCCTTCCTCGATAACTGGACTATCCAACACAAAAATAATTATTCAATTCGAACCAGCAGTTTCGGAGATTAGCGCGTTCAAACAAACAAACAAACTCTTCAGCTTTATATATTAGTATAGATAAAAAAAAAAAGAATTTTTTGCTCTTTTTAGTGATGTTTACAGTTAACGTAAACTAATTTTAGTGCTTTAACGGTGAAGGCAAATATCGTGCGGAAACCGGCATGTTCTGATAACTTTAAAAAAGTTTAATGGGCATGTGATATTCACTAACCCGCACTTGGCCAGCGTGGTGAATTAAGGCCTTATCTCTCTTGTCAAGAGAGAAGTCCCTGTGGCCCAGCAGTGGGGACGTTTATAATGTGATGATGATGATGATGAAATTAATTTTGCACACTTATCGTGTATTTTCACTGCACCCTCGATATACTACATCTACCATCGACAATTTTGTGATGTTGCAATAATAAAAAAATGGCGTGTCTAATTTTGGCAGTTGGTAACACTTTTTCACTTAACTCCGCTGTGAAAATTCAATCTACAATTTTGTGATGTTGCAATAATAAAAAATGGCGTGTCTCATTTTAGCAGTTGGTAACACTTTTTCACGGAACTCCGCCGTGAAAATTCACTCTTACCCAACTTTTTTTAAACGACTAAATAAACATTTGCTCTGTAACAGTTGATAGCAGTTTAAAAGAATAAAACCAGCCCGAAGCATTATGTTAACATCATTTTATTACGTTGAGTTTCACGAACAAGCTTTTGTTTTATAATCCGTTGTTTTAAAATATAACTCAAATGTTAAAAGTAAAGTAGTTTTGCTAGTTGTACGGAGTTGGTAGCTTTATTTATTCTATAGTTGTAAAACCCAGAGTGATCCGAGCCTTGCTTGGTATTTTTTCAATGAAACCTAGCTAGATGAATTTTTCAGCCCCAAAACTCCATTCATACAAAATTTCATAAAAATTGTTAAAGCTGTTTCCGAGATCAGCACATTAATTAACATTAAATAAGTACAGTCGACAGCAAGAGACAATGGTGAAATAGGGCCGCATTAAAATTAGTCAAAAGTCAAGGATTGTAGTTTGTTTGAACAAAGGAACAAATAGGAAAGTAATCATTTTTTTTGACCCATTAAACTTTAATTTAAATTTACACTAGTAAAACTTATTATATACGATATGTCACGCTAACGGATGTTTAAACCGTTTTTTTGATCACTTACTGTTGTTGACTGTACAATAATTAGATTAAGCAAGTATGTTCAAAAAAATGGAAGTAATTGTCTCATAAAAAAAATAAGTAAATCTTTGGAGGAGACTCAAAACAAAAATATTCAAATATTCAAAGTACAATGTTATCAAAAACCTTGGGTGCTCAACCTATCCCTGTTAAAGTCACTGTTGTGAAGTTTCGTACAAGTTAACAGTTACCCGGACTTTTGTTAATGATCATAACTTTTCCATGATCTCGTTGCGTATATTCTGCTCGCAATATTGCCAATATTCATTTTAATGTGAACTTTATGGCGTCCTACGAAGACTTGATATACGTTGACAATGAAAATTAGCTGACTGCTCGCATTCACACGTTTACTAGCAGGCTTTGCACGCACGCACCTATACATCATAATCACACCGCCATCGTAGGAAGTACTCAAAACCCCTGACTAGCGATACACTATAAGGATTGTAGGAAATCGATCTAGCTATTAAAAAAATATATCACTATAGTAACAGTTTTGAAGCCTTAATGTTTGTCAATGCAAGCCGTGTTGGCTAAGTGGGAGCACACTCGACTTTCATTCCGAAGGTCGTGGGTTCAAACCCCGCCACAAACCTCTGGGTTTTCTTTAAAAAAATGTATGTGCGCTTTTAAACACTTGCTTTAACGGTGAAGGCAAACATCTTAATGGAACCGGCATGTTCTGAGAAATTTTAAAGAGTTTGAAGGACGTGTGACATTCACCAACCCGCACTTGGCCAGCGTGGTGAATTAAGGCCTTATCTCTCTCGTCAAGAGAGAAGTCCCTGTGTCCCAGCAGTGGGAACGTTAATTAGGGTGATGATGTTTTTTTGACAATTTGATGTCTCTTGTTATTTTTTTGGTTATGGCTTATCTACGATCATTCGCCATCCAAAAGCAGATCGGGTGCGTGTTTAATGTCATGAAAGAGTCGCTCCTAACTAAACTAAAGCTACAAAAGTTAGTTATACTATATTTACCAGCTGGTTATATACTATATTAAACGTATACATATAATGTTAAAAACAGAGTTCGCCACAATATTATATCAGTTAGCGTTTTTACATATATGTATAAAATTCTAAATTTTATATTTAAGAAAAACCCCTGATTCCAATTTCTTAATTTCCTTAAAAGTTAAACACCATAATATTATGTAATCTGCACGCGAGGCGCTTTCATTTGATACCCCACTCGAGTATATTTGCAGATTTTCGGTTTTCCTTCCCCACTCTAACCCCCATAACTTTTAAACGGTACAATCGATTTTGATGAAACATGTCTAAGAACAATCGCTCACCTTTCATACAAAAAAAAACTAAATTGAAATCGCTCCATCCGTTCGACACAGACAGACAGACACGTCAAACTTACAACACTCCTCTTTTTTGGTCGGGGGTTAAAATGGATTAAGCGCAGCGATGCTTCTAGGGGAAGGGCAATTGACAAGTGCCGATGCGCTGAGCGCGGTTAGTACAAACTACCTTAATGCTAGTACCAGCTAGAACCAGTTAAAAGCTGTGACGGACTGCAGCAAACGACACTGATATATCGACGAGGAGTCCCTGCTGTGAATTTAGGGTTACATTTAACAATGGCTTGTGGTTTAAACTATAGGTTGAAGCTTGGTTTCAATTCATTTTGAAAATGATGTTTTAATCGCGTGAATTGTAATATTATTCATCAAATTCATCATCATCATCACCCTATTAACGTTCCCACTGCTGGGGCACAGGGACTTCTCTCTTGACGAGAGAGATTAGGCCTTAAATCACCACGCTGGCCAAGTGCAGGTTGGTGAATGTCACGATGTTGCCTTCACCGTTGAAGCACGCGTTTTAAAGCTCACATAATTTTTTCTAGGAGAAAAATCCAGAGGTGCGTGGCGGGGTTTTGAACCCACGACCTTCGGAATGAAATTCGAGGTTTGTTTTCTATTGTTTGAAACATCAAAGTCGGAGACAGACTTTCTACAGACTTGTAGACACCGGACTTCTAACTATTCAACAGAGTTTTGACATTTAATGATTTTTAATATGTGATAAACCTCTCAATTACAAATGTTTATGCAGAAGAAGATTAAGTCGCATCCGGAACCTTCAAAGAGTTATGGTAATAGATAAAAGGAGTTTAACTAAAGTTGTGGCATTAACTAAGTGTTACTATAAGTGTTACGATAGTTACTATAAGTGGGGGCTACTTCAATACAGTACCTAAAGGTACCTATATTCTCGATATGAAACGCAAAAATTGTTGGTAAGTGGACTAATTTAACCAATTTTTTATTTAATGTTTGTCTAAGTCCAAGGATGGTTTTTAATCGAATATGACATTTGAATAATTACCTGAATTAAATAAATTAAACTTAATTATAGGTTCTCTAACAATGAAATAATTACTCAAATCGGACCAGATAGTTCCTGTGATTAAAGCGTGTATAAACAAACAAATAAAAAAACTCTTCAGCTGAATTATATTAGAATTATTAGTACGAAGCAATTCATTGTTTACTGGGTGTTTAGTAAGTATAATAAAAATAAATCTATCTATGTATGTCTATTATAAAATATAAAAATAAAATAGTAAAAAATATAGTATGAAGCCACTTTTCCCCAATATCACAAACTAAGATATTATATCTAACAATGTGTCCTTGACATGATGTTCACTATATTGAATCAACTATCTGTCACCAAGCAAAGCTTGCAACTTGATCCGAATTTGCATAGAACATTAGTGGGAGTAGTTTACGACAACTAACGTGAAACTGAGCGCTGTTCTTGAATGTAAAACGGGCTGGGTGTATCGCAGTGTTCGGATACATATCTGTTGCTGTCCCGCTGAATCGATGGCATTGTGAACTGCATTTATCATTCAATTTGCGGTTTATTGCGGTTTAAACTGGTTTAGTTGGAGCGTTTTTTGTAAAAAGTATGAAATCGCGAGTAGTGTCAGTTTTAGCAATGTTGCTGGGGATTGCGAAATTAAATAAGAAGTAATTGAGTTTCTCAGAACATGCCGGTTTCCTCACGATGTTTGCCTTCACCGTTAAAGCACGTGTTTAAAGCGCACATAAATTTCTCAAGAAGAAAAATCCAGAGGTGCGTGGCGGGGTTTGAACCCACGACCTTCGGAATGAAAGACGAGTGTCCTCCCACTTAGCCAACACGGCTTTAAAAAGAGCTTGAAGGGCATGTGACATTCACCAACCCGCACTTGGCCAGCGTGGTGAATTAAGGCCTAATCTCTCTCGTCAAAGAGAGAAGTCCCTGTGTCCCAGCAGTGGGAACGTTAATAGGGTGATGATGATGATGAATTGAGTTTAGTTCTCGCGAGTATATTGCTAGAACTTAGACTCTTAATTATTGAGACATACGACTATGTCGATGTAGTATTGTATAAATCATCATTATCAATAGTCGTAGAAAATAACTGCTGGAAATAGGCACAGGCTGGAAGCGGCTTTTGCCTTTACCAAGCTATAGGTATCTATAGCTTGCCGATAAGTCTCCACACGCGAACTCTTCAGAGTGCCGAGTTGGAGTTCCACAAACGTTTTCGAATGACTTTACTATCTCGTTAATCGAGCTAACGAAATTCGAATCGAAAAGCAATGGCATGCAAGTGCGAGTGCCTATCGACAAAAACTATACGAAAGCGTTCACTCACCGTGAGCATAGTTAAATATTTTTGTTAGGGTGGTAGCATGACGTCATCAAATCACTAACCGGCCAAATTCAGAATGATATTTTTACTAGTATTTTGTCTAGAAGCAGCTGTCTATCAAAAATGTTATGATTATTCTGTGTTTTGTTTACGTTTGAAATGAAAACTTTCGTTCGAGTAGGAAGAAGTGGCCGGCCGATAAATTAATAATAAATTGAAAATATGAGTTAAACAGTCTAAAAATGAAGACAAGTTCATGGAGCAGTGAGTGTTTGATAATTTATTTGATGTTTAGATCTATTTATGTGAAGTTGTTTCATCGACGAAGAAAAAACTAAGTTTATTGTTGTTTCTAGGCATGGAGACCTCAGACATTGGGATGAACCTGGGCCATCAACATCATATGTTGCCCCAGTCCTAAGCCCCAGTCAAAGAATTACTGTAACAACCCCAGTTCACAATATTGTCACAATATTGGATTTGTTTTTGAGATTTATTTCACAATATTGGAAGCACTGGAAGGTAAGACTTAACTTTTCTAAGGATAACATAATTATAATGTTAATAAGATTATAATAACATTAATGTATTTTTACAGATGCCCATGCACTCTCTCCTATAAGGCTCTGTGAGAGCAATCTGATCCGGCCTGAGCCTGCTTGCTTTGGGCAAACACCACCTTGCCATGCAAGAATTCCTTGAAGAATTTTGAGGCTAGCACAAAATTTTCTACAAGCTGAAGAGTTTTGGAGAAAGTTTATAATAGAGTAACATAAGCTTGAGGAGAGAGCAAAATATGATTAGGGAGATGGAAGCGCAGAGCCAGAGATTGGCAAGCAATAGGAATAAGAGTTTAAGATAAGTTAGTTAATAGACTCTGTAATGATTAGTTTATATTTTTGTAAATATAAGTATATTAGTTTATAAATTTAACTTGTCAATTCTGACTGTCTAATTAGGTAAAAAAATAAAGTTCATCTTATATAATTTTGTTTATTTATTCATTGTCACAATACAATATCCTTAACCTTATAATCCTAAGCACACTTCTATAAATAGCAATGGTACATTAACACAATATATCACTGAGAACTACATACATATATATATCACACTATTTATCAGTCTTCTTACTAAAATTGGTCCGCTGGTAGCTCCAGCTCCTTCCACATAGTCATTGTAACCCAGTTCACTATTTAAGTTTCCTGGAACAAGATATGATTAATTGTAACATAAATAGGTATTTTGTTATAATATCATATGAAATATTTTCCTTAACTAGACCCACCTAAATCTTACTCGGACACCGAGTAAGATTTAGATCAATGCCAAGATTGATAACTATGTTATGCAATACTGAGTATGCTATAATAATAAAAGCATATTTGAGTGGCTTGAAGTGGATGGAGTGAACTCCATCCTTGTCTAAGCACTACCATCTGATTTTCAGCATTTGAAAATGTATTTTCTATTATTACTCTAGCCCTCATTTGCTTGTTATTATAATTGGCCTCTGGTGTACCAGTATTTGCATCTAAAATTGGAGTCATTAGCCTGGGCGCTGAGGGTATCCAGAGTCTCCTAAAAAATAAATAATTATGTAAAAGATAGGAATAGTGAAAGGGATCAAAACATAATGCATTTTAATAAATCAAGTACCTACCTAAAGATACTTTACCTATATAGAAGCCAGACCATTTCTCTATTTTGGTGCAGAGATTGAATTTATGTATTCAAGTCACTGTTTTCCCATACAAAGAATCATGCTTTGCACCTCCAAACTTAGGGTTAACATTTAAAATGTAGTATTGATCATCACATTACTTGAAAAAAATTTCATTGCATTGTTTTGCTACTCAAATTGGCTTTTGTATGAACCAGAAGCAAAAAAGAAGAGAGCCGTGAACACCTGCGAAGAACAAATTAATTAGGTGTCGAAACTATAGCTACTTTTTAATATTTTAATTAATAAATAACAAAAAGTACATAATATAAGTTCCAACAAAACGAGTTGAGAGGACCTTAAATTCGTCAATTGTTTAATTCTCTGCACAAAAACTTAAAAGCTGTCTTTGTAAGACGATATCCAAGCGAAAAAGTAACGTCCGGCCATAATTTATTTGTAAATATTAATGATTTTACTGAATAACTTTGCACTCTCACCTTCTACTCACTGAGAAATTCTAAGTGAATGCTAGACGAATACTTTTTCGAGCGCGTTTACTATTCGAATGTCAAAAATGGTAACACGAACTCGGGAAATTTTTCAAACAACCAATCAAATGCGTTAACGTTCTCACTTTCGAACGTGAGCGTAAACGAGTCGACGATCGACGGTCGATAGTGAATCTCAAACTAGCAAATTATGTTTCTCAAGTTTGCCACAAGAGGCGCTGTTTCGATCCCATACAAATTATAGTTAACGTTCTCACGATCGAGAAAGTTAACTACAATTTGTAAACTTAGACTCGGCACTCAGCCCTGAGTTAGGGCTGAACAGTAACAAAATTAAAAAAATAGAAAGTAAAAGTAGTAGTAGAAGTCGGAGCGTAAAACAGGTGTTTTACGTTATATTTACATAGTTTGATTGATTATGGTGATCTAAGAAATGCTACAGTATTTTGTCATATATTTTTATATTTTTTTCATATTTTTTTTTTAATTTTTTGGCAAAACATACAAAAATTGGTTGTTTCCTAAATGTAAGCTTAAATTTTTTTTGTAACAGGTGTGTAGCTAGTTTTATTTTCAGACGGTCAAAAGCTTTTAAAAAAGCCTTTAAACGTAATCGGGAGATTTTTATTCCGGAAAAATACAAACAAATACAAATTTATAATATTAGCTCGGCTGTATGCAACGTTGATGGTAAAATATAAACCCACTTTCCATTGTGAGCAGTATTGAGCCTAGAGTATTACCCATTTATAGATATCTACATAAATGTATAAAGTCACAGCCACGTTATACAGCTAGGACAGTCCTTTCACAAAAATCAGTTTCAGTCGAAATACTACATAACTTCTATATCAGTTTCTTCTAAACTTAAAAATGTTTACAAAATACAAAAAATACAAATAATTAGTTTATTTTATTTTATATATTTAGTTTAATAAAGAATATCCACCTAAAATCTATTTAAAGGTTGCTGGAAGAAATTTTTATCCTCGATTTATCGCTTATATCGATAAGACCGCCGAGTTTACTAGTAGTACCATTATACTGTTTTTTATTTTTGTAATTTAGGTCGTTAGAAATGGTGTGTATAAAGTTGTATTATGTTATGTTTCTGTACGAATTTCTAAGATATCTATTGGATTGATTCTTATAACATTGAAATTGAAATAACATGCAAGCCACACCGTTCATAACATAAACATTGAAAAACAAACGTAAAATTTACGAATAAGGAACAATATTTTTTTTTTGAAGTTGTACAAAATACGGTTTTGCCTATACTTGCACACATCCTTGCACACACCGATCCTTTTTATTCAAATTAAATATGTAATAAACCACGTATACATACATGTAATGATGTATGTCACAAGAATGGACAAAGAAATAAGTAGAGGCAGTTTGAAAGTTGCACCAGTTAGTTGGAATTGGTAGCGAAGTGCCGATTTTCGCTCTCTGCCAACTTTCCATTACAAGCATTAGCGAAGCGCCGAAATTTTTGCTTATTTCTTTGCAATTCATAAAGGGATAATACATTTGCGTGGAATGGACTTGTCACGGAAATAATTAGGATAGATATGTATTACGAAGTAAGATAAATAAAAGATATGTAGAAGAGTCGGTTCTAGAAAGAAATCGTGGTTGCGCAGCATCAGGGAATGGTCCAGTTCAGCGATTTCCATTAAACTATTTTGCCACTCTCAAAATAAAGCAAAGTATGTAAGGTGACGCAATTGGCGAAGATTTGCTCTAGACACAGGCGAGCGCGGGAATAAAACCTGGAAATCGGGTTCAATTCCCGCCAAGGGACCAAGTGCTTGTATGTTCTGCAAGCACTTTCTCTTTGGTCTGGGAGTCCAAAATAAATTAAAAATATATGTTTGCCAATTATATTAAGTGATAAACTTGTCTAGTACCCGTAACACAAGCTTAGAGCTTATCTCGAGGCTAAATACTGTTGTGTGTTTAGTCCGCAAAAAATAGTATTTATTTATTTATTATTACCTGTAATTAACCTTCTTTAGTTGGAGAGGCACCATAATATTTAAAGAAGATGGCAATGGAACAAAATGCATGTTTTGTCGATCTACACAATGTTGAAATTAATGTAAGAATGTAGAAAAAATTAAGGCAAGAAATGTTGATGATCTTAGTAAAGCGATCCAGCTGCTTAAAAGTTAAGCTATGTTAAATAGCACTCGAGAATGGAATACGGTCCCATTAAGTGCTAACGTTAGATAGCCAAGTATTTTTATGGCAGTTTTTCGTTCGACCAGTTACGCCAGCAATAAAAGTGCATTTATTGAGATATCAGAAAATACTCATAGTTTTCTACTGTTGTTGTTTCCGTGGGCAAAATAAAGTTGTTTTTATTCTGAGTTTTTCAAAGGTTTACATTTTCGCATATAAGTTACACTTAAGATTAAATACAACCCCATCACTAGACCCTCCTTTAGCATTGGTGCTCTATGGGAAATAGCTTTGGTGCTAATCAGTGGGGAGCCCTGCGGCTTGGGAGGAATACTTCATCATAAGCAATATGTATTTTGTAAATATAGCATCTTGAAATTTTGAATGGATTCTCAATCAAATGCTTATTATGATTATAATTTTTTAACTCAATAAAATATTTATTAAAGTTTTTTTTTATCCGTACTCCAACGTGCGCGAGGCAGCGGCAACGGCATCCTGAAGATGATTGTTGCACGGACAGACTGCCCAATTCAAAACCGGTGGATGCGGGTGCTGATGGGCTCCATCTGATCTGATGTAAATTTTTAATTTTTAATCTTATAATCTCATTTTTATTATATAATATTAATTCAATTTTAAATTTAGTTTGACATTTTGTGATATTGATATTGTGATTTAATTTGTTTAATTTTAATAATCTATATTTAATCTATGAATGTTTAATTTTTATGTTTATTTTTAAGTTTTGTGTATTTTGAATTTTTATATGGATTTAATCTAATCTGAAATAAACGAATAATAATAATAATAATAATTTATGCATTTGTCAGTGTTTCCGCGCTACTAAAAAAAAGGAACAATAAACTTCCAATGACGTTTTTTCATTTCTTACCCGGCTTTTGCAGCGGTTATTTTTATAATCGACCTTTTTAGCATACATTAACATATAATTGGTAAAACATCAAAGCATTAATAATACGTAGGCAAATCTAATAAATGTTTAACAATTTATAGTAATGATTTTCAATTTTTAACCACCGATCAAAAAAGAGGGGTGTTATAAGTTTGACGTGTCTGTCTGTCTGTCTGTCTGTCTGTTCCATCATAGCTCCCGAACGGATCGAGCGATTTCAATTTAGTTTTTTGAAGTGAAACTTCTATAGAATCGTAGTGATTTCAAACCGGATGCAAAAAGATGAAACGGAAATGATGTAAGAGACACAAATACAATGCTTTATTTAAATTTCTTTGCGCGATACTTCGTAGTCTCAACTACGAAGTATCGCGCAAAGAGGTATTGCTGTATTTTATTTATATTATTTTGTAACATACTTTATGTAATACGCTTTATTGAAGTAATATAAATAATCCGAATAATTACAGATATATGTTTGTTTCTCTTAACAATTTAGCAGATGCGTTCATTTACCCTTTTTTTCTATTCGATATATATCATAATTATAGTTCATAAGTAGTAGACTCCAATCGTGCGTCGTAGCTGACACACACACACTTTTTTTTTATTCTTCTTATTATTCTTTCGTCGATTTACTGAAGTTTCACTTCTATCGTGTGTGAATCGCACACACACCTTTTTTTTTTTTTGTATGAAAGGTGAGTTTGGCCCAGGTGTTCTTAGACATGTTTCATGAAAATCGGTTGAGCCGTTTAAAAGTTATGGGGGTGAGAGTGGGGAAGGAAAACAGAAAATCTGCAAATATACTAGTGTGGGGTATCAAATGAAAGCGTATATTATGTAATGTGGAGCGCATCGCGTCCACATTACATAATATTATGTTGTTTTACATTAAAGGAAATGAAGGCAATGGATTCGGGGGCTTTTCTTAAATTTTAAATTTAGATTTATATTAGATTATGTTTAACTTATAACTGCATCCCATTCTCATTCATCAAAAAGTGATGCGTTTGCAATTTTTACCTGCATTTACTTAATTATTTTGTGGGCATTTTACATACTACGTTTTATGAACTCCAATTTAATAAAAAAAAAAAATTTAACTTGCGATGTGAGTTTTATCACTTATTAAAAATCATTAAACACCAATTTAACTTGTCTGAAAAATCACAATGATTGTCTTTTTAAATTTTAAATTGTACCTCTTATTTCTATTTTATACAAAACAGTTGTTAAAATTCTTCAAAGCAAGTATCTCTCTGGCTGCCAAACAAATACTGGTCAATGACGGGGAATACATTCACCCAGTGCCAAAATGTTTTCGTAAAACCCTCTCAGAATCCAAATAGATCTCAATGCTGCACCACAGATCCCGTTTTCTGAACACGTACTATTGAAAACTCAAGATCTACAACAACCCAGAACTGAACTCCACTCTTAAATCAACTACACAGGGTTCAAAATCAAGTGGCTGTTATAAATGCAGTATACTCACAGCTACATGGAGAGAGAAATTCAGTCGTATTAGCAGCAGTCAAAGTCCAAATTCGATTGTTGTGGTTTCAGATCTTGCAAGATCACATTCTTATAGTTGTATCAGACAGATGCATGTCGTCGAATTTCATTGCTGTTCGGAATTGTGGTTTGTGCACAGATAATTTTGTTTCGCACGAGATGTTTTATTTGATGTTCAGATTTTTTAGACGGATTTTGTGCACATTTGTTAGTGATTTTCAGTTATACATACGTACGGAAAGGAACCATTAGCTACATTGTTGATCTCTTCTTTGCTTTGGGCATTATAGCGAGCCCGTGTAATGCTATAATCGTTTTTTCCACAATAAATAATTGGTTTTTACTGAATTAATTAAATCTTTTGTTAAAAACTAATGAAAAGATTTTTTTAAGTGATGAGTTTAATGAAAGCACATTGAGTAAGTTCTAAAACTGCGTGCAACATAAAAATATTACTTAGGTTATCCACGGTCCGGGACCGAAATATATTCTTTAGACACAAACAGACAACAAACAGCTATCGAAATATATTCTATATCTACCTTCCAAATGGATGTCGCTTGCAGATTTTTGAATAACCATATTTCCATGTAAACCAATCTGATACGATAAAAACCAAGGCAAGTCAACACATATTTTTCGAATAAATTTGTAAAAAACAATTTTTTACATGGAAGGACTTTACACGAAACCTTCACTTTGAGTTTATTGTTTCTATAAACAAACAATATTTCCCACGTAGTCAAACAACCATATTACTGGAGAAATGTTAAAATGAATTTGTTTCATTCGTTCGTAATATTTCGTTATTTTATGAATTTCCTTTTTATTTATCAAATGTAACGACAGAACGTGCTTCGCTCGTCCTCTCACAGATTATACAAAATATCTTTGTTTAACGTGTACCAGTGTTGATACACAAGGGATTATTATGGACGGATTAAACGTTTATCAAGATAGTGGTTGGTTTATCATGAATATGGAATGAGCTTATATAGGAATAAGTTGACAGTAAAACTGTTTAACACCGAGATTTATATAACGGATAAATGGTGGCGTCACTTCGTTTCTCCCGTTATTTTTATCAAATACTTAAAATTTAATACCATAAAAGTGCATTTAAAATATGTAATCTTAATAAATAGTCGGTTGAAGGCAAATCATCGTGAGGAAACCGGCATGTAGTTGTAGTTACACAGATCCCCATCAAGGTTGAGTTCGTGCGATTCATTTCGATGAGTAGGTACATTATTTTGTGACTGTTTTATGTGCATAATACCTAATAGATTATTTTTAGAAGTTAAGAATTGCAAATGGTTAAGGGCTTGTTTAAAATCTCCGAGTTAATTAGTCAATGGGTACAATTTTAAGCTTCATAACGTCATTTTAGCTTGTATGACGTCATTATAAAAGCTATTCACAAAGTGTGCCTTTAAACAATATTTTCTATAAGTGTGAATTAGCAATATGATAAAGTGATATGGTTATAATTTTAAATTGCCATGACCGGTATAAGTTATTTATTAATCTGTGGTGTCAAAATTTATACAATATTATTTAATATTAAATCATTATTATTTCTTAATAATTATTTCATTCTATTTTAACTTAGTTAAACTTAGGGCTTTATTAAATCCATAGAAAATGAATCCAGCCTGATTAAGATGTACCAACTGACATTTGACTTATCAAAGCTCAGGCCTTATGTAATGGTCATGGTACTTGGGTTTATCTAAAAGGTAAGTAAGTTATCAAAAGCCATAGAACTATAGCAAGAGCAAACAATAAAAGTTGTGAACCGAGTCCAAACTATGATCCGGCATAACAAGGGTAAAGCCAGGTTAGTAGCTTTGAAAACGCTTGAATACGACCTTCGGCGGTGCCCGACTTTGGAACCCAGTTTTGGAACACGTTGTATATATCATTGTTACGTACAGCATGTGTCGCTAACTCGTAACACTCTTACAGTAGTGGTTTGTATGCAGAATGGTAACGAGTGGTGCTAAGAACAGTCTCTGGTGGTAGGCTTCGGCCGCGGCTTGTCACCACCCTCCGGGCTGGGCCAGTGCGTGAAGCGATTTTTTCGTGTTTCGTAATGTGGCCCGGAGAAGCCACCTTCTAGGTCTTCATGTCCCATCTTAGACCACATCGTCACTTTACATCAGGTGAGATTGTGGTCAAATAAAGGCTTATCGATCATAAAAAAAAAAAAAAAAAAAAAAAAGAGTTAGCGACGCTTACTGTACGTTCCTTTTAAGAAGAAAAAGAGAGGTGTTATAAGTTTGACGTGTCTGTCTCTGTGTATGTGGCATCGTAGCTCCCGAACGGATGCAGTGATTTCAAAATAGTTTTTTATAAGACATAACTTTGGCCCAATTTTTATTAGACATTTTTGATTAAAATCAGTTGAGCTGTTTGAAAGTTATGGGGGGTGAAAGTGAGGAAGAAGAACCGAATGTGTGTAAATATACTCGATTGGGGTATGAAATGAAAGCGCATCTCGTGAACATTACAAAGTAATATGATTTTTTTATTGGAAATGGAACTAGGATTGTTAGAATCAGGTATATTTTAAATTTATATTTATCTATGGATTAACTCATGCAGTCTGCGACGCTTGCATAGGGATTAGTTAGTGTCGGTAGTTATTGATAAATGATAACCTTAGTCTATCTAAGAACTCTTTGTGAAGAAGAAATAAAAATAATATTTTAGTATTATAATGAATTAAATTTATTGATACGAAATATTTTTTCTGGATTTCCTGTTATTCCCCTGAGTCAGGGCCAGACTGGTGCTCGGAGGCTACGCACAAAACAAACGGGAATCCACAGTGATAAATCAAAAACTTTAAATGGCCTGGATTTAGGTCTGTGCGGCCCAAACGTGACATTACATTTAGAGTTCCTCGATATATTAACTAATTTTGTGAGATAAATATTTTATGTAGAATTAAGAAACTTATTGCTCAGCACCCTTAAATAAAAATAAAACTAAATAAAAGAATAAATCCGTCTATTAAATTATTATAATAATATAAAAAATATTAATTTTCATGAAATAAATGTTTCATGAAAATTAATATTTTGTCCAGCCATGTGGCGCCTCAAATAGGCATACAAATATTAATGATTAAAGTGCTATATTTACCACATCTTAATCAATGCATGCATGGGAATGGGAATGTCAAGAATAAGTTAGGTCTTATAATAATTAATTAAAACAATGTCAGAATTTATAATTTAAATATTCATCTAGTGAGTAAAAACATAGGTCAATGAGTAAATTTAACAACTTTAATATGAAATAGTTTTTCTTTAGTTTAAAAAAAAATAAAAACGTTTTTTAACCTACCAAACCAATTATTTCATCGACCGTAAGCCCGCACTCATGAACAGGTCATTCTATCCATCATGTTGGGTCGAGCCTGCGCTTACAGATGCCTGGCCAATATTATACCATTCAAGAACATTACTAAAATAAAAAAAAAGTTCAAAAATTAATAAAAATAGCTTCTTAGAAACTATGCAAAATACGTTTCAAAGCTTGTAAGAAAATATATTATACGGAACACCTCTCTCGAGTATAAACTCAAACGCTCGCGTGATTTGAATGCGTATCCCACAAGTTTGCTTTGACAAGGTGTTATTTACACACCAATCGCTGAAGTTGCCCAGGATTCGAGCGGAGTTTTGAATCTTATAGGTATTTCTAAAGGCTTTTCATCTGGTTACAAGTGGATATTGTTCAGATACCTCGAAAAACCTTTGGATTTTTTTCTATCACTTTAACTTTTTTTTTGTTTTGATTTTATATCGTATGGTTCATATTGAGACGTGTTCTGTGTTCCTATTCATGAAGACCTTTAATTGGCTTCTTATCCTATTTTTAACCCCCGACCAAAAAAGAGGGGGTGTTATAAGTTTGACGTGTCTGTTTGTCTGTGTGTCTGTCTGTCTGTCATCATTGCTCCAGAACGGATGGAGCGATTTTAATTTAGTTTTGGATGAAAGGTGAGTCTGGCGCGAGTTTTGAAGTTTCATGAAAATTGGTTGTGCCGTTTAAAAGTTGCAAATATACTCAAATGGGGTATCAAATCAAAGCGCATCGTGTGCACATTACAAAATATTATGGTGTTTTACTTTTAAGGAAATTAAGGAATTGGAATCGGGGGTTTTTCTTAGATTTTAAATTTCGATTTTAAATTCATTGTTATAAGCTGTTGGGTTCGTCCATGTAAATAAATAAATAAAATTGTTAATCTTCGGTTTGGGAGTCATTGTTTAGTCTACCGTATTTGTTTTGGTAATTTTACTAATGTATTATTTTAGTGCAATTTATTTTCCTATTGATCCCTGGTTTCAATAAAACAAAACGTTCGTTTTTATGTTTAACTATTCACTAGTTGTATAAGAAACATGGATTAGTTCTTAGGCTTTGAAATAAGGTCACTTTTTTAAATGCAGATAACATAAAATCATTAATAAACGAATTTCAATAATATTGCAAAATTAAGAATAACATAATTTTCAAATTATCCCATTCAGAGGAGGGTGGGATCCCCAAGTGTATATTTTTTTGTCGATAAAATTAAGACAACACCATAGTAAAATATCGAAAATCCGATCTTAAACATTCTTTATATTGTTTACATTGCATTATTGGCTCTGATTAAATATTGATAATTTATAATTATTGACTGTGTAAAATTTAATATTGTATATTAAATTTAATATTGTATATTAAATTTTAATGTGTGAATATTTAGGTGCCTGATAATGTTGTAGCCCCGAAAGGAAGACCTGATACATAATAATAGATATAAGAGCAATGTATCCATTACCACCTAGTTGGACAGCAATCAAAATTTCAATTAATTTCGGTAAATATTTAAAAAAACGTTATACATACAAACCTACTACAACATTTCGTAAGTCCTCTTCCAGTCAAGGGTCTCATTAGTTGTAATACCAACCACGCATAAACTCCCTACTTATACAAATGCTCATTTTTATATTCACAATCGCACTTGAGAAAGAGCTTTACATTCTGAACCCTTTTCCATATTTATGTGGAGTATAAAAAGTTTATGAATGTACCACGCATTACCATTTAGCGTTAAATGCGAAATATGTTTGTTTTTTAAGAGAGATTCAAGAGCGCGGCTCTAGGCATTCGTATGATGAATTCGATCCCAGTCACCTCTACGATGTGCGCAATCAATGCAAAATAATTAAGTCTCAATTCGATATTAAATCAAGATAATTATGAGCATATTTTTGCCATAAATAAATTACTTGAATTATTATGAGCTTTGAGCCGCTCGGCCGGCTCAGGTGATAATTTGTATGCGGCAGCAGGGCATGTTGATGTGTTATCGACGCGCTCGAAAAGCGAAATAGATTTTAAGTAGTAGGGTTAGTAAGGTACCATTTTTTATATATATTTTTAAAATAATTTAGTTTATCAATAATTTTTGTTAAGTTTAAGTTATCGAGTAATGAAAATTTTATTCTAAACAAACCCCTAAGGGTTTTCATAGTGTTTTATTATAATATGTGTTAATGGAAACTTTAAATTTTGAATAAATAATAAAATTAATAATATAAGTTAGATAATAAATCAGCATTTTAGTAGACTTGGCCCCTCGAACGGGCCCTTCAGAACCAGTCTCTAATATGAAGGTCAAGGTCTCATTGTTGACATCCGTCTGTCTGTTAGTCTAAAGACCCTTCTTCTACGAGGAGGTATCAAACTGTAATTCATAGCAAATACAAAAGTCCGCTGTCCCTTATACCGTTAAAAAAATTAAACTTCGTATACAACACAATCAAAAGATATAGTGATATTATATACCGCATATTTTGAAACTCGCTACTCGCTACAAAATAAAAACCACATTGTACCTTGAACTCAGAATCTAAAAAATGGCGATTCTCATAGAAACGTGAAATTACACATGTAATTTTACGTGCTGGGCCAGTGCGTGAAGCGATTTTTTCGTGTTTCGTAATGTGGTCCGGAGAAGCCATCTTCTAGGCCTCCATGCTCCATCTTAGACCACATCGTCACTTTACATCAGGTGAGATTGTGGTCAAATGAAAGCTTTACAAGCATAAAAAAAATTGATATAATAAAAGTATTATGTAAACAAGACCAAATTCAAAAATACATTTATTTAAAATAAAAAATTGTCTTGTGCTTTTCGATAAGTTACATTGAGAAGAATCACACGAGCCCAGAACGATGGGGTTACGTCATTTTTTATTAGTAGTAGGTAGTAGGGCTTCAGCTCTATCTCAACATCATATTGACTGTACCATAGAATAATAAATTACGACTGTACTGTTGAGAGACGCAATGGCCTTCAACTGAGTAAATTTTTTTTTCACTTCATAATTTTATTTAACTCGTCACTGGCAAATAGTCGCTTTAAGCGCAAAGTCCAATTACAAGAAACAGAACTGAACTGACTGTACTGTCATGCGATTGACATGAGAAGTGTGTCGAATTAAACTTTTAAGATAAGTATCCATACCTCGAGTTGCCACTTACGAGTGTTCTAAATTACAACATGTTGTAATCCCATGCATTTCACAAATTTTTACAAATAAAATGTTATTTTTAACTGACAAATGTATGGGATTAAAGGGCCCATTCGATTTACGCAATATAAAATTAAGTTTTACAAAACCATTAATTTATTAAAATGTTTTCGTAATCATAGATGATCCTATGGCCTACTACACCATAGTTAAACCGCAATATCGTCATATAGGTAACAAATAATCGTTAATAAACTCTGCGTACAATAGGTATAGGTACTTACCTATTATACGTAGAGTTAAGTTTTTCTTGCACGTGCAAAACCGGAAAGGACCAGAGCTAGTAATATGTTTACGAGTATAAACGAAACAAGTACAAGTACTCAGCCGCGTTTGTGTCTAATTTCGCAATAAACTCAAAAACTACTGAATGGATCTTTCAGGTATTCAGCAATATTATAGCGATTCATGAGAAAGGTTTTTGCTTCCGTGAAAAACCGGAGCGGGCCAGCTAGTAATGTATACCTAATTAACACCAATTCAAGGTACAACATTTTTGTTTTACAGATCTTAGAAACGTCACAAATTGTACACAAACATTTTGAATATACACTTATAAATAAATGGGATATACCGATAAATTTATCATGTCTGGTCGCTTCGCTTTTTTAACACTAGAGTAAAGAAGCGATACAAAACCCTAGCTCAAATTTTGTTCCGGTATTGTACGATAATTATCAGTTAGTCATTTTTTAGCAGAGATATTTGTTGGAGCAGATTCCGAGTCCGAGTTCGAGGTCACTAGGTTTCACTTAGACCTTCGAACTGAATAATAGAAAAACCTTCGGGCAATCTCTTAAGGCTGTCATCGGAACTATCAATAGATAATCTTGAATTAATAGTGCCTGTAACGAGGCGATGAATCACAAAGTTTCGACGTGTATGCGGGGTCGGGATTCTGCTAGAAACTTACTTTTACTTCCATTTTGTGGTTTTATTTTTGTTGGCTCTGGATGTGATTGATTTTTTTGTTTGTTGCCGCGAAACTTTTTTATCCGTGAACTTATATATACGATTCTTTCTTATAATATTGCAAATTTGTTCCAATCAAATTTTATAATGATCGATTCAGTATTTCTCGAAGTATTTATATGTTAGTTCTAGATAATCTATATAACCGTTCGACCAATTTTGATAGTACAGTGACTAGTTGATGTTATTAGATGTTATTTGGACTACTTTCTTTCGAATGAAAACAACATTAAATACCCGTATGAAATAAACATAAAAGTTTTTTTTGTTAAGGTAATTATAATAACTATCGGTGCCCCGCGGCATTGCCTGCGAATGTCTAGTTATTATAAAATTATCAATTGAAAATTTGATCCAAATTATTGAAAAACCTTTGGGTAATACTCCCATCAGAACTATCGATGGATTAAGTCCTAAATTAATAGTTCCCGTAACGAGGCAATAAGTCACAAAGTTAAGAAGTTTAAGCGGAAACATACAGTTAATTTCATATTGGGGTTAAAATTCTATTAATCTAGAAAATAAATGGTTACGTCCCTACTTTTTTCCGTAAACCTATTTTGATGATGAAAATGATTGCTTGTACATTCGCACCATTCAAATTTTTAAACTATCGTTTCAGTGGCTTTCGAGCTTCATTAAACTCATTGTAAGATAAGATTACATAAAAAACTTTTATTTTGCCATTTACAATTAAAACACATATTACAAACATTTGCGGAAAAATTAAGACTATAAATGACAAAAACGGCGACCACTCAGCATTTGCTAAGACAGTACAGTCTGATAGTTCTAGCGAATCGTTGCACCAATATAAAAGATACTGCTAATGTATAAATTTTAACAGGTAGCAGTTTAAATAAAGTAATTTATACTACTTTTTCCTAAGAAAATCTCAAGTATAAATTGGAAAATCTGTATAATGCTGGCAATGCCGCGGGGCGCCGAAAGCTATGATTAAACTTTCTCTTGAAACTTCGGTCTGAATAATAGAAAAAAACCTTTGGGTAATCCTCTTAGGACTGTCATCAGAACTATCGATAAATACGTCCTGCTTTAATAGTTCTCGTAACGAGGCAATAAATCACAAAGTTTTGCCGTCTATGCGGGGACTTCGCTGACGGGAATCTGCATAAAACTTTATTTTATCTTAATTTTTGTTGTTTTTTTTGGGTTTGAATTGATTATTTTCTTATTTAAGTCCATAATGATTTCGTGGGAAATAATAGTAGGTTATTATGCTCGATAAGCCTTCATTTACCACAATCTCACCTGATGTAAAGTGACGATATGGTCTAAGATGGGACATGATTATGATTACCTAAAAGGTAGAAGATAGAAGGCTACTCCCGAACACATAACGAAACACGAAAAAAAAGATGTATGTTTCGTTAGAGCTATAAAAACATGATATTATTATTAAACTTATTAACATGTAAATTTCCTAAATATTTTAAGCCTTTTATATCCAGATTATTATAATAATGACTACTTGAAGGAAATTAAACATGGTTGATTTATGATCTCAGATTGACTTTTTATTCTGATTTTATAAAGTACCTACTTCACTTAATTAATATAATAAATTAAAAGCCGTCACTTCTTTTATCTGTTTGAATGTTTATTTATAAATTGAGCTTACCACGGAAGAACTTCAATCATAATTAAAAACTTAAATATTTAATAAATAAATAATAATTAGGTACATTGTGATCTGTAACTTATGGGTACTTACATCAGACATTTAAATAAAACATTACAATACTTGGCAAGGCAAAATACTTCAGTTTAGAATATATAATGTCTGGTAGAGATCGCTCTTGAGCGATAAGACCGCCAATTGTCGCATAGTTTTAAGAAAATTATTGTTATGTTTGTGTTATAATTGTGTGCGCAATAAAAAAATATTATCTTATCTTATTATCTTATAAAGTAAAGTTAATGTTAACAAACTAAATTTGTTTATCTTTGTTTGAAATATTTAACAAAGAACGTAAAATGTTTGCGATGGTATACCTAATCTCAAAAGTTAAACGGGACTTCAATGTCGTTTAAAGCAATAAATAGAGTGATTCACTTGGAAGATTTATTTTGTATTTACAATTTGCACCCAAGCGAAGTCTGAGCGGACTGCTAGTTATTAACTTTTACTTGAAAACCTAGTTGTCATTTAGACATTCGATCTGAATTATAGAAAAACCTTCGTGCAATCTCTTAAGGCTGTCATCAGAACTATAAGTAGATAAGCTTGAATGAATAGTGCCTGTAACGAGGCGATGAATAACAAAGTTTTGACGTCTATGCAGGGTGGGAGCTGGCAGAATTCTGAACGTAACCCATGCGAAGTCGGGGTGTTTTGCATTGGTTCTCCCGTGCAAATTGGAGGTACATAACATTTTTTTTAATAGAAAACATTCAACAAATTTTATGCGATGCAGTATTTTTCGATTTATATAATTATGACGTTATTTGCTGTGCATTTTCCTCTCCATCCAAAGGTTGTCTGGCAGAAATTGCTTTAAGCAATAAGGCCCATTACGCATTTTGTATTTAGCATTAAGTCCATTTTTGCATTGTTTTGTCTTGGTGTGTAATAAAGAGTTATATTATTATTATGACAAAAAAAATTTGCTCCCTATCCTGTGAACTCCGTAGAACCCAGCCGATGGAATCTACCATGCAAATATATAACACATATATTAATCACCAAGACCAACTATCTAGAGAGAGGGAGTATAGTATTCTAGGTCCCTTAGCATTCACAAAACTATCTACAATAAAACAAAACCTAAGATTACGTCTTGACCTTTTTCTAGAAAATAAATCTACGTTCTAGGT
Source organism: Gymnoscelis rufifasciata (assembly GCA_929108375.1). NCBI lineage: Eukaryota > Metazoa > Arthropoda > Insecta > Lepidoptera > Geometridae > Gymnoscelis > Gymnoscelis rufifasciata. Next base: position 4,526,904 of record OV815317.1, on the reverse strand, counting down.
TTGGGTCTAAGTTGTTTTTCTCAAATTGGATTTCTGTGTACAGGAGAATTCTTGATAGGAATCATAATAATCATAATAAATCAAATAATACCAACTGTAAACAGTAATCAGACAATTATACATCATAGAACAAATGATGGACTGGACTTTTGAATGGACAGGAAAGAAATAGAACATAATATGATTCTTATAGGCTATGTTAAAAACAAAAGTCATAGGTGAACTTTTCGTCCGATGGTACAGACAACAGCAAAAGAAACTAAGGAAATAGGGTTCCAAGATAATCTATACAGTAAATTAAAACAAAAGTTACTGACTATTGATTTTGTAAAGGAAAATTTAGCTGTCAAAAGTAAGTGTTCCCATTTATTTAGATCGTCGGTGTTATTACGAAAAATTTTTTTGACCACATAAAATTTTATTTGAAGTTGAGGCTTTGGTATAACTTGTTAAATCTGGCACGTCACATTATAAGATGTTTTAAAACGTTGATTTTGATCACTTACTTTTGCTGATGACTGTACACCTATGTGCCTGCCTAATCCTCATTGTTCTCTAATTGTTTTTATTAGAAGCAGCTAACGTAAACCAGTGGCTTTGGTAAAATGATCTTTCCACTAGCTCGAACATTAAACACTGTCCTTTAAAACTTGCAATTTACTCTTAGCGAGTCGAAATTTAAACCAGACAGTATCTGTTCAATGTAAATGGGTAATAAATTCATTTAGCTGTGCTTAATAGCTATTTTAATCAAATTAAATTTACCTCCGACCAAAAAAGAGGGGTGTTACAAGTTTGACGTGTCTGGGGGCACGGCAGTGCCCCCCCCCCACCAAGTCCAGCAAAAAAGCGGCACGGCCGTACCATCATTTTCTCGAAGCAATTCAGGCCATTTTCGACCCCCTGTAACTTCGTTGTGGATTAAACTAGAAGACTGAAATTTTCAGTAACCATGCAGGGTTGTAAAGACACGGTATATTTCAAATTTCATTCAATTTGAAGCAGTATTTTAAGAATTATAACGGGTCAAATTTCGTAATTTTGTCACTCACTGACTGACTGACAGACTGACTCACCGATCATCAAAATTCTAAGGCACTTCTAGCAGTCCTAGAAGCTTCAAATTTGGAATATAAGTAGTGTTTGGTGAATGGATAAAGGAAAAACTAAAAAATCTAAAAAAAACCGGTATAGAGGGCGCTGTCGTACCTTTTCTCGAAGCAATTCAGGCCATTTTGACCCCCTGTAACTTCGTTGTGGATAAAACTAGAAGACTGAAATTTTCAGTAACCATGCAGGGTTGTAAAGACACGGTATATTTCAAATTTCATTCAATTTGAAGCAGTATTTTAAGAATTATAACGGGTCAAATTTCTTAATTTTGTCACTCATTGACTCACCGATCATCAAAATTCTAAGGCACTTCTAGCAGACCTAGAAGCTTCAAATTTGGAATATAAGTAGTGTGTGGTGTATGAATCAAGGAAAAATTAAAAAATCTAGAAAAGACCGGTATAGAGGGCGCTGTCGCAACGCCACGTATATACGAAATATGTACTAAAGTAATAACAATGCGAAATATATATAAATCCAATCTGGACCGGCAAAAAGAAAATTATATGGACATATATACAATAAGTAGAAGGTACCGAAACGGAAAAAAGTAGAACTGTCTACAAAATACAAAAAGAAATGAGATCCCATCAAATACAATACTTGTCAAAAAAAAACAAGTCGCGCAACTCAGTTGTTCTGCGCTAAATAATTGAATTTACACGTGTTTTCAGGCGATGGCCAAGTCTTAATATATTTATATAAAACATTAAAGAATTTTGAGACGAAATTTGAAGACTTGGATTTACTTGGATCTCACAACTTTTTACCGCAGAACAACTGAGTTGCGCGACTTGGTTTTTTTGACAAGTATTGTTTTTGATGGGATATATCTTTCTGTCTGGGACATCATAGCTCTCGAACGAACGGAGCGATTTTAATTTAGTTTTTTTTTGTATGAAAGGTGAGTCTGGCGCTAGTGTTCTTAGACATGTTTCATGAAAATCGGTTGTGCTGTTTATAAGTTATGGTGGTTAGAGTGGGGAAGGAAAACCGAAAATCTGCAATTATACTCGAGTTGGTTATTGTTGTGTTGTTGGGATGTTTTTTTTTACTTTTAAGGTAATTAAGGCATTAAAATCGGGGTTTTTTTAATATTTTTAATTTAGATTTATTGTCCGAGACACTGACGTACTTTGTTTGAAAAGCCTTTCCAAAAGGAGCTATCTTAAAAATGTTTGCAAATAATATTTTTCTATTTCATCCAACATTGTATCAATATCAAGTATCACAATATTCAGTTATACATTCAAGATCTTGGATGCTCGCTTAAAAAGCCTATTGTGTCGCAAACGGCTTATTTCCATAAAAAAGAGAAACTATTTATTCCCCAACTGTTTTCAGACGCAGTAACCTACTATGCTGTAGTTTCAAGGCTTTAGACAGTCTTGTCACGGGTATGGCATAGCTCCTTAGAAGATAGCTAGGTAAAGGTTTTCCCAAAGGGTGCAACAAACAACGAATGCTCGAATGATGTGACGACTTTCATTAAACCAATGAAAGTCGTCTTGCAAACCAATTAAAGTCATATTTTATTATTATAGACGTTCAACGCTGGCCATAACCTTGCATTTGATGTTTCTATTAATTTCTGTTGGCAGTCGCCTTCATAAATGGATAAATTCATCACAAATAGCTTTTAGAGGGGTATTTATAGGTTACCAAGTAAAATTACGTAAGACCACTCAAAAAATATATGAATCACTTTTACACAGTTTATTACAAATTAGTGTCTAACCTTAAAACAGTCTCCATCAGCACACCACTACAACACTTTTCACTTTTAGAGGTCTAGTCGCTACGACGCGCAGAAAACAGAATGTCGTGCTGAAGTCGCGAGTCGTTATATTAGGTTAGGTTTGACAACCGGAAACGACTCAGTACTACAGCTAACCATTCACTTAGTCTTAATAAATTAAGCGATACATTTAAAATTAATTAACTATTGTATAAATAATAACATAAATACTGAATATTTATGGTTACATTATATACATTTTATTGCAACAAAATCTTTCCAACCTAATTTATTTTTAAATGATATCGTTTTCCAACTATTTAAAATGATTTATTATCGGAATAAAATAACTTAGTACAATGGATTCATTATAAATTCTGCACTTAATTAATAGTTATCCTTACATAATATAGTAAATCAGTTTCGTAGTAGTTGAAGGTACGCTTTCAAGGGACAACGAACGAGGGGTCAAGTTTTTAAAGTAAGTAAGTAGTTTTTAAACATTTTTTAAAGTTCAAAAAGAAGGACTTTGAATGGTAACCCATCCATTAGTGGGTCTACTGCTCTCGCGCAACGTTGCTAAACCTGTTAAAAATCATATTTGTTAAGTGAGAGCCCCCTTACGCATATGCATATATTGATGAATTATGTATTTTTAGTTATAGCGGCAATAGAAATACATCTTCCCTCAAAATTTCAACTCTCTAGCTATCACGGTTCGATGACAAAGTCTAAGTAATAGGATCTCGTTTTACCCATTTTGTGCGGAACTCTAAAAATCATAAAAGCGCGCCACTCAATCCTCCCAGGCGATTTATTAAGACTTCAAGTATTTAAAGTTTTTTGAACAATTATATCACACTTCCAAACAAACCATGTCGTAACTTTTTATTTTTACTAATAAAAATATAATGTAATAAGTTTATCCTGTTGTAAGTGTCCAAGCTGTTACAAATATTTGCTAAAGCATCGGCATACTTTATTGCTCAAGACACGACGGGCATAACAATGTCGATGTGGCCAGATTAATCTTTGTTTATCTTAATAGATGGCGCCTGTGAGGATTATTAAGATTTGGTATTAAGTATAACAATCTGATGAGAATATTGAGAAAGTCTGCGTAAAATATCAGTTGATTTAATTTAAGTTTTTGTTATCATAGAATTAAATATCTGAAGTTTCAGAGGGAAGAAAATATTCACTGTTTGTACAAAATGTATCTATGTAGTATATAGTTACCTAACACCCATAGTTCGAGCGCTGCTTAGTTTGGGGTAAGGTGATGTTGTGTGATTAGTCCGGAAATATTTATTTATTTACTGTACCTATAGTATTTACTATACTGCTGGGACAAAGGGACTTATGAAAAAATAGAATTGCCAAAAACCAATCAAGCCTGTTTTTTATGTTTCTACTTTAAATATACTAGGTATTTAGATTTATAACGGGATATTTACCATGCACAGTTACATGCGCCATGATCAGTTTAACCGTGATCATGGCGAATGTAACTGTGCTAAAATATCGGGAAACTCGAAAGACAATCAATCATGGTAAATATCCCGTTATAAAAATAAATAGTATTGATATCCATAAAAATTTCAAAAGTTTAAATCATCATCATCATCACCCTATTAACGTTCCCACTGCTGGGACACAGGGACTTCTCTCTTGACGAGAGAGATTAGGCCTTAATTCACCACGCTGGCCAAGTGCGGGTTGGTGAATGTCACATGTCCTTCAAACTCTTTTTTTAAAGTTCTCAGAACATGCCGGTTTCCTCACGATGTTTGCCTTCACCGTTAAAGCACGTGTTTAAAGCGCACATAAATTTCTCAAGAAGAAAAATCCAGAGGTGCGTGGCGGGGTTTGAACCCACGACCTTCGGAATGAAAGTCGAGTGTCCTCCCACTTAGCCAACACGGCTTAAAGTTTAAATATATAGACGATGTATGACGACAAAAAAACGTACCATATTGAATGATGTGATGATGATGACGCAGGCGAAAATTTTAATAATAAAAAAGATCACATTTTAGATTCAGATTTCAGACATTTCAATTTTACGCTTCAGACGCTATAATTGAGGTAAAAAATGGTAGGTAAATAACTCAATCGCTTCCCGTAAAATTCACCAGTAAAAGTATAAGCAAAAATAACCAACCGAGAACTTAAAAAAAAGTTCTTATAAAACAAACATCTTTCAGACTTGCCAAAGCGTACACCATGTTTCAACCACGCCGAATCTTTCAAAGGAACAATGGCCGAACCATCTCTCGTCTATATATTTCGGGGTTCCGTAAGCACCGTCATAAAACGAAGGAAACTTTTTAGTTTCAATGGAGACGCTTGAAGCCGATGAAGTTGTTAATCCCGTTGCAAAGTATGTTGGCTATTGTTAGTTGTTTATCAGATACAGTAGAACCTTTTTTGTGAGTTGATTTGCATTTTTTTTTTGTTATTTCGTCGGAGGGCCTTCTCCGGCAGTTTATTGCTAAGAGTGTTGAAGCTGTGTTACTGTGATCTTTGACGTCATAAAAATGAATATAGTTGTAAGGATTTATTCTGTCTTCCTCTGAAAGAAAGCTTGCTCAGTACAGATTTATTTCAATTCTCAATCCAAATCTTCGTATAGGCATGTATGTGTTAGCCCTTCTTGGTCGCATAATATTATCTGTACATAGTGAGCGAACGGGGCGTAACAACAGAGTATAAAGAGTAATTAAGTTGTAACAGACTTGAGGGGCCTTCTGACTTAGTAAGGACTTTAATAGACTTGCATAAAATTTTGTGTGTTTCCCTCCCGCTTAACTCGTTACTCGCAACCCCTGCAATTAGGCATGATGACTAAAATCCCCAAGCAACATCATAAGAAATCCTAGAGTTAATTATTTATCTATCCCCAAATCAATCAATCTTTTTACATCTGCGTTGGATTCTTTATTTTGCTTTTATTATTATTCTCTCGTCAAATCTGTGTAGAAGTTTTGGGTGTGTAATAATTGAGTAACGCTTAAGAAACTGCGAAAAGTATTCAACCAGTCCGTATTGCCAGTGATAATCTATTGAGTCAATACGTGATACTTCACTATTAGGCCTTATAAATAGGCTCAGAGTCACTCAGCGAGCTGTGGAATGGCTCGGGGTTATTCTACGAGATTGAATGAGTAGATACATACGCGTAGAAGATCGCGGGTTGCCGACAAAGCCAAACGTATTAGTTCGCTGAAGTGGCAATGGTTAGGCCATATAGCGCGTAGAACCAAAACATTTATCAAAAATACCTACATGTATTTTTTTTGTCTTAGCAAGCACAACGTAGGAACCAAGTCATCTGTCCACCTACAAGATGGGCGAAAGACTTGCGGCTGCGGCGAAGGTCGTAGAGACTGAAATTATTATTAATTATGATGTTCTTCATACATAAATAACCTTCACTAAAATTTTCATTCATTTTCATATTAAATACCCTCTATAAAATAGCACATATTAAGTCATGTTTTTCACTTACATACTTATAACGTACTTGTAGCTATCAATCCCAAGAAAACATTTTAAAACAATGAAAAATACATCATGTTAGCAAGTAAAAGCAATTTCGTAAGCTGCACGTCCTACTTAAATCGCATTTAAAGCCTTGCTGAGCAAAGCCCGTAAAGAAGGTTGATATAAATTATGGAGAACCACACGTATCTACTTAAAGCTCGCGCTTGACTGAATACTTAAAAGGAACGAAAGTTCATGTTTTCATTAAATTTAATTCGCCACTGCTTAGGAACATTTTCACCGCGGTTCATCTTGAGGATGTTGGGAATTTTATAATCGTTGAAAGTTGGCAACACCAGTCCTTACAATGTCTTTCGAAAGAATTCGCGGGTTTAAATGTTTTGTGAAGTTAGTTAATTAGTTATATGAAATGTTTGATGTTTTGAGACTACTTCATAATTATTTAAGTTGCTTCGGGATATAAAAGTTTGGAAAATGGTGTTTTATTTAAGGGTATAATAAGTTTTTTGCTAAACTTTTCTTGTCTTCTTCAAAAACAAATATATATCAAAACTAAATACCTAATTCAGACTATTGTTATTTATGTCGCTTTCTTATTTAATATCTGCCTCCACATATCATATGGCGCAGAGACGGCCTGGTTTCTTTACTTTTCTGGTCTGGAAGGAGATAGGGGACACCGCGCTGAATCCAGCCAAGCTTATGATTGAAGCTTATTATCTCTGTCAGAACTAAGAATACCATTATAAATAAATAAATATAAATATTTCTGGACAAATCACACAACAACATCTAGTCCTAAGATAAGATCTAAGCTTGTAGTACCAGACATCTGATGTACTTAATATAATACACATACATATATAATATTATATAAATTATATACTTTTACTATACATAAATTATCATAGTATACAGACCGAGGAAAAAGTGCTTGCAGAACGCAGAGCACTTCCGTTTTTTATTCACATTATTTTTGTCATTTGTCATTGTCTATAGAATCTATACTAATATATAAAGCTGAAGAGTTTGTTTGTTTGTTTGAACGCGCTAATCTCCGAAACTACTGGTTCGAATTGAATAATTCTTTTTGTGTTGGATAGTCCAGTTATCGAGGAAGGCTATAAGGCTATAAAACATCACGCTACTACCAATAGGAGCAAAGATATAGTGGTAAATGTGTAAAAAACGGGAGAAATTGTTCATCTTTGAAGCCCTCCGTTGAGTGCGCCGTGAAAACGGTTCAAGATACACAAAAAATATGTATTAAAAAATAATAGCTCTTTTAATGATCTAAAAAACAGTCCGCGATAGTATAATGTCTATCTTTTAAGATTAACTCACAAAAACCGTTTTTATGGTACCTAATTTTGTCGAAATAATTTGTTTAAGTTGTATCAACATAATAATATTATTCTTTATTCAAATAAATATGTTGTTGGTTAAGAACTATAACGCGGGTAGTACCGCAGGGCACAGCTAGTGGTAACATAAATGTATCTTGATATTTAATCTTGGAAAAAAGTTATTTTTGTCATATTTTTTTGTTGTACCTAGTTTTGACAATTTAGCTACGAATAAAAGTACTTACCTACAAAAATCAAGGAAATATAACCCTAAAATAAGCTTGTTTATCAGCGCTGATTCCCTCAGGACATTCATCTGAATGAGTGATCGCCGAACTGTCCGCTCTCTGATTTATGCGACGCTTTGTATCGCGACTCGCATCTTATCCGATCACTTTATCGAGGAGGTATTACAAGGTAGATAAATTATAAGGAGGATAATTTACAATCATTTTTGTTTTTATTTAAGTATAAGACTCAACCGTGCACAATAATAATTATACATAGCGACGTGTTTCGCGTTCCTAAAATACGTCATCATTTACATATCGACGCGATTGGCGTTACATTCAAGTCTCATTGATTCTTTTAAAATTACTGCAACAGAGTATGAACATAAACAGTTTTATGATTTTAAAAGTCAATATATGAAATGTTAAAAATTAAATGTTTTTCTTTTATTTTTTAAGTACATACTGCTTAACCCGAAATACAAGTGTATAAGAATTTTGATGGGCTTCGTAATGATGTAACGCAAAGCTAGTTACATTCAATCAATCAATTCTGGAAATCGGTAAACGCAGATCAAAGTACAAACATAAAAAAAACTAAATAAAAAAGAATATACTCGAATTGAGAACCTTCTTTTTTCGTTGAATTGTATTAATAAAAAAATAGCATACCTAATTGATAACAAACGTTTATTTTCAGTTTCTATCTGACACTATAATACAAAAATTACCACGCGTCCTGCCAAAGAGTCCCACAACTCGTCTTTCTCCCTTCTTTAAATTCTTAGGCAGTTTGATTCTTTTAGAAAATATTTCGCCTAAAAACCTAGAATCTTATTTATTTCGTATGAAATTGCGTTTTGTATCTTTGTTTATTTTTCTTGGGCTTACAACGTACGGGGAAAATGTTAATGTTACTCCTGTGATGGTAAATAACACAATTTGGTTTTCCTTTACGAAATTATTGTTTGAGTAAACCTACACAGCGTTATAATAAATTCATATTTGCTTCAGACCGAGCGAAGCAAAAAGTGGGCGAAAGCCCACATTTTAAGTAAGGGGCCTTTCACCTTAACCTATTTGTATTCCTGACTTGTTTAAAGACTGTTTTAAGATCAATCGAGCCTTGATCAGAATATAACCCAGTATAACACAAGCAAATAATTGATAACCGTTGAGTTTCTAATCGCTTCTTTGCTCTAGTGTAAAAAAAGCGAAGCGACCAGATACGATTAATTTATTTCCTATTTTTCTTTAAGCTCCTATATATTTTGAAGTGAAACTTCTATGGAATCGTAGTGATTTCAAACCGGATGCAAAAAAATGAAACGGAAATGGTAAGAGACACAAATACAATGCTTTATTTAAAAAACAAAGAGCAAAGAGGTAGCTGTATTTTATTTATATTATTTTGTAACATACTTTATGTAATACACTTTATTGAAGTTATATAAATAATTACAGATATATGTTTGTTTCTCTTATTATTTTAGCAGATGCGTTCATTTACCCTTTTATTCTATTCGATATATATCATAATTATAGTTCGTAAGTAGTAGATTCCAATTGTGCGTCGTAGCTGACACACACACACTTTTTTTTATTCATCTTATTCTTTCGTCGATTTACTGAAGCTTCACTTCTATCGTGTGTGAATCGCACACACACCTTTTTTTTTTGTTTGGTTTTGTATTTTATTTTGACGTGTCTAAGTTTTGTAAAACCAAACAATGGAAATAAATGATTTTGTATCTTGTATTGACTAGTATAGGCCGATTATGATATCAAATGTACCAGTTATTATCAAATTTCGACTTCCGGTAAGTAAACTTAAATGATATTAAATCGCCTGTAGTAAAATACGCTTATAACCTGATAATATTGAAGATCAATTTTCACGTTGAACGTAAACTTTTCCGCTCTAAGTTTGACGTTTGATGTCCCTGAATTGATGACTTGTTTGTAGATGAATTGTGTCAACAATACTGTCTTCAAAGACTCAAGACTAGTTTTATGAGTAAAATATTTTTATACAAGGTTCAGTAGGATAGCTTTATCAACATAGAGTGTATACAGCAGCTTCGCGCGCGTTCGAACAAACACCGTATGAAAAATAATATAATATTCATTTATTGTAAATCCTACGAGAATTATGAAGTAAGATTTTGGGATAAAACTTATCCTATGTCCTCCTTAATCTCATCTACGAGTATATGGATTAAAATTTCAGTAAGATCGGTTCAGAATCTATACTAATATTATTAAGCTGAAAAGTTACTTGTTTGATTCGTCTCGAGGACTATGAATCCGATTTGAAAAATTATTGCAGCGTTATTATTATAATTATTTTTTATAATTATTGATAAGCCTTCATTTGACCACAATCTCACCTGATGTAAAGTGAAGATGTGGTCTAAGATGGAGCATGAAGGCCTAGAAGATGGCTTCTCCGGACCACATTACGAAACACGAAAAAATCGCTTCACGCACTGGCCCAGCCCGGAGGGTGGTGACAAGCCGCGGCCGAAGCCTACCACCAGAGACTGTTCTTAGCACCACCCTTAGTTAGATAGCACATTTATCGAGGAAGGCTACAGGATTCTTTTCACCACGGGGACAACAAACTTTCTCTCAGGAAAATGCAAAACACGGCTACGTGGCGTGTTTATCTTAGTAACTATCATAAAGAGTTAACAGTAAGCAAATCTTTTAATATATAAAATTTCCATGTCACAATATTAGTTACCGTAGGTACTCCTCCGAAACGGCTTTACTGATTCTTACCAAATTTTATATGCGTATTTAGTAGGGCTGAGAATCGGCTACTATGTATTTTTCATTTTGCAAGACAGTTTCAGTTTGCTGGGGTTAGCTAGTAAATATATAAATAAGTATTCGATTTGGGTTTGGCGAACCGCCCTATATATGATTTGAATGAATAAGGAAGGCTTATGCTTAGCCAGTTGTTAGAAAATAAGTTTATTTTCATTTTAATAAAAAAGTGACTAAAAATTTAATGAAAGAGAACATCGAATATTCACAATATCGATGTTTATAGACAGAAATTAAGACCTTGTTTATTATTAACAACTTTCAAGTTTGGGTTAACAAACCAGAATATTAAATGACTTTTAGCACAATAATTAGTAACTTAACTACAAGTGTTTAAAGTTCGTAGACATCTCTGTATAAACTATTAATGAAATCGTAACCAATTAAGAAATTGGGGCTTATTAATTTGAGAAGTAAATTTTCAAAGGCATTCTATCGATGTATAAAGTAATTTGATTAAAATCGATTTGATCTTGAATTTGGGTGAGGCTTTTAAATAAAAATTTTATTAATATTTAAGAGGAAAGATTTGTTTGTTTGTTTATAATTAATAGACTTCGGAGCAACTGAACGGATCTGAAAAAATATTGGAAAGCAACACTATGTCCGAGTAATAAAGGCTATATTTTATTTAAAAAAAGAATACCTTTAGAACATCTTCAATAAATTTTACCCAAGTTGTAAACAATTACCTAAAAACAATAGATAAAAAAATGGTATAACGGAATTATAATATTTAAGCAAAGAATTTCTTGATCTGACATCGAATTACTTTTTTTATTAGTTATGACATGTATTAACGAGCACTATGATGAGGTTAGAGATAAAGAACATTTATTTGCATAAACATGTGTAAATGTATGGTTTACAGTCAAATATGTGTGTCGATATCAACATGTTTTACCAATTTCGGTGTACAAATTACTTTTCGGACTTACTTCCCGTGCTAGTAAAATACTGCGGTATGGCGAAGTGTTCTTCAATCACAAACTCACCCAGAGTTAATTAGGTATTCGTTAAGTTACATTATATTACACAATTTCAAGTTTGTTAACTACTCATTTTTAAACGATTCTAAAAGAAACAGCAGATAAAACAAATATTCTCATAATCTCTCAAAAAATAAATAAATTAATATATATGTATATAAATTTACATTAAAGTATCCGAAATAGCAACGGAGTCGCGTGAATGTTTTACAAATCCAGGAATGAGGATCCACCCTAAGTCCTTGGATTCCAATCCACCAACTCGGTTGGTCTATGTGCCAAGCCGAGTTTGTTTGTAAGTTAGAAGTAGTGGTGTGACAATGAAACTATCGATTTTCGAATAATGATAAACTTTTATCGAAATAAATTAATTAAAGATTGTATTCTTTGCTTCCGTTTGATTTCCACGGCTGCCTTAAAAGTCACGTTTATTTCCTTAGACACTCATGGCATAGGTCAGGTCAACTTAAAGCTAATTTAAATAAAAACTAACAATGATCAAGGAAATAACATTGTCTTGACAGTTCGCTTCAATTTTTAACTGAGTTGAGAAGCGAATAGCTTTCATCTTTTATGCTTAAAAACTAATATTAAATACTTATTAGATTAAATATTAAATTATATGAGATAATGATAAATTATCAAGGAGAATTGTTTAAAAACTGTATCTCGGCGTTGGTTTTGTAAATAGTACGTAAAAATTAATCCATAATTTACTTTCTGACTTTAATGCCTCATAATGATTTCACAATTCAAAGCTATCAAATTAGTCTTAATTGAATTGATAAAAGTTTACTTTTTGATTATAAGTAGTTAATATAGTCATGTTCTTCATACGTAGAATTCCATTATTATAATATTTATAATTTATTCAAAATAATACAAACTTAAGGTTCTTTTTAAAGGAAATGTTTGCCGTAGACTCTATTATCGATTAAGTAAGCAATGTTATCGACAGCTACCCCATCCCTAGCCCCTCAATTCCGAAGGTGACGTGAACACGGTATTTTTATATTAAGTTGCATCGAGAAATTCTACTTTTGATTATTTTATACGGAATATATGAAATATATTTTGAGTTCACAACACCTTTGGATATTACGCTTCAAAGATGGAGATCTATTGATATTTATGAGATATTATGATTTTTACATCTAGGTAGCTATGTACATAGTTTAAATTAGCCCACCAGCATGCAATACAGTGTTTTATGAGGTTATAGCTCAGTGACTGCCTCAGTGTCCACTTGCGACGCAAGTGGTAGCAGATTCGATTCCCGTAGAGGTGTCAAGTTTTTGTATGTTCTGCAAACACTTTCTCCTTGGTCAAGGTGTTTAATATGTGTAATAATTATCTATATTATGTATGTATGTCTATTATATTAGGTATATAAGATGTCTACTACCCGAAACACAAGTTTATAGCTTACCACGGGACTAGATGTTGTGGATTGTCCGTAAATATTTATTTAACAATAAAATAGAATAACACCTATAATCTGAGAGTGTTAATGGATATCCTAGAAAGATCTTAAGTATACTAGTATTAGCCTTACTTTCGTAATATGCGTGTAGCGATGAGACATCATGTTAAGGTTGGTTCCTTTAAAAACCTTTAGACTTTACGTAAAAGATACTATATCTGTTCATAATATTCAATGCAGACTGCTTTCCTTGTGTATTGCTACGATTTTTCAAACTACCTTACATGTTTTACCAATATAAGTGATTATAACTTAGTAATACAGTCAACAGCAAAATAAACTCATGAAATAGCGTCCAAAATTAATATATACATTAAATTAAGCCAAAAGTTACTGACTATTGCAGTTTTTTAGAAGTTAAGGAACAAATGACATGTCATAGTGATCATATTTATTTCAATCCTCGGAGTTATTTAGATCATTTTCATTTGACCAATTAAAACTTCATTTTAAATGTTATATCTGGTAAGTTACACTAGAAGATGTTTTGAAACGTTGATTTTGATCACTTACTTTTGCTGTTGATTGTACCTATAACACATACGAAGTAAGGACGGGTCGCTAGTATTATTATATACTAGCTGGGCCCTGCGGTGCTACCCGCGTTATAATGGATGAAGTACTCTTATCCAACAACATATTTATTTGAATAAAGATTAATATTATTATGTTGATACAACTTAAACAAATTATTTCGACCAAATTAGGTGCCATAAAAACGGTTTTTGTGAGTTAATCTTAAAAGATAGACATATACTATCGCGGACTGTTTTTTAGATCATTGAAATAGCTATTAATCTTTAATACATATATTTTGTGTATCTTGAACCGTTTTCACGGCGCACGCAACGGAAGGCTTCAAAGATGAACAATTTCTCCCGTTTTTTACACATTTACCACTATATCTTTGCTCCTATTGATCGTAGCGTGATGTTATATAGCCTATAGCTTTCCTTGGTAACTGGACTATCCAACACAAAAATAATTATTCAATTCGAACCAGTAGTTTCGGAGATTAGCGCGTTCAAACAAACAAACAAACTCTTCAGCTTTATATATTAGTATAGATTATTAATGTAAGTCACCCATCGCATCTGCTACACGTGATCCTGCACTTTTCCATTAAAATCTGGAACTTTTCGGCCCAAAGGCCCCTCATTTCTTTAGTTTATATATATGACTTGGCCATTATTATTACCAAATGCTTTTGGCTATTTCAGTGACCCTTGTTCTTTATGTACTGTAATATTAGTCCTAGGTCATTCCAAGTTACCTAATTGGCTCTAAAAGCATTGGCTTGTTCTGTTGGGTTCCAAACTTCTCTGTAGAGGATTGGCATGTGATCAACAATCAAAGCTCAGAATATTACAGAACATTTACAAAGTTTCAACAGTATTCAAGCCAACGATTTGAAAAATGGAGATACTTTCAATGTGTATTTGTATATATCAGCTTTTATGTTTTCATTTTGAAAACGGGTTTTATCTTTAACGATATAATATAAAACTTTTTAAATTATCATAGTTTTTTACAATATTATAATGATTTAAGACGGTAAAGAGTTGCTTTAGTGATGCAAGCACCAGCAACAAAAAATCAGAAAACTCTAAAACTGTCAAATCATGACATGTTTTAAGTCATTATATTGATATTATATAAATCTTCCGGCATTTCTATTCCCCTCAAGAAGGAATTTGATAGACGGGGCTTTTTATACTAGATGAGCCTTATTTGACTACAATCTCACCTGATGTAAAGTGACGATGTGGTCTAAGAAGACCTTAAGGCTTCTCCGGACCACATTACGAAACCTCGTGTTTCGTAATGTGGTCCGGTAGCACACTAGCCTGTGTTGGGCCACGCTTTGCAATGCACATTTGTAGGCCACGAAAACTTGGTGTTCACACAATGGCGCATGGCTCATTGCTGCCTGGCAGCGTTTGTCAAGTGGTTTACTTGCGATGGACGTCGAAGAAATTACGACTGCGGCTATTTATTTGTATGCAAGTATTACAAAAGTGTTTACCTTCTTCTTAGTTATTAAAAAGAAATGGCGAAAAAGCCAATAGTGGATGCTGACTAAACAATGAACCAAAACAATGACCTGAACTAAACAATGGCCGATTGTGTAAACGTCACAGGCCACGCTAAGCCACGATTCCTTTGAAGTGTGCTCAAAAAACCGACAATTCCCCGATTGCGCGCCACGATTGACAATTGACCGCCAAGATATACCATTACCCCCTGTACACAACGGCTATGGCCTGTAGTAGGCTAACTTGGGCCACTCTATAAAGGAGGCTTTATATAGCGGACACACATTCTTGTCGCGTTGCGCGCTACAAGATTCAGAAGTGACTTAATAATTGTAGCCATGCCCACGTCAAACGAAAATAAATATTTCCGGACTAATCACACAGCATCACCTAACCCCAAACTAAGCAGAGCTTGTACTATGGTTGTTAGTTGATTGATATTATACTACATAGATCCATTTAGGTTTTTTTTGTAAATTTTGACCTTCGCCCGCCTAGCCACAGAGGTCGTCGTATTTGTATTTGTTACTGCCTGATTTAATGTGGGTATCAATAATCAAATCAATCAACGAATGCATTAGAAAAAAAAACAAAAGCATGTTTTTTTTAGTAGAACAAGACTTCAACTCCGTGTTTGGACACGCGTGGTTTGAAAATCGTTCGGAAATCGCGTAAATCGTATTTAATCTTAATATATATAAATCTCGTGTCACAATGTTTGTCCTCAATGGACTCCTAAACCACTTAACCGATTTTATTAAAATTCACACACCATGTGCAGTTCGATCCAACTTGAGAGATAGGATGGTTTTTACGGCGAGAAAAAATCGAATAATTTCCGTGAAAATTTTATACCCGTGCGACGCCGGGGCGGGCCGCTAGTTATATATATATTATTAATCATTTACAAACAACCACGCAGTTTATGCATTCGCGCGTTTTCTTTCCTTAACTGCGCCGTTAACATGGAGTTGAAGCGATGCGTTCCGTTGCGTTGCGGAAACCGCGCGCATCCTGCATGTACAATGGACCACCTCGAGTCTAAATGCGGAAAATCAGGGTCCCTCTAATTAAGTTACTCCTGCATGACCAAACAGGCACGTAAAAGACCTTTTAATCAAAGAACTTTGTAGATCGATAACTATAAACAAAATTCCAATCTTAGCGACGAAGGAAAACATATTGAGAACAACAAAATTCCCGCGTCTGAAGACTGTGCTTATCTGTACAGTTTGTAGAGATCTTATATCTGTAGTGATCTCGAGCCGAGAGCTTCGACGACGCGACGAGGCGCCTCGCGAGAGCCTAAGGCTAAGAAGTGTTTCAATTTGTATACAAGACGAAATTGTAGTGTCTATAAACCGATTTATTAATATTAGGTCCTTACATATGAAATTGGCGTTTTGTATGGGAGGAACAAAAAGTCGAATATTTTTTAATATAATATATTTAATTAATCAAAGTATGAACCATTATTTTCTATGCACTTTTGCCATCTTATAGGTAGTTCATTGATCCCTTTACTAAAAAAACCAGTCGGACGGGAATCAATAAAATCTTTGAAGGCGATTTGGACTGCCCCATCGGAGTTGAATTTTTTCCCTTGCAAGAAGTTATCCAAATTTCGAAAAAAATGGTAATCTGTTGGAGCAAGGTCCGGGGAGTACGGAGGATGTCTTAGACTTTCCAATTGAAGCTCTTCTAATTTAGTAGCCGTCTGTTGCGCAGTGTGTGGTCTAGCGTTGTCGTGAAGCAGCAGTGGCGTGGAGCGATTGACCAGCCTAGGTTGTTTAGCCGCTAGCTTTTCCATCATGGTTTGCAATTGCTGACAATAGACATCAGCCGTAATAGTCTGGCCAGATTTGAGAAAACTGTAATGAACAATACCGGCACTAGTCCACCAAACGCTTACAAGTAACTTTTTTGGGGTTAATTTTCGCTTGGGGCAGGATTTGGCTGGCTGGCCAGGATCCAACCATTGCGCTGAGCGCTTCCGATTATCGTAAAGAACCCATTTTTCATCACAGGTAATGATTCGGTTTAAAATACCTTCATTATTGTGCCGGTTTAGTAATGTAACGCAGCAGTCGACGCGCGTTTGCCGGTTTGCTTCAGTCAATTCGTGAGGTACCCACCTTTCAAGCTTTTTAATCTTCCCAATTTGCTTCAAGTGAATTAAAACAGTTTTATCACTAACACCGCAGCCTGCAGCTAACTCGGACGTGGTTTGCGATGGATCCGCTTCCACAATAGCCTTCAACTCTTCATTATCAACTTGAGTCTCAGGCCGTCCACGGGGCTTGTTCTGCAAGTCGAAATTTCCAGAACGAAAACGTTGGAACCAAAAACGAACTGTGTTTTCTTTTGCAACACGACCGCCATACACATCATTCACCCTTCGAGTTGTTTCCGCAGCACTAGTGCCACGGCGGAACTCGTACTCGTAAATAATGCGATATTTTAAGTTTTCCATTTTGTAAAATGAGTGACGCAAACAGAAAAAAACAGAAGAAAAAAAACAAATGAATGACGATCATCGAAGCACAAATACATGAGTCTATAGCTGTACAAATTTGAATTTGGAATTCCTTACCAAAGAGGAGAAATTTGTGATTAAAGTGGCCAGTACGAAAAACGCCAATTTCATATGTAAGGACCTAATATAAACATGCTGTCTTACTGTTTACCGTTTGTCAAATTGATTTATTGCCATTATGGGAAGAATATACGAGTTAAAGGACATAGTCCGTCAAAATAATACCTACTTATAGGTTGTTTCAAAATTGGTATATAAAGCTAAAGTGGTTTGAAAGGTAAGCTCATAGCGAGAAATTTTTGCACTTATATTGTTCGATTTGGCGTTTTTGTTATAAAAAAATCTTTAACGAAAAAATTTTTTCGTCATCATTACATTTTTTTATATTACTGGTTACTTTGAGCGGAATCAATTATAGAGAAACTTCTCGCCTTGAACTTTTTTTTTAGTATTATTATAATAAGTACTTATAAACAGTGGTTAAAGATTTTATTTAAATTTTTAACATCTTCTATAGGTCAAAAAAATTCAACTGGTGTAAGGCTAAACATGACCTTGAGATTACATTAGGCTAAACAAAAATATGAGGCCATTTTTGAAAAATAGTAGTCAGTGTTCTACAAGATAATAAGTCAACTTATGTAACGGGAAACCTATATTACAATTTGGAAATAACTTATTTTTATAATATTAGAAAAAGTATACATCAAGTAAGAGTAAGTCTGTCATCAAACACAATGAACATAGAATCAGTCAAATTGGATTCAATCTCTGGTAAGCTCTAAGCTTGTGTTACGGGTACTACATATCTGATGTACTTAAATACTAAACATATATATATATAAATATAGATATTTTTATTATACATATAAAAGCCGTGTTGGCTAAAGTGGCTAATGGAGGACACTCGACTTTCATTCCGAAGGTCGTGGGTTCAAACCCCGCCACGCACCTCTGGATTTTTCTTCTTGAGAAATTAATGTGCGCTTTAAACACGTGCTTTAACGGTGAAGGCAAACATCGTGAGGAAATCGGCATGTTCTGAGAACTTTAAAAGAGTTTGAAGGGCATGCGACATTCACCAACCCGCACTTGGCCAGCGTGGTGAATTAAGGCCTAATCTCTCTCGTCAAGAGAGAAGTCCCTGTGTCCCAGCTGTAGGAACGTTAATAGGGTGATGATGATTATACATATTAAACACCCAGACCAAGGGGAAAAGTGCTTGCAGAACATACAAACAATTTAAAATGTGCGTTTGTCGCTCCTTCACGCAAAAACTACAAAATGGATATTGATGAAACTTTACAATAATAATACATAGGCCAGTTTTAACACGGTAAAATACCGTTTTTCGCGGGGAAATATGTTCAATTATTGAGAGCAAAGCCCGATTTTGAGTCGGCAAAGCCGCCGTCTAGTCGCTAGTCCTTTAAATTTCAATCGCCAACTTGACAAACATTTCGATAAAAGCACCAACAAAGCATAAAAAAGACTGTAAACATGTAAACAGGATTATACTTTTAAATTTAAAAATTAGATTTTTACACATTGACAGAAAATAGAACGGATCGTGATTTTTCTAATGATTATTCAAACTAATATTTCGGTATCAGAGATATTTACCTCATATTCGTAGTACATAATGCAGTATCACTGTTATAAGTATGTGTTAAATAGACCATCAAAATAGAAAATAGAGGATATTTTTGACGATTATGAACATAAATAATACTTTCTATACATTGATTGTTATATCCAACTTTTTAGTATTAGTAATAAATACTTAAAATTCAATTGTATCACATTCTTCAATCATTAACGCATTAACGTAAAACAAAATACTAAAATCCGTATGACCGAAACGATCTCAGAGCAATATTTGGAACTGAGATATCTTAGTCTGATATAACATTTTATCTGAGCTAATCCAACAAATCCGAATTGTTACTCGACCAGTTTTGATTAATATTGAAATATTAGCATATCAGAATGTATCGCATTACTAATCCATAAATCCATAGAATATTACTAATCTTTTAACGAATACCAATATATCAGCCAGGCTATAACTCAGGCCTTAAGCTTATTTTATTTATTTATTATAAGTATGTTCCTAGGTACCTGACCGCTTACTTGGCGCATTACCGTCTCTTAAAACAAAATCAATACATTGAAAAATAATATTTTTTAATTTATTGATCTACTGTTCTTTTTACTGGTCAATATAAAGATATCACGCATAGGTAAAAGTAGTTTACATATAACGTTATACATAAATGCAATTAGATCTTCTGTTCCTATCTCTTGCCAGCTAAAGTCCCAAAACTCTGGATTTTCTTGGAAAAAGAACGGTGTTTTCTGCTGTTTGTATTCCCGAGGGCATTGGGGAGCAAAACATCGTATCCGAGTGATGCGAGGCGTATTGTAAAAGAGGTGCTTCCTTGCGTCAGCCAGTGATTGTAAGAAAACATGAGAACATGAGTCCATGAACGAACTACACAGGAGGTTCTGTCCCCGGTATTTTGAACATTCTCAGGCAAAAGCTGTTAAAATGCACTTTATATTCTTCAGAATAGGGTAGAAAACTAAAAAATAATTATTATTCCGTCATTTAGATTAAAAAAATATATTATTATATAATTTATTTTATCTTGCAAACGAATACTCATGCCGATATAGTGCATTGAAGTTTTGCGTGGCGTAATGTTTTCGAACAAATAGTACCTAATTAATTATTTTAATAAGTCAATGTATACTTCTCAAGCCCCCCACTAAACGGTACTTTGTTGTTCTATATTTCTATATCTCTAAACAGAATACCTATTTTTAATTTTGTCATCATGACTATTGTATGCGTAACTATTATTAACTATGCGTATTGTGTGACTTTTAATTTATATTATCAATAAATTACTATTATGACTATTATTATAACTTTATAGGTTCTGAACGATTCAAGAATATTGTGTCTGTGACTTGATTTACTGGAATATTAAAGATTAATCGATTGTTGTACAATCGATTGATCTTTAAGCCTTAAGACTTGAGAGTGACTTAAGTTTTCTCCTCGTCCTTCTGTGATGACATGTAGTTTTGAGGCACATACTTGAGACTTTGGAAAGCATATTGAAAATAGGACAACAGACATAATAACTATTATATTCAACATGACAGTAAATTGGGAATTTTATGTTTTAAATTTGTTTGTTACCTTTCCGAACTCAGACTTTTCAGCAAAAAAACAAATGACAAAATGATTATTTTAAATTTTTTGAGTTTTATACTGTAAAAGATTAAGGCACATCCGTAACCTTCGCGCGCACAGGATTCGAACCGGCATCTTAATCTTTTACTGCATACAATTTTAAAACAGTTTAACCTGCAAAGTGAGGTTTATCACTTATTAAAAACCATGAAATTCTTTTAATGTGTTCCGTTATGTCCTTCTTTATTATTATATCGAATTCAAATTACTAATATTACGTAGATTGTGTTATTTTAAATCCAATTTATTAAATAATACGAAAAGGTAATAGCCAACTCGTTTAACCTGACTTGTTAATAATAACAAACTTGAATAATTACAGACTTGTTAATATTAAATAACCTGAATGCATATACCAATTTAAATTGTAGGTTTATTCTTGATAAAAATGTTTGACAAAATAATAAAGCGCCAATTATCAATAACTGGTCCACTCTCCTGTGTTGAGAGTCTATATAAATTGGAATATGTATTAATCAAACACATCGAATATTTTAAAAACTTGACTCCTAAAACTTACCTATACAGTTTTTATTGAAAACGTAAATATTTGTTGGGCTCTTAGCTCATCAATTATTTTGATATTATTTATTTCAGCGCTGTAAAATTGAGCAAAAAAATAATAGTTTGGATGTGTACAGATTCGATAGTACGGAAAATGTTGATTGCACGTTCTTATGAGTATTGTTGAGTTAGCAAAGGCAATTTACGTATCCACTTTTGTAACACATGGATTTCTCTCTTGTCGAGAGAGATTAGGCCTTAGTTCACCACGCTTGCCATGTGCGGGTCTATGAATGAATGCCAGTTGTTCTTCAAACTATTCAAAGTTCTTGAGAATAAATATAACTAAATGAAAGATAATTTAAACGATAAAACACTTTTGAAAACAGTTTGGATAAGTGTTCCATTAAATCGACTATAACTCTTATAGTTTTGCTTTGACAATTTCATTTTATTTGGCTATTAGTGTTTGACATTATTTTACTAAATTCTCACAAAATTTAGTTAAGGTCCGAGGTAGAATCACTTACTGCACACACACACTTGTCTTGTAAGATACAAGAAATAGTTAAGGTTAATATAATTATTATTCATTTACTTTGGTAATTGATTCATCTTCATCAATATTTAATCCGTAGAACATCTGCTGACCTCAAGCAATCCTCGTAGGTAATATTTAAGGCGTAGAACATCTGCTGAACTCAAGCAATCCTCGTAGGTTTGGTTAAAAGTGGCAGACATCCACCGTGATCCAGCTGTCGCGGCAGGAGCTTCCGTCGATTAAGTAGCGGAGGGCCGACTTTTGCTCTCTGCCAACTTGATTGTTAAGAAATTTCGGCACTCCGCTAATACTTGAATTGGATACTGAAATAGTTGGCAGAGAGCGAAAGTCGGCACTGCGCTAATAAATCCGTTCGTCATTTTATCCTTCAAACTAACTTTTATCCCAAACCTGATTAGGACTCCATTGAAACCTTTAATAATATAAATAAAATAAAAATGTTTTTGCGTCACAGATTTATTTATTCTATATTGCACACAAAAGTACACAAGTTCACAAGTTTTGTACGTAATGTACAAAAATGGAGCTCAACTATTATAGAGGAGTTTTTGAACAGCGGAACCCGATATATAAGAGACGTATTTAAAAGAGTAGTTAGAAATAAAAAAAAAGTAAAAAAAATTAAGATGTCAAAAATAGTCGCTACTCGGCGTAATACTACTGTCGGGCGTTATATCCGGTTCATCCGATTTAGTACCGTTCTTCCGTAGCGCTAGGTAGGTAATTGAAATGCGCGCGCGGCTAGTAAAATGAGTTTACACAATCATCATCATCATCCTTATCCAATATTACGTTAGGTCGGCACAATACACAATCTTATGAGATACAATGTAAAAGATGTCAAATTTAAAGCAGAAAATTAAATGGTTACTTAATTACAATACAGTACAAAAATGCTTTATTGTACACAACACAACATAAAAGTATAAAAAAAGTAGAACAATGGGCGGCCTTATCGATAAAAAGCGTACAAAAAAATTAAAAATTTTTTAATTTATACAACATTAACTAGACTGTGTTTTAAAATTAATTGTGAAATTATTATTTTTATAATGTTATTATTTAATAATTTGTGACAAACATGTAACATGTTGGTATCAATAAATTAACTATGAATAACTATAAGATGAATTATAATTTAAAAAAAAAATTATGTTTCTTACGATGCAGAAGTCATTTGAGTGAGCAAATTAAAGTACTGACCTTGCGCAAAAAAAAACATGTTTAATGTATGGGAGCCGCCTTTCATATTTATTTTTTGGCTAAGTGTTTTTAGTTCTTTTTGTTATAGCGGCAAGAGAGGTACATCATTCCTCTAAAAACTAAACTTTCTATATATCAAGATTCTTGAGATACAGTCTGGTGACAGGCATGTCTATCTGTCTGTCACTAGGCTATGTCTCTAGAGATGACGAAGTCTCATTAATAGGGTCCGTTTTAACCTTAGGGAACGGAACCCTAAATAGAAAAATAATATACGATCATTCACTGAATAAATGCAAAAGGCATTTGGAATTGGATATTTCGTATCAAAGAAATACTTTTTTAAAAGGAGAGTGCATGGTATTAATTTATTACTGAATGGACGAAACAGATTTTGGGATAAAATAAAAGTTTATTATGTGAAAATGTTTTTTATTGTAGCTTAAGGAAATATTACTTACCTACCTACCCCTTAATTGGTCTGGATGTTTAATTATGTATAATAAAAATATCGATTTTTGTATGACTAAGTACTATTAAGTATATCAGATATCTGGTATCCGTAACACAAGCTTAGAGCTAACCACGGGCCTAGATGTTGTTGTGTGAATTGTCTGGAAATATTTATTTATGTATAATACAAATATAACAAAACTTAGAACCGACTTCCACCACAATACTAAATTAATAATGTAATATAATGAGACTCTGATTCCTCACTATGTTTTAAGACCTTCGGGATAAAAGTCGAATATGCTCACAATTAGCCGATCCGCTAGCATAAGACAAATAAAACTCTAGATTACAATGACATATACATCAATTCGTTTGAAAAATGTCTGTTTCGTGGCAATTTATGGGACCATGTTTATTATTATTTACTGTCGCAGAGTTTTTTTGTGCCGATATAGGTACGTAAATACCTACTCGTGTCTAAATAACATTAAATAATCCTCTGAGACGAGAAGAAATTCCAACGTTATTTATTTTATGCGAGTTGGGCTCTACTTGCCTAATCATTTATTTCGTCGTGTTTACAAGTACTTCAACATTATGTTTTGCAAAGGTTGAGTCAAGTATTTAATGAAAAATTGAAAATACGGAAATATCTTAAATGGTACAGTCCATCTTTTTCATTAAATTGTTTGTTTTAAATTAATAAAGCAAAATATTTTGGTCCACATTTTTAAATCAATGTGTTCAGTATTTTTGGACGTGCTAACAGACGGAATAATAAGAACTTATTATCTTCTATATAACATTTCCATGTCACAGTGTTAGCTACCGTGCTCCTCCGAAATGGCTTGACCGATTTTCATGAAATTTTGAGAGCATATTGAGTAGGTCTGAGAATCGGCCAACATCTATTTTTCATTTTGCAAAACAACGTTTTCTGGGGTCAGATAGTTTTATATAGATACCATACCTAATTAATAATATTACAACGCCATGTCATGATCAATCAAATAATGGTAACTACTTAATTTTTGGGTTATTGTAGCATTCCTCACAATTACAAATACTTGGTACCTGGGTGAACATGCCCTTCTCAATATTTTTAATAAAACTTTTAAATTATCATGGTTTTTAACAATATTATGATTTAAAACGGGTAACGGCCGATATTTCGACGCTGTTGCAAGGGCCATGATCACGAAAACAACTGAAATGTCATTGTCTTTGCGATTTGGGCAGACGGTTATTCACAAACGAAACGGTATACGTATACCCTCTTTCTGAGTCTTTTATTGCGAGGTTGACACTCACTAGTGCTACTACCACTTGTTTGATTCGCGAACGCAACTCGATCACGACACACTACACTGACCGTGTCTTAGCGAATAACCGGTGTTACATATTTTTGAATTTTGCATAACTTCACTACAGGATTCCATGCTCCTGACAATTGGAAGCCATCTTCACGATTGAAGTTATATATTTAGTCATTTCAATAGCCTGACGAACCAATCTAGGTATATAGTGCCACTCTGTTGAAATTACTCGTGGGTTATTTTTAATAATCCCTAAATAGGTTAAATCATACTCCATATTAAATTTCGTAACTAGTAACAGTTAATTGTTGGGGCCGTTTCCTATTTTCTGATTACATTTTATAATCAAATTGATCGATAAAAGGTATTGCTGGATGACCGTGTCATTATTTTATTTACTCATTATTTTCAACAACGGTAAACTCATTGATATATATTTTTTTTAATTGTACATTCACTTTAACTTCCTGTAGGTATTCTTGAAGATACTATGGTAAAGAGTAGTTAGTTATACTAGGACACTATAAAAGTGGGGTTAGCGACAACTTAGAGACAGTCTATTAGGTCACAGCGTATATCAATAACCCAGCGCGAGAGTAATAGATAAGTTGTCACGGCGATGACGGATCTAGAACATTCAACGGATTAAGTGTCCCGGTAATGACTAATGACACAAACATGTAGTGGCGTTGTTACCCTTTTAGGATACCATAAATTTTTTTTTTCTTTATTTTCTTCAATCTTAATGGTTTTTTAATAATTATATAATATTTTTTAATACCTAAAAAGTGAGGTATATAACATACCTCACTTTTTAGGTTAAACAATTTATATATTTTTTTGCAGAAAAAGATTGAGGCGTATCTGTAACCTTCGCACGCAGGATACGGAGCAACTTAATCGCTTTCGGCTTTAAAAAAAAATTAATAGTGTTATAATATAATGTAGGCATATTTAGCTCACCACCTTTTTTCCCCCACCAGTATAAAAAATACTTTGAGAAACTCTATGCATAGCCATAGAATAAAAAATTAATTACTACGTAATGTATGTAGCTAGAAACTGCATTCAAATTCAGTTTTTAGCAACATCAATAAGCAGTCGTGCGAAACTAAAATCTAGACATAAGACTCCGTTTATTTTTTAATTTATTTCGGTAGCATACAGCTTACAAGTACCCTGAACAGTTAATTTTCAGCTGTTAAAAACTCATAATATAATCAATCGAACTTTATCAATCCCACCAGTTTCACTATGAGAAGCATAAATCATTATAGATACCACATAATAATATACCATCGCTTCCTGTGAACTTAAAAATGCTATCATCATAGACAATAGGTTTAATAAACCACCTACTATAAAAATAAGGTTAGCGGCAATTTGGTGACAAAGTCTATTATCCCTATCCGAGAGTGATAGATGAGTTGTCACGGCAATGACGGATCGAGTACACAGGATTGAAAGTTTCCGGTAATGACCTGTGCAAGCATTTTGATCTTATTACCCTCTTAACCTAAGAGGTTATAGGCTCTTAGGTTATACCGTACCATAGTACGTACGGTATAAAAGTTTTTATTTGAAACTAGCGACCCGCAATTGCTCTGTACCGGTAAAATTAAGATAACTTTGAACTTGGCGATAGTGTAGATTAATTGTGGCAGTATAAAACTGTATTAAAGTTGACCATAAGGGTCAATTTTTCAGCATTTTATCAATTTGACTTCATAAGCCCCGTCGGAAGGTCTAAGCTTGTTTCTGATATACTTAATATAATACTTGTAGACATACACATATAGATATTTTTTTTATAATACATAAATTATATCATAAATCCAAGCAATAGAACTTGTATTTTCATGCGGATGTAATGTGCATACATTGCTCTTTAGGGCTACAAAATTAATTTTGTAATTAATTAATTACTAGCTGGCCCGTCCCGGATTTTCTCGAAAGCGTAAAACTTCCACTTGAATCTACCTCTATGAGAATGATCGGTTTAGTAGTAGTAGCAGAATTTTAATTTAACGCGAATTTAAAATACTATCACATACAGAGACAGAAAGACAAACACACGCGGCGGGGTACTTTCATTTAATTTTATAAATACGTCACATCACACTTACATCTTCACAAACGTCGCGTTTATAATACAGATCATTTTATTTGGACACAATCATGGGTACATGGTACATACAAGGTCTTGTTTGTCAATAAAACCACCACTTACATTACTTTGAACGTGAAAAAACATCCTATAGAGTAGTTATAAAAATAGGGTTAGTAAGCGATAACTTAGAGACGATAACTTAGAGTCTATTAGGTCACAGCGTATATCAATAACCCAGCGCGAGAGGGATAGATAAGTTGTCACGGCGATGACGGATCGAGTATATCGGACTAAAAGTGTCCCGGTAATGACCAAAACATGTAGTGGTCTTGTTATCCTTATAAGTTACGGTATATTAGTTTTATTATTAACTAGCGACTCTTCTTTCCAGTGGTATAAATTAAACATACAAATTCTTCTCTTGAATCTTTTTATTCATAGCTTAACTGCATTGAAATTCTGAGACATAACATATTGAAGAGTATTCCAATGTTACATCTAAATAATGAAGATAGTTCGTTGCGGTCACTGTCGTAAGATTATTGTATCCCATTCTTCCCATAGGAACCATGGAACCCGGGGGGTTATATTTAATAAATAATCCGTTCTAATTAAATAAGTAATAATAATAATAAAAAATAAGCTAAGCAAACTAGTTGTCACTGCTGCCGTAGTGTGAAGAGCAATAGTTAAAGAGCCAGCTTAAATCTGACAACACATTCTTTACGGTATCTGAAACTTCGTCCAGTGAGACAATATGTAGTAGCAATACTAAATCTTTTTGTGTATGTCATGTTTGTGGCAAATTGTTGCAAAACAGGAAATATAATTTAATATGCTTTTTTCATATTGACTTAACCAAATATCCTACATAACGTCAATCCTCTCCAAATCAAAACCCTGTATATTAATATGTGCGGATAGTTTCAAGTATTAATTACAGCTTGGAATGTTAAACCCTTATGGTGTGTCTATCAAATACACAGCCGTGCTAGTATGCATAGTACACTCAGTTCCAAAAATAACGGGTCTTTTATAAAATAAATATCATCAGAACTGTAAAAGCTAGATCGATGAAATAAAAAATATAAAAAATAATTCTAAGTTGCGATTCTAATAATATATTATTTAAACTGGTTGTAAAGGAGGTTAGTGGAGGAAAGGGAAAGTATTCCTCAGCACCGAGTCCGAAATTTGGTGTACCTACAGCATTCAGCAGCAATGCAAAGTAATTGAAAGAAAGTGAATAATAAATCTAATTTTAGAAAAACAACCGATCCAATGCCTTAATTTCCTTAAAAGTAAAACAGCAACATAATATTTCGTAAAGTGCACGCGATGCTCTTTCATTTGATGCCCCACTCGAGTATATTTGCAGATTTTCGGTATTCCTTCCCCACTCTCACCCCCATAACGTATAAACGGCTTAACCGATTTTCATAAAACAGGTCTAAGAACACCCGGGCCAAAAATAACCTTTCATCCTTCACGCTGCATCCGTTAGAGAGCTATGATGTCCCAGACAGACACAAACGTCAAACTTATAACACCCCTCTTTTTTGGTCGGGGGCTAGAAAAAGTGTTAAAAACTTTTTTTTTTCTTTATATCATTATAATTCAATTCTCAATTGAACACACTTCGTTTCTTTAGGATAGCATAATTACGTAGTTAGGAAGATATTTGGGCTTATACTCATGTAACTGACCCGTTATTTTTGGAACCAAGTGTACATTTAAAATTTCGAGAAAGGGTGTTTGGGTAAATTAAACCACAAGAAAGTTCTTTATTCCAGAAGGAAACTCCATTAAACTCAGGCAACGCCGTTTAGTTAGGTGTTCACACAAAAGCCTCATTCAAGCACAAACTTTTCTCTACGTGATCGAATGAGGAATGAGGAGATACGTAGAAGAACGCGGGTCACCGACATAGCCAAGCGAATTTATTAATTAAAGGCAATGGGCAGGCCATGTAGTGCGCAGAACAGATAGCCGTTGGGACACAGGGACTTCTCTTTTGGCGAGAGAGATTAGGCCTTAATTCACCACGCTGGCCAAGTGCGGGTTGGTAAATGTGACATGTCCTTCAAACTCTTTAAAGTTTTCAGAACATGCCGATTTCCTCACGATGTTTGCCTTCACCGTTAAAGCACGTGTTTAAAGCGCACATACACATTTCGTTTCATTTAATTACATACATTTCTCATGAAGAAAAATCTAGAGGTGCGTGGCGGGGTTTGAACCCACGACCTTCGGAATGAAAGTCGATTGTCCTCCCACTTAGCCAACTGCGGCTTTTTATGAACTAGTGATGTCTCAATCCTATCATCTCGACTGCATTGTAATAGTTCGCATGGCTGGCGGGATGTCCCATCCATCAGGCGACGACAAACGTTTTGTTCAACTGCATTGTGCGTTATTGTATGACCTGTTCCGCGCTTGGAAATATTCACTGGTTGCGACCCTTTGTTTTATAGATCACAGATTTTAATAGGACTTTTGCGAATAAAATGTTTTTACAGAAATAGATTTTCCCGAAAAATGTGGTATTTTACTAACATAAAAAGTGACCCTTGTGTTATTATGATATATAATAGAATATATATATTATTACTGTGAAGTTGCAACAAAATCTATTCAGTTGTTGAAACACACACACACACAATCACAAACTTTCGCGCTTATAATATTAGTAAAATATTAGAAATATAATGACGAATTGCACTGAGTTATGTATTTTGACGTTGATTGATTCTGCTTATAAGTGAATAGAAACCGATTTTATTAAGGTTTTACCAAAACGTTTTGGTTTGCTCTACTTTATATTTAGTGTGTGTTACATTTAAATCGGTTCCGTGACGTCTCAATCCCATCATCTCGACTGCATTGTAATAGTTCGCATAGCTGGCGGGATGTCCCATCCATCAGGCGACGTCAAACGTATTGTTCATCTGCATTGTGCGTTATTGTTTAATTTGATCCGGAAATATTCACTGGTTGCGACCTTTTGTTTAATAGTTCACAGATTCTTACAATAGTTTTAAGAGTGCTTCATATAGGAAACGTAGAAACGTTCTAGACGGAATGCATTGCAAATTTTTTGTTTAGCTAGTATCAGAACTTTTCTATAATCACTGTTGATACAATATTTACCCAAGAATACAACATTTTATTGATATCTACTCTTAAAAAACATTATGCCGCTGTTATATAAAACAAGGTTTTACACACCGATACTATTTTTTTATAGCATCGGTCGGTCTTATCAAATACAGTGTAGCATTACAATATCAACTTCATGAAACATAAATGGGTTATACAAAAAACGTAGGCAAGTGACCTGAATTTTGAGTCTTTTTAATGCACCAAGTTAATTATTCTACTTTATTCTACTTTTATGTGAGTCTTCATGTTTTGAACGAATTATGTCTCAGTCTCATCATTTTGACTGCATTGTAATAGTTCACATGGCTGGCGGGATGTCCCATCCATCAGGCGACGACAATCGTATTGTTCATCTGCATTGTGCGTTATTGTATAATCTGTTCCGCGCTCAGAAATATTCGCAACGACCCTTTGTTTAACAGATTTTAATAATAGTTTTGTGCATAAAATATTATAAATAGAAATAGCAGGTTTTTATGCTTAGCGAGCATCGGAGGATTTTCTGATTATCGATTCACCTTTATGCGCGGCGGTACAATATATTTTGAAAAGGATTATCTGATTGTAGCCGTTTACTCCCAAAAATTTATATTCTCTAGTATTTTAATGCCCGTTCCATTCTTTCCCCATTTTTTTAACATTCTTAAAGCATCGTAAATAATAAATAATAGATGAAATTTAATTGAGGTCTCAAAACTATTTAAATATCTTAATATCTTTAGATTTTTTCTAGGTTTAGTGATTTGTAATTTTGTGTTCAATAATGAGTTATGCATTTGATTGTTATATTGTCTGTATTAGTTCTTCTATTAACGAAAGTATTACTTAGAAGTTGATTTCACAGTCCTTAAGCCATTTATGTTAGCTTTATACATGGTGTAGAAAATATATTTAACCTGGGAGGAAACTACTTTAAATCCTTTATCTAAATCATTTTACTGAAAGGAAACATATTTTCTTCTTAATTAATTAAAACTGCATTGAAAGTATTTCTATATTTTTTATGTCGCACCCGGGAATCGAACCTACGAAAATTTTATACTAATAGTACACTTGGTTTCGTTAGAGAAGATAATTCACATATATCTGTATATGTGAATTCTCTTCAGCGGCTTATCAGTGAAAATTTTTTTTTTTATTTTTTTTATTTTAGATAAGCCTTCATTTGACTACAATCTCACCCGATGTAAAGTGACGATGTGGTCTAAGATGAGGCATGAAGACCTAGAACATTGTTGGTCATTGAAATAAAAACGATTATCTGTAAATTTTATTTTTAAGATTAAAACAAACATCACTTATGTACACACATGAAAAATTCTAAGGTAGACGGAGATTCCTTATTAAATTAATATTTTGTTATATAACTTTAGTAGATGTTGTCTGTCTGTCTGGATACCTCCCACTGTAGCTCCACAAAGCTACATTGCGGATTCGTATTATAACATCTTTTGATTGCACTATACTTTAGTTCCAAATGGAGTTTTTAATGCATTAAATCTTCAGTTAAAAAGCGTAGAAATAAACACTTTACTCGATCGTATCAAATAGTTTGCGATCTACATTATGGAGAAAGCAAAGTGCAAAATTATAGTAAAAATAATCAGTAACACACTTACGTCTTTCTGTTTTGATTTTTGTTGTTACAAAGATAAAAGATATCTTTTAAAATTAGAAACCGTCATCAGTTTTTTTAGTAAAATCCTTTTTGATTTAAGCAGCTGATAGCTTAATTAAGTATTCTCATGATTGTTCAAAGGTATATTCAAAACAGTACAATCGTATGCGTGCACCAATAAATAAAAAATGGCTTCCTTACACTACTTTGCTAATATACAGTCAAAATCAAAACCATATAATCTGTTATTACTCGTACAAGGGTGACATGATTTAAAAATTAATAATTTCGAATAGAAAAGAATACAAAATACTTTATTACACACCAAACAAAGAAAAAATACAATAAGAAAATTAAAACTAAACCTAGAATGCGTAATGGGCGGTCTTATTGCTAAAAGCAATGTATTTGTATTAGCAATATGTTTGTAGCGAATATTTGTATGTTAGTCTATTCAGTACAATCTATGGCTGCAATTCATAATCACAAACAAAATCTGATTATTTTTAATCTATGATTATTATATACAATTAGTCACAATGGCTGCTAAAAAAAATGGTATTGAAGTAAGTCTGTCTGTTAGCTCGTTCAAAAATACTGGACACCTGTTTTATGCATTATCAATAAAATCATCATCATCATCACCCTATTAACGTTTCCACTGCTAGAACACAGGGACTTCTCTCTTGGCGAGAGAGATTAGGTCTTAATTCACTAAACTGGCCAAATGCGGGTTAGTGAATGTCACATGTTCTTCAAACTCTTTGGAGTTCTCAGAACATGCCCGGTTTCTTCATGATGCTTGCCTTCACCGTTAAAGCAAGTGTTTTGAAGCGCAAATTTCAAGAAGAAAAAGGAGCGTGGCGGTGTTTGAACCCACAACCTTCGTAATGGAAGTCGGGTGTGCTTGTGTTTTAAATTTAAGAAAAATCGCCGATTCCAATGCCTTATTTTCCTTAAAAGTAAGACACCATAATATTTTATGGACGCGATGCACTTTAATATAATCCCCCACTCAAGTATATTTGCAGATTTTCGGCATAACTTTTAAACTTCACAGTCGATTTTCATGAACATGTTTCTACACTAAGAACACTAGAAACACTCAAACTCACCTTTCATACAACAAAAACTAGATTGAAATCGCTTCAGAAAATTTCAGAATTACAACTTGTTAAATTTTCGCTGGATGGCGGGCGATCGTTAAGAAAGCTGTTTCCATCTCTTACACCAAATGATGCCTCAAAGTGACCACGACCACTCTGTCAAGAGTGAAAGACGAGAGAAGAAGAAGAAATTATCCCTTGTATTTTACACAATTTAATTGATATGGACCGAAGCTCATTTTAATGCAAAATCGTTAACCCGAACCTTTTTGGAGCTTTCACGATTTAATATGATCATTCTTATATTCTTCGTATAAATTTGTAATTAATAATTTTAAAAGCTTAAAATTGAGTGTATTATGTTGTGGGGTAATAAGGGTAAAGTGGTTGAGATTTTAAGGTCGGCTAACTTGGTTAATTTGAAATCGAATTAATGTTTATATTGTGAGAGAGGAATTGAGTTGTGCTAGTTAAATATGAATTTAGGTAAGGTTTTGAACGTTTAAGGATTTAGTGTTCTTGAACACACAGATGTTAACCATTATTCAATATTCATCTCTATAGTAAATTTTGCTATACTGTATCTTTTATACTACCACTTTTTTTTTAAGTTTATTTGACCCACTAATTAACTGTTTACACACTTTTAAAGGGGTTTATCGGTATAAACGCATGTATTAAATGTATCTTTGGTGTAACATAATTATATTTAATTAATATATAGTTCACATCACTCACTTTCACTCACTTGAGTTGATTCTTGATTATTTCAATTTGATCCAATGTGTTTACCATCACTCTGAATCAACTAATATTTTCTATACGGTCTATCAGGCTCCAAAAATTTAACATTAATCTATTAAGTTTGATCTCAAGATTAAAAGAATAAACCTTTTTGTTATAATTGGTTTGGGCATTGCCGTCATTCAATTATTTGTTTTAGAAGGTATTTGTATACGACATACAATGTAAAAAAGTCAATCAAAATAAGTCCCTTTATTTTGAATCTACATTATACTTGAAGTACTGAAACGAAACGCTACTATGCCACGGTTCTAATTAGGCTGGTTACATTTATTTCGCGTGCGAGCATTCAATAACGCAGTACTTCCTTTAAACCTTACTTATCGCTTTATTCCATGGATTCTTAGCACGAACCTCCCGTTTAAGTCCGCCCTTAAGGCTTACAAAACAGGGTTGAAAGGATTAATGCACTGCAGGGGGCAGTGAACTGATAAGGCTGTGTAAAAGATAGGCTTGGCATTATGAGAACGGCTTGCATGTCCCCACTCCCTATGTGGATTTAAAAGATTTTATGGTTTCTATGGTCGTTTTTCCCTCCTTTCAAGTTTATAGGTTTTAATGTTTAGTCAATAGAATTATTACAATACAATATTTATATTGAATTGAATTGTATGAAGTTTAATCTGGACTTATAATATGCATGATTACTACATTCAAAAATAGCTATTCTGTTTTGTCTGTTAGCTCGTTCAAAAATACTGGACACCTATTTTTGCTTTGTTGATTAACTAAGAAAGTGCAAAGATAAAGACCAGCAAAGTTCTGGAATAGGAGCTTGTGACTGCGAAATTTAGTACGAGTCCCACGAAAGCATTACGTCACGCGAAACTACAATGCACAGTAACGTCTTGATTTTTCGTTAGCAAGAGAAATACAGAAAAAATACGGGTACAACTTAATTAAATAATAAATAATATTTTTTTATATATTTGATATATTGACTTATATTTTTTTAGTCATTTACCCTATTGTACTCAGCTTAAATGACTGTAGGTGACCCTACTATTTATTTATTTAGTTATTAATTATATTTACACAACATTAAATAATATTGTAATCGTGTTTATATTTATTAACATTACACACTACATTTACACTCCACAAATATTCATTCATACATTCATAATAATATATCACACAAACAAACACCTTATTTTATTATTATAATAATGAAGCCGCGGGGGCGCGCTTGTATAGCTAGCAGTCGCCGCCGCATTCCAGAGGCGGACGCGCCGACCGAGCCGCCTCAGTCACAACTAACCACCACGCGAAGCGCACGCAGCTTGTTGTGACGCCCGGCTCATTTTGCTTTGGCCATAACTTCTTAAATTACCACTGAATATTAATTGTTTTGTGCTTCCTGTGCTGTAAACTCTTTTCTGTTTCTATTCTGACTGTTTCTACATCTAAGCTTTCCTTCGTGTCGTGTTTTATGTCCATGTAAACAACACGTAAATAAAACTATAAAATTCCATAAGTGTTTCACTTGTTGTATCAAGAAACCCGAAATAATTCCTAAAATGACTATTTATTTTTTGTTAGATACGCCTTCATTTGACCATAATCTCAACTGATGTAATGTGACGGTGTGGTCTAAGATGGAGAATGCTGGAGGAAGGTGATGGCTTCTCCGGACCACTTAACGAAAGACGAAAAAATCGTTTCACGCACTGGCCTTTTGGAGGTTTTGTCTGTTCACGTCCGTAAGTGGTAACCCTCTGAATCCTTACACGTGACCTCCGGGTGGTGCTAAGAACAGTCTCTGGTGGTAGGCTTCGGCCGCGGCTTGTCACCACCCTCCGGGCTGGGCCAGTGCGTGAAGCGATGTTTTCGTGTTTCGTAATGTGGTCCGGAGAAGCCATCTTCTAGGCCTTCATGCTCCATCTTAGACCACATCGTCACTTTTCATCAGGTGAGATTGTGGTCAAACAAATGGAGGCTTATCAATTTAAAAAAAAAAAAAAAAATAAAAAAAAAATAAAAAAAAAACTGGCCAAACCCGACTGTTGTTAGCACCACCCGGAGGTCACGTGTAAGGATTCAGAGGGTAACACATGGACGTGATCAGAATAAACCTCCAAAACTCTACTCTACTGACTTAAATGTCAATTTTATAATTTAAAAAATAAATGCAGCGAGTTTTAGTCTCTAATCAAAAGCGTTCAAACAGTTGAAATCGTGCAAACATAACAAACTATTCTGGTCACATGATAAGCCACATGGCTTGTCTAGCAATAGTCCACATCAAAGTTGCGCCGGTAAGCGAACGTCTACATTTTACGTCTTAAAGTGATTTTATTTGCTTCCCAGCCTTACACAAACTTCATTGTGTTACATTGAAACCGCACGGTTTACGACTAAACCACTCCGCGATGTTTTATATAAAAATATTTACTTCTGACTGTCTTCTTTCTTTCACATTTCTTATTCGTACCGTTACCGTTTTTTTTTGCCCGACAGCACGACGCAAAAAAGTGGTGTTATGGTAATATGTATATAATAAAAATTATGGTAATAAGTAAATAAATAATAATACGTTGAAAAGGTATTTAAAAAATCTCCTGTACGTCATTCGTCGGTTAATGGTTATCCATTAATATAGGCCTCCCTCAATCACAATTTGGGGGCTGCAAATACACGCCACACTTGGCAGGCAAGTTGGCAAATTGTAATATTTGTCCACTTTATACTTGAACTTAAAAAAAAATGTTTTCACTCACTGGTCACTGTTTCTTTTCCTATTAAATAAATCACCTGTAGGGACGACATAAGATAATAAATTTGATAAGTTTGAGGTGGAAAATTTGAAAACTAAAGACATTATTCAATAAAAAAATTAACAAATTTATTATCTTATGTCGTCCCTCACAAGAGTTAGTAATTTTTTTATAAGAGCAATAATATGCAGTCAGAACGGTCAGCCACTCAAGTACTGTTCTCACGTAACGTCCCATAACTTTATAAAGATCACGTGTTTTTAGAATTTGTTGTTATAGCGGCAAGAGATATATATCTTCCCTCATCCCCATACTTTATCACTCAAAATTCTTTCTATCACGTTTCTTGAGATACAGCAAAACAACAAAGTCTCAGTAATCGGGCCCCTTTTTACCCTTCCAGCACGGAACCCTAACAAACAGGAAAATTAATGGGATTACATGTCATATTAACTGTCAACACAATGCCATTTTAAAATACTAGACGGTGAAAGCTCTACCATGATTATAACTCCATGTTTACCACATTATGACATTTTTACATGGAAACCTTCGGTTTAACGCCGAAAAGCAGGTTGCTAAATAGAAAACAAAAAGAAAATGGTACCAAGCACGTTAGCAGCGAAAGTTTTGATGGAATTCCTGAGACACGAACTTTGGACATGCAATCCTAGGGCTTAACTAGCGTAGATTAAACTATCAAAGCTTTTTGTTAGCTTTTCAACATGCCGAAATGGTTCGTCCTAGATTTCCCAAGTATCGGAAGATCTAGGTTTTAATTATTTTGTGGGTAACTGTTGTTATGCAAATGATGGTATTGGACCATTATACATTAGGTTACTATCTTATATATAAAATTCTGGTGTCACGGTGTTTGTAATCTAACTCTTCCGAAACGTCTCGACCGATTTTCAACATCTGAAGCATGCATATCGGCCAGGGTGGAGAATTGGTCAAATTTTTTAATATTTTAATCCCCCTAAATGTTAAGGGTGGTCCAGCCCTAATTTTTTTTTTTACGATACAGCATACAAGAATACAAACAACCCTTAATTTTTAGCCCTATACGATCTACGATTCGCATTTAGGTGATACGAAGTTAACCGCGTCAGCTAGTTTCAAATTAAAAGTCCTTATTTGATTATTTAAACATATTAAACCTATATGTTTTCTTTTTTCTTCAAACTTAAAACCAATACGTAACATTGATTATTTAAACATATTAAACCTATATGTTTTCTTTTTTCTTCAAACTTAAAACCAATACGTAACAGAGCGTAATTTCCGCGTGTCGGTACACTTTGCGATTTGTACTACATTTCGCGTACACAAGACTTTACCCTACTCCAGAACTTTGATGCTATAAACTTTGCAATTTCATATTGAACTGATAAACCAATAACCAACAGGCTAAAAGACGAAACCCTTTTTTTTAACCTCCTAGTTGTACCCATAAACTTTGTCCTGTCTGATGGAGTTAATATACCGACCCCCGTATTTATAAAACCTCTCCTTTGAATTAGCTTAATTACAAAATTAGCCTAATTTTGTGACTATTACAGATATAAACTCGTATAAGCCTAACATAAAAAGTGAAATATTTTTATGAATAAGGGGCTAGTCTTTTATTTTCTTAATATCTTTAAATTAGAGCATTTTGACAACACTGTATGGATTTCTCAAAGCCAATGTCATCGAACTGACGAGGGTTTTTCGCGGTTTGATGAAATCAGATCTGTTTTTCTTTCCTTAATGATTATTATCAATGGATTCGCAAAGACATGAAAAATAATTTCATTAATGGAATACCGAAATCGATATACATGAAATCGGGTTGATAAAATATAATGAAACTAAGTTAATTTAATGAATTAAGTTTATTCTAACTCAAATTATTACCACCATTACCGACTGCTCCCGCAATGCAGCTAACAGGGAACAATGGCGGCGCATTATATATATAGATATATCACAGATGAGGGTACAGCTAGACTGGTTAATTTCGTTACTTTCATAGTATTATGTCATATGGTATCCTACTCTGGGGTGCTGCAGCCGATATTCAAACTATATTCGTGCTGCAAAAAAGGGCTGTACGTGCAATATATAAAATGAAACCACGTGACTCCCTCAAAGAAAAATTCAAAGAGATTAACATTCTAACTGTAATCTCACAGTACATTTTTGAGAACTTGATGTTCACCCACAAGAATAAGCACTTGTTTTTAAGAAAAAGTGATGTACATAGTATTAACACGAGAAGTAAAGAAAAATTACTAATTCCTACTTACAGACTAAAAAAACTAGGCAAATCATTTATGGGTAACTCTGTACGTTTTTATAATAAGCTTCCTCATAATGTAACAGAGCTTCCTATTAGAAAATTTAAATCATTTATTAAGAGAAGTCTAATGAAAAAAGCGTATTACTCTATAAATGATTATATAAAGGATGATGCAGCTTGGATAGATGTTGCTTAGTTCCACAGTAACAGGCTCTAATAATTCTGGTTGACCAGGACTGATATGCTCATGTTATAATAGCTTCCTTATATGACAAACATTTTTTTTTAATTGTAAATGTTAATATTAAAATGTTGATATGCTCATGTTATAATAGCTTCCTTATATGACAAACATTTTTTTTTTATTGTAAATGTTAAACTTATAATAGTTACCTATAAATAAGAACTCCAAAATTGTAATAACTACAAAATTGTAATAACTGATATAGCTGTGTTGTTCTATTCGCTTCTCAACTCAGTATAAAACATTGAAGCGAACTGTCAAGACAATGTTATTTCCTTGATATTTGTTATTTAAGCAATTTAGTTTTATTAATTTTAAGTTGACCTGTCCATGTAGGCTATGTGCTTCTAAGGAAATAAACGTTTTGACTTTGACTTTGACTTTGATTGCAAAAGCAGCTACTCAATAAAAGGACCCCCATAACCACGACCACTCAGTCAAGAGTGACCGATTTAGAAGGAAGAGAAACTTAAATTATTAATAAAACCTTGTTTGTAGGTTAAATATAAAATGCTAATTGTACTCCATAAGATTATGATATGTACTTGTATTGCAATGTAAAAATAATTGATAGGTTTGATCACTGTTTATTTATTTATTTATTTATTTGTTGCATCATGTGGTTAATATAAAGGTGTTAACATTCTAATTTCCCTGACATGAGCCCCTGTACAATAGTTATGTTAAGTAAGGTATAAAAAGATACGATATTTTAATACTTAATATATTTTTAAATCTTATCTCATAATTTTTAAACTACCTAAAATATTGTTGTTTAAAAACGAATTATTTTGATTAATTATCAAGGAAAAGCGAGTTCTTCTAGTACAGGTATATTATACATTCAACGAAAATGATTTGTAGAAGGTTCCAAAATGTTTGTTTGGAGCCTGGC
Organism: Gymnoscelis rufifasciata; assembly: GCA_929108375.1. Taxonomy (NCBI): domain Eukaryota; kingdom Metazoa; phylum Arthropoda; class Insecta; order Lepidoptera; family Geometridae; genus Gymnoscelis; species Gymnoscelis rufifasciata. The sequence continues at coordinate 4,486,848 of OV815317.1, read as the reverse complement.
ATACAGGATAGTTCGCCATTTTATAAAAAAACTATATTTTACGACCAGTGATAATAGCTCATGTCTATCGGAAGAGTTTTAAGAATTTACTTTACTTTTGCTTTACTATTCATTGTAAAAAGCGGGATTTACTCGCGTAATGAAACCTAAGTATCTCAGAAACCTTAGAGATTTGATTTCTAAGCACTTTTTTTTGTTAGTATTTACTCAGCTCTGTTGATTGATATGTTGTGTTTCAACACTGGCAAAATGGCGGTCTAGTAGGTATGCCAAAATTTTGGTACGCTTAATGATTAAGTTACAGAGATAAGGTTTTAATTTAAATTTTATATCAAAAAAATAACTGTTGATTCAAAATTTACTTACCAATGGGTATCTGGGATAAGCGAGCCTTGCACGGTCCATTTTACCTGTATGTCGTATTTGAAAACGGTTGGAAGACAGTCTAAACAATAGTCTTCCAACCGTTCTTTTGATAATATTTCAAATTATTAAGTATAGAAAATGAATTGCTCTTTTAAATGCATTTAATATTTATTTATAGAATGTACGAGTTTAACCATACACATAGACTCACAACCACGTACTAACCTAAAATTAAATGAATATAGATGAAGGAGAGGAGTGTAATGATTTATAAAAATCTATTTAACTGGCACAGTCTTTGATAAATTTTCTTTTTATGAAAGGGCATAGCTGTCAATCAATACCATACAATTCAGTATTCATTCAGGAAAAAATCGTTAGACCACAAATACAGGACTTCTTCCGGGAATCACTCGAGTGAGCACATTCATAGCAAATCAATTTTCAATTTTGTGGATGGACACGGAAATTTCGATATAGAATAGAAAATTCTTTATAACTCACTCCAATGAACATAAATAAAAAATAATTAATAGTCCCATCATCCTTAGATTTAAAATAATTTTGATTACAATATCTCGATGTTCGCATCATCAAGATATTATTATCCATTGATGTACATAGGTACGTAAATAAGTATGTGTGTATTACACACCTAAATGTACAGGCATTCAGTTGTATAGTCGACTTTTTAATTGTTAAAAAGGCTCTATACTACATACGAGAACATGGGATAGACATTGTTAGTAAGGCTCTATCTAAAGTTATTTTCATACGAGAACATGAGATACATAGACTATATCGGAATTTTCTCAATTTAAAAAGTATATTAGTAATTAACAGGGTCTCCACCACACCATCCACTGCACTCCGAACACTCACGGCAGTATCTTATATGTAAATATACCGCGATCCTTGCACACGTAATGGAGTGCACGCTTTCTGATGCACCCGATCCGTACGTTGTCTGTTAAAATCAGGACGTTGCTGTAAGAGATCTTTAGCAATAAGGCGTTAAGAGCGTTGTACTGCTTGTTTTGTATATTGATTTACGTGTTTTTAATGTTGTGTATAATAAAGCGTTTTTGTATTGTATTTTATTGTTGTCGGTATTTTTGCCAGCATCAAAGGTGCCTCAACTGTGTCGTGAGCAATGTGGACGGGCGGAGTTTACCACATCATGGACATCTCTCAAAGACATACATAGATCGCTTGGAGCGCATTTCTAGGATCGCATATTTCTAAGAAGGAGTCTTAGACTAACTGATAGCTATGATATATAACACGATCCATGATCTGCGATCCTGGATCCGAAACGGATCGTCTGGTGTAGCCCCACCTTTTGACATTCAAGTTTCGCTTACACTATTTAACCGTTTGCTTATGTTTAATTTTAATAATAGCCCAGCGCACCCTGTCGCTATTACGCGGAAATCCTGTGCAAATTATTGAAAGAGAGAAAATTGTTTCGCAAGCAAAAAGATCTAGATTGCAGGTGCTTGCAGACGGTGTTTTGTCGAATATTATTAAATACAAGGTGTCCCAAAAGAAGGTTTATTTTTAGTAGAGTGATTAAAAAATGCATCTGTGTAACAAAATAATGTATATCGGTTGTTAAAATTCACAATTTGGGAATTTATTTCTTTAAAATAATATTGCGGGGTTCGGGTTTGGCTCGGTTCAGAACAGACTGATTAACACTTCATGGACCGCATTTTCCACACTCGGTTCGCTCGTTGTACCGGTTTTATAAAAATTTTTGACCCATTTTAATTAAGAGGAATGCTTGGCGCATCATTTGAGTGGCCAAAACCTCAAATACTGCAGAATCTCCTACGCGCTACATTCGCTGTATCAACGTTTTTGTAAAATTTTCGCACGCAAGACGATCGGTCTGCTCTAAGAAACGGTCCATAACGACTGAATTACCAAGTGCCACCGATTGACATAACCCCCGCGCCTGTCGTTCTCCTTGCTTTCATGCAGTAAACTAAATAAATATAAGGTTTCTTTTGGGACACCTTGTATTTTCTACGGAAAAGTTTTACAGCCACTTCATCCAAAATACATCATTTTAAAGCTAAGTAAACTTCTTTCACTTTCCGCGATTTAACGCGACAAAATGTAGATAACTACTTATGGTTTAAATAAAATAGTTTTTTTGATAAAATATAATTTTACTTCATGCCTCACCACAATCTTAACAATATTGTTAACTGCACGAAATGAATGTGTAGTTGTCATGCAAACTTAATTATTATATCCATTATCAAGGTAACAAACAAGTTAATTTTTTATTATTTACGGTTCAAAAAATGTACAACATTTATAAAACCAGAAGAACTAAAAAATAACTGAAATTTCCTTTAATTAACTTGTTTTAAAATACTATAAATCATTCGAGTAATTTTTTTAGATTATAAAGATAATTAAAACGCTCCGGTCCGGCCAAACATGTGTAACTTTATTAAATCAAAAACATCGCCAACAAAGAATTATGAAGTGACAACTTTTAAAGTATTGTTTGTTGTATCAAATGGCACAGAAAGTGGTTTTATCATAATTATTTCATTTGACCTCTCCGAGTTTTCGCGGCTCTTATACTTAGGTTCATAAACGATATATTTATTTTAAATCACTCTATTCATTGCTAAAAACTGCATCATTATCCGTTGAGTAGTTTCAAAGATCTTAAGCGAAGAGTTAGAGAAAGTGATTTCGTTTTATACTTTGTTCAGATTAAAATTAAAAAAATATATATTTTAAAGGATTTTGCCATATATTGTGTTTTGATAAATATCCCGATAACAATCTTAATAGTGTTGAAAACCGTTATTGTTTCACACATTATATTAAAAATACACCATGTTTATAAAGTTAAAATATTTTATAAGGTGACTTGAAGTTTATATTAAATAGACACCTAACATTTTGCGCTTAAGACAACCAATCATAGCCCTATATAAATACGAAATGTATAAATATGGTAACAAAAGTACGTTTAGGATATACATATTATGTATTATGATAGATAGAGGAAATACTTTATTACACACCAAACAAAGAAACAATACAATAACAAATAGATTAAAATTAGAATGCGTAATGGGTGGTCGTATTGCTTAGAGCATTTTTTTCTAGACAACCGTGGATGCATCACAAACTGGTAACCCCTTCTGCATACAACTATACCACCACAGGTTACCAGGTAGCGACGTTTTACATAGAACAATATCCGTTATTGGATGCTTCCTTTTAGGTATCAAGTTCCTGAATTAGGAGACAGCGCTCTTCCATAGCATATCTATTCACTTATTTGTAAACTTATATCAAAATTTAATAAAAATACCTTTACATAACATCTATCAGTAATGGACATTCTACAGCTCAAGAAGGAGAGATATAATATCTGAGAATTGTACAACTCAAAACTTCGTCCGTCTAGCCTCTATATTTTAACAGACATAAATTTTCTGAAACTACCCCAAATCACGACTAGTAAATTTAATCTAAACTGTGTTTTGTTAATGTTTACGAGGTTAGTTAGGAACGATACAAAAGGAATTAAATCAGGGGACCGGAAGGCTCGTTATGAACTCAATAAAGGCAGTACGACGCGTGAACAGCGTTGTATATTGAAACTGTTCGGGGGTATTTTCTGATACTATTTTACGGTAATTTTCCCATGTAGCACCCATCTCACTGCCGAATCAGAGACCAGCTAGGTATAAGGGTCCACACCAAAATGTTATAAAGCAGAAGAATTTAAACGCGATAATCGCTTATCGCGTTCAAATTCTTCTGACCACCAACAAGATGGACAGATGACTTGGTGAAACTTGCTGGCTCACGGTGGATGCAAGTAGCGACCGATCGGAATAATTGGTCGTCTTTGAGGGCTTATGTCCAGCATTGGGCGTCTAATAGCTGAAATGATGATGATGAATCGGTTAGCGTAAAGCTATACCTTTGCAGTCTTGTCTCATTTCTTCCTATGATAGCGACGCACCATATTTTGCATTTTGACGACCTCTATGGCTCGGAGGGCGAAGGACTGCCTGAGGCGCAAGAATTTGTGGGTTCGGTTTCCGCCGGGGACCAGATTTTGTGCGATCTACATGTCTAGCTAATTTCTGGTTTCGGGTCTGGTTGTTTCCTATGTATCATATTTATGTATTTACAAATAAAAATCTATCTATGTAGTTTATCAGTCGCCTAACACCCATAGTACAAGCTCTGCTTAGTTTGGGGTTAGGAGATGCTGTGTGAGTAGTCCGTAAATATTGATTTATTTATATTTTGCGAATGGGACCCCTGCCGCAGCACTTTTTTTTTTTTTTTTTTTTTTTTTATGATCGATAAGCCTTCATTTGACCACAATCTCACCTGATGTAAAGTGACGATGTGGTCTAAGATGGGACATGAAGACCTAGAAGGTGGCTTCTCCGGGCCACATTACGAAACACGAAAAAATCGCTTCACGCACTGGCCCAGCCCGGAGGGTGGTGACAAGCCGCGGCCGAAGCCTACCACCAGAGACTGTTCTTAGCACCACCCGGAGGTCACGTGTAAGGATTCAGAGGGTTACCACTTACGGACGTGAACAGACAAAACCTCCACTTATACTAGAACTCGCTCCAGTGACTATAACGACTTTATTTGAGAAGTTGATACCGTCCATTTTTGCCGAGAGCTCGTAAGGGCTTTGTTATCAGGAGTGATAATGTTGACATTTTTGTAGTGGTAACGCGATAATGTAATAATCGTATTATCAGTCCGAAGCATAGATTTAGGGACATTTAAAAACATACACAGAGCGTGGGAGCCAAAAATTAAGAGAAATAGACAGTCAATTAAGTGCCCACCAAATATGTCGTAGTTTTCCAGTTTAAGAATCCACCATCCACGGCACTCTATTTGATCAACTTTGTAACGAGGCAAACAATGCTTTCAAAACATTTCAAAAATTTGTTGAAAAAGGTTCCTACGCCATTATGAAAAAAACGTGTTTTCAGTTCTATCAAACAAATAATGTAAAGGAACCAAACCTCTAAGTTCTGAGATATTTAAGTTAAAAATATAAAATATTTATACAATTTACTGTTGATTAAAACGCGTTTCACCAATGTCCGCGACATCGACATCACGATCTTTTTTCCAAAATGGCGGACTATTAATTATGCCACCAAAATGTTGGACCACTTTAAAAGATAAATCCTTTAAAAATATATATCCAAAAGCGTGCTTTGTATGATTTTATATCGCTCCAATAAGGCATATGTGACGGCAGCCAATATTATTGCCTGATCAGCGTAGGAAACTCAACATTAGCATAGAAAGCGAAGAAAAGTCTGCATCACATATTCGACAGTATTTGGCAATATTTTCTATCAATATGTGAGCTTTCCCTGGGAATTATATTCATACATCTTATTAATCTATAATCCTCTCCCAAATGGATAGTATACTTTATAGTGAGCGGAGGGCTTATATTTTTAGCTGAAATATGTTACATGCAAATGCATTAATAGCAAAATAAAACGTGAAATTTTAACAAATAACAGCCAACTTTTAATCTCTTTAAGCCTTTTAGTGTACTTATATTTTAGAGAGGTAAAGTTTGTCACATTGAAGGGGGTTATTTCTTAATCTACTAATGTGTGTCAAATTTAAATTGTGAGATTTGCTTTCGTTGCGTTGGCTATAAACGCGATTAGTTCAGGGTAAATACGTTTAATCGCCTTACTGAGATCAAAATGACATTAAATTGGCTTTATTTTGGTGCGTTTAAACTCAATTTTTAAATGGTGAAATTGCAAACAAATTTTATCGGGTGAAACTTAATACAAGTTTCTTATTATAAATTAAAATTAATCTCAGAGACCATCAACGGTTAAATAAACAATTAATAAATTCAAAAACTGTTTCCCGGCCATAAAATATTTTTTTTCTATCCGCGCGGATTGCTGTCGAAACTAGGTTAACCTTCATGGTTCATATTGAAAATTTATCGACGCCTGCGAAATAGTACAACCCTAACAATGGTCCGATGCGTATAGAATCCCAAGGCCGCTGACTTTACTTTATTGAATCATAAAATATAATATTGTTACACAAATCACACAGCAATTTATAATCTATCTATAATATAGAATCTTCTATCTACAATCCAAAACTTTTAATGTTAAATGGAATAAAAAACTGATTAAAGACTTTTTAGTTGCGCTTCTAAGAAGACCAAAAGTCTTCTTGCCTATTTCATGCTTCGGAAGCTTGAGGGCCAGAATCTTAGAGTATCTATTTGTTTCTAGTCTGCTTGAAAGTGTAATTTATGAAAGAAAACCGTATCAAATGTTGTCTATACTTAGATACTCAATTACTGAAATGGTGACACAAGCAATTTTACTTCATTCAGTTGACTGCCCCAGTGGCACGGTGGGCAAAGGTTCGATTCAAGCCGAGGGGTGAAGTGTTTGTATGTTCTGCTAGCACTTGCCTTCCTTGGTCAGGGTGTTTTATATGTATACTAAAAATTATCGATGAATGGATGTCTGATATGTCCAGTACCCTTAAGAGCTTACCACGGGGCTTGAAGATGTAGTGTGGATTGTCCGGTAATATATTTTTTTTATTTATAATTGGTACTTGCTGTGTTATTGTACCTTACTATTTTTTATATTTTGACAAAGTATTAACCAAGTTTTTTTTCACCTAAAATAATAGTAAAATCTGCCTTTAAGCCCTGCAAAGGATCCTTTACTACAACAATGGTCCGATATGTATGCAAATGCGCCACGCTGCGTGATCGTGTGTGCGTCATGCGCCTTATTGAATGGAGTGACGTGATACTAAGCTAACAGATTTAGGGCATGAGGAATAGCTGATGTAGCCGAAAAATAGGGTATAATTTATTAATAAATAAATAAATAATTTTCTATATAAATAAGCAGAGCTTGTTAGGTGACTGACATACTTCATAGATACATTTTTTTTGTAAATACATACATATGGTACATAGAAAACGCCCAATAAAATACAACTAAATATACTTTTAGTCAACTTTATTCACATAGATGTTTCTAAATAGTACAGTACATTTTTTTACGCGTTTGAGTAAACAAAAAATAGGTCTGACTTATGACTTGATAAAAAGTAAAAAAAAATTATGTGTACATAAAACTACACTTAAATATTTTTACTTGGTTTACTTTTTTTTTATTTAGGTTGTACAACCAAAAATAAAAAAAATTAAAGTAATTTTTTCTCAAAATTAAATATGTTTTACGATGTGTTTTGAACACTTTCTTAATGTTTATATTGCCTCCTCTCTCCTCTTCTTTCAACTTTAAGGATGTATACCAATTTTCGGAGCCGGTGCTTAGGAATACCTTCTCATTTCTCCACCAACCCCCTTTACAACCAATTTATTGCGATTTAAGCTTTACACCCACAATTCAGGAATCCAAAAACGTTAGACTTGGCTTGACACTTACAATATAATTTTCTAATAAATACGATGTAAGTCCCCAACATTTTATGCTACAACTCTAGTTCTAATGAACTAAGTTCAACCATTGAAAAATGCCTATATGTTGTGAATTTGATCTCAGTTAGGTAAATCGAGTTTCACCTGGTCTGATCGCGTTCACCGAAATCGGGGTTTCGTCTTTAAAATCTTCCCCGCATTACCCAGCGAGCGCAATTCCAAGCATAAAACACCCAGACACAAAAAATATTATTTCCATGTTATTGTTAATTACACACGCAATTCCCCTTTCATTCCTCGTCGCCCTCCTGGGTATTCGTGCCGAGCACGTGCCGTCACGTTTCTGAGGGCCCTTGACACTTTTGAATATTTTCGGCCTTTTTAAGGGTTATTTTAACTCGTAATAACCTTTCGAGTTGGATTTCGAATTGTGAAAATGTTTATCCGTGAAAGTGTTCAAATTGTGAGTTTGCGTCGAGGCGGATAAATCGAAAATTTAGATTAGATTTTATTTGACACCACTTTAATGCTCTCCTCTCAAAATATACAAAAAATAAACATACACTTAATATATAATAATAATTAAGGTGTTTTTCTTAGAACCCTTTTATGCGTAAATTCGGTTTGCTTTATTTAAATGAGCTTTAATAATATAACTTTTGAAACTATCCCGGTAAACAATACTATTTAGTTTTATAACAAGATATTTACCATGATTGATTAAATAAAACTCACAATACCCAGTTCACTTAGGTAGGTTTTAACCTAATGTAGCCGGTACCTACTTATGCTATAATCAATTTATAACGTTGCAGGCATTGTGGAAACTGCCATGAGTTTTTCTCATTCAATGTTGTTATTTTTGAGTATTTTGACAAAATTTAAGACCAAACTATCCACTGTAACGTCCAGCGCCCGCGGCGTAACTAGGGACTAACGTCCCAGCCCGCGTTACGCGAGCGGTGCGTGACACGCTGCGCGATTTTTCCGTTAAAACTATTTATCACATAAAAAGTACTAAACCTATTTCAAAACCAAAAATGTATTTATTTTCTTTATTATAATTATATAAACTTGAATAATAATACGAATCATCGTACCTACATCTTCATTTCCTAAAAATTTATCAAAAATAGGATGGTAGCATTTTTAGACTGATTTGGAGACCTATTTTGATAAATTTATTTAAAATACCTCCTCTGAACATTTAATTATTATTTTGGTACCGTTTTAACGGGGTTGGAGTCTAGTTTTTTCAATAACATATTTAATTTTAATACAGATATCACAAGTAAATCATAAAGAAATTAACTTGCGAAAAATAGGAAAATGGCGGAAAATTTCTCTCACTTTATTGACAAAATATTTTTTTTTTCATAATTTTTGTTGCCAGGTATGGGTTTTTCTAATTAGAATTTAGTAGAATAATTATTGACAATGACATCTGACATTGACACTAGCAACTTGTCTTATTAGAAAATAAAGAAAATCCGAAATAAAAAAACCAAAAACTCGTGTGGCACTCTAGTACCATGGACGTTAGTCGGCATAAAGTTTTGTGGCACTACAGTACCACTGGACGTTCAAGTGGCTATAAAAATAAAACATGTTTTTTTTCATATCTATTAAAAAAAACTGTGTTTGTAATCTGGCTAATCAACTGCAGAATTGTAGTTACTTAGAATGAGGAGTTTACTTTAAAATAACCTAAAATGTTCGCAAGCCCCACATTTAAACCAAAACTTCCAAAGAAATGCTTATGTACCAAAACCTCGTTTTGAATTAACAAAACATTACCAACATTAGTTCTGGAGGCTTCTCGACTTAAAATTCGATTTTAACTGACTTGTAAAGTGTTAGGAGGACACAGGATTTTACAGTAGGTAAAGTCGTCTTCTAAAGAAGTTCATCCGTTCCTACCGCATTGTAAACTTTTTACTTCATCATTATTAAAAAAAAAAGTTTTTTCCAAGATATCTAGCTAATTGTGTAATGCAACTAAAAACAGCACAAAATGTTAATATATCTATAAAAAAATATTTTTGCATTAATTTCTAAAAAAGTGCCCATCTTTACCCAATTATTTATTAATCCCTCCCATTCAACTTAATTTCTGTCCAAGATGTTCATTTGATCGAATGATCTAGAACTCAGTTAAAGAAAGTTCATTCATATCCAGCGTTCCGTCCATAAAACTTAGATAATATACTCCTATGTAATTGGAAATGGAGCGCGACATGCCTTATTGACGTATCGTACCCGCCAACTGCAACTATTTTACGGCTTAAGTCATAAGCTGATTTATTTTTAGCCCACTAATAAATGAATTCCCTTCTCTGACATGGAAATATTATGTTGTATCAAATCAATCCTTATGTTACTGTGATTATCATTCTGTAGAGTGCATTTTATTAAATGTTATTATTTCAATCAATGTTTTTAAATTTATAGATTTTACAAGGCACCTGTTAGGCCGCTGATGAGAACTCACATGTACGACCCTTAAAAAAACCAGTATACAATTAGTTCCTGAGGTGGATGAATAAATGAATTACTGAATCATTGTAAATAATATATTGATACACTAGCGGCCCGCCCCGGCGTCGCACGGGTATAAATTTTTTCCGGAAATTATTCGAATTTTTCTCGCCGTAAAAACCATCCTATCCCTCAAGTTGGATCGAACTGCACATGGTGTGCGAATTTTATTATAATCGGTTAAGTGGTTTAGGAGTCCATTGAGGACAAACATTGTGATACGAGATTTATATATATTAAGATAAAGAATACCTTTATTTTGATTTTTGTCTGCTATGTGCATGTTTGACTAGCATTTGTTTGTTAAATGTATACTTGGTAACCATTTTGTACACCAATATTGTTTTAATAACAACATAAGAGATGAAAGCTGGGTAGTTCTATTCGCTTCTCAACTCAGTGTTAAAAATGTAAGCGAACTGTCAAGACAATGGTATTTCCTTGATTATTGTTAGTTTTTATTTAAATTAGCTTTAAGTTGACCTGTCCATGTATGCATAAGCGTTTAGGATATACACGTTTTGAGTTCGACTTTGAATAAAGCAATTTACAGATGAGTTTTGATATAAGTCAAGTCTTATAAGTGTAAGTTTTCCAAATCCTAAAGTCTCTCAATATTTTTTTAAAATTTATTGATGAATATTTGATGCCATTCTTTGATAATATTGGTCTTTATGCTATTGGTTCTATAATGATTAAAATAAATATCAGAAAAAATACCGAATCAAGAGCGAAACAAAACAAATTGATGAATTAATAATAATATGGGATTCAATAAGCCGTGTTGGCTAACTGGGAGGACACTCGACTTTCATTCCGAAGGTCGTGGGTTCAAACCCCGCCACGCACCTCTGGATTTTTCTTCTTGAGAAATTTATGTGCGCTTTAAACACGTGCTTTAACGGTGAAGGCAAACATCGTGAGGAAACCGGCATGTTCTGAGAACTTTAAAAGAGTTTGAAGGACATGTGACATTCACCAACCCGCACTTGGCCAGCGTGGTGAATTAAGGCCTAATCTCTCTCGTCAAGAGAGAAGTCCCTGTGTCCCAGCAGTGGGAACGTTAATAGGGTGATGATGATGATGATGATGATTCAATAAGCAATACTGATAATGGTAATGTAAGCACTTGTTGTAACTTTCTGTCATAATTTTGAATTACAACATTACATCATTTACTTTGAGAATCATCCCTGGTAGAAACTGTAATCAGATTCAGCAGCAACAGATCGCTTCAGCTGCTATTTTAAACCACACATACATACATTGAAAGTTCAGTTCCAGACTACGTTAAACTTGTTGCGCAAAGGAAGGGTTGAGGATGTGTGAGATCAAAGTTTTAACTTTAAAAGTTAAGGGAAGAGCTATGAATTTTGCTGTAACTTTTTAACACGAAGATTTTTTTTTGTAGATGAAGTTGCCTAGTAAGTATTTTATCTTTGGACTAAATTTTGCCCTAGAATTAAAAAAACACGAAATTGTCACGTGAAATTACTTTAATTTTAACCCCCTTATTACATTTAACAGACACGTATTTAACAGTTGGTTAGCATAAGTGATACATACATAATTTTGCTATATAACTGTTAGACACCGTGACTAAGTTGTGTTGAGGTTTTTGTGGTAAGGAAGTAGGTAAGTTATTAAATTGTATAACTGCACTGAAATTGAAATATAAAAAGAGTTATTTTAAGAAAAACGGTTTTTATCCAATGTTTCTTCATCTTAAGAGTGCCTACGCTTACTCTATGTCTGATATGATGATGATGACCAAGAACCATCTATTGTTATAGTACCTGCCTACGCTTACTCTATGGCTGATATGATGATGATGACCAAGAACCATCTATTGTTATAATACTTTAGTTTTAATTATTTCCATTTGTGACTATTCCGGTGTATGTGAGAAAGAGCTTTTGAGCTCGACAAGATGGATGGTTTGATGGCCCTGGACACGTTACAAGCCAGAACAATCAATGGCGCGCGCATAACTCACTATTGGCAGCTGTCATCGGATGATTTCAGCTAGAACTTGTACGCTCGGCATTTTTCAGCACTATTGTATAATTCTACTTGAATAGCACTGAAATTTTGGACGAATCAATTATTGAAATACTAACTTAGCTCGTTGAACACATAGGCCTTGACGTATATTATAATAAGAAATAAAATAAATAAAAATATTCATTTCCAAAAAAGGTCTTTACTACTAAGTAGCGAGTTCTAATTCGTTTACAAGCATTTCTAATTTTGCAAGTCCTTTGCCAACCAGCCATTAGTTTCGACACCTCGTAATATACTAACTTCTAGACTTGCAATATACTCACGAGGGCAGGGAGGTGTAATATAACCTTAGTTACCATGGGTTGTCCATATATTATATATACATAATAGGTTGTCATTACAAATATTAACAAATGCGACGTTTTAAAAAAGAAAAATATTTATGGTGATATTCATTTGATGTTGAGTATGATTCAGAATCGAGTCGATCGTAAATAGACTAGACAAATCTTAGTACTCAAATCAATATTTGAGTACTAAGATTTGTTTCTCAGTCAAACTGATGAACCAATGTTCATCAGTTTGACTGAGGCCTCCTTATACACTCTTATACCTACTACAATTAGAAACCTCCTAAAAACGTATTTCAAAAAGTTTTTTTAAATGGTGATAAAAATACCTAAGTCTAATAAAAATAAAATAATTTATGGGCAAAAGCTCTTGCCCACACGGTGAAAGATATAATCCTTTAGACAAGTTGGGAGTCCAAACAAAACAAATTTAAGTGACCCTAGGTTGAGTCGCAACTTCGGACTGAAGTCAGCATTTCTCAAAATATAAAGAAACAATCTTTTAAATAATTACATCACAAAAATTGGTGTAAGAAAACAGTGGGAATCAGAAACTATAAATCGTACATAATCTAGTTTCAATCAGGCCCTGCGCCCACACTTATCACTTGGAGGTTGTTTCTGTTCACGTCCGTAAGTGGTAACCCTTTGAATCCTTACACGTGACCTCCGGGTGGTGCTAAGAACAGTCTCTGGTGGTAGGCTTCGGCCGCGGCTTGTCCCTCCGGGCTGGGCCAGTGCGTGAAGCGATTTTTTCGTGTTTCGTAATGTGGCCTGGAGAAGCCATCTACCTTCTAGGTCTTCATGTCCCATCTTAGACCACATCGTCACTTTACATCAGGTGAGATTGTGGTCAAAAAAAGACTTATCAAGCATTAAAAAAAAAAAAAAAATTGTAGTCGACGCCTTGCCAATTTGCGGCCTCCATTCAAAAACTTTTCAGCCCTAACGACCATCATTATAACGCGGCCTTCCTATTGCCACTTTAATAATCCCCAGCTAATCCTAAACTATGTTGGTGACCAACGTTAAATTCCTTATTCAAACTCGAGAAAAAACTCTAAACATAGACTCCAAAATGGAAAAAATTGGGTTGAGTTTAGAAGTAGACATATTCCAAACAATGCTTTCAAACGCATGCTGGCTCTGTAAACGCTTGCAAAAAGTCATAATGATAAGGCTGCTAGAGGCACTGAACTGTGCTACAAATTAGAGTTTAACCTTAATCCCTTTGTGTCCCAAAAGCCACAGGAACCGCCGCTATTTTTCAGGCTTTTTGGCTCATTTGAGGTGTTATTTTATTGGGTAGAGAACAAAAAATATATTCGTGGTCACGGGGCAGGATTTTCGTAGATTTCGTTGGTGGTTTTGCACGGGTTTAAGTATTTAAGTAGTGTGTTAGTAGGTCAAATCTAGCTGTCAGAAAATAGTTTTTTGTTTGGACGAATTGTCTTTTTTAGTATTTACTTTTATAACAATGTATTTAAATGAACGTTTCGTTAACTAAGCCTATATAAATACAGAATACTAAATTACGTAAAACAAAGGTGAAAGTATTTGCACAGATATGTTTGATTGATTACTCATAAGTAGTTATCTAAATGTACAAACTTGTAATTAACAGGACCAATACAGAACTGAAATGAACTGTATATAATTTAACTCTTCTTTGTAACAAACTTTTATAACCAATTGTGTGTTCTATTGCTGTGCTCAACATCCAGAGCATATATGAAAAGCAGCGCTGAAAGTTACTCAGCACATGCTGATTAAAGACTCATTTGTAAATGCCTTTTCAACCTGTTCTAATTGTGTCCTTTGTAACATGTTTTGCCAGCGCAGAGTTATGATCAAACGTAGTTTTTTTTATTCTCGATAAGCCTTCATTTGACCACAATCGCACCTGATGTAAAGTGATGATATGGTCTAAGATGGAGCATGAAGACCTAGAAGGTAGATGGCTTCTCCGGACCACATTACAAAACACAAAAAAAATCGCTTCACGCACTGGCCCAGCTCGGAGGGTGGTGACAAGCCGCGGCCAACAGTAAATGTCCCATGGCTTTATGTAACAGTAAATGTCTTATGGCTTTATGAATATGAATTAACATAAGATAGCTAAGCATAGTACAGGAAGAAAAGCACCCTTAGCGGCGCTAAATGCCATCAAGAACTTTTTAATTTCCTCTACTACGAGTATTACGTATTCTTCGCTTTAACCTACAATTTGTAGCTCGGCGCTGAAAGAGGGTACAAATAATTAATCACTTTTTATGGAGAGGGTACATTTTTAACTTGTTCTCATTTTGGTTATGTAATTAGGTTACAATTACCTTGTATTTTGGTTATTTACAAGGGTTTGGTATTGTGTTTCTTGAAAAGGCGAAATTTAGGTTTATTTGAAAACGAAATAATATTTGCTGTGGAAATTAAAGGTATTGTTGGCATTGTTTTGTGTAAATTAAGTAAAAATAAGACTGTAAAAAGGGGAATTTGCGAAATACTGTTCGAAAATACAATAGCGAGTTCAACGTCATCATTTCGGATTATTCCGCTTTCCCCCTCCAAGGCCGCCCGACCAGTGCAGCAGTGGGGCTCTATAGAGACCTATTTTAATCCCGAATTGGGTGGAATACACGGTAGTAAAATAGATGTTGACGAAACTCCACCAAAGCTAGCGCCTTTAGAGTTAAATAG
Source organism: Gymnoscelis rufifasciata (assembly GCA_929108375.1). Taxonomy (NCBI): domain Eukaryota; kingdom Metazoa; phylum Arthropoda; class Insecta; order Lepidoptera; family Geometridae; genus Gymnoscelis; species Gymnoscelis rufifasciata. The sequence goes on along the minus strand of OV815317.1, from coordinate 4,471,407 downwards.
TAGTCATGGGATTGGGCATAGCTGCTGGTTGTCGTAGGCTTCTTTCAAATATTTCCCGTTATGTTAGTCCCTCTACGTCAAATTCCCCGAATATCACCTCCGTAGCATTGATGATGAAGATGATGTCCTCCGTGTCGTATCCGACAAAGGCGAACCTGGACTGTTATATTTTCTACTGTTTTCTATTGTGTGCCCGAATGTGGCTGGCGAAGCCAAACTTAGTTTTGAAAACTTTGTTGCAGGGCGCACAGTGCAGTTGGCCACTGCTATCATAGGTGTTATTGTAGGAAGGCTTCGGACAGATCTTTTTATTAAAGCGTTTTGCGTCAAAATCTTCTAAACGATGCTCTTCGAAGCTCGATATGGCCTTATAATACAGAGCTACGCCATTCAAGTCTCTGTTTCGCGAGCAAATACCATAAAGGTGTTTTCTTTTGGTTTTTACTTGTACCGTCAACCACATCCACTTGATATTAACAGGATCTGATTTCATCTGTTAGTTACTACCATTTTTTTTATTTGTAGTTATTAGGAAATACAGCATCAGAGAGCGAGTTCCAGACCATTTCCTTGCTAATTATACTATGTTAGTAACTGACGGGTGTTAGTCTACAATGCTAGTTGTTGGTGGATGTTCTACGGCACTAGTTAATTTTCGGTATCCGTTTAAGGATCATAACATAAAAATAAATATAATATGACGACCTCTGTGGCTCGGTGGGCGAACGGCTGCCTGAGGCGCAGGAGGTTGCGGGTTCGATTCCCGCCGGGGACTAGATTTTGTACGATCTACAATTTCTGGTTTCGGGTCTGGGTGTTCTCTATGTATCTTAAGTATGTATTTACAAAAATTAATATCTATGTAGTATGTCAGTCACATAACACCCATAGTACAAGCTCTGCTTAGTTTGGGGTTAGGTGATGCTGGGTGAATAGAATATTCCGGAAATATTTATTTTTATTTATATCTAAAATTATCTAGGCACTACAAAGTCTTGTAAAACAGGGATTAACCCTTTCTGCATTGAGTTTCCTTGATAGATAGCCTTCTCATTCGCACCAAGTGGGATGGCTAACGTTGCAAATGGGACCAGTTACAGTCCATGCATTATTTGGCCTTATTTATAAAATGTGTAAAGTTAAACTGACAAATAAAGATACAATTAATTATAACTTGTGCAAAAGGGAACATAGACATAAAATAACTAATAAATTGGACTGTTTATTTTTTAATGTAATCTTTATTGTTCCACAATTATTTTATAAATTTATTAAAATTTAATAGTGAAACTTAATCTTCAAAAAGTAACTTAATATTCCCTCGCTTTCCAAAACGCATCGCAGATGTCGAAATCTATTGGTTTCCATGGAAACTGATTTTATCAAACTTTCAGTAAGTTTGTGAACCAAACACTTAGCTATTGGTCAGTTACTGGCGTCATATGCCATGATGAAATAATGTATTTTTTTTAGCTTAATGGTTAATATTTTGATGTGTTAAAATTATATTTTTGGTAAATTAACATGTAGATAAGTTTATGCAGTAGAAAAAAATACGTGCATTCCCTATTGTTATGTTCGTATAATCGATTTTCACGATTTCAATTTTATCATGCCGTCTTTATGGAGTTTGTAAAGTAAATATAATAAGTAGATATAGGTATTATCAATTACTATTTTAGTTGTACTTAATATAAACATTGTTATCGATATTGATCAGAGCTCCCTAAGCCCTATTTCATATTCTATCAAAGTTATAAATTCAGTTATTATTTCTTAGTTTTTTAAGAGACCGAATACCAAAAGCGATACATCATATTTTTACAGAACTCAAATTCAACTTCAGCTCTATGTTCGAAATTTATAATTAATTCTAAATTTAAAATTTAAGAAAAACCCCCGATTCCAAGGCCTTAATCCCTTATCCACGTTCCGTAGTTCCTGACACGATTTGGTATTATGGTTTAACAACTCAAGTGCCGAAACCGCATATTCGCGGGGGTGCGGGTTAAGCGGGGGTCAAAGTCAAAGTCAAAACGTTTGTTTCCTTAAAAGCATATGGCCCACATGGACAGGTCAACTTAAATTTATAAAACTAAATTTTGGAAACAAAAAATATCAAGGAAATAACATTGTCTTGACATTAGGGTGCCAACTCTGCAAATTAGCGGAGATCATTATGCATACGATGCAAAAAAAAACATATCGGATTTCCGAGTCCCTATCAGGTTGGCAGCGAAGTTGTTCATTTTTATACCGGTATTAAGATAGGAACAAGGTGTTACGAAACCAACTAATTTCGGATCGAGTGCTGTAGAAGTTTTATAGTACCACACCACCCATAAAGTTTTAATTCTACTATACTAATATCGTTAATTTTTATTGATAAATAAACTTTTGTAGAACTAAAATCTCACCCGATGATAAGTGTCGATATTGGTAAAGATCACAAAGTCACCTACTCATTCTTGTTTTAAAGATACTCAAACAGTTAGTTATCAGAAAATATAGCAGCAGGAAGCGCATTATATTTTTGGGACCAATGTATATAAAAAGTCTTAAAAATATAATAATCGGAACATTTTATCGAAACGAAAAAAAACATAAATAGTAACACAGTTGTTTTTAACTTGATTGTAATCTGTGTATAGCGACGTGGACTATAATATGAATAATATATTTTTACTTAAAAGTTACAATTTAAAATGTTTATAAATATTGTTTATCATAGTTGTCTGTTGTTCCTGTAGTTAATAAATAAATACATTATTTATTTAAATTAACAGATTTTTTGAAGTGAAACTTCTTTAGAATCGTTGTGATTTCAGACCGGATGCAACGGAAATACGTCATGTAAGCCAATCTTAAACGCTAACAAGTTTAAGCAACTTTCACTTCTACCGTGTGTGAATCGCACACACACATTTTTTTTTTCACCATCAATTTCATTTATTTCAAAGTTCTAAAGGTTTATAAGTAAGGAGGCGTGTGGCCACAAAGTACAGAATCTATTTCCCCAGACAAGAACACATGTCTTGAACGCAGCTGCAGCGCGATTTATACTGCATCAAATATTCAGCCGTATCTAAATATTGCGCCTGATTTATTGAGAATGTTGACCGGCTCGATTTTGTGGGACATTTCCCATTTCTTTAAATTGTAATATTAAAATGTGTTACAAAATAGACATAAGTGATCTGGTAAAAAAGTAGGTAAAGTTATCTTTATTATGCAAAATCAAAAGCGCCACGTTTGTCTGTCCTTATCTTTACTTGAGACTACTTCTTGGTACATGACAACGCGACAGGCAGCTAATTTGTACAATACTTGATGATTTTATTTTGCTTGGTTTTGCAATTTGCAGGTTAACTTAAACTCGCTTATACAGTAATTCGACCCAGTAATGTGAAAAAAGTAGAAAAAAGTAATATCATATTTACTTTATTCAATAATTTACTTTATTCAAAAAGCGCTTTCTCATCCGTAATTATTTAAATGAATTTTGTGTTAAATAATACTCCGTATTTCTCTTAATGGGTACAAATCAAGTCCCACAATCAACCGTCGCAAGTGTTCGAGTAATTATGATGTTGACTACTCGTGTTGTGTTGAGCTGTGTGTGGGTGCTTATGAATTCTACAAACTTAATGAAACACATTAATGTCTTATGTCTGTGAAATGTGTACATGTCTTCCTTGTGTGACATGTCTGAGAGGGAGTGAGCATTGTTATTATCTATTGTCTTTTGATTTAGTTTAATTAAAGTACCTTTATAAATTGACTATTACTAATGCTACATGCGATTACTTTAAGGGTTAAAAGAGTTTAATAGATAAGATACCAGCTTTCAAATGAAGAGATTTCACAGATCAAAAATAATCAATTTTCTTTACTTCGACAATTATGGTGAAACGGTCACCATCTCCGACTAAAATTAGACAGAGGTTAAAATTAACTCACTCTGGCTTTGACACTTATGACAAAATGGGCTTGGTATAAAAATCCCCTTAGAGAATCTCCTGCGAAGGGCATTTCTATACTTTTTGTTTATAAATCTGATATAATATAGCTCTTGACATTGCTTTGTTTACTCTGATTTTGTGAAATAATTCCACTATTTTGAGGATCTACTATGTTGATAAACATAATTTTCATAACTGGCTGCAAAATCACGTTTTTTTTCCAATATGGCGGACTAGTAGGTATGCGACATGTTGGACTCCCTTTCATGATGATTGGTTAAGTAATTTTAGCGAAGAAGCGTTGCAAATAAACATACATTAACTTAATGTATAATACTAGTAGGGATACGAATTTTATCCGACAGAAGTATACGGGCCTCTCTGCGAGTAAACTTACTCAATGGCCAATCATATAAACATAGAGCTATCAAGTCAACTAACAAATTTTTATTTGATTACTGTGTACCTACTTTTAACTTCTTGATTGAACTTATTTAAAAAATAGCTACATACTGTTAGGTACTTACACGAGTTATTGTAAAAAACATACAAATACAAAAAAATATTTTACCACTACACAGTTACAACTTCATTAAGCACGAGGCATGCCTCTAATACGGGATACCTGTTACAATGTGTTTTAACCAGGTACAGAAAACAGTGCATAAAAACAAAAGAAGTGATAAAATAGGACAAATAATAGAATTACATAGGTTACATTTGCAACAACATCAACATAAATCTAAATTTAAATTTTAAGATAACCCCCGTTTTAAATTATTCCCCGTTTATAATTAACCCCCTTTCCAATGCCTTAATTGCCTTATTATTCAGTAATGTGCACGCGATGCGTTTCATTTGATACCCCACTCGAGTATGTTTGCAGATTTTCGGTTTTCCTTCCCCACTCTCACCCCCATAACTTTTAAACGGCTCAACCGATTTTCATGAATGTTTTTTGAATGAAATTTCTAGAATGAACACCCGCGACAAACTAACCTTTCATACAAAAAAAAACTAGATTGAAATCGCTCCATCCGTTCGGGAGCTATGAGGTCCCAGACAGACAGACAGACACGTCAAACTTATAACACCCCTCTTTTTTGGTAGAGGGTTAATAAAAGGATTGGTACTCACATTCATATGAACTTCGTTGAACATTGCAAATCTTACGAAATACCAGTTTGAGAGAGTAGGAAGTAATGTTAATATTGGCGTAGCACCCGCGATAAATATTCATCCCCATCAACACGTAGCAGGCAATCAACTCGTTCTGTCAACTGTCACATGGATAGATGGTGACAGTGTACATACTCGTTGACAGTGACATCAATGCGTAAATTAGCAATGGTGACAATTTGAAATCACTGTTTCCTCGCCCCGTTCTCAATGCTTTTCAAGTCACAGAAGAAATCATAATCCATGTAATATTATTCATGAACATTCTATAGAAATAATGCTTTTAAAACTAAAAAATAATAATAATAAATGCACCTCTCCTCATAAAATTGTACCAATTAGTTTCAACGATATTTAGCGACAGTCATAAAATCATATCCAACTAAATTTTACAATTTACGCGGGTTACTCAATTACATCGTCCATTGAATTTACGCAATCAAGAAAAGGTCAAAATTAATACTAAATTACAACCTTACACGGGGCTTAAGCTTAATCTTGCCGTTATTAAACGCCCCTACACAACTTTAGAGACCCTAAACCCTTTGTACACCTTATAAAATCTAAAGAGCTACGGTAACCCCTGAATTTGTCGCCAATTTCACTGATAGTATACCTTTACGTAGACTCCGAAACTGGTTATAACTGGTTAAACACGATATGGGCTATAAGGTATAGAAACCGAAACATTGGACCCTCGTAAAATGAAGGGAATGGTCTGATCTTGTTGTGAAAATAATCTTTGATGTAAGGAACTTTGATGTTTAAGTTTGTTTACCTTTGAGATCAATAAGGCCCGGTACGGAAACGTTAAATAAATCATTATTTACACATTGTTTATGTAAAAGCCTTTAGCTCTAAAGCCGCGTTAGCTTAAAGTAGGAGGATACTCGACTTTATTCGGTCGTGGGTTCAAGCCTCCTGAATTTTTCTTAAAGATGACTCTAAATGTGCGACTGAAATACGTGCCTTAATGGTGAAGTCATGTTCTGAGAACTGAGAAGTTTCAAGGATATGTGACATTCACCAACCTACTATTGACCAGAGTGGCCAATGGCGAAAAAGGCCCAATCTCTCTTGTCAAGTGAGAATACCATGTGTCCAATCAGTGGGTGCTTTTGTAAGTCAGCCTTAGGATGTGTTGTTGTTCACTATAAATTCCTGGTTTTAATGTAAATGTGAATAAAATTTTACCACCTCATTGGCTCAGTAAACGAAGATCCTGCTGAGCGCAAACCTTATAATCAACAATATCTGGTTTTAGGTTTAGGTTATTTCTACAAAGGTTTATACAAAAGTATTTTTTTATCATATTCATCACCTATCTAGAATTTTACCCTAGAAATTCTTACTGTAGGGATTATTCCCGTTATGGGACCAGTTTCTAATATTTTTGCGAGCACACGTTCCTAGGTCTGGTTTTCTATTTATATTTTATATTTATTATTATTAGCTGTAATAATCCACTGCCAAAAATAGGCCTCCCCTAATGTAATCAGTCTTGTCACATCCAATCTCTACCAACGACTTACTGAAGAACGTCACTTTCGTCTAGTTCAAAGACGTCCTACAATAACACTATAGAGAAATAATAATATTATTTACAGGGTGTACCAAAACAGAGATTAGGTTGAGGGTAGAAAGAGATCAAATTTAAAAGATTCCACTGTCCGTCTATCGGTCATCAGGCTGGCCGTTGAAATTATTACTAATATGATAAACGTAATATTTTTTTTATGATTTTTAATAAGTGTGTGTTAATAAGTAAATTTTATGCAGACACTTTCGGAGTTACAGATGTGCCTTGATCTTTTTCTGCATAAAATTTAAAAACGTAATATTTGTTATGGGAATAGTTAAATGGATATTAGTTACTCTTTCACGCGAAAACGACAAATAGGGGTATTTCAATAAGCACTACAATGGCTCAGAATATTACAACAATACTAAATGTCGTTTTTAGCGCTGGAAAACCCGTCATCCATCGTACTTCGTGCGTGAAAATGTATGACGGATAAGCCGGTAGCCGAATTATACAAATTTGACAAAAGTATACCTACTTTGAATCTAAGTTGAATATTTTTTTAGTAACAGCTATAAAACACAACTATCTTTTCTAACCGTTTTATGAAGTCGATTAAAAATTATGTTGGATCCAGATGTAGTTCTAACGCTACTTAATAATAATTATGTTTGGACAATTCAAATTTGGTACAAAAGACTTTGGGAAGTTTCAGTCTTACTGTGGGGTTTTGCGAATATAAATGATTATTTTAATGTAAATCCCAATAACATTTTCTAGGTTATTAGCCAGATTACTAATAAAGTGTTTATAATAGTACCCTAAAAATATATAAGATTTTCTTAAGGTAGTTTCAAAAAAGCCCTAAGTGCTAAATTGAATTTAGCGTAAGAATCGGCGGGAAGAAACCCGAACATTTGCAAATGTACTCGCGTGTGGTCTAATGAAAGCGCATCACGTGAACAAAATATACTTTTTACACGCTTTTTATTAGTTTAATTTCAAGGGAACTAAGGATTTGGTATCAGGGTTTTACTAAATGTTAAATTTAGATTATTAATTAATACGCAATAACATGAAGTGTTGACGTAAAATATGGGGCTAGCGAGCTCAGTGAGGTAGGTTCAAAATGTAGTGAATATTCCACGACTGGAGAGTGACTTTGTTTATCATAGGAGAGGTATATTTGACCTATAAAAATAGCGCACTTGCGGCAAAAACTCATAAACGACACAATTGCCAGGCTTCTACACGTTTAGTATTCAGCTCAGTTCTTACTCACTTTGTTGGGAAATAACAGTTTTCAACGTGGAAAATAACAGTAAAATAAGTAAAGTAGTTTAAAACACTTCAGGAATCGCCAGCTGCAGTTGCAAGTTTTCCGTTTATGGTTTCTTTTGACCGTTCTTTGTTATTTTTTGTTAAGATATTATTGCATGAGACTTTGTGAACTCACATTCAACGTTAAATTGAAATATTTTTATAATTCGACGCAAATTAGAGTTTAAGAATTTTAAATTTAACTGTCTTCTTAAATAATATTGTGCATTGAATAAATCAAATATTGGTTTTTATTCTTTGTTATTTTTTTGTTTTGTTAAGGATATCATTGTATCAAGCTTTGTGAACTCACATTCAATTTTAATTTGATATGAATTGTTTCCTTTTTAACGCAAATTCTGTCATAGTTTTAAGGAATTTACAATTTAGCTGACTGCATAATATTGTGCAAGAATAAATCAAACAATTGACGACTTATTCAGAATATAAATCGTTTTACATGTAAAACTGACACCTACCTGAACAAAAATACGCATTTTATAATTGTTTCCTAGCCATTTAAAAAAGTGATTCTACGGCCAGTGATGTCAATTGACGGAGTAAGTGTTCAGAAACAAAAAGTTCTAAGGAATCAAATCTCTAACTCGTACTATTTCTGAGATATTTGGGTCTTACATTTTTATACTTCGTACATCTATAGGTATTTGTAAGAATCAAGAAAAAATTTCGAAAATGCGAATTGATTATTGAAATTGATTCGGTACGGCGCCGATGATCTACAATAAAATTCCTTTGTTGATATTGTATTTATTTACAAAATTTTGGGAAAACTAACATCTAGTATAAATTATGAACAAACTTATATAAAAGTTTGCAACTGTAACAGTCAGTTACAAACACAGAGACGGCCAATTACAAGTTTCCACTCATAGAAAAATAATAAAAATATATATTACTTAACCAATCGAGACAAAATAGTAGGTACTTACATATATTGCAAAGAAATGCTATTATTACAAAAGACAAAAGAAATATATTATAAAGAATTTGCGAAAAACTGCTCATTTATTAATATGGCAGCAGACTACTTACACGTTTATATATATATAACAATTATATGCGACAAATATTATTATCATCATCATCATCATCATCATTTCAGCCATTAGACGCCCACTGCTGGACATAAGCCTCCCTCAAAGATGACAAATTATTCCGATCGGTCGCCATTTGCATCCACCGTGAGCCAGCAAGTTTGACCAAGTCATCTGTCCATCTTGTTGGTTCCTCCTTTTCCTTTTGTTGGGCGTCCGACGCTGCGCTTACCAATCCGCGGCCTCCATTCTAGAAACTTTCGGCCCCAACGGCCATCTGTTCTACGTGCTATGTGGCCTGCCCACTGCCACTTTAAGGAGCTAATCCGTTTGGCTATGTCGGTGACCCTCGTTCTTCTAAAAATATATTATAAACTAGCGGCACGCCCCGGCTTTGCACGGGTAATTATTCAAAATTGTTTCAAAATGATTCGAATTTTTCTCGCCGTAAAAACCATCCACTCCAACGAACATTTAAAAAAATAAATTGGCTAATTTTTATAGGCGTTGTTGAGTTATGCGCTTAGCAACACATTTTGCGATTCATTTTTAACCCCCGACAAAAAAGAGGGGTGTCATATGTTTGACGTGTCTGTCTGTCTGGGACATCATAGCTCCCGAACGGATGAAGCGATTTCAACTTAGTTTTTTTTGTTTAAAAGGTGAGTCTGGCGCGAGTGCTCTTAGACATGTTTCATGAAAATCGGTTGTGCCGTTTAAAAATTGTGGGGGTTAGAGTGGGGAAGGAAAACCGAAAATCTGCAAAAACTCGAGTATCAAATGAAAGCGCATTGCGTGCACATTACACATTATTATGGTGTTTTACTATTAAGGAAATTGAAGGATTCGAATCGGGGGTTTTTCTTATATTTTAAATTTAGATTTATTATTTATAAGAAGATTAAGGTATGAGAAAACATACTATTGATTGCAATCTTCAATTTGGTGTAACCGACAACAAACATAAACTTGGTTCGGGTCAATTTGTGTAACGTTAGTTTTTTGAAGAAAGTTGGTTTTATATTGGTGTATAATTTTTCGTTCAAGCTAAGAATTAGTGTAAGAGCAATGCTGGTTTGCCAAGATACATACACCAACTTAACCTTCTTCGGTCATAGGAATACAACAATTCGACTTATGTAAATGGATCACATACCTACTCAGTTACAACATAATTTCGACGGAAGTCTGCAAAATTTACAGTTAAAATGTGTAGCGTAACTGTATTTTTTTAAAGTTATAATTATATTATTATGCTCTTCGAAAGAGCAGAAAAAAACTAAAAAAACTGTATACTCAACTTATTTTACGTGTTTTGGTGGTTAACCCAATTGAACTGCCAACCGACGATATTATGTACAATATCTATGCTATAATGGTAGGGTTTAGTTCTGAAAATAACTTTTTGAATGGGATTAGTTACCTGTAAACGAATTATTAACAACTAACTAAGCGACAAAATATTATCAAGCGACAATTTTTTTATTTCCGCACACGACCATTCAGTAGGGAGCCGATCGCGCGGCAGATTATTTCGTGAACTTAACCCCCCTCCCGTACCTTCGTGCCCGAGTGACGCCTGCCACTCCACAACGCATAGTGTCACAAAACTATAATAGTTAGAGATATGATGTAACAACGTTTTTTGTAGATGATGATAAGTTCTACAAAGTTGTAACATATCACTTAGTTATATATATTCAATAGTTTTCGCAGCATTCGCGATTAAAGAAAGATTTTAGGTTTATTTTTTCATAAAAATCGGTTATTGTCACAAAACTATAATAGTTAGAGATATGATGTAACGACGTTTATTGTAGATAATAATAAGGTCTACAAAGTTGTAATACATCACTTTGTTATATATTCAATAGTTTTCGCAGCATTCGCGATTAAAGAAAGATTTTGGGTTCTTTTTTTTCACCATGGGTTACATTATCGGAGTTTGGTAAGGAATCATATTATTTTTGAAAACTAAATATAGCCTATGTCACTCAGGGATAGTGTAGCTTTCGAATGGTGATGGTGTAAAAAAAACGAAGAGCCTATTCGAGACAAACAAACAAACAAACAAACAAAAAATCAAACCTTTCCTCTTTATAATATTAGTATAGATATATATTATATTATATTATTATTGCTAAAATGTTATTATACAGTTGTCAAATATTAATATCACAAAACCATCGGTAAATAAATGTAAAACACGATTATTAATTAAAATGTATTTTCTAAAAATATTAATTATCAAAATGTTTCACGCTCCAATGGGCAAATTACATTGATTATGTACCTGTAATTACTTATGTTAATTAAACTACATGTGATTATGCAATAAAGATGCAATAATAAAAATAGATTTTAGAGGTTTTGTCTGTTCACGTCCGTAAGTGGTAACCCTCTGAATCCTTACACGTGACCTCCGGGTGGTGCTTAAAACAGTTTTTTTTTCTTTGGTGGTAGTCTTCTGCCGCGGCTTGTCACCACCCTCCGGGCTGGGACAGTGCGTGAAGCGATTTTTTCGTGTTTCGTAATGTGGCCCGGAGAAGTCATCTACCTTCTAGGCCTTCATGCTCCATCTTAGACCACATCGTCACTTTAGATCAGCTGTGATTGTGGTCATATGAAGGCCTATCCATCATAAAAAAATACTTTGACTTAACCTCAAATCTTAGCAACGACAAAACGTTATTCTAAAGCACTTTCTATGACAAAGATGTTATTTTATAACACTTTTTATTTCTAAGCATGTGTGTCGAAATGCGTTGAATCACTAATCCGCATCGTCATGTTTTTTTTTTAAATGGTTGACCAGCACATACTGGCATACATATGCCAGCCTTCATTCTAAAACGTCGGCACTCCTTTAACATAAAAATAATAACAGCGTGGATTGTCAGAAACATTTTATCATGAACAAGCGTTGCCACTAAAACCTACTTTATAACGACATGGTTTCACAAAAAGCATTTATCAAACAGGCCACCGTTTTAAACTATAAACCCTGTCTCCAGCAGGACTTAAATTGACAACGGCTATATTTCACTCTGGCCGATCGACCCAGACCCGCACATTGTGCCTATTTGTAGGGATATTCCGAGCAAGAGTCCCTTAAATTTATATTCTATAAATGGTGATTCAATTGTTTATAACAAATCTCAATAAAATGTTTAGTCAGCTGCTACTAAATGTGTATTATTATAATCTATTCTAATCCAACTTAAGTATATTATTGGAGAGATGATTGCATTTTTTTTTTCTTGATAAGCTTTCATTTGAGTACAATCTCACCTAATGTCAAGTGACGATCTCGTCTAAGATGGGATATTTTTTATGTCCTTGTGATTTTGTTTGAATAATGGTTTTGTGTTATTTTATTTTTGATAAACATTTTTTTAATGTGTACTAGTTTAAGTATAAATTTCCAACACAATGTAAATTGTTTGCGAATTAAATAAATCAAATCAAATCAAGACTTCTTAATCCAGTCTCGCCGTAGTATTAAGTTTCTGCAGGTGCTATTCAGAGCTCACTAGATCTAGTGAATTCCTGTAGTAATCCAGTTTACATTATTATTATGTACAGTAGTAATCCAGCGCTGGATTAAATTACTGCATGGACTGGTATAATGTAGACGGCGTATGAGACTAGCAGTCGAATTCCATTTGCCATAAAATAAACAATCAAAGCTGAGATCGTCTAATTAACTTAACTTATTAATAACATAATATATTTACATTTTAGTCATTGCACATTTTGACGCTAGAAGATTTGAGCGTTTTCAAGTTTTGACAATAGTCCCAACTGAAAGTTTTGACAGTTGCACATTTTGTCGTTTGTTCCTTTGGACTGTCAGTGTATTTTGGCATAGTATCTATAAGGACCCGGCGCGATTTCAACAATCAGATTTAAAAAATATGACAGACTAACTTACCCGGCAATCGTTGTTTTGCCTGCTACTGCTGCTGTGTGTCTGCTACTGTCAGTTGCCATGGACACCTAAAATAAACAAAACTTTCGAAGTAAATTTCTTGATTTTTCACGAATCTTTCAATAATTATTATTATAATAAGTCTAGGTCTCACACATCCTTTACAAATTATACACCAAAACCTTCCTCTTGAATGACTTTATATATTGCTTAAAACTGCATATTAGATCCGTGTTTTGCTTTTGGTTAGATCCCAAACATAAAGGCATAACTTTTTCGGGAAATGTCTTATCAAACTTAAATCAAAACTCGATACCTTATATAACTTTTGAAACTATCATGGTTATCAATACTATTTCGATTCATAACGGGATATTTAACACGATTGATTATCTTTCGATACCTTTTGTTTTTGCTATAATAAACACACCGTTTGTATTCCACTCAGTCAAGACGGTTTTTGAACGTAATCCTGGCGCTATCTATATCTATAATCCCTTTGGTCCATTTGGGTCCATTCGGGTCCATTCTCGGCAAATGTACCGCCGACTGTACAAGAGCATTAGCGCGTCGAAACAAAGCATTAGTATTCGGTATTTGGACATTTCTGGATGTAAATAATTGTTAGGGATGGGGCGTTACGGGAATTACGGAAATTATCGGATCAAAAGACTAAAATTTAACAGTAATGTGTATTTCTATTGTCATAATATTCATTGAGTTTTCAGCTGCATAATCTTTAATTTAATAGCAGTTGATGTTAATTATTATAAGTATTATAAGGGCAGGTATTAGGTTTTGAACATGAGATTCATCAGATCAGATTTTTGACTGCTTCAGTGGCGCGGTGGGTGACCTCTTGCACCGCTACCTCGGGTTCGGTTTCCGCCGACGACGGTGAAAGTGTTTGTATGTTCTGCAATCACTTTCTCCTTGGTCTGGGTGTCAATATGTAGAGGTATAATAAAAAATATCTTATATATGTATGTATGCCTGTTATAATAAGTATATCAGATATCAAGTAACCCGTAACACAACCACGGACCTAGATGTTGTTGTGTGAATTGTCTGGAAATATTTATATTTTTATCAGTTTATTTTATGGACGCTGTACTTATCGATAGATGCATTTTAATGGTATGACTACGTTAGCAGGCTATGATTCATATCGCGCAACGAGATAATACTTTTAAAACAATTTGCTAAAAAAAAGACGATCGGCGGAAATGATAATAAGGTTATTTTACGCTGTATTTACTATTTCTGCGTTACTCATAAGTTTGTAATTCACTAGACGTTAACGGATTAATCCGTAAAAGCTGTGGCGCTTTCACTGATGCCTGTGGTTGGTGATATTGCTGTTGTACTTCCTTGCTGTTCATTTTCCTGGACTAAGAGATGCTTTTAAGCATTAGTTATTAATTTGTTAAAAGTCACTGTGGCTATTAAGTTATTGGAAAAATTAGAATACTTTTATCCACCTCCTGAAATTTATTCATTTTATTAAATATTTCTTTATTTAGTTTATTAAAAATATCTATTTTTTCTAGCCGTGGATAAAGAAAATATCTAAAGGGAATCAACAACCTTTATAAATGGAAAGATGAAAGGCTATACAATAATATATTTTAATATATTTTTTACATTAAGTTATTCAAGTCATTTTGAAAATCTGAGTAAGAATAATTTGTAACAAAATGGTAACACTTAGTTTTGTTAGCATCTTCCGCTATAGTTACCGAAATAAGCTTAGCACTATTTCTAACAACAATCATATAATGAGAGCGCAAAACATACAATAAATCTAAAGTTTAAAATTGAATAAAAACCCCTATTCCAATTTTTTATTTCCTTAAAAGTAAAACACCATAATATTAGGTCCTTACATATGAAATTGGCGTTTTTCGTACTGGCCACTTTAATCACAAATTTCTCCTCTTTGGTAAGGAATTCCAAATTCAAATTTGTACAGCTATAGACTCATGTATTTGTGCTTCGATGATCGTCATTCATTTGTTTTTTTTCTTCTGTTTTTTTCTGTTTGCGTCACTCATTTTACAAAATGGAAAACTTAAAATATCGCATTATTTACGAGTACGAGTTCCGCCGTGGCACTAGTGCTGCGGAAACAACTCGAAGGGTGAATGATGTGTATGGCGGTCGTGTTGCAAAAGAAAACACAGTTCGTTTTTGGTTCCAACGTTTTCGTTCTGGAAATTTCGACTTGCAGAACAAGCCCCGTGGACGGCCTGAGACTCAAGTTGATAATGAAGAGTTGAAGGCTATTGTGGAAGCGGATCCATCGCAAACCACGTCCGAGTTAGCTGCAGGCTGCGGTGTTAGTGATAAAACTGTTTTAATTCACTTGAAGCAAATTGGGAAGATTAAAAAGCTTGAAAGGTGGGTACCTCACGAATTGACTGAAGCAAACCGGCAAACGCGCGTCGACTGCTGCGTTACATTACTAAACCGGCACAATAATGAAGGTATTTTAAACCGAATCATTACCTGTGATGAAAAATGGGTTCTTTACGATAATCGGAAGCGCTCAGCGCAATGGTTGGATCCTGGCCAGCCAGCCAAATCCTGCCCCAAGCGAAAATTAACCCCAAAAAAGTTACTTGTAAGCGTTTGGTGGACTAGTGCCGGTATTGTTCATTACAGTTTTCTCAAATCTGGCCAGACTATTACGGCTGATGTCTATTGTCAGCAATTGCAAACCATGATGGAAAAGCTAGCGGCTAAACAACCTAGGCTGGTCAATCGCTCCACGCCACTGCTGCTTCACGACAACGCTAGACCACTGCGCAACAGACGGCTACTAAATTAGAAGAGCTTCAATTGGAAAGTCTAAGACATCCTCCGTACTCCCCGGACCTTGCTCCAACAGATTACCATTTTTTTCGAAATTTGGATAACTTCTTGCAAGGGAAAAAATTCAACTCCGATGGGGCAGTCCAAATCGCCTTCAAAGATTTTATTGATTCCCGTCCGACTGGTTTTTTTAGTAAAGGGATCAATGAACTACCTATAAGATGGCAAAAGTGCATAGAAAATAATGGTTCATACTTTGATTAATTAAATATATTATATTAAAAAATATTCGACTTTTTGTTCCTCCCATACAAAACGCCAATTTCATATGTAAGGACCTAATATTTAGTAATGTGCACGCGATGCGCTTTCATTTGATACCCACTCGAGTAGTTTGTGGATTTTCGGGTTCCTTCCCCACTCTCACCCCCATAACTTTTAAACGGCTCAACCTATTTTCATGAAACATGTCTAAGAACACACGCGCCAAACACACCTTTCATACAAAAAAAACTAAATTGAAATTGCTCCATCCTTTCGGGAGCTATGATGTCCCAGACAGACAGACAGACAGACACGTCAAATTTATAACTCTTTTTTGTTTGGGGGTTAATTAGGTGTATGAGTAAGTTTCTAATCCTCAGTTAGTTTACGGATTAATCCGTTAACTCGGTATTACGTCACTAGCCGTATTTCACCGTTGTCTGTGGTTTGTGATATTGCGAACATGCCGGAAATTTTCCGTAATTAGTTATAGCCAATGCAAGTGCTTCATTGATAGTAATGGTTTTCTAAAATTAATACGTAATGCAATAGTAATAATCGACCGTAAATAATTAAGCTTCATCATTGCATTATATACTATTACTAGCGGCCCGCCCCGGTGTCGCACGGGTATAAAATTTTCCCGGAAATTATTCGAATTTTTCTCGCCGTAAAAACCATCCTATCTCTCAAGTTGGATCGAACTGCACATGGTTTGCGAATTTTATTATAATCGGTTAAGTGGTTTAGGAGTCCATTGAGGACAAACATTGTGACACGAGATTTATATATATTAAGATTATATATATCTATTCATTAATAATATACATTTACCCTATTAATATACCTTTCCATTAATACAACTATTAAAATATTTGCTGATTGTCAGAAACAATGAGGCCTGTATCTGATATTACTAGCAGTATCTAATAATATATAATCAATCAAATATTTGAAAGTGATCATATAACAGGATTGAAAAATGACTAATTAAGTACTATGAAATTAAGGTACCTACTAAATATATTTATCCCTCTGGATTTTTCTTCTTGAAAAATGTTTTGTGCTCCTTAAACATAATAAGGAAACAGGCATGTTCTGAGAACTTTGAGGAGTTGGAAGTAGAGTAGAGTATGCGTCTCTAACTGGTAGCCCTCTTGCAGTAGTAGTTTCTATGCAAAAGGGGTTACCAGTTAGCGACACATACTGTACATGTGACATTCTCAAACCCGCTTTTGGCCAGTGTGGTAAATTAAAACCTAATCTCTCTCGACAATAGAGAATCCTCTGTGTCCTAGTAGTGGGAACGTAAAGAGGGGTGCTATTGCTTCGGGTTTGTCTTCGTAACTATTAGAGTTGATGATGTTAACTTGTGACAAAGTAATAAGAGAAAATAACACGTTATTACCAATGCAGGTTCATTAAAAATGTAAGCCTAGCATTTGAAAACATCTTTCATCCATTCATTTAAAAACGGGATTTACAGAAATTATGAAATTCTGTCGTTACAAATCCTCTCAGGAAGGAATCATCATCAAGAAAGCGTTTCAAAAATGAAAAGTGTAATTCGCTTTAGTTTTGAGAGTGAAACATCTGGGTGAATAATGTCTACTAAAAGTATACTTAATGCACCTGGGTGAATAAACTCAGGTGAATTAAGTATCATCATCATCATTACCCTATTAACGTTCCCACTGCTGGGACACAGGAACTTCTCTCTAGGCAGAGTGATTAGGCCTTATTCACCACGCTGGCCAAGTGCGGGTTGGTGAATGTCACATGTCCTTCAAACTCTTTAAAGTTCCGAACATGCCGGTTTCCTCACGATGTTTGCCTTCACCGTTAAAGCGCATGTTTAAAGCGCACATAAATGTCTCAAGAAGAAAAATCCAGAGGTGCGCGGCGGGGTTTGAACTCACGACCTTCGGAATGAAAGTCTAGTGTCATCCCACTTAGCCAACACGGCTTTTTTAATTAAGTATAATGCCCCTCAATTCTTACATACTCTTTAACATAAAACTTGCTTAAACAAATCAACGACTAAAGTTTAATCAGTCGAGCTTTCAATTTAGAACCAGTTAATAATTCTATTGACCTACTCGAGTTTGCTTTAGCCACAAATAAAAGCGTTTTGCGGTACAATAGCGCTAATCTAAATTCATTTAGTGTGCATTCAACAGTGACTGTAACAGTCAAGACTGAATTATATTGTGAAGTCGTACGTGTTAGCAAAATAAAAGCCGAATGTTGTTGACGCACGTCACAAATCAATGTAAAAATTTGTTTAACACATAAAACCGGCCTAAATAACCTAAAAAAACGTTTTTGAACGTATTTATTCATCTTAAAATTATAAAATATTAATTAAAATTGCGTTTATTAGTACCCGTTATCACCTGCTCATTCAGCTATCAGCAATCAACTATTATAAAAAAAACGGATAAAACATTATAATCCACATAACAATATGGTAGGCTCTAAACTTGTGTTACGTACATCTGATATACTTAATATAATAGACATACTTACATATATATTTTTTATTATACATACACCCAAACCAGGAAAAGGGATTTTATCGGTCTGTGACGTAGGACGTAATCAAGGGACAGTTTAAGGCATTTAATCGGTTTTTTTTTAACTGTATATTTTTTATCTACGTAATTTTTATTTTTAAATTCTTGTTTGTATTAGTATTTTGTAATAGGTTTATCCATATAATAAAAACCTTTCCAAAAAATAGTTAACATTCCTATTGAATCGTGAAATTATTTGCTTCAATTGAGAAAATGACTAATTATTATTTGCATTTCGACAAACTTACCTACAAATACAATTTCAAAAAAAAATACAAAAATCTTTATTTCATAACTTAATTTAACATTTTGACTTACAATGTTTGAGGTTCCCTTTTATGTAAAAAAAATACCTGTGTTAGGAAAACCTCGCTCTTCCTAGTACTTATCAATTAAGTAAATTGAGTTAGACTATTCTTACTATTACTTTTAGTGTATAAAATATAAAGAATTTTTTTTAAGGTGCACACAAACTGTAGTTTAGTGTTATAATTTTGCTTTTAATATGCGTGCGCATGTCTTTATGCATATGTGTGTATTTTTGTGTGTGTGTGTGTGAAAGATAAATCTGAAGGCGGTAATTTAATTTTAAATACAATGCCTATTTTATTTTGTTTAATAGTATTTCTGTTTCGTCATAGCTTAACTTCAATATCCTACGTAAGTAGGTACTTATATAGTTCTAAGACATCATTATTATTAATTAATATTGAAAACAAGCAACTAGCCCTTCCGTTGTACCTACATGTGCAAATTACGTAATCCGTATTTTTGAGTCGCTCTATCCTTTACTGAAAACCGACCAAAATCATTTATTTATTTTTTATTTTATTTATTTATTTAATTGGATGTAGCTTGGCAGCCATAGACCAGTATTTTCTGACTTTAATCTGTTTTATGTTGTGTTTATCTGTTTTATTGCCATGTAGTAGTTGAGAAATTTCATAAATGCTTTAGACATTGTAAATATCATGTTTCTAATGTAGCATAATAGGTCTACCTACGAAAATGGTTTCTAAACGTTAATCTTAATAGTTGGCAAAGTAAATGACCGTGTGTATTATGTGAATTGGCAAGATTAGTTTAAATTATTGTTAACATGTAGTACTGTTTATGGCCAGCTTACATCACATAAGATTTAGTTAGCTTGAATTCATTATGAAAACGTGTGGTATTTATTAATTTCTGATTGTCATTATGTTTGTATATTCATTTGTTTTGTAGAATAATTTCAATTTTACATTAATAATTAAAATTTCTTTTGTAATTCAATAATTTTATTCTTCGACCACAGAGCCAAAATGGACCTCTTTATGCGAATTCTTTCAGACAAACTCAGAAATCATTAATATCACATAACATCAGGCCTAAAATATCAACTGCGTATATTAGTACCGTCCAGTATCGTGAAATGTAAACATTGCTTATGTGATATATAAATAATATATAGTCAGGGCTCAAGTTACACTGGTTGTAAGTAGGTGGTAGTTGTGGTTCCCCCAGAATACTTTTTCGATCTTTGAAAAGTGAAAGTGTTGTACCACAGCAATATTGGTAATCAGTATAATCTAAATTATGTATCCAAGAGATCTAAATATTAAAACAAAAACATTCAGTTTCTAGGTCAGGGGTGAGTGATGCGAGTTTACCAATTAGCTAAATATATCCCATCACTAGTATTAATTATGACAAAGTTAAAGTATAGGCGTCAATAATACTTGGCTCTGTATTAAAAAGACTTTAAACAATACGTATTAAATTCTGTTTATTCTGGAAATCTAGTACTTCTAGAATTTGTTGCAATTTAAACTGATCTCTGCACTGCATCTCTATGTCTTCACAGCAATTCACAACCCAGTCAAATCCATAGTAGACAATTTTTTTTATTGTTCCGTGGTAACACATTGAATAGCAACCTACTGCAATCATTAACTTGTTTCAAGTTTCTGACCCTTACTGCCGTCCTTATCATAAGTGCAATAACTCGAGTTTTGGGCCAAATAGAGTTATATACATATTCGTGATCAGCAAAATGAGATCTACGTTTTCTTCTTTGACAGTTTTTACGTATCTATTACCATTCCCGTTTTTTTCTTAAGCATAACCGCAATATATTAGGGATCTGGTCTTGTTTTACTTATCAAGAGTGAAATAACTTGAGTTGTGGCAAGGTAACCTAAAATAATTCATTGAATTACTAACGATAACTGCAATAAGTATGGTTAGGATGGAACGAAACTGTGTCTGGGCGAAGCCAAGAAGACATTTTTTCTGCATTCAGATCCTTTTTAACCCCCGACCAATAAAGAGGGGTGTTATAAGTTTGACGTTTCTGTCTGTCTGTCTTTGTGTCTGTCTGTCTGTTTGGGACATCATAGATCCCGAACGGATGAAGCGATTTCAATTTAATATGAAAGAAAGAAATTAATTTAATAGAAGATTAAAATTTTTGTATGAAAGGTGAGTGTGGCACGAGTTTTCTTAGACATGTTTCATGAAAATCGGTTGAGCCGTTTAAAAGCTGGGGGGGTTAGAGTGGGGAAGGAGATCCGAAAGTCTGCAAATATACTCGAGTGGGGTATCAAATGAAAGCGCTTTGCGTGCACATTACAAAATATGATGGTGTTTTACTTTAATGAAATTAAGGCTTTGAAATCGGGGGTTTTTTGTATTTGAAATTTAGATTTATTTGTACATAAACTTGACGCAAAACATATAGTCTTATGGGTTGATAACTGTTCGGCTCAGAATAAAAACTGGGCGTTTATGTGTTTTTTGGTAGACATAAATAGCAATCTGATTGCTGCTGATGAACCATCAGTAAAGTACTTTTAGCCTGGACACACCTTTATGTCCTCTGATCATTTTCACAACCGAGTCGAAATGTCACTTAAAAAAAAAGTTTACGACTTTATGACTTCATAGATTCTGTGAAAATGTCAAACTAAAAAAAAATACCGTTAAAGTCATGACAGTGTCTGATTTTTATGACTATGAAGACTTTTCATCTCAGCTTAAAATAACACGGAAACACGGTACCAAGAGTTTATTTAAAACTAGCGGGCCGCCCAGGCTTCGCACGGGTTTTTATTGATTTGTTTTCCCCGGCAACTATTCGATTTTATCTCGCCTTTTAAACCTTCTCTAGACTTTCACGAACATTTTAAGACTAAGATAAGATAAATCCGTTCAGCCGTTCTTGAGTTTTAGTCAGACTAACGAACAACAATTCATTTTTATTTATATAGATAGATCATCATGGTGGTCAGGGTCAAAAGGGAAACTTTCATGTTAAAGGACAAAGAGAAACATGGCAATAGCGAATGGAACGAATTGAATTTCCTTCAAATAAAAATTAACAAAAAACATTTCCTATTGTTCCAAATAAAAGTTCTGTAAGCTTAACTACTTAACAAAATATAAAACAATACAAAAAGGGACTTACTGCTAAATACAAAATGCGTAATGGGCGGCCTTTTTGCTTAAAGCAATTTCTTTCAGACAATCTTTGGAAGGAGAGTAAAATGCACAGCAAATAACTGGACGGTGACTTAAAAATAATAATAATAATTAATAATAGTAATACAACAAAAAAAATATATCCAAATATTTTATACTATAGACTTACATATTACTCCACATATAAATAAATATATAGATACTCATAAAAATAACATATAAATACCTATTATAATATAATACAATATAATATATTAACAACAATGTTTAAATATATACCATTATTATGCTAAAGAATCAAATATTTTTTTTTACTTGACGTTTGATTATGTATGACATACAATAAAGATTCAATTACGTACCAAATTGTTTTATTTATACAGAATAAATATAGGTACTGCGTATACTAAGTACCTGTAATAAATTAAATATCCAACTCCAATTTATATAATATAACAACTCTGACATCAAGCTTGTTTTACTAATGAAAACCGAAATATGTTTGACACTTATTGCACTAATCGGTTGAACATACAAGAAAAAATAGGGATTGCCTGCTACTCAAAAGTGAAATATGTTAAATTGCTAATGATAAGGGAAATAACTATACTACTTATTTCGGTTATGACTAGTAATCATTCTATCTATTTATATTAAAGTACTAAACATAAGTAAAATTCTGTGATTTTAGGTAACTAAGCCAACACTTTTACTAATTCAAGGTACTACATAATATTCTACACATTTTAATCTATAGCCTTGTGAAAGTTTCAAGTCGATACCTTGTATAGAAATTGAGATACATGAAAAACAAAAAAAAAATCTTTATGCGCGTTTTTCTCGAAAGTAGCTTTTACCTAGTTATTGCACTTATGATAAGGACGGCAGCTTAGGCCCTGCGTTGATATGTCAGTCAGTCAGTCAGACAGTCAAACAGTCAGTCAGTCAGTCAAACAGTCAGTCTGTCAGTCAATCATTCGGACAGTCAGCTTTTTGTCTTATAATTATTCAATTCATATTTTATGTTTAATATTTTTGTGATGGTCGTAAGTATTTTTTATAATAAATTATAAATGATTTTGCGATGCAAATAATATTTGCATCGCAAAATCATTTATAATTTATTATAAAAAATACTTATGGTCGAACAAAATGTACCTAATATTGTAACAAAATGTACCTAATATTGTATCCAAACAAGGTATTTTACGAAAAAGGAAGTATTACCCCAAATAGTTATCAAAATAACAACATTGTTTTATTTATTGTGAGTGAGAATTAATAAGTTATTGGCATCGCGCTTGACATATGCTTCGATTGGCCAGTGTCATTCAGTACTTGAATGTTTTGTAAGCTAATTTTCCAGTGACGAACGCCATCTATTAAAAGAAGAAGAAGAAGTAAGCTAATTTTGTAAATGGAACGCAAAATGGCGTTCAACTGAGTAACATCTTTTTCACTTTATAATTTTATTTAACTTAACACTGGCAAATTGTCGCTTCAAGCGCAAACAAGAAACTGAACTGAACTGTATAATTTAATCGATATCCGGAATGTTATTTTAAAATGACCATAGAGTATGTAACAATAAATTGAAGCTGGCCTTCTACCTTGTGCTTGGTGCTTTAAGTTTGACGTGTCTGCGGCATCATAGCTCCGGAAGGGATGAAGCGATTTCAATTTAGTTGTGTATGAAGGGTGACTTTAACGCGTCATGTTTGATGAAAATCGGTTGAGCCGTTTACAAGTTATGGGGGGTGAAAGAGGGGAAGAACAGAATATCTGCAAATATACTCGACTATCAAATTAAAGTTCCTCACGGGCCCATTAGAAAATAATAATATTTTTTACTTATAAGTAAGGTTTTCAAATCGTGGTTTTTTCTTCAATTTCAAATTTAAATTCTTTATTACACACACCAATGACCATAATTCTGGCTGTCTTATTGCTTAAAGAGATTTCATCCAGACAAATTTTGAGAATATACGATGCCTGAGATACTAAAGAGATCAAATAATTCCATTTAACTTATAGCCTATCACATTCCTTCATTTGCCAAAACACTAGCGCATAACTTCCTAGTTAACATTCCTTCAACAATAGGCATTATATCACATAAATGGAGAACTAAATCAAAGTGAATGGTTTCGATTCAATCCGTATTCTGGATACAATCCAAATGATTGAATCTATTGAGAGAAATCGGCGGTTTCGCTCTTCCTGATAATTTTGATAATTAAATTATTAATTATGTTTGTCGGTTAAACAGTCTCTTCGACGACAACTTTTTTTTAAGTTAATAACCGAAATTTTAAATAAATGAGATTCATTAAAATCTATTCACGGAGTAAACCTAATAAACTGAGAATAGTTAGTGCGGGGCACAGATTAAATAATAGTACGGATTAGTGCCGCTATGCCCAAGTGGATTCGGATTTTTAAAAAAGCCTGTGTTAAAAATGTACATATTTAAAAAGTTTTATAGTTTATAGTTTTTAACAATATTATGATTTAAAACGGGTAACATACGGGAAATATTGGAAAACTCAAAAACCGTCAAATCATGGTATTTTACTCGTTTTAAATCATAATATTTAAAATGTACTACGCATATTATTTTGCTGCATTTATAGGGTTTTGTACCGTAAAAGGTAAAACGGTAGCCTATGTAGCGGTATACTGAGACTTCGTCTGTATGTCTGTTAGTCTGTCACCAGGCAGTATCTCAAGAATCGTGATAGCTAGAGAGTTGAAATTGCCGCGTAAATCCAAATACAAAACAAAGTATATTATATACAACATATTAATGGTGGTTTCTATACAACAAACGTGATTTGTACAAGGTTAACCAACGTTGCGCGATGCCAGTTCTTGGATGGGTGCTCTGACTGACCCTTATTGCACTTAAAAAATATTATATATTTTTTTTTTATTGTGTCAAGTGTCTAAACTTCACACAGAACCCTAACCAAGTATAGATTGAGTTCATCTCATACTTTTCAAATTTATTTATAATCTACAGAGTCATCAGACAAGTATACGGCTCATCTGATGTAAATTGGCTACGGCAGCCAACGGACGCCTGTAACATCAGAGATATTCCAACCAGCAGCGTTATGCTTAGATCCCTCTCCCGGGGAGCGGAGTGGCATTAAGCTGAGACTGCTCCTTTTTTGGTACATGGCAGCACAGCCTGCCAGCTAATTATCTGTTTGTGGTTTTTTATGTTTTTTTTCTTGTGTCTGTTTGCTTATGCTGTCTCCTGTGCTGTTGTTTGTTTATGTACCAAAATAAGTATGATTATTATTTCTGTGATCTGATATTGTACGATTAATCCCGTAATGAATTACTATTCAATGATATAATCTGTTTAAATCACTATGCCAAACCTTTCACCTACATGTATTTCATTTCATTTCATACCTGCGCGCTGCCAATCCCGTTAATACTTCAGAATGTCCCGTTTGAAATAATAATAATATTTTTCAGAGTAGATATTCAAAAACCATTAATTATAAAATTGATTAAATTGAGGATAGTTATTATTGAATTCTATTTAAATATGAATAGAATATGTGACTAATTCACATATGATTAAGATGTACCAAAAAGACAATTTTTTCTCTAATTTAAGATTTTTACATATACATATATTTAAAGTGTTTCTAATACAATATTTACCCCGTCATGAAAATACTTCACATGCCCAATTTTAAAAATTACCTTTTGTCTCTTTCTAACAAACAAACATTTCGTACATAATAAGACGGTCAAACAAATGCCTTACTCGTATTAAATAAAATGCAAACCTAAAAATTATTAAAATAATAAAGCCATTTATTTCTTGCTTTTAAAAAGTTTAAGTTCACTGTAAAAGTATCTATATAAGAATAGTATTGTGTGTATTTGGTTAGAAGTTAAATTATAGTAAGTAGGTACTTAAAAGTTGGGTTTCAACAAAGATCTATCGTCAAAAAAAAGGTTGTAATTGGCGATATAATCAATAAATGAAATATATTAGAACCTCGAGGCTAGCTCATACCTGTGTAGTAAGGATAATCATAACCTACAATTCGAATAACAGTGTAGCTACCATAGTCAGGAATGAGGAAGATGTAAATCAAATTTTATTGCCCTTTTTCAGCCCTAACTAAAACTTTAAGCAATAATAAGACTAACTGTGAAAAAATTTTGTTGATATCTCAAAAATTGAATGATTTATAAGCAAATCAATATGGGAACGCGCGAGAACTGATTGCGCCCGTCGAGTAATGGCTGTGACGTCACGTCGCCGGTTGTGTTGTCGCCGACGAACGGCGGCGGCGCGCGCGGGCGGTGCTTAGCTCTGTAAACTTACTTTTGTTCATTTCGAAACATTTGTAATTTTTTATGAATGGTATACCAACCAACCACCCTACATGGAACCAGGATTTTCACGTGGACAATCAAATAATCTTCCGAAAGTCGATTTACTTATATGGTTGCGGATTATTTCACAAACCATGCTAAGTATATTATTGCAGAAATCCAAGGGCAAAAACTTGCAAGGTGTCATGTTATAGTCTGTGGAACTATTCTACTTTGTGAGTGACATAAAGTGGATTTATGTGGGAAGACTGTGTAACAAGTTGAGACATGTCATCTTGCGCTACCTAGCTGCAATACAACAGATCTAACTCACAACAATGTGTTTTATTTAATATTCTGGACATAATAGTGGCGACGTTTGGTGAAAAGTGTTAAAAATGACTTCCAAAGCAGTGAAATTCGAACAGTTCAATCCACAAACAGACAATTGGCAAAATTACGTAGATCGTTTGAGTTTTTGTTTCGAGGCCAATGGCGTCTCGGAAGATGGTGCTAAGCGAGCTAATTTTCTCTCGCTATGCGGTGCGCGAGTGTTTGAGACATTACTGGCGTTGATTACGCCAAAGAAAGCTAGTGATGTGACTTTTGATGAAATACTAAAAGTTCTTACGAAACATTATTGTCCAAAACCGAACGAGATTTCCATGTCATTTAAATTTTACAAGTGCAACCAAACACAAGACGAAACTGCGGCCGATTACATCGCTAATCTCAGACGACTGAGTGCTTCCTGCAACTTTGTGGACTTAGAAAGAATGTTACGCGATAGACTGGTATGCGGTATGCGCGACAACAGGTTACAGTACGAGCTTTTAAAGAGAGATAATCTGTGTTATCAAGATGTAGTGGATGTCATGATGTCATCAGAAAGTGCGGGGAACGACGTCCGCATGATCCAGGATG
The DNA here is from genome assembly GCA_929108375.1 of Gymnoscelis rufifasciata. Lineage (NCBI taxonomy): Eukaryota > Metazoa > Arthropoda > Insecta > Lepidoptera > Geometridae > Gymnoscelis > Gymnoscelis rufifasciata. The sequence continues at coordinate 4,444,054 of OV815317.1, read as the reverse complement.
CCCTTGCCTCCTCACCAGCATCCGCAAGCTTTGCGCCGTCGCCGCCGCCGCCAGTGTCGACCTCGCACGGCGCCGAACCTATGGACATCAACGCAATTCGACCGAAAACTACAGTACGGTTGTGCTATCGTTGCGGCGACAGACACGCGGGAGAATGCCGTTTCGTGAATACAGTATGCCGATATTGCAAAAAGAAAGGTCACTTGGAAAAGATTTGCCTTAGTAAAAAGAACGGAAACCGAAACGTTAACTTCGCCGACGAACAAAATGACAGTTTGAATGGAGTTTACTGCGTCCAAGGAACTTCGAGCACCAGCCGCGTACCGCCGTACGAGGTGGAGGTGTCACTCGCGGGCACGCCGGTCCGCATGCAGGTGGCAGTGTGACCAACTTTAAATTAGAGATCCTGCCCCACTTAGGCAAGAAAACTGACAAATCCTGCCAAAATCGAAAGCACAAAATGCCAAAATAATGCCAATATAAATAAAAAAATTAAAATAAATAGACACATTATTTAATGTAGTTTTATTTAAAATAATTTTATAGTCAAACCGAAGCACCTCGACGATCGGAGACTAACCTGGCGAGAACACATAAAAGCAAAAATAGGACATGCACATAAAAAATTTTTAGACATCTACTGGTTGCTGGGTAGACAATCCTCACTAAGCCTTGAAAACAAAGTACTCATATATAAATCTATCTTGAAACCAGTTTGGACTTATGGAATACAACTGTGGGGTTCGGCGAGCCATTCCAATATTGAAATTCTGCAACGCTACCAGAACAAAGTACTGAAGATCCTGGTCAGCGCCCCCTGGTTCATCCAAAATGCAGAAGTACACAATTACCTGGAAATCCCGACAGTCAAACAAGAAATAGAAATGTCCACAGTTCATTACAAACAGAGACTCCAACATCGCACAAATCGTCTAGCTACGATGCTTACCAACACAAATGAAAGTACTTTTCGATTGAAAAGATCACGACTTGCGTCAATCTGAAATAGATACCTATACATTTACATAAATGTATTTAAATAACTACACTATTACTCCAACATAGCAATGTTAGCTAATAAAAATAGAGGAGGAACGTCATTGGACGTATTCTCTCAAAATACCTATAAAAACAACAATAAATCTGATTATAGCCGTAGGGCTGATCGCAGATAGAGAGAGAGAAAAAAATAATAATTAAGTAAAATAATTGATCTTGGAGTCTAAAAGGGAACTGAATTAAATTAAACATTCGTATTAGCATCATATTCCTCTTGATCACTTTCTTTATACATCGCTTTTGTCATTTGCTGCCATAGGCATTTTAAAATTCCTACTCTTTTTGTGGGCTGTAGCGGCTATACTGCCAAATCTGTCAGCTTATATTGCTAATACTGCCAAATACTGCCAGATTTCTAAAACGTCAAACAAAAGTGCCAGTGAGTAAAATAAAGGGCTAAACCTGCCAAAAAGGCAGGATCCTGCCACATATGGTCACACTGGCAGGTGGACACCGGCGCCAGCTTCTCCATTCTCAACGAGGCCACGTGGCGCGCCGTCCGCGCGCACCTGCCGCACGCCGCGCTGCGCCCCGCGCGCCTCACGCTGCGCACCTGGACCGAGACACCGGTACGCCTCCTCGGGCGGGCCACGCTGCCCGTACGACACAGAGAATACAATTGCGACTTGGACGTTATCGTCGCTAAGGGCAACGGCCCCAACTTACTGGGACGAGATTGGCTAGCTCCATTGAACATTTCGATGAACATCAACTTTATTTCCAAGGATGTCGATCAGGAGTCGAACCGTGTTATAACAAAACATAAGGAAGTATTCAAGGAAGGGCTGGGTACATACCGTGGACATCCGGTAGCTATACATCTGAAGGACGGTGCTACGCCCAAATTTTTGAAAGCGAGATCGGTTCCAGATTCACCTAAAGAGAGGGGGGAGGTATCAGACACAATCCCTACAACTCAGGCGCCAACCCAAATAGAGACTGACATGGAGTTGAACAACAGTGAAGATAGAATTATTGAGATTCCAGATGCTGATCAGTGGGCAGAGATGTTGGGAATCCCAAATACAGAAATACCTCATGAGGCAGTTGGCAAAATGAAAAATAAAACAAGTGAACATTCCAAAACTACGTATCATAGGCCTCACTGTTCAAGAGACAATTTGTATATAGTTTAAGTTAAGTGTTACACTGTGTGAATTAGAAATAGGAGTTAGAAGTTTTAGTTATGTTATTCAAGAAGATATATTTTAGTTTTATGTTTTAATGTGGTTATATCTGTACCTAGTTAAAATCACCGCCTTACTATGTATCATTACTTAGAGGGGAGGTATGTCATGTTATAGTCTGTGGAACTATTCTACTTTGTTAGTGACATAAAGTGGATTTATGTGGGAAGACTGTGTAACAAGTTGAGACATGTCATCTTGCGCTACCTAGCTGCAATACAACAGATCTAACTCACAACAATGTGTGTTATTTAATATTCTGGACATAATACAAGGTAAGTGTAAATATACCTACATATAACGAGATATTAATCTATTTAATTACCTCTGCATTACGTTATTTGTAGGAGGTAGGTTAATCTTAATATATATAAATCTCGTGTCACAATGTTTGTCCTCAATGGAATGGAGTTAAACCACTTAAGCGATTATAATAAAATTCGCACACAATGTGCAGTTCGATCCAACTTGAGAGATAGGATGGTTTTTACGGTGAGATAAATTCGAATAATTTCCGGGAAAATTTTATACCCGTGCGACGCTGGGGCGGGCCGCTAGTAATATTATAAAAGTGAGAAGGGATCTAGGTAAAGTAGGTACCTACCTACCTAAGGGCCTTTATTTCATTTGAGACCAAATGATATTTATTTCTTAATTACTTAAGAAATAAGTAGTAGTAATTACTCAGGTATTCGTAAGTATCGTTAAGTACTTATAAGTTTTGGTTTTATAATAATGGAGTGATAGGACTTATCTTATGGCAATGAAATACACGTAAGTACGAGTAGGACTTATCAAAAAACCTGGTTTAGTCTAGGATAAGGTTACGTGTATATTGATATTTTATGCATAGGTAGGCAGTCATAGATTAGTCAGTGTCAGTTCCTACTAGTCTATTAGTGCTGTCAGATTCCTGTGAGTTATCGATAAAAAATAATAACCATAGTAAATCGGGGGCTCTATGGCTCTGAATGAAGTTACGAATAAAATTAAAATGGAATGTGAAGGTTGTGCAGTAAGCAAAGGAGGATGCAAACATACAATGGCGTTGGTTAGGTGGTTACATAGACGTAGTGAGGAGCCCGCTTGTACAGAAGTAGCGTGTTCCTGTTCTTGGATGAAACCAAAACTATCGCAAGTTGGATCGCAGCAAAAATTTATTAAAGCCAAAGATATGAGAGATACGACGCAGCCCCGTTCCTCAACAGCACCTTTGACGCCTAATGACATATCTACCCAACGAACGTTTTCTACAGTCAGTAAAAACAATGGAGCTGGGTATAGAATCTCAGATTATGACCTTCTTTCGTCCAACTGCAGATGTAGATAAAAATATAAATTAAGTAGATTTAAACTGAAAAGTGCCATAATTTTAGATTTTTTAAATTTCTATTATTCTTGAAAAAAGTTGATTATATAAGCACGTTATTTTATTGCTAAATCACATAACTTTAATATTAAAATATACTTAATTCGTGTTTATTGTGTTAGTTTATTAGTTTAACTGTACCTTATGTAGTACCTGTTATTGTATGTCCGAAATGGATAAAATTGTTGAAACCTATTCTACATTTTAAGATCTTATGTATATGCAACACAATTTTACAATAAAGTTTTCTTATTCTTATTAAATCAGTTTAAAAGCGATCTTATATCAAAATCCCAAAAAAAATTTTTGTTCATATGATGTGTTATGAAAAAATGACGTCCATACCTACTTAAAGGTTAATTAATTTTTGACATACTCTATAAACTAAACATTTATTAATGTAAAAAAATATATAGGTAGGTATTTCATATTTAGGTACTCGCATTAAAATGATCTTCATCAACAATGTCGACTGGTGCAAAAGAACACTTTCCCCCTTCTCATCAGTTTACAACACTTATTTCTCAGCTTTTTGTCGTTGGGCACATCATAAAAGTATTTTAGGAGTGCTAACCGTTGTATCCGTACATAAGGGTACTATACAATATCTGTATGGTATTTTTTTCTCCATAATTTCAAAAATATCAATGAAATCTCATAATTACTGCACGATTTGTTAGCGCGCGGCGGACCTAACCGGCGATGTGACGTCACGCGCTGAGCGGTCGAGTTCGCGCGGATTTTAATAACATACAACTTTGAATATTCATAGAAAATTCAGTTTTTAAGATATCAAAAAAATTCTTTCACTAATATTTTTGAGATTTTATTTTTGATTTTTAAACATTATAAAATAATCACACTCATCTAGCTCATTATCGTTATTATAATAACTAACAATCCGAATAATTCAGAACTACCTGAGCAATAACCATTTGCATGGTATCCCTCAATAGGGGAGCATTAATCTAAATCCATTAACGTAATGTCCGACATTAATAGTACCCGTGATAGATAGACGCCTCAGATGCTGGTTATGCGAATAGATGTTATTTAGATCGGTTGTAAATCAAAAATTATTATGGTTGTGATAGGATATAAGCGATATATATTTACATAATTTTACCATATTATTCCAGGAGAATTCCAATACAAAAAGGAAGAATGACAAAAATTGTTGTACAAAAATTATAAATCACTAAAAAAACTATTTTATACTCGTATTTTACAAGTTGTTTCGTAATTGGTATATAAAGCGGGAAGTGGTTCGAAAGGTGTGTTCATGACGAGTATTTTTTGTTCAAGGAGTTTTCGATTTGGAAGCTAATTTATCGAAAAATATCTTTAGTGTCGTTGTTAATTTTTTCTTCTTAATTTGTAAAATGTTATTAAAGCGAATGGTTAACATCAAACCAAGTCCGGTAAGAACCATTAAACAGAGAAAAGTTGCATATCTTGGTCATATCTTACGACATGACCGTTATCAACTGCTGCAAACAATTATGATGGGGAAAATACCAGGCAAGAGGGCTGTTGGTAGAAGGAAAATTTCCTGGCTGCGTAACATCAAGCAATGGACGGGCATAAAGAAGGCAGAAGACCTATTCAGGATAAGTAAGAGTTTCAAAAGATGACCACCGACCTTCAGTAATGGAGAGGCAATAAGAATATAGAGGAGGTAATAAGAAGAAGAAGAATTAAAGTTAAACTTATCTTATTAAGTATTAGTAAATATCACTAATAAAACATTAGTTAAAGATTTTTTTAACTTCAGTGTTTAAAAACATTTATTCAACTAATATAGAAATTACCTATAGATAAGATTAAGCTAAAAAAATCCAAATCGAAATACATGGTACAAATGTTGGTACCTATAACAAAATATGTTTGATTGGTACGTGCCGTTCTCGCCCTTTCCACTTTATATAGCAATTTTGAAACACATTGTATACTTATAGTCAATAAACATGGAGACTTGAGTCACCTTAGAGCATACAAGATAATCTTCATTCATACGGACAAAAGTCTAAATAAAAATGAATGTCCAATTGTCATTGGATTTTGGCATTAGGTTATTGACCATTAATTTACATACCAATATAGTCAAACATAAACGTTTCGTTCGCTAATGTAGCTAGGGTCTATATGGCCTCGGATTGAAAATCGCTGCGAAGGACGTCTTCTACCTACTAGGTGGATGGATGACTTGATAAACACTGTAGGTTTTCAGTGGATGCTTCCGCTTCTAACCGGAACAACTGAAAAACTATGACAAGTATGTTCAGCAGGGACCTCCATCAGCTGAAATTATGTACTACTTCATATTTTCAGCGTTGGCCCAGTGGTAGCACACTCGACTTTCATTCCTAAGGTGGGTTCAAGCCCCAGCGCACACATCTGGATTTTTCTCCATGAAAAAAAAATGTGCGCTTTAAAGACGTGCTGTCCGTTACCATGTGAGATTCACTCCACACTTGGCCAGCGTGGTGAATTAAGGCTAAATCTCTCTCTTCAAGAGAGAAGTCTCAGTGTCCTGGCACTCAGAACGTAATTAGTGGTGCTCATGTTATATGTGGTTTATTTTAGAATCTAATCAAAAATCAAAAATCGTTCGCAATTAGATTCGAATGATGGCGTCTTCGAAGAATGAATGAAGAATAAAAGTGATGCCTTCGCCATCCTAAGGCTTCAAGTTCTATTGAAACTGTTTTTAAAATGTTTGAATGAAATATTGTGTGCATTGTAGTTCCTTGAAGTATATAATACATCAACGTCCATAACTTTTGTCCGGACAGAACTATCTTGGAGATTAATTGCTCACTCAAACAAAGAGATGGTCCAAATAGCTATATAATATATTCTTCTTCCAGACACAATATGCGACAATTGTCAGTTGACATGATAGCTCTAGGTCCCTATTATTGTGATTCTCCTGTAATAATAGTATAAGATAATGTATATAAACAAATAAATATTTTAACAATTGTCTTTTTACCCGGAAATTGTGAAACAGGCTCTTTAAATAGCTCAAAGTGCTATCCTTCACGAATAAATCCTCAGGGGATTACTATATGTGAACTTCTCGGGTCTATTAAAAGTTACCACAGTGTTAAAATTAGCACTGAGCTAATACTCATACACCTCGAGCGAAAAGTTCTACTATAACTTTACTAATAGAAAACTGGTTGGCAGATAGTTATCGCATTCACTAAAGATTTATTGCTAGAAACTACGTAAGATAACTTTTAAATCATGATATTTTTATCTACAAGTCTATTTAGATATTGCTCTTCTTGTAATTATGGTAGAAATACGCGTAGATAGGTTTTTTTTTTCAATAACTTATAAAATAAACACTTATTTTCCGCTTTATTAATCTAATTCTTCTTAGTCGGTCACTCTTGACAGAGTGGTCGTGGTTATGGGGGTCCTTATAATGAGTTGTTGCTCTTGCAATTCGCCACCATTGTTCCCTGTTAGTTGCGTTGCGGTTATTAATCTAATAGGAAAGTGCAAAGCTTTAGAAAATCGAAGTTCCAAAATGGAGGCTTATAACTTGATTTTAGTACAAATCGCACGGGAGCGTCACGGGAAACTTAACGCATTATCGTCTCGATTTTTCGTTTGTAAGAAAAAAAAAATGGTGTAACATTTTTGTGTTTACAAATCTAAATGGCAAATCTAAATAATTCATTATTATTTTTAGTCATCTGCTCTTTTATAAAAGTTTTAAACTTATGTACACGTTGTCTACTCAAACACATTAGCATGCTTGGATCTATTGCTTTGTTTTCTGAAACCCGTTCCAAAACAATAAATGTGGAAGGAAACACCACCTACACAGTAATTACTATGCCAAAACAGGGCAACAACTCCAAAATAATTACATGGTTGTGAATAAACATGAACAACTGGAATGCTTAAAAAGTATGTGCGAGGACTTGGGAGCAGAATTAATTAAAGTGAACAGGAAATACGAGTGGAGAAAACACTATACCTAACTTCGCAAAAAAACCAACCGCACCTATCTACAAAAGCAAAATTGCCAATTATTTTAATTATGTTTATTTAAATTTTATTAATGTTGATTCTTCAAATTTACTCGATATTGTAATGGTTATAATTATGTATGTTAAAACTACATTGTGATTAATCTTCACATGAATATTTACGTTTGGATGCTTTAGGGTCAGCTCAGACCGAGACGAGGCGCGGATTAAAGAGGCCAAAGGCTACGCGCTGGCTTTGCAATCAATTAACCTCTGCATGTCATGGGCCTCGCGAGGCCGCGCATATCACCGCGAGGCGCAGCGCGGCGCCGCTAGACGCTTTAGTGTTATTGCAATGAAAAATGTATCTATTTGTGTAGTAAATAAAGTTACACTTTGTATGGCTATCTTACAAAGAACGCTCTACGCCGTGCCTTGTCTCGGTATAAACTGACCCTTAACCTGAACGTGTATTGGTATTAATAGAATCTACCCTGAGACGGTGCTGTATTATAAACCTTAATATAAAGAGCTCAACAACTTTTCATTAACTAACTGTATCATTTTTCCCCTTTTTTTAGAAACTATTACAGAATACAGATCATTTATTTGCACACTTGGGTTACATACAGGGTCTTGTTTTTTAATATTATAAGCACCATACATGTATGACCTTAGTCTAGGGCATGCAAATTACATAATTTTAACGTTTTACTAAATAAAAAAATAAAAAAACATATATAATTATCAATTAAAGCAATCCTTGTTATCTAAGTCATCAGGTATTTTTTACATATTTTCAAATATAATAATATAAAATGTCAAATAAAAAATCATTTACATTATGTTTGTTTTTAAACATTGTCAATGGGAGGCACTTTAATTCAGCAATTTATTAAAAATACAGCATTGATAAGGAAAAGTTTTTGTGGCATAAACATTTTTTCTTATCATTGCTGTATTGGCTTTTGTTGTTTTTGTTATAGGTTTCTCAAACAAATTATGGTTATTCCTTACAAAAACTGCCATTTCATAGATGTAGAGAGCCGGCAGAGTTAGTACTTCTGAGCATAGAAAATATGGCTTACAGCTATCAGTGGTTTTCAGTCCATACATGGCTCTTAGTATTATTGCAGTAAGTTAGTTCGTTATATTTTTACAGAACTGTTCAAGAACACGTTCAACTTCGAAAAGTCCGAAGGCAGTCCGAGTATAACCTAAGTTTTGCAATTTTAGTAGGTAAATATTTGGTGACCAGCTTTCTGAGGGGTGATTTCCTCCCTAATAGTTTTTTTACCCGTTGTCGTGGTGATAAAGTAGTTTTAAAGGAGGTACTATAATAAGTTGTTACGGTTTTATTAGTCAGTACTGTACTGTAATTATTAACTATTAGTAGTTGTTTTTATTAACACAAGCTAAGAGCTTACCACGGGGCTAGGATGTTGTTTTGTGGATTGTCCAGGAATATTCATTTAATTATAGCTTATTTATTTAAACATGCTTCAACGTTTTGTAGGTACCTACTCCATTACGTTTTAATGAAACTTCTCAAAGTGTCTAGGGTCAGTTGCACATAGGTTAGTATATCTAAGGAATCCCAAATACGTAGGTAATATATTATTATGTAGGTATCTCAAATACATCATACGTTTATGGGAAAAATTTGATCCACAAAGAGCTTCAAGTGTAATTTTTTAATAAAAAACATATTAGGAACACAAAATGACAGCTCATATCATCCAACTAGAATAGAGTAGATAGCTAAAAAAAAAAATTCAAATAAAATTAGTTTCGCGGGACGTAATTCAAGCAAAATGTACTGACTGAACATGTACTTCAGAAGCCCCCGGAAATTTGATGCTCAATATCTTGACACGTTTTTATTAAATTGATAAAAAAAAATTGTTGTCCAGTATTTTTGACAGACTTACAGACGGTCTAAACAGATTCCCTATTCTTGTATGAGGTAACCATGCCTATTACTCAAATATTTCCATCCAAGATGATCTCTCTCTCTCTCTCGGTCAACTAAATTTTCTAATAGATATGTAAATTACTTAACTCATCTTGAGGAAGGAAATTTCCTGCACATAGCTGAGTATCCGAGAGCTTCAAAGGTTACCAACTTATTGCGAAGTCAAGTTAGACTTAGTAAGTTCTACGGGAAGTTTGGATTCAATTCTCTTGGATGAGAAATGCAAATAAAATTACGTATTCATCTGAAACTTGAATTATATTTCGAGTTTTTCAGTCCTAGTTTTCGGGCCGATTTTTCCAACGTCAAGATAAAGTTAACAGGTCAATAAACTAATAATATGGCAGATTGAAGTTGTCTAACGTCTCTTTTAAATGTTTAACGGGTAAGTGACAATGCCATGCCGCCATCTTAACTTTTATTGGTTTGTTAATTTTTAACTGACATTGGAAAAATCGCCCCTTAGGCGCACATCGTACTCTGACATACTTTTAATACATATTAATCAATTAGGTACATATTATTTTCTCTTTGTTGTAATTATTAGGAAGAGTGGTTGAGGGGATGTCTAGACAAATTAGATAACCCTAATGAGCTAAAGATATTAGCGGCTTCATTGGCCGTCATTAGCCTCTCTGTCGCTTGAAAGATCAGAGAACGTGTGACTCAGGGTTCATCTGGTAGAGAAAAAATCATCATTCAAGGAAGTGGGAATTAATGATAAACTTCCGGGCCGGTTGGTGGCAGGAATCAATGGATAGGGACGAGTAGAGGAGTTTTTGATAGGCTTTTGCCACGAGGGGCACGCCACTTGAGGCGTGGTGCGACTACTTGTATGGACATTTTCATGAAGTGGTCTTCTTGCTATTTACTACAAGTAAAAACAAAGACATAAAATTAATAAAGATTGAAAATTATGAGCTCTGGACGGAAACCACCTTAAATCATCCTCACTAATACTGAAAGGCAAATTTCCCTAATTTTTTGAAAGTAACAAAACTGAATTCAACGTCTCATTTATTTATTTTATTACTAAAACCACAGATTAGATACTATTCTAATCTGTGCTAAAACGCAAAAATAAAATTTACAGGTTTTTACTTTATTTTATTTAAGGGTCCCTTTCATGTTTAAATACGTTAAAATTTTTATGGTTCTCAATATTGTATAATTTTCGTAACTCGTGCATGTTTTTTTCATTTTATACGACCGGTTTTAAGGCAATATAAAAATTGTACTCCTCAAGTTATATGTAAGTTTTGAAAATACTTAGTACAATATGGTTTTTTGAGAAATCGGCTCTGAAAATAGGAAATATTCTCATAAGTTGGAAAATTAAATCAACATAAAGATAAAAAACATAATATAATAATAATACCTTACTATACAGCATAACATCCTACCATAAAGCTTACCACGGAGCTGGGTGTTGTCATGTGGATTGTCCGGTAATAATTATATTATTTTGATATAGTTGCAATAACTTTAAACATAAAATTCGTTAAAATTGCACACACTATGTGCTAAACATCGTAGGTATGTGCTACAGACAAAAACAACAACGGAACAATGCAAGAATACCATTAACTTTGAGATCAACTTTACTTTAAGTAAAGTTTAACTTTAATCTCTCCTTGTAATACTACACCCGAATTTAAGCTTAACTCGTCTAAAGGCACAGTTCCACCATGGCACAGGCTGTGAATGGGCACGCGGCGCATTTTTAATGGGCGTATACTCCAATGGAAACGTAGGCCCAAGTCGACAGTGTTGACCTTTGAATATGTACGATGTGTCCGTTTGGAATGCTTCTTTGCTGCTATTGGATGTACTCCAAATTTTATGCACATTGACATCATTCCATTTTGATGGAAACGCCGTCATTTATTTTCGAAAAGACTTACCTAATTATATTTTTAACCAACGTTGAAAAAAAGGAGCTTTGGCGAATATTATGTTTTTTTAAGCTGCAACAGCCGTTTGTATCGGAATAATAAATAAATATACCTAATAAAAGGTGTCCAGTATTTTTATATATTTTATGTTTTTATGTAGTCATCATGCCTATTCATGAGTGGCCACTTTGTAGGTTGCAGTGGACTCAATCACATATGATAACACCTGAGGCTTTTACCTTTACAGTTGACCTGTGCAGGTAAACCAGAGCTTGCATGTTGCATCATATTCTTGTCTGTGGTCAATACAATACAATATAAAAATAATTTATTGCAACACCACATTATCGGAACCTACTTAGGAGATACATATTACATAAAGTGACACAATGGGCGGCCTACACAGGTTTCCCTATACGTGTAAGAATACCTTTACAAAGCGAGGCTTAGTAAGCGAGCGCAGCACGAGTATTATACAAACTCCGTGCGCCGCAGTGGGGCCGCGTCTTTAAGTTAACTGTGGGTTTGTGGTAGAAACGTTTGATCGTTGACAAGATTTCTCTAGATGTTTCCACGCTTAAAGGGATTCTCAAACGCGGCGACTTTGCAGTCAGGTGACTAAAATCAATCTCCCATATAAACTTACAAACAAACTAAGTTAATAAACACTAAGCTTCAAGGCTTTAAACTGTTAAATAATTATAAATATATTACATAGCAGAATGTTGCTATGGTGAGTTATTGGCTGGCTGAGGAACAATCTCTCGCTCACATCTTATTATATTGTTATATATAATTAATATCCAGTTATTTTTTTTTACTTTTCATGATACAATTGTTATGTAAATATGACTTGCCTTTTATAACGCCCCGTGTTACAATTGGTCAATGAATTATAATTAAAAATATAATTTGATATATTTTAATCAAGTCAACGACGATCTTTAATTGTTTGCGTTGCACTACTACAAAAGTTTCCATAACTTTTTGACCCATATTATATTACCCTTATTCGTCAATCAAAAATCTTTTTTTTTATACGTTGTCAGTAATAAGAATGTGGTAACAAAGTATGCAAATAAGACTTACCTTACCTTACCTTTATTTGACCACAATCACACCTGATGTAAAGTGGCGATGTGGTCTAAGATGGGGCATGAAGGCCTAGAGGGTAATTGCAACAAAGTCGCCTAGTCTACAGCACTCTTTATTGCTAATGTAATGAAATGGAATGTGCAAAGATAAAGCCACTTGGAAGCGCGACTCGCGACCCAGGTGGTAAAATTTTAGACAGGAATAAAAAGTTATCAACCGTACCTTGCACGAAGTAGAGATAATTTTGTTTTGTTTTACGTTGATTTTTGATTTTAGGAAGTTTAGCTATGCCACCATTTGCCACAATTCTTTAACGTTTTTGTTCTAATGAACTCGTTTTAAATTTAATTTTTTCTTATAGTATTTGTTTATTTTACATGATTTTTTATCGTTATACACTCTTACCGCCTTTGGCGAAATGGTAAATTTAACTTGACAAGTGTTGACACTTGTCACTCACTTTGACAGTTGTGTATGTTAGAAAGAGACAAAACTTATGCTAACTTAGACAGAAAAAGACTCTTATTTTGCATTATAAGGTATGATTAAATTTTAAGGTTTCAAAATAAAAAATGTTTTTACATCAGGTATTCTGATTATGAATACCATCATTTATCCTCGCCAACTTTACTGTTAATAAATCCAAACTCTCAAATCTTCAAGACCAATTTCAAAGATTACCCCAAACATTTCTAAAACGCCAAACTTTCCAAAACATCTAACAAAGGCTTTTCACCTAACCAAAACTCGTTGCCTAATATTTCACCTAAACTCGAGGCAGGAGTAAAGGGCAGTTATTCAAATAATTGCTGCTATCAAGGGGGATGACCGTAAATCAGTCTAAATCTCTACCTACAATATGCTTAAAGTTTCACCTTAATGGGTCAAGCAAGGACTTAGAGGGCGACTGTTAGTGTTGGGACACTGTCGATGAAAAATAGTTTTATTCTACTAATAATATTATGATAGTAGAGCTTCGATTATGCAAGCGATACAATTGAGCAATTTTAATGAGAGAGATATACGGGCATGTCGCCGTGGATAATAAATATGTATAGATAAGTGTGTGGCTACTTATCTTACAGAAACAACGAAACCAAAAACTGTTTTATAGTTCATATTCAATGTATTTTTTAACTTTACCAAAAGAAATATTTATCAAACAGTTCGATTTAATAAGAGTTATTATAACTTAATATCAAAATCAAATAACAAACGCAAATACATAACGCTGTCTTGTTTTAAAAATTAGGTCAATATATTGATATATTGCAATATATTGCTCCTAAGCTCAAAGAAACGCGGTCAATGGATCAACGAAAGCTGGGAGATAGGTGACCTAAATACCTATGGATTTAATGTATGTTCCCAGATATTTTTTACAATTTTTGAGAAAGTCAACTGTTTCAGTTTTTCACCGACTTGGTAAACAAAAAAAAATATGAGAGATTAGTTCATACTGGAGTCACACATTTTTGCACAAACATACCTAAATAGTGTCCGGTATTTACACAATTTATAAGTTGGTCTGGATGTTGTATTAGTATTTTTTATTGTTACTAAATGAGATGGAATTCACATTAATTGATACTTCTGTGAATGAGGATTACAAGTTAATTTTTTTCAACATTATGGGCTTCCAAATCGAAAAATCTCTACGATTTTTCGATTTGGAAGCCAAAAAAAATTTCCAAAAGCCAAAAGGCATTTTTGTCATTGCCTTTTGAAACCTGACCGCTTTATATACCAATTTTGAAACACCCTAAATAGCCTTCAAACTTTAAACATTTTTTTTTGCTCGATAATCTTCATTTGATCACAATATCACCTGATGTTAAGTGACGATGTGGTCTAAGATGGGACATGAAGACGTAGAAGGTAGATGACTCCGGACGACATTACGAAAAAATCTGTCCTAGCCCGAAGGGTCGTGACAAGAATGCTTTACTTACGTGAAAATAAGTCAACGTACTAAAATAAGTATTAACAAAGTTGACCATACTCGTACCTTGATAGTTTCGCTTTTCCCATCACTATGTTAGGACCATTAATCAGAGTTTTATTTTAATTTAACGCGTGATAAATTAGTCAAATAGTTTACTAAATTCTAATTGATCTCTCAAGCTCAACGTATACATATGATAAATTGTAACATTTTAAGATGAATGAACTAAAGTTTTAATTTTTTAATGATTAATGAACATTTTATCGCTTGAAACAAGTTATAAAATGTTCATTAAAAACTTCTTTCTTTTGCAATTTTAATTTTATTTAATCTATTATAATACGATACCTAATCGTATCGTCGTAATTTTATTTAATCTATTATAATACGATACCTAATCGTATTATAATAGATTAAATAAAATTAAAATTGCAAATGAAAGAAGTTTTTAATACTATTTAGTTGATTATGTTTTATAACTATAGAGGTACATAAAGTATATTTATAAAACGCGTCCAGATATTGGAAAACTCAAGAACATGACGGTTTTTTGTGTTTTGCATCATAATATCATGGTATATAAGTTTATATTGTTCTACTTGCCTTCACTTAATATGATATTTTGATATTTTATAATTATAAATCTAAGGCTAAAACACGTACCACATTAATAAAATCCCATTAGTGAAAAAGTAATTTCCCACTTCGAAACTTTGACGCTCTATATTGGCACTTATGAAATTGATAAACCAAAAAATAGGTGTCCAGTATTTTACTGCTAACAGAGGGACTTAACAGAATAACTATTTTGATGTATTTATCATGCTTACACAGAATCTTGTAGCGCGTTAAAGCGAAACGAATCTTCGCCCACTTATGTAGCAGCACCATCAGAGGGAGACATAAAGTCAAACATGTTTAAATTAATAAAATAAATAAATATTGCCGGGCAATCCGCGCAACAACATATAGGCCCGTAATCAGCTCTAAGCTTGTGTTACGAATACGAGACATCTGATATACTTAATATAAAGATATTTTTTTTTATTATACAAGTTATGAATTTTGTTCAATAAAACTCGATCAGTATCATAAAATGGTGAAATTGGGGCCTAATGTTTCTTAAAAGGTAGATATTTTTTTTATAATACAAATTATGAACTTGGTACCCGATTTGTAACTTAAAATGGTGAAATAGGCTTAATCCTGCATGTTTCTAACTCATGTCTTGTCTTCTACATGTTTCTTAAATCAAACACGTTTTCAGCCGATGCGCTTGGATTAACCCAAAGTTATTCCTCTCTAATGAGTTCTCCGTCAAACTTGTAGTAATTACTGAGAGCTACATAATCTAGACTAGTCTGGAGTTAATCAGGTAACGCACCGCTTAATATTCAGGCAACACCAATGGAAATTTACTGTTTGCGGGTGGTTTAACCACGGAGCTGAGTGCTCGCTAAATAGATACGGGATTTGATGAAGGGTGTTTAGCTTATTTTGTTTACTATATAACTGGGATTGCTGCCTCAGTGGCGCGGTGGGCCACGGCGCTTGCGGCGCAAGAGGGTTCGATTCCCGCCGAGGGTTACCTAGTGTTTATTTGTTCTGCAAGCACTTTCTCCTTGGTCTGGGTGTTTAATATGTATAGTAAAAATGTTTTAATACATATATATTTATGACTATTAAATGAAGTATATCAGATGTGTAGTAACCGTAATACAGTAAAAGTAAAGTTTTTCAGGGTAAGTTTAGGTACTTAAATCACCTTAGTTTATTCACGCATAGGCATTAAGCATACTTTTATTGCATGCCTTTATTTATCAGGTGATTTTGGGTGCATTAAGTCTACTATTTTAGTGATCCAGATATGTCAAAATAAAGCCAAGTAGACAGGAATAACGAACGAGAAAACCTAGGAAATCAATAAGACGTTTAAATATTCAGAGATCTATTCGCCTATATTGTTTCCGGTAACGACCTCAGGTAAGCTCAGTATAAACACAAACCTAACTTAATGTAACGGCCAGGCAAATGTGCCAGCCACAATATTTGCATGCCGTGTGGCTACAAAATAAAGTGCTATAGAGCATTATCAAAGACATTTTCCTATAAGTACGAATCCGCCTTACACGGCAAACGCAAAGCATTTGCAGTGTTGGCTTAGTGGGGAAGCACAATCGATTATATTGAAAGCATAAAGGAGGAAGAAAGTTTGAGAAAATAGTCATAAAAAATAGTTAGCATAAAGTGAGGACCGGCAAATATATTCAAATTAGATTAGCTTAGACACCAGAGAAAAAATATACATGTTTGCGGCTGCTCCCCCTTCCCTTTTTCTCGAGAAAAAATGAACCGATTCTGATTCTGTTTCTTTTGTTATAAAGGTGAGTTACTCATGTGTTCTTAGCTATGTATTCTTATAACCGGTTAAGTCATTTAAGATAAGAGGAGTGAACTTTAGATTTTTCATTGCCATGAATGAATCCAACCTTCTTTTCTGTGAGTTACCTCTTCCCACACCCATCTTTATAGATGTAAATCTTCTGTACGTGTGTTAGTCATTGAACTCCTCCTAAACGGCTGGAACGATTTTGATTAAATTTTTTGTGTGTGTTTAGGTGCGTTCGAGAATGGTTTAGATTCACAATACGATCAACTAGGTGCGAAGCGGGGGTGGACCGCTAGTATCCAATAAAAACTTAAACTAAGACCCTTAGAACATTACAACTACATTTTCAAAACAACGCTATGCTATGCTACAGTTTAGTGGCCACACGGTTCTCGGTTTGGGCACGTCTTAGACCTGCGACTTGAAGTTTACTTAAGTACCTATCGACCTTAGCAACTTCAGTTCCCACTTAGGTTAAGTATCAGATGCCAAACAGTTGCATGATAAACTACTCTGGTTTTATTTAGTGATAAGTTATTACACGTCACGGCTTTTCCCGTGTTTTTTGAATTGACTGCGGTAAAAACATATTTTCTCTTGGTAAAACCATGCCGCAATAAAGTACGTTATAATGTAGTTTATAGCATTTCTCGATAAATGGAAATCCAACACAGAAATCCTTTTTAAAATCGGATAAGTATTACTGAGATTATGGCGTTAAAACAAACAAATTCTTCAGCTTTTAATACTAGTATATATATCTAATTTATAAAATTTCCATGTCACAGTGTTAGTTACCGTACTCTTCCGAAAAGGCTTTGCCGATTTTTACCAAATTTTATATGCGTATTCAGTAGGTCTGAGAATCGGCTAATCTCTATTTTTCATTTTGCAAAACAACGTTTGATGGGGTCAGCTAGTTGTTCTTATAAATTAAAATTTCCTGAATAAACATTGTTAAAACTTCCCTAATAAACATGAAACCATTGAAAACATAAACATGAGCAGTAAATACATTATAGGGTATTAATATATGGTTAATGTAGATATTTTTTCTAAATGTAAACGCCATGTTATAGTAATGAATTAATAAAACAAAACTTTCACTGTTTACTGTTAGACGTAAGTTGGTATATTTAAATTAACTTGAAAAAAATATGATTATTTGAGAAAAAATGAAATAGGTCCATAATGATGTTTATTTTGACATAAAGATAGTTATTATATCACAGTAGTGTCACATTAGTAAAATCCCTGCTTCTAAAAGTCTAATGGACTATAATATATTATATGAACACCAAAAATGATACGCAGATTAGATGCCTTATCGACGGCGTACAAAGCTATTTTGCCAATAAACGCAAAACGCGATTCACGATTCACATGCGATTAAACACAGTAGTACTACCTGACTAGTGCCGAGGTAAATATAGATTTTATTGATCCATCGATATCGATAAAAGTTTTAAGTAGGTACTTTATATTCATTTCCCTTAATCCACGACCGCTGCAATATTATTCAATGGTCAAGCGTAGATAAAACAACTAATAATACTTCACGGTGTTAATTTTGATAATAAAACATATCTATAGAATTAGGTACTTATTTATTTTAACTGATTGTGATACTTAATAGTGTATTTACCCGTAAGAAAAGCTAAAAGCTTAAAAAATCAACTTCCTAAAATTATTATTATCCAGCGGCATTTTATTAAAATAATCTCAATTAGAACACTACCCGAAATTGTAGATCCTACTACAAAAGGTACTATGGTAGAGTTCCTACAACCTCTTGTAGCCTCCGCAACCTGTATACACCGCCTAGAATAGGGTATATGACATTAAAAAAAAATAGTCTGTCATTAATATTATTTTGAAAAAATTACACTGTGTGAAAAATTAAAACGTTACAGTGCATTGAAGTTGCAGAACCCAATTTGCAGTGCCCCTCCGGGGTGCATGTACATATCGACTTAAGATGTAACAATTATATATCTGTATAAATGTACATGTGAGCAAATAAATAAGTTTCTACTAAATTTCGCAGTCACAAGGTCCCACTCCGGATCTTAATGCTCTATATCTTGGCACTTTTTTTTTTATAAATTGATAAAGCAATAGGCGGCACATTTTTTTAGACGGATCATACTTTTACGTAGCCATCATGCCTATTAAAAGTGAATAGGGTTATACATAGATGACTGTAATAGGTACCGACTTAAAAACACCTTAATTTGGAATAACGCTCCAAACCTTAACTTATGTTGAAATATACACTTATAATTTTATTTTTTTATGTTGGTGACCTAATTTTGGATCAAGTATTTTAGTGGTATATTTATAATTATATGCCATTAATTTAGTTCCATTTCAATGAACTTCAAGTATTTTAAAATAATTCAGAAGATGAAAAATCGATCGATACTCGACATTTTGAAGTCAGATGTTTTTTTTTTATTTCACATGTTATCGATAATAATATGCATTTACACATCACTATTTGCAAATAGCATGGGGATAACTTCAAAAGCCGTATGAGTATGGTCGATTGCGATCGGGAATGCTGTGGAACTAGGTATAGGTGCCTAACAAGCATTATAATCCCGAATATTATTTAGGGGTTGCGATGAAGTTAATTAAACTGAAACCTGACTAACAGTAATTGTTTTAAGATTGAGGAATTCTCTTGTCCAGTTATTTTATTATAATAAGTGTTACTATATACTAAGATACTGACTGAGACTGGATAACTCTAGTCTCTATCTTGAGACTAGACTTATCCACTCTAACGTCCAGCGTACGCGTAACGCGAGCGGAGCGTGAAAAACGCCGCGTTTTTTTCCGTTAAAACTATTTATCACATCTCGTAAAGCCTCGGAGTTACCAATATTTTATTTATATTTCCGTAAATCCGTATTCATATAAATATTTATATCACTTTTTATATCAGACTTTTATATACGTTATTCATAATCATAAACCATAAAAAAACACACACACACCGTGTGTGATTCACACACGATAGAAGTGAAACTTCAGTAAATCGACAAAAGAATGAGATGAATAAAAATTAAACAAAAAAAAACTGTGCAAAAAGGTTTTGTTTGCGCGGTCACCCATCCAAGTACTGGCGTCGCGCAAAGTTGCTTAACCTTGTTAGCGTTTAAGATTGGCTTACTTGTCGTTTTTTCCGTTGCATCCAGTTTGAAATCACAACGATTCTAAAGAAGTTTCACTTCAATAAGTGCTAAATCTGTTTAATCTCAGTTCAATGCTTTTCACTCTTGTTTATCTCTATAAAATAAGAAATAAAATATTGTGTGTTTTAGAAAATTAATTTATTAACGCCGTAACAGATGATTCACGATGCTGACACTTTAGTTTATGAGATTTCTATTTTTATGTATGTTAGTCTATAAGAAATATGTTTATATGGACCTGAGATGCCTGAAATAAATGAAATAAATTAATGATTTATTATTATTATTAACTTATCAGCCGTGTTAGTTAGTTCGGTTAGTTGGAAAAAAATCTTGGAATTACAACACTGATTAAAAAAAATATATGTATTTCATTGTTGTATAGTTTCACTAATACCCGACTACGGAGAAGCAAAATGGAGGGTTATGCACAATCATAACCCTCCATTTTGCCTGTACTTGTATGTATGTAACATACAACAGTTGTTATCCTATGGATATAACCCGTACACTCATTAATTCTAAATTGTTATCATAATTAGACGAGTGAGGTTTCGTTAGAAGACTCGTTGATTATCCATTGGATATATTTTACATGACTCTACGTTTAAAACATTGCAGTGCAGTCTACGACACATAAAGTATTGAAGTTAATGAAAGTAAACTGTAATGTGGGGTATAAAGTGAAAGAGCTTTGTAAGCAAATATAAATATTTTTAGCTGTTGCTCACAGCTGTGTTTGCAACTGCAACTGATAATTGCAAGAATTTATAAGAATTTCAAATGTTATAATTCAAAAATAAATAAAATAAAAGGAAGGCTTAAAAAATAAAACACGACTGCTAGTTACCTACTTGTATAATACTTGTTTTGTAGTCGAGTTTATATTAATTAGTCAATAGTTAAAATAAAGAGTTTTATAGTCAACTGACAACTGACAGTGACTGACTGATGGAGATTGCTAAATATAAATGAATAAATAAATAAAAAATAAATATTTCCAGACAATGCACACAACAACGTCTAGCCCCGTCTAGTGTTATGTTTACACAATGTGTAATATGTTTTACACATTGGCTATTATAATCAGAGATTGTGAAACAAGCCCTTATAGCATTAAGCGTAATATATTTAGTTTTTTTTGTTTTGTTAACTAACTTCGTCTTTATAAACCGACAACTATTAAGTTAAAGCTAATTGCTTTACAAATCAGGGATTCCGTTGCTATCGAATTATGGTCTTTGTGAATACAATTCGCTATGTTTAATAACCAATAGAGCACATAATTTGTTGATGCGCGCTTTGGTCAATGAACAATAATTAGCTAGGTACCTCATTTTACCGTCATCAAAACAATCATCAATAAAATATTTAGATTGTCAAATTAACTTACCTTTTAATTAGATAAGTAGTCAAATCAAATCAAATAAATAATATTAAACTTTTCGGTCTCGGATGTTGCATGTTTCAATGACTACTACATACTTTATTTGTAAGATACGTTTTTTTGTTACTGAAAAACGTTTCTTACAAATATACTTAGTATCTACGTTCAAAAACCGAGTTTGAAAAAAAAAATTATATAAAAAATAAAATTTGCATTGTGCTAGTCTAATAAATGATACAACTTTATTTGTTTCTAATTCACAAACGATTTTAAAACGTTGATATTATCTCTGCCGTAAATAAATATATCTATTTAGTCTTAATTCTGTTTTTTATTTCATTGCGCTTCGTATCGAAAGTACATTAAAGCAGAACGCCCTATTAATAGAACGACATTAAAGTTAAACAGCATTATTAGCATTACGGTCTACTAGCGAGTTATTCCATTCTTCCCCGTTGACGGAAACGTCAACGGGAAAGAATAAAGGGCGTTCTCCTTTAATGTCCTTACGATACGAAGCGTTTCATTTAAATAACTTTTACACTAAATACTATTCTGGATATATTTCGCAATTTGACTGACCCCTTATTTTTGGGACCGAGTGTAGATTAAAATCCCCCGCCGCCGCCGCCTCTGTCTGTCTTTATGTTCAATTTAATCTAAAAAACTACTGTAACGATCTTTATGCGGTTTTCAGAGAGTGATTCTGATTTTGGCAGTAATACTAATAGTATTACTTGCTGAGACCTGAGATCTGAGACCCTGGAACAAAGAAAAAAAGACGAAAGAGGCTGCAATATAGCTGTTCTCCTCACACATACTGTGGATGCTTGTCATTCACAACAAAATCCCCTATTCTACTTTTGAACCCTGTCCGCTCAAAGGCGAAAGTTGTGGTCCGTATCCGGATAATCCACGTCGGGTTAATTAAAAACCGGTCATTGTTTGTCCGGTGAGATCGGCCGGCGTTGATTGGGGCCAATTCGCTGATTATCGGTCCTATTGTGTCAATATTGGGCTACAGCTCGGTAGTGGTGGAGATGCCTAGTGTTTGAATATCAGGCAGGAATCGAAACGGGTTTAATGTTGTCGTGTGATACCAAGAGTGATTGAATGCCCAGATAAGAGTTTGTCAATATGTGGTAAAAATACGTATTTGAACCTTAAGACTAGATTGAGAGGAAAATAGAAAACTAAATAATTGTAGGTACAAATTAATGATCAAGTTTCAATTTCTGTGATATGTGATTATTTTAAAATCACGTTCGCTTTTATCAAGGGATTCCCCTCTTTAATATTATTTAATTATTGTTTTAGTATTTATTGCTAAGTTTTAACAGAAATACGTATTGACTCAAAGTTCATCTAGAGAGCTAGATTAACTTTGAGGGAAACTTGAAAGTCAATCATCCATGGTAAATGTCCCGTTACAAATCAAAATAGGAAAGATATAAGGAAAGTTTTAAAAAATGGGTGCTGGAGGAAAAGTACTTTAAATCTTTTTGTCAACATTTTACTGTAAGTTTGAAAACCAACAAAACTCATCAAAAGTTAATCAGAATATTATCGAATAACTATTTTTACTCATTTTGCCGTACCTAACTGTAACCAACGTAGAGAAAATGGCCGTGTTCTAATCCTGGATGGAGTGATATATTATCGAACGGCTCATCAAGTTCAGGATAGCACCCTTCTCTCGACACACCGCAAGTCCTCTTTCAAAGCGTCAAGTCGAGCACACTCGTAACTTATCTTGCACAATAAAATAATATCAGAATGAGTAGAGTAACTTTAAACGTTGTCTTGAAAAACACATTTTTGTTTGCAGAATGATCACAACCGGACTTGTGCCTACCTTATATATAAAACATCATATTGGGCGTTGTCGTTCTTGCCACGCTTGGCAGGCGGGTTCGTGAGTGCATTATTTGATAATATGCTCTTAAAAGACACTGCTCATACTCTGATGAGTTTATCTTAAGCATTTGAATTTGATACTATCCATGTCAAACTCGGAATTGTGATAAAGGTTTCAAAGATTCGTTTTGATGAACTGCAAGAGCAGAGGAATCGCAGCATAGCGTATTATATTTTAAAAGTTAGCACAAATGTATAGTGAATTTTTTTTTATAAATCCAAACCCTGCTTCAAATACTTCTTTTCGTAAAGGTATTTACTTTTTTGTAAAATGCCTCATTAGTCTGAATTTATAATTCTCCGAATCCGAAATTAAAAAGCTAGCCAACTGACTATTTCTCTGCATTGTGCATAACGAATCCTCAAGAGGATTACCTACTCGAGAGTTAGCAAGAGGCACTTATTCAGATGCATAGAACCTAGCACATTCGTGTAATTGCATGCTTGAAACGGAACGTCAAACTCACATAATTAGTGTATAGAACATGATTTGCACTGTCGCCTGATTTGAATGAAACACTTTAGTAGTAGGTGATAGGAGAAAATTGAAACAAATCTGCTTTCTAATTTGGACCTGTAAGCATGATGTTTAATTTTTATTTATCTTGCGTACGATTTGTTGACACCTGATTTAAAATTATGAAGATTTCTGTTTAAATTGGTAATGGGCCCAGTCGACTGAAGACAAGTAATAAATTAACTGTATAGTGTCAATCGGCCCCGTGGGGCCGTTTTTTTGTGGGCCCAGTCTACTAAAGAATTGTTGAATCTATTTAACTACTGCATAGGTGAATTTTGTAAAATACAAGTTTTTACTTTATTACCAACCTAAGTATAGGAATACTTATACTTATAAGTATGTACCTGATAAACATATATTTTTAAAGCTTTTTAAATTATCTGCAGTGAAATGAACTAAGAAGTTTGATTATTTCACCACTCCAAAAGTCCATGCACACATGATTGTTTAATTATACAAGGTGTTTCAAAATTGGTATATAAAGTGAAAAGAGGTCTAATGGTGAGCGAAGGACGCCGACGGCAATATATTTTTATTTTATATATTTATTCCTTTAGATAACATTTCCTATAATATAGTGTGTGTCAACTAACTAATACTCGAGCAACTGCTCGTTCAACATCACGTATACAGAAGTCAAGCAAATTCACGAAATTTATTCATGACACAATCAAACTGCAAATAGGTACATACAAAGGTTTTAGCGAAGAGTACCTAGCTACCCGACTCTAGACTATATTTCTATATACTACGTAGAAGAACGCGGGTTAGCGATAAAGACACCTCACACATAAGATCACATAGAATCTCTCGATCTCATAAATAATCACCAGCCATCTCCTCTTCGCAAATCGATGAGGGATTCTGACCTTTTTCATAATTCATAGATATTATGATAAGCAAGAAAATAAAATTGCTTTATGGTCTAGGGTCGATTTTTTCTTTCTTCTGAAAGAAAAAATATACTGAAGTATTGTAAAAGTCCGTAGGATTCAGAGTACCTAGACTAGAATATTTACATCATCAAAAAATATACTTAAGTTCTGTAAAAGTCCGTAGGATTCAAAGTACCTAGACATATTTTCTGTTCTTAGTTGTGGGCTATATTCTCAAAATAGGGATTTCTGTTTAGGACGAACTAAAACAATAACTACTTTAAACTATATTTTCCTTCTAATTATAAGCACGTGTTAACCAATTAGCTCCGGTAATTCAAATTTTATTGTAAAAACAAGAAATTTATTTACATATAGATTAATACTAGCTGACCCCAGCAAACGTTGTTTTGCAAAATGTAAAATAGATAGTAGCCGATTCTCAGACCTAATATATAATTAATAGAATCTAATATTTAAAATTTCCAGGTCACAATGATAGTTACCGTACTCCTCCGAAACGGCTTTACCGATTTTTATACTTATGCGTATTCAGTAGGTCTGTGAATCGGCTACTATCTATTTTTCATTTTGCAAAACAACGTTTGCTGTGGTCAGATAGTATAATGTCATAATAATCGGTTAAGCCGTTTCGGAGGAGTATGATTACTAACACTGTGACAGCTGAAGTTTATATCTTAAATTGGTGTCAGGTCCACATACTTACGAACAATGTCGCAAAATTATCCGATCTCTGAAAATAACTCAGCCCTTGAGGCCCAAAAGTGTTTCGAATGTAGACCGGTGGGTAGGCAAGCGCAGTGTAGGACATCCATCAACTAGATTGAAGGATTATTTGGTAAAGATCGGGGGATTGCGGTAAATGCAAGCCGCTTCCAACGAGAAATTACAATTCGTTAAGGGCTAGAATTGGAGAGATTAAATTATTAGGCAACTGAAATTCTGCTGGGCCCAGGTCCCCCTAAAGTACAGTGGTCTATGACGTGTGACAATTATATTCGAAGCGGACCTCTAATAAGCAACCCCGTGAACAAAAATCAACATGCCTATCAGTCTCGCAAATCTACAGAAACTGCACTACATCAAGTAGTTCGCAAGATTGAAAGTGCACTTGAAAGCAAACAGTCGTGTCTAGTAACCTTTATAGATATTGAAGGTGCTTTGACAAAACTACCTTTCCATCAATCGAAGCAGGGCTGCGTAACCAAGGCATTGGTGAAAACCTTAATCAATGGATAACAGAAGTTTGTTATTAATTAGGGTAGGTACTTATTATTTTCCTTTTGCCTTCAGCCATCACTGAAATAAACAAAACTATAAATAAAAAACAAACAAATAGTAACGAAAACTAAATCATTCTGCCCATTTATTTTTATTACTCCAACGAAGGCAAGTTTGAAATTGCATTGCGCGATTTCAAAATAGGTCGAGCGAATTGAGAACAATAATTTTCGTATTAATCGTCTTTTATGTAGTTTTTAAATTTACTTTTATATTGTAAACAGATTACTAAAATAAATAGTTTTGCTTGATTTAAAATAAGTTCCTTAACCTGCTTTGTTGGTAGATGAAAATCTTGAAAAAGATGTATAAACATATCTAGTTTATACTGATCTTGATCTAATTAACAACAACACACATATTGAAGTATAATATAATGCTTACAAACATTTTTGTGTTAAAAAACCACTGGTTACAGTTTTTATAATTTCGCCTAAATTATTCATTCACGATACCTGTTCGATACTTACTCTTAGCAATAAACAATTACTGTAACGCTACTAGCTACTGTACGTCACGTAGCGAGACATACAACTACGTAATTAATTGATATTTATTAAGGCTTTGGCCAAGCCTACGCGATAGCAACGCGCGAAGCAATTGAGACGCGAGAGTGTCTACAACGCGGGAACTTGTTTGCCTAAAAACATCCCGCTATGTGGTAGAGTAGGTGTGCAATGGGCCATAGTGTAGCCAGAGTCGCTTTGGTCGCGTATTTTGGCCGAAGCCTAACTTCGCAGCTTAGCTTATTTCAGTTCAGTTTCTTTTAATCGGACTTTGCGCTTGAAGCGACAATTTTCCAGTGTCGAGTTAAATAAAATTATAAAGTGTAAAAGATGTTTCTCAGTTGAACGCCATTTTGATAAAAAACCTAGCTTATTTCAACTCTATTATTCTTCATAAACAATATCTGACATTGAAAGCGCCATAGACGTCCAATTCACATGAAACTAAAAAACCCAGGAGCAATTAAATCCAACAAAGAAGTTCAATTAAATAAACTGTAAAAATAATTGCCATTTCAACTCGTTAAGGAAGTTTATTCACTAGGGTTTTCTCATAATGCTCTTGAATTCGTTTTAAAATGGTTTTCTTTAGTTTAATGAAATGTGCTTTCTTTCATATTTTTTGTATTAGAACAGTTAGGCGACCTCTGAATTTTAATATATTTTGGGGCAGTATAATTAATTCATCTGAGTTTATTCACCCAGGTGCATTAAGTAGACTTCATTCACCTAGGTGTTTCCGGGTGCATTAAGTCTACTATTTGAGTAGACTTTTAATAATAATATACCCGGACTACTCACACAGCCTTATCTATCCCCGAACTAAGCAGAGCTTTTTCTATGGGTGTTAGGTGACTGATATACTACATAGATACATTTTTTTTGTAAATATATACATATGATACATAGAAAACACCCAGACCCGAGACCAGAAATTGTAGATCTTACAAAATCTGGTCTCGAACCCGCGGCGGGAATCGAACCCGCAACCTCCTGCGTCTCAGGCGGACCTTCGCCCACCGAGCTACAGAGGTCGTTGACTTTATTACACAGGTTTATTTACCAATGTTAATAGGGTGATGATGATATTGATGATGAAGTGACTTGGATGGGTCAGCGCACCAATTGCATCTATTGCACTTAAAAAAAATTTTTAACTTTTTTTTGCTAAATATTTTAAAATTTTACACGGATTTGTAGGTGCACTATGATTCCATCTTATTCTTATTAAGTTAATAAAGCCCAAGCATTAGGTGTAAAAGCTCCCTTACTGGAATAAGAGTTGAAGCAGTTTTTCTGACTTCCATTGCGCGATAATTAATCAAAGTTGAAGGAAATGGCTTGCGTTTTTAAAAGATAAACTTACTTTCTTATGCTTACTTTTTTTGCTCCTTGTAGATTCTGAAAATTTTGCAACAATTTTCATTTTACGGTTTTGTGCCTGGTTTATTATATATCAATATTTAATTAAATGTCCCGTTGGTTTTTTAATGGTGCGGGGACATCCGTGGACAAGGTTTAGTGTCGTGTTGCGCGATATAAGATTCAGAAGTAACGTACTCAGCATACGCCAAACAACCTCTTCGCTCAAAAGTTTTACCTTGCAACGTTTTATTCATATAATAATTTATTTGTTGTAGATGTTTGTTGTTGTTTATTTATTTACCATTCCACACACATCGCGTTGACACGAATATTTATATATAAATTTATTAATTTATAGCAAGCAGCAGCTTCCGACTGTAATAGATGGAAATCTTAGCCTATGTCCAGTAGTAGACGTCCTACGAATGTAATGATCATGTTAAGTGACAGCACAATGATATTGCAAAACGTGGTGCTGAAGCACCACTAACTAATAGAACAGTGAACTATTGGCCTATTCATAAGAATAGGCTTAGAATCGCTATGGGCGTTTCAGTTTCAGTGGGCCTCTAGTAACCGTAATGATGATGATGACAATGCTTTTTTATGGCAAGCTACCTTTTTCCAAAAAAATACTCGCTGCATTAAAGATACTCGTCATCAGACAGTCATACACGTGACCGTGACGCTTGACCACAACCTCACCTGATGTAAAGTGACGATTGTGGTCTAAGATGGGGCATGAAGACCTAGAAGGTAGATGGCTTCTCCGGACCACATTACGAAACACGAAAAAAATCGTTTCACGCACTGGCCCAGCCCGGAGGGTGGTGGCAACCCGCGGCCGAAGCCTACCACCAGAGACTGTTCTTAGCACCACCCGGAGGTCACGTGTAAGGATTCAGAGGGTTAACACTTACGGACGTGAACAGAAAGAACTCACACTCACACACAACTCAGTGGACATAGAGCTGAGCCGTTACCCTTTTACTGCTGTAGCACACACGTACCTGCTCAATCCGTGTTTATATATAATTGTAATTAAAAAAAATATATGTTGATTTTGAGTCTGAATTATTTTTGTGTGTGTTTCAGTGGTAAATTAAATGATATCTATGTCTATGTCGGTGTACCGCACCGTCCAGTTATTTGCTGTGCATTTTCCTCTCTGACCAAAGGTTGTCTAGAAGAAATAGCTTTAAGCAAGGTTTTAATCTAATCTTCCGATAAACGTCGTCGATTGAATTGAATATTAACCCATTCTATGCGGACGACGCTACTTGGCGTATTTTTTGTCCATATGTGTAGCTACGTAATGCATCCTATATTATAGGACAGGACTGGACTTCATTGTGAATAAATGAATAAATATTTCCGGACAATCCACAAAACATAATAATAATATAACTATTTATTACACACCAAGATAAAACAATACAAAAAGGGACTTAATGCTAAATACAAAATGCGTAATGGGCGGCCCATTATTCACAATGAAGTCCAGTCCTCTTCTATAATATAGGATGCATTACGTAGCTACACATAATATTTGTTACGTGAATTGGTGACGCGTAGTGTATGATTAGGCAATAGCCTACACAGAAACTCGATCTCGTTAATAGTAAGAAAAGGGTTTGTTCTAAAACCACGCCCTCTTTGTAGATTCAGATCTTCTTTCGATTCGCTTCCGTAAATGGGACGATAAAACTACTCTTTATTAGACAGATGCGGGCGTTTTCAGACTACGCCGATTAGCGAGAGCACCTGAGGGACAAAAAATACGCCAAGTAGCGTCGTCCGCATAGAATGGGTTAATATTCAATTCAATCGACGACGTTTATCGGAAGATTAGATTAAAACCTTAAATGCAGAGGTTTGATACTGACTGGGTAATTAAGATTTCATCGTTTGCAGATAAAATTTAGATCAAAATAATTTAGATTCCAATTTAATTTAGATTTAGAAAAAAGCCGTGTTGGCTAAGTGGGAGGACACTCGACTTTCATTCCGAAGGTCGTGGGTTCAAACCCCGCCACGCACCTCTGGATTTTTCTTCTTGAGAGTTTTATGTGCGCTTTAAACATGTGCTTTAACGGTGAAGGCAAACATCGTGAGGAAACCGGCATGTTCTGAGAACTTTAAAAGAGTTTGAAGGACATGTGACATTCACCAACCCGCACTTGGCCAGCGTGGTGAATTAAGGCCTAATCTCTCTCGTCAAGAGAGAAGTCCCTGTGTCCCAGCAGTGGGAACGTTAATAGGGTGATGATGATGATGATGAATTTAGATTCATTATATCATCAACAGTTCAGCCGTATGACATCTACTGCTGTACATAGGCTTCCCTCAAATATTTCAAGTTATTTTTGTTAGATGTGAACCTGCATCCTTTTCAAGTTTTACTTACTAAGCCTACTAACAACTGAGAAAGGATTTAAAATAATGAATCTGTGGTTAGGTCGACCTTTCGAATTACAATTAAACCTTTATGGTACGTCATTATATAATCTGTGCTACAGCCTTAATAATCTGTGCTGCTGTATTTTACACACCGGCACCGATAGTATTTTTCCTCGGTTGAAGGTAGCGTGTTTATTCTGATGACATGTTTTTATGACGTCGTTTTTTATAGCAACCGCTATCAATTTCGTGGCAGCTTTTGGGAATAAGATTAAATTCATTCCTTCCGCAAATTGGTGTGAAGCATGATACTGATTTATTGGAGGTATAAACAAAATGGGATGTTGCTGGTTTAGTTAGGTATGTTGGCTTTTGTAATAAACAAGGCAAGGGCATAATGTCACAGTAAAAAATATAGGTTTAACTTCGAGTAACAAGTATCGAACCCAGTACGAATAAGCAGCTTTACATATTTTTTTATTTTGTGAGCTTGATTTGTGAAATTATTTTGACGGCAGCGTTAATACTGTACTTCATAATGCGCTAGTTAACCCGTCGTCAGTATTGGCAAAATCCCTCTTTATGATAATAGCAAGAAAAACGGAGAGCCGTTGATGCCTGAAGAGCTCTTGATTTAGAAAACGCAGCGTAGGACATCCAGTATGTACTGGGCGACTTAGTGAAGGTAAAACTATCTATGAGGTGACCTAATGTCCAGAAGTAAATTTCTACAGCTTAGATATGTGAATATAATATCATGTAAATATTGTTGTAAATCCACACACCAACATTTAGCCACACGGTAAGCTGTAAGCTTGTGTTACGGGTACTAGACATCTGATAAACTTGATAATAATATACATATACGTACATAGACATACTTAGTACTTGCAGAACATACAAAAACTTGACCCCTCGGCGGGAATCGAACTCGCTACCTCTTGCACCACTGCCATTGTGGCAGTCAATGATGATGACAACGAGTAGATATAAACTGGTTTCAAGAGTGATAACACGGAAATTCCCAAAACGTACGTTAAAGCTATCGAATACGTAAGTAAATCTTTGGCTACATTAACGGAATATATTTCCAATCGGCTCGGATTGCATTCGGTTTTTTGGCGATGTGTTCTTGGGACCTTAATGTGCGAGTGCGGATTGATAAATGGATTTGGCTTTAGTTGCCTACCGCATGCGTTGAGCTTTGCGTGGTAACCTAAATCAGACAATTTAATTCCATTAATCATTTTTATTTTATACTAGCTGTGCCCTGCGGTGCTACCCGCGTTATAATGGATGAAGTACTCTTTACCAACAACATATTTATTTGAATAAAGATTAATATTATTATGTTGATACAACTTAAACAAATTATTTCGACCCAATTAGGTACCATAAAAACGGTTTTTGTGAGTAAATCTTAAAAGATAGACATATACTATCGCTGACTGTTTTTTAGATCATTAAAAGAGCTATTATTCTTTAATACATATTTTTTGTGTATCTTGAACCGTTTTCACGGCGCACGCAGCGGAAGGCTTCAAAGATGAACAATTTCTCCCGTTTTTTACACATTTACCACTATATCTTTGCTCCTATTGGTCGTAACGTGATGTTATATAGCCTATAGCCTTCCTCGATAACTGGACTATCCAACACAAAAAGAATTATTCAATTCGAACCAGAAGTTTCGGAGATTAGCGCGTTCAAACAAACAAACAAACAAACAAACTCTTCAGCTTTATAATATTAGTATAGATATATTTTTTGTTTAATCCGATCAATCCTTTATACTTTTTTTGGTTTTCACCAACAAATGTATTACAGTAATGAACGCTGAAAGCCGTGTTGGCTGAGTGGGAGGACACTCGACTTTCATTCCGAAGGTCGTGGGTTCAAATCCCGCCTCGCACCTCCGGATTTTTCTACTAGTATTAACTAGTATTACTTTTATGTAATTAACGTTTTGGTAAATAAATAAATTGAAATTCAAAATTTAAGTTTTGATTTAGAACTGATCTAAAACGTGATGCTTAAGCGATAGGTTCATGCATCTAGGCTCAGCGTAGCTTCAAAGGGATAGCTCAATGAGAAGGCCTAAACTAAGCGTTTCTCTTTGGGTTCATTCCAGACAAGAGAAGATCGAGTGTGAAAGTATGTTTTTAACATAATTGTATTAAATTTTATAAAACATTTGCATGCAAACATTATTAGTAGATTATAATTGATACCATAATTTTGTTAACATCTGTGTGACCTACATTGTGTTCAAGCAAATAAATCTTTATCCATTATCTTTAGCACTTTACACTATAAATATAGGCTTACAAAACACCAGATCATGTTATTTTCTAATCAATAAGTACATTTTTAACAAAGACAAATGATTGACAAAGCAGCAAACAACAGCAAACACAGGCGGCTATTACGGCTACGGCTTAAATACTCATAAACTCATACATACTTTTTTTTTATATAAGCCTGTTACGTCCCATTGCAGGGCAAAGGCCTCCCCCCTTATAATATATAAATACATACATACTTATTAATAATTTATTTAATTTAAATAGTTATTTCACTGTTTTGCACCATTTACCATCTAAGACTATCTTACAAACTAAACTTATTTATTGACTAGAATATCATAGGTATAGGTATCAATTTGAGCACAAATGGAATAACTTTGGTGCTAAATACGTAAAGCTCAAAAAATAAGTGTTCAAACGGGAATACTTATTTTTTTTAAGCTCTTAACCACAATAATGAAACATATTTCATTTTTTAGATACGCAATCTTCTGGAAGCAATTAGGATCTAAAACTAAAATGTTGTTGATGAGATATAAAGCCAAAAAATGTATTCATAAACCTTTAAAAGGTATCACCCCGCGATAGTGATGTTTCTATAAGTTGGTAAACGCTGATTCATTTCTTTTTATTTCCACATTTCATTCAATCATTCATTCATTTCCCTTTTAATAGAGTTTAAAGCTGTGCCACAGTTAAAATAATATCCACTGTACAAAGCTCTGTCAGTTCTGAAAAGCTCCTTGTATAATCGCGCCCTCTTTCCAAATTAAATCGTGTCGTGCTATCAATTACTGCCTCCAACTGGACGGAATAAATCCGTTTTTTTTTGGTATTATACAGTTAATTCCTTCGTTAGTCGAAGTAAATAAGCTGGTGAACTTCATTTTAAAACAATAAATGTAATGAATGCTTATCTATATAGAATAAATGAATTTGTTTGTCAGGTACGATATAATATGTTAAAAGTTTTATTACTATGTAATGAAGTACTTTCCACCAATAAAATGTTTAATTTTTGACAGTCTGTTCATATACCGACCGCTTGTTCCGGCTTCCGGCGGCCGATAGTTTTGACAGATCCTATCTATATCTTTATGAGTAGGTATAGTAGGTTACCACAGGAAAGTGTTAAATTTTCATTATTCTTTAAAAAAACTTAGATAGGTTGGGTATACATGCTTAAGATTTAATCTTAAGCGTAATCGTAATACGATTTAAAACATTCACTAATTCGTACGAAAAAAAAAACGATTTAGGTATTCTATTGTTCATTTTTATTACACACTAGCGGCACGCCCCGGCTTTGCACGGGTAAACCAAAATATAACTTCCTTCGGTCATAGGAATACAACAATTCGACTTATGTAAATGGATCACATACCTACTCAGTTACAACATAATTTCGCCGGAAGTCTGCAAAATTCACACTTAAAATGTGTAGCGTAACTGTATTTTTTTAAAGATAGATTATTATGCCATTCGAAAGAACAGAAAAAACTAAAAAAAACTGTAGACTCAACTTATTTTACGTGTTTTGGTGGCTACCCCAATTGAACCTGCAACCGACGATATGTACAATATCTATGCTATACGCTAGGGTTTAGTTCTGAAAATAACTTTTTTAATGGGATTCGTTACCTGTTAACGAATTATTAACTACTAACTAAGCGACAAAATATTATCAAGCTACATTTTTTTTATTTCCGCACACGACCATTCGGTAGGGAGTCGACAGATTATTTCGTGATCTTAACCCCTCCCGTACCTCCGTGCCCAAGTGACGCCTGCCACTCCACAACGCATAGTTAGCCGCCGAGCGATTATATAAAAAAAAATTAACTCGTGATATCTTTTGAATGGAATGTCAGAATCTAATAATTCAAAAATTTATATAAAGGTTTTAAAGCAATCTTACATAATGAATAATTTATTTTGTTAAGGATTTATACCAAGACACAAATAAAGAGCCTTTTCAAACAGTGGTATTTTAATTTTTTAATATAAAAAATCGCTTATTGTCACAAAACTATAATAGTTAGAGATATTATGTACAGACGTTTTTTGTAGATAATGATAAGTTCTACAAAGTTGTAATACATCACTTTGTTATATATTCAATAGTTTTCGCAGCATTCGCGATTAAAGAAAGATTTTAGGTTTATTTTATAAAAATCGCTTATTGTCACAAAACTATAATAGTTAGAGTTATGATGTAACGACGTTTTTTGTAGATAATGATAAGTTCTACAAAGTTGTAATACATCACTTTGTTATAAATTCAATAGTTTTCGCAGCATTCGCGATTAAAGAAAGATTTTAGGTTATTTTTTTTCACCATG
Source organism: Gymnoscelis rufifasciata (assembly GCA_929108375.1). Taxonomy (NCBI): domain Eukaryota; kingdom Metazoa; phylum Arthropoda; class Insecta; order Lepidoptera; family Geometridae; genus Gymnoscelis; species Gymnoscelis rufifasciata. The sequence goes on along the minus strand of OV815317.1, from coordinate 4,409,031 downwards.
GGTTACATTATCGGAGTTTGGTAAGGAACTATATTATTTTTCAAAACTAAATATAGCCTATGTCACTCAGGGATAGTGTAGCTTTCAAATGGTGAAAGAATTTTTTAAATCGGTGTTGTAGTTTCAGAGCCTATTCGAGACAAACAAACAAACAAAAAATCAAACCTTTCCTCTTTATAATATTATATATAATATAATATTATAAGTATAGATTATAACTCTCAGCAATATTGATTACTAGTTTTAACCAGTCGTAAATAAAAGCACGAAGCACATTTTTTTTTCAATAACAATTCTATTAGTTTTTAAGAAACCCACATTTTGAAAAATCTCACATGAGATTTGGTGATAGGGGAGGGGGTTAAATAAAATCTCACGACATCTCACCATAGGAGGGACAGAAAATTAAAAACACCTAACATAATTTATGGACGCCCCCTTATTTTGATTTTAATACACCGTCACAATCAATCTCACAAACTTAATTTCTTTATTATAGAAGTATAGAATAACCAGCTTTATACATTTACGCTGTGATTCTTCGCCCTTCGCAGAAGTTGAAATGTTTGTCCTTGGTAAGATTTAGCTTTATAGCTCTCCCAATAGCATGGAGATTCGAATTGCTCAGTAATGGGAACGATAAATTCAACTAAGTATTTTTGTATGTATGGGTAGCGTAGTTAGGGGGTTTCTTTCGTTTTGGGATGATGTTTGATTCGGTCAAGGTTAAGCAGTTATGGAACTTGTACCAAAACGAATAATTCACATTATTTTGTACCAATAAAGCCGTGTTGGCTTATGAAGCCATGTTGGCTTAGTGGAAGCACACTCGACTTTCGTTCCCACAACCTTCGAAAAATGTATGTGCGCTTTCAACACGTGCTTTATCGGTAAAGGCAAACATCATGAGGAAACCGGCACGTTCTGAGAACTTTGAAGAGTTTGTAAGACATGTGACATTCACCAACCCGCACTGGCCAGCGTGGTGAATTAAGGCCTAATCTCTCTCATCAAGTGAGATGTCCCTGTGTCCTAGATGTTAGTGGGAACGTTATTGGAGTGATGATGATGAATAATGAATGAACTTTTTCAAACTACCCTATTCTGCTGTATCACATTTACTTTAAAATGCTTTTGATTTTAAAAATTTAACACATTTATATTTATCCAATACTCGTTGAATTTATTAAAATAATTAAATTAAGATTTTTAATTACTAACTAACGCCTCGAGAAATTATATTATAAACTAGCTGTGCCCTGCGGTGCTACCCGCGTTATAATGGATGAAGTACTCTTAACCAACAACATATTTATTTGAATAAAGATCAATATTATTATGTTGAAACAACTTAAACAAATTATTTCGACCAAATTAGGTACCATAAAAACGGTTTTTGTGAGTTAATCTTAAAAGATAGACATATACTATCGCGGACTGTTTTTTAGATCATTAAAAGAGCTATTATTCTTTAATACCTACATATTTTTTGTGTATCTTGAACCGTTTTCACGGCGCACGCAACGGAAGGCTTCAAAGATGAACAATTTCTCCCGTTTTTTACACATTTACCACTATATCTTTGCTCCTATTGGTCGTAGCGTGATGTTATAGCCTATAGCCTTCCTCGATAACTGGACTATCCAACACAAAAAGAATTATTCAATTCGAACCAGTAGTTTCGGAGATTAGCGCGTTCAAACAAACAAACAAACTCTTCAGCTATAGTATAGATTTAAGATGTAAAATATGTATCTCATTGTAAGTTAACTTTTATAAGTTTTTATGAGGAAATAAAGCTTGTTTAAACCTAATAAAACAATTAAAAATTTGGCTGTTTTTCTGTGTATAATTATTAAGTAGGTTCATGCGATTAGGTATGAGTTGGGTAGATTTTACTTCTGCTAAATTGTAAATAGGTGGGTACCTTTATTTATACAGTGCGCATTCATTTTGCAACTTGCACATTTGCCTGCGCAGTTGGCCGGCAAAAAAGGGGTAGCATATGATTATGCTTCAGCATTAAAATTTTTGTTAATTCAAAGAGAGTTTCTCAATCATGATAGTATAAGGTAGTATATCCAACAGGATATATTTGTGCTATAAAATTATTATGCGTCTGACATAGACTATTTCATTATTCTTTGGCTTCACACAATATTAATATTTTTTTATAAACATAATTAAAATTTATAGGATTAACATGTGGGTTTTTCCATAATTATACTGATGAAGTCTCATGGCATTTCTCAAATCAGCCTAAAATTAGTATTCCATACTCAACCTTTGAAATTTTTTTATGATTATTATTAGGTATGACGATAATAATATCTAAATTTAAAATTTAAGAAAAACCCTTAATTTCGATAAAAGTAAAACATCTTAATATTTTGTAATGTGCACGCAATGCACTTTCATTTGACTCGAGTTTATTTAAAGATTTTCGGTTTTTTCCTCCCCACTCTCACTTTAAAACGGCTTAACTGATTTTAATGAAACATGTCTAAGAACACTCGCGCCAAACTCACATTTTATACAAAAAAAAACTAAATTAAAGTCACTCCATCCATTCGGGAGCTATAATGTCACAGCAGACAGACAGACAGACACGACAAACTTATAACACCCTTCTATTTTGGTCGGGGGTTAACAATACTCATTGGTCACTATCGCTAATAAGTAGTCGGTTTAGTTCTACTGAAGTCAGTTTTATATACTTAATACAATTCTTTCTCGGCAATTATAAAATTTTTCTCGCCGTAAAAACCATCCTTGGTTTTCTACGAATATTATACAAATAAAAATTAGGTATTTTCTATGTATCATATAATTATGTATGTATTTACAAAAAAAATATATATTTATGTAGTATATCAGTCACCTAACACCCATAGTACAAGCTCTGCTTAGTTTGGGGTTAGGTGATGCTGTGTGAGTAGTCCGGAAATATTTATTATTATTATTAATTGGCAATATAATATGTTCAAGCGTTGCGTTGTGGGTTAAGCGCTTACCAACACAATTTGCGATTCATTTTAATATAATAGATTTGCCTTTAAAACTACTATTCACATCTAACACAGAAAGGAAGTGAATAACCTCAGAAAGGAAGTGAATGCACGGCTTGAACTTTGCAATCAGACGGGCACTTTGAGTCTAACCTAGTTTTAAGCTGTAGCACTTAGGTTATACAGGTAAGGGGGCCTGCCGCATGTTTGGGATAAACTATGTCGTTAGAGAAGTGAGGTCGTGCAGTAGATACATGATTTCTTTCTTCTTAATATATATAAATCTCGTGTCACAATGTTTTTCCTCAATGGACTCCTAAACCACTAAACCGATTATAATAAATCTGCCATGCATCTGCCATAGGGCCCGTAGGAGCTCTATGACAGAGCGCTGGTTTTCAGCCTGGGCCCGTCAGGGTGACAACACCACAACTTAAAATTAATTAGTTCTAGGTATGCCCTTAATAGTGACCTGATCAGTGCTGCTCCCGATAGTTAAAAAGGCGCATGTAACAACGAGTTAAAACGGAGAAAAAATGTTTTAGTAAACTAAACGGGAAATCGTTTGCTGTCTTTGGGTAAATTAAAATAATTAAAAACTTCAAATAATGGCCACGTTCATGGTCCCCGAACTCGGTTACTGAAAATATGAATATTTTTTTATATTACCTATCTAACTAAAAATATAAAAAAACTTTTTATTCTTGGTATAAAAATTGGGAAAAAATACCACGTCCTTGATTGATTAGACGCAAATAGCCAGATGCGCCTTTTAAATCTAGAACGCTTAATGCAGTAGGTACTTTTATTCTAGTAAGTATCTAGATATCTCTAAACTTGCGTTTCTTAAAAAAAATAGACGCATTTGGTTATATGCGCCTTATTGCTTAAGTATTCAAAACAATGTAGATCATCCTTGACTTAGATAAAAAGGGCGCATGAGGGCATAATATATGTGGACTTTTTTCTTAGTTCACAAAGCAGTTTCCAATAAGTGCGATAAGCGCAAATGGTTACATGCGACTTTTAATTTCCTCTAAGAAATAGGGTCAAATATGCGTCTTATAAATTTCCGAACTTAAATAAAATATGCAAGGCATAAGGGCATTTCTACATAAATGCGACTTTTCATCTAAGTTTTAGCTAAATACGACCTTTTATCTCGATTAGGTGTAGAAATGTATGGAGAAACTGCTTATTTTGTTGTGCTAAAATCGGATCGAAACCAGGTAGAAAAATATTAAAAATATAGGTAGATGCGCCTTTTTTTTCTGATTCCGGCAATATATATAACACAAATCCGGAAAAAAATTTAGATGCGCTTTTTCAAGTATCGGGAGTGGACGTCTGATATAAAGGAACGAGGTCAGCTCTAAACGTGGATAAGGATATTCTACTTCCAAAATATGCAGCATCTACCTATTCTACAATACCTAGCTGTAGGTAGCTATCAGATTAACTAAGGCTTACTCGTTCTAACCTCACCGCCATTCTGTTCAGTATTGCGGCCGCCCGTAGGTAAGTAAGCTCCAAGAGTGTACCTCCAAGTGAAGGTATACCTATCTCCTTCATAGATAACATCTAGGAAACCCACGGTCGCAAGTTTTTACTGTGATATAGCATTTTTTTTATTATATTAAGATGGCCTAACTTATAGCTTTACAGGTACCTATAGTAAAGTCCCTCCGCATCTGGCTATCTGAATCTTCGAAATATAGTAAAAACTACTGAACGGATTTTAACATAGCCCTAGCACCAGCTTTCGACGACTACATACCTACATAATAAGAAAAATTAACTTGAGAGGTGTCAAGGGATGGAACGAAGTTCACAATGAACGGACGAAGAAACACTGTCAGGATTTATTATTATTATTTATTATTTACAAAAAACCTAAACCGTTGAAAGTAAACTTATGCTGCCTGTTGGTAGAAATAGATCCCCGTATGTCGCCCTACTAACTTGTTTGACCGAGCTAGCACCAGATTCCCGCTAAGACGGTGCTGAACTAAGGTGTTCCGTGGGATTCTCTCATTGGGGCTTTTGTATTTAACCCTCAGAATTTAGGAGTTTGGGAGTCTTGCTGTTATTCTGTCCTTACTGCTATAAATAAAGAGAAATAAATATTTTCAGACAACTCACACAACAACATCTAGTCCCGTGGTAAGCTCTAAGCTTGTGTGACGGATACTAGATATCTGATATACTTAATCCTCCTCCGCGCGTCGATTTCCTCATTACTGAGGGTCGTGACACTCTATTTGTGGCATGATCTTCATTCGGACTGTAGCTCGCCACTTGTTCCTCTCCTTGGCTGAGTGAAGGGCATTATTTAGATTGGTGGCCAAGGTTGCTCGGACCTGGTCCGTCCACCTAACGGGGCTACGTCCTCTTGGTCGTTTGCCATCAACCTTCCTAGTAACCAGTTGTTCGAGGTTGTGCCCTTCTTTCCTGGCGATGTGACCGAAGAACTCAAGTTCTCTTCGCAGGCAAACAGAAGAAAGACGGGTCTTGATATTCAATTCGTGCAAGATGGACGCATTTGTGCGGAAGGCCGTCCATGCGGTTGCGATCAGCTTTCTTTAACGTCCATGTTTCGGCCCCGTATTTGAATATGGAGAAAACCAACGTCTGCACTAGCTTCATTTTGGTTGGACGAGATATATTTAGATCTCTCCATATTCCTTGAAGTTGATATAATAGTAAGGAAATAATTCTCCTGAAAACACTTGAAAGGCTATGTGACAGAGAGATACGTGAAAACACACTCAGCCTTATACCACTCCACCCTCAACAACACGCCTACAGCAAAGGCAAATCAACGGAATCCGCCCTACACCAAGTCGTATCCCGTATAGGTGCAGGATTGACGTCAAAGCAATCAACCCTCGGAGCATTCATAGATATTGAAGGAGCCTTTGACAAAACAAAATTCACCAGTATCAACAAAGCCCTGATCAACTACGGCGTTGAACCAACACTGGCTGAATGGATTAACAACATGCTCGTAAATAGAGCCATTCAAGTAACGATAAATAAAACAACCCGAGGCATAGTAGCGAGAGGATGCCCTCAAGGAGGCGTTTTATCCCCGCTACTTTGGAACATAGTAGCAGACGAGCTACTGAGAAAGCTCAACGGTCGAGGTCTTGTGACAGTAGGATATGCGGATGACCTCGCTATCCTGGCGACCGGATGCTTTGAAAGCATACTATGTGACCAAATTAGGAATGCCTTCAAAACCATTGAAAGCTGGTGCAAAGAACACGATCTATCGGTTAATCCAGCTAAAACAGAACTCATCATGTTCACCAACAAAAGGAAACTTGGGCACCTAAAATTGCCCAAGCTCTTCAACAAAGAACTTAAACTAACTAACGAAGTCAAATACTTAGGGGTCATACTAGACAGCAAGCTTCTATGGAACAAGCATCTTGACTTCAAACTGAACAAAGCATGTACTACATTTTACCAATGCAGGAGAATGCTAGGGAAAACATGGGGACTCTCCCCCAAGGTAACCAGATGGCTTTACACTGCCGTCGTAAGACCCACACTAACCTATGGAGCCATAGTATGGTGGATCAGAACAGAACTCAGCACAGCCAGAACGAAGCTGCAGCGCTTTCAAAGAATGATAGGCGCGGCCGTCACGGGCTGCATGAGAACAACACCGGCTGCTGCACTCGAAATTGCTCTCGAATTAGCGCCACTCGATCTACATATACAATTAGAGGCGACCATGACAGCCCTTAGACTAAACAATCTTGGAATATGGGGAACCACCACAAGTCCACACGCACGTATACTTGAAAGGGCGCTGGAATACCAACCACTAATAGCAGCCCCGTGCGACCTCATGCTCAAGAAACCAATCCAAGACAAACTTTACCACATACAACTATCTGAAGGTCCTAAGGACGAATCAGGCATTGAGGAAGTGAGAATATACACCGACGGCTCTAAAACAAAGACCGGAACAGGTGCAGGTGCCCACTCACTAGACCTCAATATTAACATATCCATGACACTAGGCGAACACAGCTCTATATTCCAATGTGAATGTGCAGCAATAACAGAGGCGGCCAGGGCAATCATGAGAAGGAAGATAAACGGGTACCATATAAGAATTCTCTCAGACAGTGCCGCCACACTCACTGCCCTAATGGGCAGAGAGAGCAACTCTAAGCTAACATACGAATGCCACCTAGTGCTACAGGAGGCTTCCAAAAATAACACGATCACCCTTCAGTGGATCAAAGGTCACAGTGGATCATTCGGGAATGATGCAGCAGATGAACTAGCACGGCAAGGATCAGGAAGGAAAGCAGAAGGTCCGTCTCCGTTCCTGCCGCTGCCTTTCTCGCAACTGCGCACCTGGATGAGAACTAGAATAAAAGACCTACACAACGATCGCTGGCATAATCTAACAGACTGCCGACAGGCAAGAACAGCAATGCCAGACCTTAACTCAAGGCAATCCAAACGCCTATTAAACCTTAAAAGAACGGACCTTCGAGTCCTGATAGGAACTATCACAGGACACATCACCCTTAACAAACACCTCTATAACATGGGATCCACAGACAGTTCACTCTGCAGAGGATGCCTCAACAAAGACGAAACAGCTGCCCACGTCATCCTGGAATGCGAGGGAGTACGACACAGCGACGTGAAATCCTTAAGAACCCAAGGTCACTCCGAGAAGCCTGCGAAGACCCCAGGAAACTTCTGCGCTTTTGGTCGGAGTTGGGCTGGTTACACTAGCGCCCCACTCCACGCACAATGGACCACCTTTGAGTCTAAGTGCGGAAAAACAGGGCCCCCCTAACTAACTAACTAACTAAGGAAATAAAGGAATTGGACTAGATGATGGTTTTTCTTAAATTTTTAATTTAGATTTATTGTAGTTATGTACTTTGGGTAAAAAACTAACTTCAAAAATATTTATTGCGTACATGGTGCCTTACATTTGTATGTATTAGTACTAGGAAAAAATAGCTTAAAGGTAATAGGTACCTACCTACTTAAATAATTAGGCGCGGTCCCCCAACGCGTCGTGTATAGACTTATTAAAACATACTTAAGGTATTAAGATTAAAGTTTTTTTTTATTATTTCTTACGTTTTGAAGGAAACATAGGTTTTCGTTTTGGGGTTTTTTTTTTAAATATTTTTTAATACATATCAAACACCCAGACCAAGGAGAAAGTGCTTCCAGAACATTCAAGCACATTCACCAACCATTTTCATAATTTAGCTAATTCTCACATATCCATAACAAATTATACACTAAAACTTTCCTCCTGAATTGCTCTACCTATTGCAGAAAACTGCGCGAAGATCAGTTTTGCAGTTTTTGAGCTTACAGCAAACATCAGGACAGACAGACGCGACAGGAGAATATAATTTATAGTATGTACCTACTTATAGATAGGCCGTAGATAATGAGAACGCTTTCAGTCGCTCAAACAGCTAACTTGTAGTAATTTATTATTCTACTAGCGGCCCGCCCCGGCGTCGCACGGGTATAACATTTTCCCGGAAATTATTCGAATTTTTCTCGCCGTAAAAACCATCCTATCTCTCAAGTTGGATCGAACTCCACATGGTGTGCGAATTTTATTATAATCGGTTAGGTGATTTAGGAGTCCATTGAGGACAAACATTGTGACACGAGATTGATATATATTAAGATGGCTATGGAAAGGGCACTGTAGATCCAGCCCGCTTCTAAGCGCAAAAAATGGAAATGATTGCGGAATGCTTTTCTGGCAGTGGATGTCCTACGGCTGAAATTATGATGATTCTCCGCCAATATATTTCACGATTATCAGTAAATACCTACTTAATTATAATTATTAATTGTTATCCCGATCCGAGCATGGTATTGGCGAACCCTCTCATCTTGATTAAAAGATACCTATGTCTTACACTGGACTTCCTACGTCCGAAACTATGGTATTTTTAAGGGAATTGAAGTATCAAAACCTAATCTTATAACGCGAGAACCCACTGACCAGTATTAGTTGAGATATCAGGTTGATTTATGTATTTCCTAAGTAATTGAATTTGCAAGTTTGTAAGGAACTCCGAAACGCTCGATTATAGCGATAGAACCAACTTTGTTTCCTCTTCATTATTTATGGCCTCGATAACTTTTGATTAATTTTATTAATTACGAAATAGCTTTGATCTCAATTTCAGCTACTGTCCTAGCGAAGATCTCGTTTTAATTAGATAAACGTGGTATTTACTATTTGGCTCGGAATACGTAGGTAAATCACTTATTAATGTGAGTATTTATTTTCGGAAATTAATTTTAAATTGGGATTAAACAAAAAATAAATTTGATACGTACAGATTCATACTAAACCGTGTACAGTTTATAGGTATCTACACATTTTGCATATAATTAAATCAAATTAAAGGACATAAAAAAAAGTTTACTGTAAAATATGCCGTTGGAGCGGTCACCCATCCAAGTTGGCAAAACGTTGCTTACCTTTTAAAAATGATGTTTGTTGTATGGAAGCCCCTATTTAATATTTATTTATTGTGTTTTTAGTATTTGTTGTTATAGCGGCATCAGAAATACATCATCCCCCAAATCAATCATCCCTCAAATTTCAACCTTCTATCTATCACGATTCTTGAGACAGCCTGGTGACAGTCAGACAGATAGACGACGAAGTCTCAGTAATATAAATAAATAAATATTTCCGGACAATCCACACAACAACATCCAGCCCCGTGGTAAGCTCTTAGCTTGTGTTACGGGTACTAGACATCTGATATACCTACTTAATATAATATACATACATTCATAGATATTTTTTAATATACATATTAAACACCCAGACCAAGGAGAAAGTGCTTGCAAATAGGTCTATATATAAAGGTGAATAGGTTCACCTTTTACCCTTTTGGTACGGAACCTTAACTATAATAAACAGAAATCTCCAAAGTAATTTATAGAAAGCTTAATATTCAAAAATAGTGAAAGCTATGTTAATTTTTCCTCCTCATACATAGACTTGCTTACAAAAAAAAAACAACATACAATGCCGAGTGCTTACCCGTTCAACCCATGATTTTTCTACCCAATATTATTTTTACCCGTTCAACCCAAAACATATGCCCCGTTCTACCCAAAGCAAAAATCTGAGTCACAGTGTCTTCTAAATAGTGCAGACACCGTAATCCGTATATAAATAAATCTTGTACGTGTGTTAGTCATTGAAAACCTCCTAAACGGCTGGACCGTGATTAAATTTTTTGTTGTGTTTAACTGGGTTTGAGAATGGTTTTGATTTCGACGAGACTAGGTGCGAAGCGAGGGCGGACCGCTAGTATTTATAAAAAATCTTGATGGTATTATTACTCACAGTAACTACAAATTTTGTAACTACAATAAGGAGGTAATAATAGTTTTTGATCTCTTTAAACGAGTGCACGTGCAACACCTAGAAAAATTAAGGAAGGAGAACTTGTTGTATGTACAATAGATAATCCAATCAACAACGGTAAGGATTACTATTGTTTTTCTTATCTATTGAGGTAGTGTATGGATTTGGCTACACCGAAAATTTCAGTGGGACATTGTTTATAAAAACTGTCAACTTTTGTATCTTAAATGTGTTTTTTTTTATCTATGTGTGTTGAATAATTTAGATGATTTTTATTTATGTTAATCAAGAACATATTTTTATATCTATTATACCAACGATAGGTTTCATATAGTTTATTTTGTACCTATTGTTACGTATAATTAATATATATTTTATTGAATCAAAAATGTGTACCTTTAACAGAGTGTTTAAAATATGTAATCACGAAAAAAATTTGATTTTGCATGACTGATATTATGTACCAAGATAACTTAGAAAAGTAACTTTATATTGACCTACCAAACCTGAATCTGAAGAGTGATGTACTATTCTTTATAATATAATTATTTGATTATGTTTTTTTTCTTTACAGGTTGATTATTTTTATTATAAGACAAGTTGACAAGTATTTAACTGACTATTATCGAAACAAAAAAAATTTTATTAATAATGAAATATTTTTAATGTGTTTCTGCATTTCTTGTACAATGTAATGAATGACCCTGCTTCTTTAGTAATTCACTATGACATTTATTTGAATTTAAACAATAGAAATTAGGAATAAGTAGGTGTGGGTAGAACGGGTAACTTGAATCTATTGTTTTGGGTTGAACGGAGCAAGATACCTACCTATTGGGTAGAAAAATCTTGGGTCGAACGGGTAAGCACTCACAATGCCACTAAATAAATAATTGCAATAATTACCCAAATGCGAAATTATTTCGATTAATCGTAAAAATTAACCGAAAGCGATGAAGTATCATACATGTTAAATTTATAACCTACTCTTGCAATACGAAAATTGTAGGCTAAATTAACTCACTTAGCGTTTATTATTTAGTCAAAACGCGACGAGGGGAAAATATGCTTTTGGAGTTTACTCCATAAGAAACGATTTGAGTTATAAGGCCCGGTAGCGTATTTCCTTTTGCGTGTTCATTAGAAGGCAGTACTGCCTCGAAACACGCACGGGTTTGTCGCGCTAACTGCCTTTAAAAAATCGTGTGCAATTCAAGGCACGTGTCCTCCAATCGCGCACGGATTTGCAAGGATTATGCGCCACAAATCCGTGTGTGTTTGAAGGTATTTTGTGTTCAAGAAATGAATTTTTGTTAAGTATACATTTTAATTTTTTATTAAGACCAAAACACAAGGTACATAAACAAATATAACGTAGTAATTAATGTTATTAGGTACTCAATGTTTTTTGGCAGGAGGCTCATTATCATCAATATTAGATGCAATATTATGGACACGTTTTCTTTTAACAGTTTCTGAGTTGGCTGGTCGTCCTGGTTGAATCCTCCACTGCATGGTAGACCTCTTTCTTTGCGGCGACTGATCGATGTTGGTTGTTTATTTTTCGAGATTTTCGGCGGACATTTTTTCAACTATACCTAAATGATATAATACTCGATGGAGTTTGTAGTTTCGACAATTCAGATCCAAACTTTGTAAGAATGTTATATTTGTTTATGTAGGTACCTTGTGTTTTGGTCTTAATAAAAAAATAAAATGTAAAACAAAAATTCATTTCTTGAACACAAAATACCTTCAAACACACACGGATTTGTGGCGCATAATCCTTGCAAATCCGTGCGCGATTGGAGGACACGTGCCTTGAATTGCACACGATTTTTTAAAGGCAGTTAGCGCGACAAACCGGTGCGTGTTTCGAGGCAGTACTGCCTTCTAATGAACACGCAAAAGGAAATACGCGGCCCCGGTACGGGAATAAGGAAATTTTATGAGGAGTAAAATCAAGTGTAACACGAAAAGTTGAGGCGTAACGTAGAAAGAGACAAACATATAATATCTGTAGGATTGAACGTGTAAAAGAATGAGATGGAATACATTACACAGCGTATCTCATTCTCGGGGTCTCCTCTTTGCGCGATACTTCGTAGTCTCACTGTATTTTATTTATATTATTTTGTAACATACTTTATGTAGGTAATACGCTTTATTGAAGTAATGTAGATAATCCGAATAATTACAGATATATGTTTGTTTCTCTTATCATTTTAGCAGATGCGTTCATTTACCCTTTTTTCTATTCGATATAATACCTATATCATAATTATCGTTCGTAAGGAGTAAACTCCAATCGTGCGTCGTAGCTGACACACACACTTTTTTTTTAAAATATTTTCAAAAATAATAAACGAACGATTAATTCAAGTGTCGATATTAGACTGACTTTAATTCATAAAAATATTTAGGGCTAGACTAGACTAGACATCTTTTCAATTACAATGTAACGCCAACGCAGTCTGCGATGCAGATGCATTTATGCGGAGTGTGCTTTCTGCTTAGGCCAGGAGCCGTAACCAATTACGTTTCCACTGTTTATTTACCCAATAGATACCAACGGATACAGTGGCGGATACATTTTCAAGGTATAGGCTGAATAGTTTTTGCCGCCCTTGCCTCAACAATTGTCATAATTCATACATTATTTTAACAATTCAACAATTTCGTTGAAATAGCACCTAAAATACTTTTTCGGTATATTTTTCAGCTAATCGGTATAAGTTTGCTCTCGAAAATGTGCAATGACAAGTGACAAAATTTGTTGCAATCTGTAAGACATGAAAACCGTCATAGAAAAATATTTTAATTTCAGAGGTAAAAAAAAATCGTTCCCCAAATTAGCCGCCTTAGGCTTGAGCCTACTCAGCCTGCTAGTGAATCCACCACAGAATAGATTTCATTCAATCAGCAAATCTCTATAGCAAATAGCATAAAATTCTTATGTGTAGGCATGTAGTTAAGCAAAATGGAATATACCTAGTCACGTAGGCCACCTCCGGAATTCCAAGCCGCAACTACCCTCAACTACCGAACATAACAAAACTAATACTAATTTTACCTAATAAATAAACCTTTTAGACGGAAATCAACAAATTATAAACATGATTTTTACCTCCCAAGATTGTGTTTTTCATATCAATAGATAGCTTTGATATTGAACTAATGAGTATTATAAATAAATTAACAAAATTTATAAATATAACATTATTTCTACAGGTGTGAAAATGTTATGTTGGCTTGAATATCCTGTGAAAAATAAAAGCGTGATAATGATTTAGCAGTAGTAAAATACATAATAAGGTACAGTAACAATCTAACTTCAAAATGCAATCGTTAGTTATGCTTGCACTAAACAATTTATTATAAATATTCAATAAATTCTGAACCCTGTCAAGTGCGCTCTCTATTCGCGCTATGTCGCGGCGCACGAAGGATGCAGTTCTTTCTTACGTCCAGCCTCTGAAAGGTTAATCTGCCGGGAGAACGTACGATAAATAAAAAGTATAGAAATTTTGTAACTTTATAGCTCAAAAATAGGCTGAAAAATAACAATTTTTCAACTTTTTTTTTTATTTATTTATTGAAAGATAAGCTAAAATTATAATTTTCTATCTTTAACATAATGCAATGTTTTAATGTGTATTCTTGTGTTAACGATACAGCCTGGTAAGACAGATATTTATGAGCGTTGGCGCGCGGGCCCAGTGTCGCGGCCCGAACGGAAAATCAGCGATTTTTGTTTGGCGATCAACTATGTAGGTATATGTAATTAAAAAACATTATTTAATTGTAAAAATGACTTTATTATGGTATAATTCCACATAATCACAGAACTAAAAATCCTTCGCACCATAAATAAAAAACACTAGAGGGTACACCACAGTTCATATAGTATACATACAATAAGAAATAACTAAAAATATATTCCTATAATTTACTCAGCTAATTTGCACAGGCGATTTTTCACCGCGGAGTTTTTACTATATCCGTGTAAACAAATTCACAGAACGCATATATGGTATTTTTTATTTTTTAATATTGGATAAGCCTTCATTTGACCACAATCTCATCTGATGTAGTGACGATGGAGCATGAAGACCTAGAAGGTAGATGGCTTCTCCGGACCACATTACGAAACACGAAAAAATCGCTTCACGCAATGGCCCAGCCCATTGTATAGAAGTGTTTCTACCGCGCATGAAAAACCCTAATGGAAAAGAGCGCTTTGGGCTTCTAAAAATCATGCTTTTAAAGTTAATACCTACATATTACAAAGCATACGAAAATGCAATTCCCAGTAAGAAAAACTTGCAAAAGTACATTGAAACGTACTTTTTAAATGTAGAACTTTTTAATGCTGGAGTGATGTCCACTGTTAAACATAATAACCTAATATTCCGGTTTTATACAACTTGTACAGATCGCGCGGCGAGAGTTTGGATTTGACCTTCAGGTGGAGGAGATTACTGCGCATGGGTACTGTCACGCACACAATACTTTCAGTCAATCAACGCACCGCGTGCGCCTACACACCCGCCCCGCACCCCGTTAATTGCCCGTTGATACCCAATTTCTGATTTCTGCGCAATAACGGTCAAAGCCAAACTCTTATCGCGCTAGCTGTATCCACATTTGGCTCTCAACTAATTTTAATACCCTTAACGTGCAAATATAAATTATAAATGACAGCAACTGTTTCAGTAAATAATTAATAACTTTTAGAAGAAGTGAGCCCCGTTCGCACGAGTGTTTTTTCAACGCTTGCTGAAAGCTGCTGTAACTTGATTAACTGTCAACTGGTTTACCGAGTTTACCGCTTCTGTGTCAACTAATAACGAACAGTTTGTTACCGGAAACGTTAGAAAAGTTTGTTTTCTAAGAAGCTAATGTCATGCGCTTTCAAAATCGCACGTGCGAATAAGTTTAGTGTTCGAGAACATTATACATATTGGTCTACTATTTATTATAAAATGCCAGCAGTGGAAATATAAAAAACATTGTTGTACTAAGATTTATATAGTTTAGACGACAAACAAAATGCGTTATAGAAGCTCATAATTGCAATAAAATAACAAACAAACACAAATATAAGTACCAATTTTTTTTAAATACTAAAGACATTCAACGGAAAACGTGGCAGAAAACATAACCTTTTGTAAGGGTTACGGTATCGATAAACTCTTTGATCGATTTAAAGGACTCGTCATAGAAAAAACTGCTTACCTAGGAATCAAGAGTCTTTTCTTCTCTGTTTACGGTAGTTCTGCCATCTGGCACGAGCACATCGCAGTAATATCCTCTATAGATTTCAAGGTAGATTAAGTTCTATAGGTTATTATGATAGCACCATGTTACGTAATTGTTAAGAGAAATTCAGGCCATTTCCAAATTACCATTTAAATTATTAAATTAAATTAAATATACAAAAATACTGACTCTAATGCATGTTTGAAAGAAATCTAACAGATATTTTATTTATGAATTGCATTACCTATTATGAGAGTCTGAAAGATTTCAAGATTTTTTATTTATGACGACATGACAATGTGTACGTTATTATGACTATTATTTTTCCATTACTTAAATAATTTTAGGTGTGTTTGAATAATCTGCAACTATTGTAATGGTGCGGTTACATTAGCGGCCTACGGCGAATCTTCGTGTCATCGCGATGTGTGTGGCCGGGTACACCGTAACAAGACGGTCGGAAAAAGTATTCCGGCGAATACGATGTTCGGCGTCGTCGTGGCTACAATTACGTTACTTTCGAATCTTGTAGTGCACAAATATATGCCCGCTAATGTAGACGAGAACATCGCGTTCGCCCGTACACGATGTTTTAGCCGACAAAGCGACAAACACACGAATCTTCGCCCGCTGATGAAGCCGCACCATAAGAAAGATTTGACAGTACATACTCAGTGAAAAAAGTTTAAGCGAATTGTCAAGATTATGTTATTTCCTTATTCTTAGTTTTCATTTAAATTAACTTTAAGTTGACCTCTCCATGTATGCCCTGTGCGTCTAAGGAAATAAACGTTTTGGCTTTGACATACTTAGATAAATACATTTAAAAGAAAAACTCAATGCACAGAAATTGTCTATATGATGATAGCTGTAACTATGTATTAAGCTATTCGGTCGTTATCGATTACTCTTGCTACAATATATAGCAATTATAAGTCTTATTTTTCACTACTTAAAGTTCATATTTGTTCTTCAGATCCGCCAACTCGTTCTCGCTCAAGTGTTCAACACTCTTGCAGTGGTCTAGGAGACTAGTTATCACTGAAACAAAAACACAATGTTGTAAAATTGTTTCTGATTTTATTATAATAAAGCGTGTTATTATATATCAATCGATCATTTATTAAAAACCAAAGTAAATATTACATTATTAACTCAGTATTTAGGACTTTACCGCCTATGCTAGTTAAAAACATTGTTACAGCAAGGTAAACCTGCAAACCACGTATACATATAAAAAACCTTAAATAGCCAACCTGAGGAAAACTAAGAAAAGCAATTCTAAGAAAAAATATGTATGTATTGACTTTGACTTTGACAGGCATATTATCTATAAATACCTTACAGACTTATACTATGATATATGTTTAACTTAAAACTAAGTAGAAAAATAGAAAAACTATCAATTTCGAGACTATATTTATATGTTGTATATATATTTGTGTCTGGTCTGTGATATTAGACACAGTAAATAGATTCCGCAATTTCTAGAATCCATCCCTGTAACTACCAAAGAAGAAGAAGAACATTTATTGTAAAAAAACTGTGTACCTACATAGATGGCGGATTATACAATTGTTTCAACAGTTTGCCCAATCTGAGCAAACAATAATAATTACATTACAAAATTTTAACAATTATACACTATAAAGTAACATAACAAATCTTAGAATAAGAAAAATATATACAAAATTATTACTACTAACAGGTATTTAATATATTTGGAGTTTATTTATGTTCGTGGAATTCCTTAAGATTATAAAAAGTATTTAGTATAAGCCATTTCTTTAGTTTAAATTTAAATTCGTTGCAAACGAATATTAGACGATAGTAAGATTGTTCGTCTAGTTAGTTTTCCGGACTACTCACACAGCATCACCAAACCCCAAACTAAGCAAAGCTTGTACTATGGGTGTCAGGGGACTGATATATATACTTATCATTATATACTACATAATAGTATACAATGATAATGATAATAATGTTACTTACATTGTTTATCGCTAGTAGAGAGGAACATAGCGAGCGCCGAGAACCGCTGGACTCTTGACAACGCGATGAGATACGAACTGACTCGCTTGAACTTCTGCGTGTGAGATCGCAAAAGGCGCAGCACATCGGAGAATACTTCGCTTTCCAGTGACATGGCGAATATGGAGGGGATTTTTGATGGGTCGATTATCTGGAAATGATAAAAGAAACTATTAGTAAGTTTTACAATACCAAATTAATCAAGGTTAATTCATGTCTGAATCATGTTTGCCCTGTGCTTCTTAGGAACGTCAAACGTTGACTAGACTTTTTAGACACTTAGGGCTATTTATGACCTGCAAACTACTAAATAAAAATTCTTGAGTTAAGCCTTCTCCATGTATATTTAAGATTTATTCAAAAGGCCTAGGTGACACAAATAGCCACTACTTCCCTCGAATATTAATCTATACATATATCACCATATCAGATGCGATCCCGTTAAGATACTATAAGTAATTTCTCTCTATACCTTCTTAGGGTGACCCGTCCAAAAAGGCCTCGGACTCGAAAATACTAGAAACTTATTTAATTTATCAAATATTCTCTGCTCCTCCTCCTAGCTTCGTGGTCCTCAATGCTGAGGGTCGTGACCGCCCGTAAGAATCACTTTCTCTCGCACGATCTTTTTCCATCTGTCTCTAGCGGTGTGAAGGGCGTTGTGAACTGACGAGTTAAGAGTGGTGCGGATCTGGTCGGACCAACGAACGGGACAGCATCCACGTGGCCTCTTGCCATCCACTTTACCGGTCACAATGACACTCTCGAGGTTATTCCCGTCTTTCCTTGCAATGTGACCGAAGTACTCAAGCACTCTGCGCAAGCACACGGAAGACAACCTAAACCTTTATCAAATATTACTTACACTCTTACAGAAGCCGTGTTGGCTAAGTGGGAGGACACTCGACTTTCATTCCGAAGGTCGTGGGTTCAAACCCCGCCACGCACCTCTGGATTTTTCTTCTTGAGAGATTTATGTGCGCTTTAAACACGTGCTTTAACGGTGAAGGCAAACATCGTGAGGAAACCGGCATGTTCTGAGAACTTTAAAAGAGTTTGAAGGACATGTGACATTCACCAACCCGCACTTGGCCAGCGTGGTGAATTAAGGCCTAATCTCTCTCGTCAAGAGAGAAGTCCGTGTGTCCCAGCAGTGGGAACGTTAATAGGGTGATCACGACTTACACTCAAATAATCGCTTCTAGCCTCGTCGTTCCCCCTCAAGTACTTCCACTGGTTCATAAACTGCACGCTGCTGACCGGTGGCACCAGACTAGCCACCCGGCTCGCCTTCTCCGAGTCCAACGCCTCGCTGATCAACTTCACCGACTCGGGACTAGCTTTGGACTCGATTATGTCACCGTGGTGGTTTTCTAAGGCATTATCTTTGTTGTCGGACTCGAGCTCTTCGATTTTGAGGCGGGTCGGAGGTTTCTCGGGCGTGGAATTGCCGAGTGGGATTTCGTGGATGGTTACTGGTTTTAGTGCTCTCTGAAAAGTAAGAATATTTATAAGTAAAAGATTATAGACTTGCATAATTCCGCCATTTATAATCATCCTTCTGGAATTTTACGAATTAGGACGTATTTACTAAGCTATGGTTAGTCTTTGTCAATAAAACGTGTCAAGAGCTGTCTCGCTTTGTGTCACGAAACAGGGTTATAATATAGATTATAACCCTAATAAACTTATTTAAAATAGCCGTGTTGGCTAAGTGGGGGGACACTCGACTTTCATTCAGAATGTCGTGGGTTCAAACTCCGCCGATTATGTGCGATTTATGTGCGCTTTAAAAACGTGCTTTAACGGTGAAGGCGCGGTGAATTAAGGCCTAATCTCTCGTCAAGAGAGAAGTCCCTGTGTCCTAGAGCATTGGGAACGTTAATATGGTGATGATGATGAATTAATTTATTTACACGGAGATGGTGGAAATAAGAACTAATTTAATTAAAATTTGAATACTCGGGAATAACATCTATAATTGTTTTGCGCTCTATTTTTATATTATTTTTGTACACAACTAAATATTTTTCTTTCTTTTCTTTCTTTCTTTCTTTCTTATTTAAGCGACCAAAACTTAAGATGATAAATTTCCTCATAGTTGCAGGTTTCTACTAAAATCATAGTTGCAGGTTTCATTATCACTAAATATAATGTTTTAGAGAGGAATGCAGTTCCATGATTCCTAATTATCTGTATGCAATAATGTATGTTATTTAAACATAATGTAGGTATTATATTAAAATTCAGTTTAACAGACATTTTAATGTAAGAAGATGCTACATGAACCATATTTTTTGGCTACCTCAAGACTTTTAAATTCAGAAACCTAATTTTATTGATGCAAATTTATTTGTATCTCAGCGTAATCCTTCATGTATATATATTTACATGAAGGATTACGTATTTTTGGAGGTTTTGTCTGTTCAAGTCCGTAAGTGGTAACCCTCTGAATCCATACAAGTGACCTCCAGGTGGTGCTAAGTAACAGTAACAGTCTCTGGTGGTAGGCTTCTGCCGCGGCTTGTCACCACCCTCCGGGCTGGGCCAGTGCGTGAAGCGATTTTTTCGTGTTTCGTAATGTGGCCCGGAGAAGCCATCCACCTTCTAGGTCTTCATGTCCCATCTTAGACCACATCGTCACTTTACATCAGGTGAGATTGTGGTAAAATGAAGGCTTATCCAGCATAAAAAAAAAATTGTCAGTAATTATATTTTGCTAACCTTAGACCGCAAATGCGGTGGTTTCTTCACAGGCCTGAGCACAGTTACGTTTTCACCTACACCATTCCTCCAGTTGTCAACAGCGGAGTCCCGTTCTGGCTTTTTACTATTTCCTTTTGTGTCTTCCAGTTCTACAATCTTCGGCTGAGTCTTGCCTTTGGGGAATGGTTTGCTCTCAATGTTTGGTGTTGTGGATGGCGATGATTTAGATTTAGACTGAAAGCATGTAAAATCTAAATCAAATATAAAAAAAAAACAGATTACGAAACTATAGATCCCTTGAACGTAATTTGCTAACTTTTGTCATCCATTTTCTTTTCTTTGTATTGTATTTTATTTCTTTATATGTGAAAACTTTTAAATGGCCTTCAGTGTGCACATAATGTGTATCTATATTGTTTATACTACATACTAACTAGCTGTAAGTTTTCCTAAAATCTTAAAATAAAATAAATATTTGCAGACTTTCACCCCCCATTTTTATCAAACAAGTCTAAGAATACTCGCATTTCATAGAAATAAACTTAATTGAAACTGCTTTAGCCATTCGGGAGCTAGGATGCTAGGATGAGTTAAGTAGTAATAGTGATTAGTATTAGTTTATACATTGTCAGTCAGTCTAGATTGCACCTTTAAAGTGGCTTGAAGTAAAAGGTATGTTCTCGCCTCGCGTCTAAATACAAGATTAGGCTTAGTTAGAGCGAGAAGTCGTCTTGTACTTCCAAAGGTTTTATAAACAAGTACTCACAAACCTTTATTTATTTTTAAGGCATTTTGCAATCAAATAAAATATTCATTGCAAAAGGTCCTCCTCCTGAATTTGAATATATTTATTTATTATGTGTTTTAAATCTCTATCTATCGCAGTTCTTGAGATACAGCCTATGACAGACAGACAAACGACTAAGTCTCAGTAATAGGACCCGTTTTACTCTTTGAATATAAAATTAACCCTTAGTAAAAAAATATGGAAATAAAGATGACCCGTTCTTACCCCTTTCGTTCCCATCCTAGCCTTAATTTGCTCTAGCTGAGTATAAGCAGCTTTGTTCTTCGGCTCCAGCTTGAGGACTTCCAGGAGATCATTGGATGCAGCCCGCAGGGATCCAAGGCGCTCCCTCGCAGTGGCGCGGCGTTGGTAAGCCTTCACGTAGGTCTGATCCAGGCGTAGCGCTTCTGTGCAATCTAACTCGGCTTGGTGAAGACTGGAGTAGAAAGAAAAACTAAATAAAGTCATAATTCATTATGAGTTGCCTATAAATTTGCCAGTGGCAAAATAGAGGATGCAGGCGCATCTAATCGAATAAACTAGATGTCTGGGATTAGTCAAGCTTTATTTTTTATTATACTAGATAAGCCTTCATTTAAACACAATCTCACCTGATGTAAAGAGACAATGGCTAAAGACCAAGAAGGTGGAAGATGGCTTTATGTCCAGCAGGTGACATATTACATGTGATATTATGATAATGATGATGACTGCCAAGTCAATCACCTGATTATCAACAAAATTTTATACTTACAGTAATAGCTCTTCTAAATAGCTATGCAGACAGTAACCACTTTTCCAAATGCATAACTAAATTGAAAATGGCTTTTGACACAAGTCGGAGTCAAAATTTCTAGTTAAACATGAACATTTTTATATTTTTAAGCTATTTAAGGGTGTGGTTAGTGTTACCAGAAGGTGCTAGCTAATTTCGGACCATAGGTAAAAATAAGTAGGTACAACAGAGCAGGGAACTTTGTTTTATAGAAACTGGTACAATGTAACTAATTGGTTTCTTATTCCCAGGCCTACTACAATCCTTCAGCGGTCAATGTTTCTTTCCAAAATGTATTAAAGGAGGTCAACATACCTGTCTTTCTTGAGGTAGCACAATCCTCTATTGGCATAATAAATAGCATCATCTTTAACTAGTTCAATGGCTCTGTTGTAGCAACTGATAGCCTCATCCCATTTCTCTTGTTTCACGAAATTGTTGCCCTGGAAAAAGCAAACTTCTTAATAATGAGTCAGTTAACTTAGCACACAAATGAGCTTAGCTGATCCATACCACTAAATTAACACTGCCTTTTTTTTATTGTCAAGAAGGGAATCTGCTTTCTGATATTGTGATATCAGAAAGCAGATTCCCTTCTTGACAATAAACTTCTCATGAACTTCTTGACTCATGCAGTGTGCTGCATGAGTGATTATGAGGGGTTGTAATTAACACTGCTGATCTAACCATCAACACCTCTTGATATTTAAAAGACTATAACATTATCAGAAGTGATAGTTCAGAATCAAATGGCCAACACCTAGAAGTGAAAACTACTAACTACTCCTACTAAGATTTTTTTCCACCCTATCCACACTACAACATCTTCGTAAGCTTTACTTTTTATAATAGACATGCATAAATTGATATTTCTAACTATATAAATTCAACACTCAGACCACGGGGAAAGTGCTTGCAGAACATACAAATACTTACCCCCTAAGCGGGAATCGAACCCACTACCACACCACACCATTGAGGCAGTTCTCAGATCTCTTCTTGTTTTTAATATGTTTAATATAAAATATATTTTTATGTTTGACCATTCATCATCATCATCATTTCAGCTTTTTGACGTCCACTGCTGGACATAAGCCTCCCTCAAAGACGACCAATCATTCCGATCGGTCGCCACTTGCATCCACCGTGAGCCAGCAAGTTTGACTAAGTCATCCGTCCATCTTGTTGGTGGTCGTCCGACGCTGCGCTTACCAATCCGCGGCCTCCATTCGAGAACCTTTCGGCCCCAACGGCCAAGGTTTGACCATTATATTATTTAAATCAGATGTCTAGTACCTGCAACACAAGCTTAGAGCCACATGGCTAGATGTTGTAATGTGGATTGTCCAGAAAATATTATTTCTATAAGAGACTAAAAACAAGACACATACATCTACCAAGATGGGCATGCTACCCTTACCCTTAATTTGCTACAATTGATACTCCCAAAATCCTTCAAATAGACTATTGACATCAATGCATGACTTGTGTGACTTCATCAAAATTATCTTGATTTTAATTGTAGGATGCCTATAGAACAATTTATAATATATAGGGTTCCACCATGAACCCCGCAGTCTTTAAAAAGTCATCTATCATTGATAATGATTCAATATTTATGTATGCATGTTTCAAACTTATGTCAATTTGCAATTTTTATAATAAAAAATGATTATCTTACTCTTTCTTTCTCATATTGAGCTTCATCTCTCAGTTTCTCCATTTTAGCTGCTTCACTCTTCTTACTATCTAGAGATGTTGGACCAACTCCTTGCATGTCAACGTCCTCACAGGCTTTGTCCTGGAATGAAAGGAATTAGTAAAAATATGTTATTTAGAACATTATATTCTTTTCTTACTTTACAGAGTTGATGATGATTATTATTTCCCTTTATGTTATAATGCCACATGATTTGTTATAAGAGGTAGGCAATTTTTGTAAATAAACACTCTATGGTACAATACATAATTATAGCATAACACGTTGGAAAATTATAGCTATATTCACACCTATATTTTAAAATTGATTGCTATATACCTATATGCAATCCAACACAATATTTATCTAGTTCATTGGTAACAACTGAAGAATTATCTATTTTTTTGTATTAGTTATCAGCAAAATAATAGTTTCTATTTGCCACAACAATAACATTCTGCAAATAATTATTTCTGCCAAGTCATTCACCTGATTATTAGCAAAATTTTATACTGTATTAGCTCTTCTAAATAGCTATGCAGACAGTAACCACTTTTCCAAATCAATAACTAATGGCTTTTGACACAAGTCGGAGTCCCAAATCTCAACCATGAACACGGGTTATGAATTTTTATATTTCTAAGTTACTTACAGCATCAAATTTGTCCCATGATTTGTAATCAGAGGCCAAAATCCGTTTTTCTGGCTTCTTTTTCACTAGCACTGGTTTTTCCTTCTTCAGTTTGCTCCGGACTGGGGGTATCACCTAACCTCAAAAGGAGACAATGTTGTAGGTATATAGAAATGGAAGTTTTAGAAACTGTATGATGGACTACAGGGTTCTAATTAGAAGCAATTCAACTACTATATCTTGTAATTTTTCAAGAGTTTACGAAATCATTTGCTACGTGTAAGCATTCGAAATTCAAAATACACAACACAAAAATCTTCCAGAACTACAGAAAGGCTACAAAACTAAGATGAAGTGATAAAATGTAAGGTTACTGTTGCATAAAGTAATGGAACAAAGAACCTGTTCAAAATCCCCACTGAGGGCAGCCTCTTTTCTTTTCATTTCGGCTTCCCAGTTCTGCAGGTCATTCATATATGCCGTCAACATTTCACTATTTTCACGTAACTCTTTATGAATCTTAAAAGCTTTTTCCATTTTTAGAACCTATATCGACACCGTGATAACTCAGCCTTTTTACCTGAATCAATAAATTTTATTGAATTATTTTCTGGTTGTCTTGAGAACGAAACTAGAGTTTTGACTTTTGACTGACAAACAAACAAAAACTCGCAGCCAGAGCCAGTCCAGTCAACTAGCTCACCATCTAATTTCTGGAAAGCTACCAAACCAAATAAGTTTAACCAGATCTACTAAAACCTCATGGATATTTTATAGCATCGCCCCGCAGTGTAACCCGCATTTAAATGGTTATCCTCGGTAAAAATACCTTATCAGATTAAATCACCAAAAAATTTGATTAATTTTAAGAATAAAATTATACATGTATAAATAGTAAATGAAAGAAAATCTCAAAATGATGTAAATGTTAAGTTACCCAAGTCAAGTCCAGTCTTAATAAAAAAATATAAACGTTTTTTTAAAGTTTACTTAGATAATATTTTTAAGGTAACCAAATTGTTTTTGTAGATTTCAAAAGCAGATAAAAATGTTGCAACATTGCCTGTTTCGATATTTGAAGTTGACAATGACAGATTTGTTTGTTCTATCACAGAATACATAAAACAGTAACATGTACAGAAGACGCACTCCGAAAAATCAACTAGAGGAATATAACGACCCTTTCTACAACACAATTAGGTTCAATTCAAATCGCACAGCGCTAGTTACCTACAGTTAAATTCACCTAGAAGTTGCCTCTCTTTCTATCGCGTAACCCTTACCTTTTCTGACGACATCAGGGTTGTCATTACATTATTTTATTAAATATTATTAGAAAGTAGTTACTAGTATTGAGAGGTCTTTATACAGTGAACGATTTATACGGCGATTGAACTTTTCCAAGAAATTAAAAAATAAACAATAACCTATCACATTGTGAATAATAAAGCCGTCGCATCACTCAGCGAATACCTACCTACTTAAATAAATTTAATTTGGTCGGTTCCTAAATATCTACCTAGATCTAGAATAACCTTTCGATATCCTTCGGAAGAGCAAAAAATGATAAATCTTTACTAATATCAGTGTTTAAACACCCAAATGCTGCACAATATCTGTTAGGCTTTTTGTCGACATGGTACCTTTTACATCTTTAATAAAAACTAAAAAAAGCTTACAAAGACACGCGCGTTATGATAACACACGCGTGACTCCCTGAACGGCTATCCGCCAACTGTCCGCAGCGCGTCGGTATGTTTTGACGCTTTAGCGCGGAGTGCGCCAGGCCTGGTTCTATTTAGTTTTGCGACAATGCAAGGAGATCAACAATGTCCTGCACAACATACGGACATTGGCTGCTGTTGACGGCCTTATAGCCAGACACGGACGCCATCAAATAAAAGAAGAAGAACAAAAAAGCAAGGATGCTCTTCAAAGCACTGGGGGTTAAAAGTTTATTTTATTACTATTTATTTTAAGAAAAATATATTATTATTAAATTATGACACATTAACAGCTACAGTTTTTATACAAAAAAAACTATATGCGTCGGCTCTGCCCGACTAACCCGATGGTAGCTACGCCCTTAGGTAGATACATAAAAAACTTAAAAATATTTGACAGGGAATAGAATATTAAATATTCTATTCCCTGTCAAATAAAATTTTACAAATGGCCAACTATTTTATTAAAATGCTTTGAAAAATATAGTTCTTTACAAGAAATTACGTTTATTAATTAATTATTAGGGAAAGAAATAATAAAAAATAACTTAATTTATTTAAATTTAGGTAAATAGGTACCCTAGGTAGGAAAGGTACTTACTTATATAAATATATTTTGAAATTCGTGTTATATGTATATAAATTTGTTCTCCGTCTGTCTATCTGCCCTGACCCTTTTTTGGATCCCGTTTATGTATCAAGGTGAAATTCTTAACAAATACTCAGATCTTCTGTCTTTTCAAGCTAACATCATAAGATAGAACTTTAGAACTTTTAAGACAACGCAGACAAAAAATACAGCCGGGTAGGTATGCCGCAGAATTCGCAAATTTGTCTCTCTATTCTCTCTCTATTGTTTACTAAATGGAGTCACGTGGCCTGAATTGCTTCGAGAAAAGGATGGTACGGCCGTGCCGCTTTTTGCTCGACTTGGTGGGGGCACTGCCGTGCCCCCAGATAGAGGCAAGTGATTCCGCGCCCAAATTCATAGGTAACTAGCGGCCCCGGCTTCGCACGGGTTATTATACAAATTTGTGTTCCCGGTTTCGAATTTTCAAAAAAAAATTATGATCTAGGCGTTGTTGAGTTATGCGCTTAGCAACACTTTGCGATTCATTTTTATATATAAGATTAATAATAACTAATAAGGCATTTTTCGGTTTTATAAATTTAAATAAAAATAGGTATTATTGGTTTATTATGACCTTAATGATTAAGTAACAGTTAAAAAAAATGTGGAAGCACAGAATACCCAATTGTGAGATTACCTAGCTATGTCAGTTGACTCAGTAGGCATAGATATTGGGGAATACTTAGGTACTTTGTTGATACACTTAATAAAATTTTTGGAGGTTTTTTTCTATTCACGTCCGTAGGTAAGTGTTAACCCTCTGAATCCTTACACGTGACCTGGTGGTGCTAAGAACAGTCTCTGGTGGTAGGTTTCGGCCGCGGCTTTTCATCACCCTCCAGGCTGGGTCAGTGCGTGAAACGATTTTTCGTGTTTCATAATGTGGCCCGGAGAAGCCATCTACCATCTAGATCTTCATGCCCCATATTAGACCACATCGCACTTTATTTATCAGGTGAGATTGTGGTCAAATGAAGGCTTATCTGGCATAAAAAAGAACACTTTTTTTTTGGACAAAACCGTTTAAGTTAGTGTTCTAAATAAATTAATGTCAATGTTAGTGCAGTGAGTGTAGATAACAATTCTAAAGATCGCAAGAACATAGTGTCTTCCCCTTAAATAGAGACAAATAAACAAAGTGTTAACACATTCTTTATTTTACTCTACGTAGCAATTTAAGTCTTATATTAAATTACTAATTAGCCTCTATATTGGCTAGAGTGTAATATAATTGTTGTAGCATCTTTATTTATTTTTAGTAACTTCATAAAAAAGTTAAACTTTTTTTAAGTCTGTATTGGTATGACTCAAAGTAAAACACATACCTAGGTTAAACATCAAGACAATTTGTAACATCAAAAATGATAATGTTAAAAATGAAAAAATAATAATTCATACCTACAAAAAATGTTATGATGAATAAAACAAATCAGAACATTATTTTCATAGCCTGTTATTTATTTTAGTAGTGTTCAAATTATCTTTACGTAGTTCAAAAATAGAATTATCGTAAAAATACGGTACTTTTTATTAATTGGTTAACGCAACCTGGATCAGTCGATACAAAAGATTTGAACGCGTTGGGTCCTTTATACAATAACTCTGTTTACTAAATCTTGTAGATAGGTAGGCTACTTAGATTTTATTTGTGGGAACATTTTTAGTTCTAAGAATTTCAAAATTCGGTATCCTCTTGAGATCTCCAGTGTTACATGAAAGCTTTTATGTATAAAAAATGTAGTAAGTACATTTACATTAGGTAATTATAATTAGGTACCTACGTTTTTAGTCTTTAGAAATTCTTCAGTTACCTGTCTGAGAGCGACATTATATTTAGATTTTCTTTTTAAGTTTCCACGGAGGCTGTTGACCTTACTCTAATGCACAATGAAAACTAATGGACACATTTTACAATTTTTTGCATTTTTTTCACAATTTTTTTTAGCAGAGTACAAATAATACTTAAATTCAAAAGTAGCGAACATAACAAATTAATCCATGTTTAATTGAACAAATGAGCGAAGCAAATGGTTGGTGTAAAATTTAGTAATGTTTTAACATTCGATTTAAATTAAAAATAAACGGTTTACAAGTTTTAGAAATATTTGCAGATTTTTAAAATTTTTTAGTTAGCTAGTTTTTGTAATTTTTTATTTTAATTAGCTTTGGTCAATAGCATTAATTAAATCAATAACAAAAAGTAACAAATAAATATAAGCGTCATAGACAAGCCAATCATATCAAAAGAGGAAAACTCGTGTTCATGAGGTCTTTGTATGAAGCTAACAACTGGCAATACTTACTGGAGCGACAAATTCTTGTTAAGCTACCTACTGTTAGTCATTATGAGATCCTGGTGATATGCCTAAAAACTACCTGTTGGTTGTTGGCAGTAGGTGGTTTTACCTTAAACCTACACAACCTCTAGCTGTCATGCTGTCTTGGTACTACGTGAAAACGACCTGTTGGCTGCCAACATTTGTTGAGCCACAAGTCACAACAGGTGGACCTTGTAGTAAAAACGTACAATTTACTTACTTGTTTGAATCCTTTCAATGTCGTTGCTTGGTTCGGTAGCCTCATGTTTATGAACGCCTGGTAACACAACGCTCAAATCAACCTGTTTCCAATAAAAAAAATGAGACCCTGAGGTACTTTACCTGTAAGAAATTGGGTTTAAATGATAGTACCTAGCATTAATTATTATTTAGATAGTAGTAATACCTATCAAGTATTTATAGTAGGTAGATTTAGTTACTTCAGTGAAGAAAATGCCATCAACTCCGTGGTTTAGAAAGTAATTTGTTTAGGACCGGTACCACATACAGTCAACAGCAGAAGTATGTGATCAAAATTAACGTTTCAAAATCACGTGACATCATTTCGTGACGGGCCAGATGTAACAAGTTATACCAAATTGTCAATTCAAAATGAAGTTTTAATTGGTAATAAGAAAATATTCATACTAACACCGGGGATTCAACTAAATGTGATCACTAACTTATGACACGTGTCCTTTACTTCTAACAAACTACAATAGTCAGTAACTTTTGACTTTATTTCTTCTTCTCTGTCGTTTCACTCTTGACAGAGCTGTCGTGGTCACATTGAGCCATCATTTGGTGTCATAGAGGCGGACACAGTTTTTTTAACGATCGCCTACCATCTTTCTCTGTTTGCAGCTCTGTTAGTTTTTTTTTTTGCTGTTGACTGAACAAAAAAACTTTGACATAATTTAAGATTTAAGTAAAAGTTTTTTTTTTCTTAATAGCTTGCAAATGTATACATATGCATGCGAAACTATTTAGTTGCTCCCTCACCAGGAGCATTCGCTCTGAGAGTAAAATATTCGCTGAGCAATATATTATTGCCTTTTTACAATTTCAATTCAATTTCTTGTATTGAAATTGACAAAAACTCAATACATACATAGGGTATGAACTTTCTCTTAATTATAGCTACTATTGTATGTTTATTTTTACTTGGTCGTTCCATTTTATCTGTCTTGTCTTTTTTCGCTTTAATTACCTGTGTAATTGTGTTCTATTTTTATTTACCTTTGTGATGACAAATCAATTTTTATCTATATATTCTCTATATCAATACAGATTCAACTTTACGCATGAAATTACAATACTACCTTCTCCCTACCCTCATTGATATAATTTAACGTTAAATTACAAGGGAATGCTCATTGAAGATGTTTTTTTAAGATAGATAAGCCTTTATTTGACCACAATCTCACCTGATGTAAAGTGACGATGTGGTCTGAGATGAGGCATGAAGACCTAGAAGATATTTTCTCCGGACCTCATTATGAAACACGAAAAAATTATTTCACGCACTGGCCCAGCCCGGAGGGTGGTGACAAGCCGCGGCCGAAGCCTACCTACCACAAGACTGTTCGCCCTTAGAGCACCTTTAACCTTCGGAGAACCTAATAATATTGTTAAAACTATTGTTTATCACTCGCAGCGTGCTAAATACAATCTCGTTAGCTCATCGTGATCAATGGATCTAAATTATATTAGTGTACCTTCTAAATCAATCGACAAAATGCACTCATCGAACGTGACTTATTTGACATCTAAGGTTGTAATTCTATTATTGAGTGAGTAGTTGATTTATAGAAACCCTTCCTATATTGTTTAATAGTAGTATTGTTTTAGGAAAATCATTATCATTGCCATTAATCATACCTAATCACTATTGTGCGTAGTTGCGGAAAGAATTTGCAAATGTATTATGAATAAGGGCTTGGCTTTAGAATCCAGCCGCAGGATTTTGGGGGTGCTGATGCGCGATTTAAGATGGCATTGGTTTCCCCTTTCCAAAAATACCATCCCCTCACCGCGGAGATGCGTACTTTTTTTTAATAAAAAAAAAATTTGTTTTCGTGAAATGGAACGTTATTTTTGTATAAAATTTTATAATATGTAATGTTTTTACCTTAAAATTACAATGTAATCATATAAATAGCGTCGACGAGTCGCGGGGAAGGTGAACCAATTCCATCGGGAAGTCAAGAAGGTAAGAATTACAATTAGATAAGGTTAGATTGTACCTTTATATTTATAACCTCACTTCAATTTGCAAATCCGAATCAGTGCACACTACATTGGGTTGATTTAGGTCACTTTAAGTTGCAAATCCGAATCAGTGCACCCCTAATTCCACGTGGTCTTGTCTGTCACACAACTAGAGTGTATATAAAAAGCCGGAGGCGCGGAGGGAGAGCAGCTCCCGCCCGCCGTTACAAAGCGCAGGCACCCGTTCGAGCCGGAGCGGCTGAGGCCATAGCTGCGGAGGTGAGCATGGGTGACTGCGCTTTGTTACGCAAGGGCGAAGGGGCTGCACTTCCCGCAGCGCCGGAGCAGTTTATTAATACTATTTTTTTTTATTAGAGTCTGAAGATGATGGAGTGCTTGTAAAGCGCCATTTACTTCGGAAATTGTGGCGATGTTTAATTTGGCTCGTCTGATACGACAACTTGACACTCGCCAACTCGAATCGCATTTGCTGAAGAGCATGGGTTAATTTTATCAACAAAAGAGTGTAGAGTGCACCGTAAACCAATAAGGATTACTTAAATATTGTTTTTTATTTAATATTTGTAACTGAGAAGCTAAGAAATTATTTAAAACCCTATTTTTGAGGTTAGATTTTATTGAATTTCAAATTGCTATATCTCCTAAACTACATATTTCCGCGGGGGGGGAGTGGTACAGGGGGTACCTCCCCCTCCTCCCCCCTCCCCCCTTCCACCTCCCCCCCCAAAATCGTGCGGCTGGATTCTAAAGTTTTACCTGAATAAGTACCAAGGTTTTGCATATTATGATTATTTCGTAGTTCTACAGTTCAGGGATTCCGTTTTTTTTCCAGTGACTCGTCATGCAGATCTTTTGTATTATATACTACTCCGCTGACAGACAATAAGACCTCATGATTATCAGTGACTTCGTTTGAAAGTGGCCTTAGTCTGGTCATTTATTATGATAATAACGATATACTAGCTTTTCACGCTACGGCGTTTATTGATCGAGTTTTTTATTCAACAAGCTGGCTAAAATATGTTATTGTGTCCTCTATAAATAACCCCACATACCTCTATGGGGTTTGCGGGGGAGTATATAATACAAAACATCTGCATGACGAGTCACTGAAAAAAAACTGAATCCCTGAACTGTAGAACTAGAACCTTCTTTTTTTATACCACAAAGGTAGACAGACAAGCATGCGGCTCACCTGATGGAAATAGATGCTGCTACCGCAGCCTATGGGTGCCTGCAACATCAGAGATATTACCAGCGCATAAGGTAAACGGACTCCATCAAATAATAAAAAAAAACTTTAGTTAAATAGTTTTAATTCACAATATTCACAGGGGATATTAAATGTGATAGTTGCATATATAATAGACCTATATTTATGCCCGTATAGGTATACGTAATCCGTTATGAGACTGCAGAAAGATTATTCGGGCGAAAAATTAATATATCACTATTAAAACGTGAGGCAAAAACTTAAGGCATACTAAATGTATAGATCGCTATTCGGGTGGTGGTTAAGAGTTGTCAAAAACTCCCACATAGAACCTTGAACACAGGCGATAACATGTTTATTTTCATTTTGGGCCAAATTATTAGAGTGTTGCTCAAAAAAACGTGATATCACATACAGCACGACATGATTGTATCAAGGGCGCACTTGAAGATGAACGAGATGGTAATAAATTGAATAAATTACTTAATATCGGTAGTAAAATCATGTGCTAATAAACCTCTGTGAATTTAATTTGGTTGAAGGTTTTAGGGTGCCTTTCTAAGATGATAACCCTCTATCGCGTATAAACTTTAATAGCAGGACTGTTTTAGTTGCAATTTATTTTTTAGGTGCTGTCTAAGCGCTCTTGTACACTATACCGCTATCCATCCACTGTTTCACTGTAGATACGCGCCGCGCCGCGCCGCCATCGCACCTCCAAAGCAAATTCAAGTTGATAAGTCAAGATAGGCGCGGTATATATTCTTAATTAGCAAGAAAAATTGTTATGTTCTTCGTAACAAGCAATGTACTTAAATAACAACCGTATAGTAGACTGGTAAAATAAGGCTTTGCCGCGTGGTGGCGGCGGTGGCATCGTGTGCATGAGCGCTAACATACACAATAATGTAATTGAGGACTTAA
Source organism: Gymnoscelis rufifasciata (assembly GCA_929108375.1). NCBI lineage: Eukaryota > Metazoa > Arthropoda > Insecta > Lepidoptera > Geometridae > Gymnoscelis > Gymnoscelis rufifasciata. The sequence continues at coordinate 4,375,682 of OV815317.1, read as the reverse complement.
TTTACAATACTATAAATCTACATTTAAAATGTAAGAAAAACCCCCGATTCCGATGCCTTAATTTCCTTAAAAGTAAAACCCCATAATATTTTGTAGTGTGCGATGCGCTTTCATTTGATACCCCACTTTTTAAACGGCACAACCGATTTTCATGAAACATGTCTAAGAACACTCGCGCCAGACTCACCTTTCATACAAAAAAACTAAATTAAAATCGCTCCATCCGTTCGGGACCTATGATGTCCCAGACAGACAGACAGACACGTCAAACTTATAACACCCCTCTTTTTTGGTCGGGGGTTAAAAATGATGCATACCAAGCGGCACATAAATGGTGATTTGGTAAATATTGTATATTTACTATTTTATTATTTCAACCGTTAAATAAAGGATATACCTAATGTCTTCCTCATAAGTTTTACGATATTTCAGTAGACTTGTTTCCACCATAAACCTGCGGCCTTCATGCAGTAAGTCCATCCAGTTGTAGGCACTCTACAGATTATTTCTAGAGTACCTATTTAAAAATTATATATATATATATATAATAGTAGCATAATGATAATATCCTATTATTTGAAAATAATGTCCTAGACGGAGACTAAATCTATAAATCCCAGATCTTAGATCGCTGGCTACTTATAAATCACTTTACCTATCTAACTACTAACTTAATATTAGTCTGACTCATATCTCAAATCTTTATAAATGCTTATTTGATTAAGTTGATTATAATAAACATATTTTTTGTTAAATGATATGTTGACAGCCATACAATGCCATTTAAAGTAGCACGTATCATATATTTTTTCCTTCACGATCTTTAAAAAAAGCTTCCTTTTTGTGTTTTTAGTTTTCAGGGACCGATTACGTGATAGGTCGAAATTTTTCTGCACTTTGTATTAACGAGTGAAGCCCCGAGTAACGACATCTCGTACAAAATCCAACGACTATTATACTTCCATTGATGAAATTGCAATTCAGATTCAATGGAAACGATGTCGCTCTTGCTGATTATTAAATTTTGATGATTTTTAATAAGTGATAAACCTCACTTTGCAGGTTAAACTATTTTTATTTTTTTTATTATGCAGGAAGAAGACAAGAATAATTTTTTTTAACTCATTGAAAGGCTTAAAAGCTAGTTTTTTAATAACCGTTACATAGATTTTCGTTAAATTTCTCTAGGTCAAACTTATCTCGTCATTTGACAGACTATTGACAAACAATCTGATAACAAGAGCGTTGACCGGAGCTGGTTTTGCCTGAGGCTCATACATATTCATAATAGTCAGTTGTTTAATTGTATGGTTATTTGTATGAATGATTTATAGGATTACGGTAACAGAATCAATAAGAAAAATGAAGATTCTATATTTTGTCTTGATTAGTAGGTACCAATTGTAATCTTTCAAAAGGTGCGGCAACATCAGCGGGTGAATATTCATGACGCGTTGGCAAAAAAATAAATTACAATTATGAGATGGACTCAAAGGCCCAAGGATCCGAATATATGAATATTTTTAACCCCCGACTTAAAAAGCTAAAAGTTTGACGTGTATGTCTTTCTGGGACATCATAGATCCCAAACAGATGGAGAGATTTCAATTAAGTTTTTTTGTGAGTTTGGCGCGAGTGTTCTTAAACATGTTTCATGAAAATCGGTTGTGCCGTTTAAAAATTATGAGGATGAGAGTGGGTAAAGAAAGCCGAAAATCTGAATATACACTCGAGTATCTAATGGCTAGGTGTGCACATTACAAAATATTATGGTGTTTTACTTTTAAGGAAATTAAGACATTGGAATCGGGAATTCTTCTTAAATTATATAAATACATTTATTGTAATAAATAAATACTTTCTAGAAACAAAAAACTATTTTAGTTTAGAAAAAAAACTATTTTTGGGTGAAAATCTATGCAGTTCACAGAATACATCACGAATTTCCACGGTATAGTTTAAAGTTCGGATAAAAGTGGCAGTGACATACGGAGAAAGAGACATGACAAATCTATAAGGTTTTCGTTTCCGTAACCCCCAAAAGGCTCGGCATTGATTTGTAGGTATGTATATAGAAGTATTAAAATGAGGTTGTTTTTGAATTGTTGTAAATACTTCTGTAAAATTAAACTATAATCTAAAATATGTAAAATCGTAATGTTACCTTCTCGTGAAATATTCTTATAGAGCAAATTGTGACCAATATTTGCAATGGCGTACTAAAGCTATCAATAGTGTAACATTACTTGTGTAGGCGCACCAACAACCAACTTATGTCGAAAATGTAACCTTGTCTTGTCTATCTGACTGTCTGTGACTCAAAATGTAATTTTTCATGTAAGACATTTGTCATTACTTGTTAAGTAGATCACAATTCTTTTGTCGGGTTAATGCTCTAACACCGTGCTTCCAGCGAATGCGAAGTAATAACTTTTTTTTAATGCTCCCTCTTTACGAAGCTTCGGCCAAACCTGCACGGTTTCAACCCAAAATGTCCCGGGTTCTAGACGCTCCCGCGAAACGTCCCGCTTACCGCGCTGTTGACGTGTAGGTTTGGTTAAAGCCGTTATCCCAGATCTTTCACCTAATACGATGTAAAGACTTATTTTTACAGCGTTAGCACATCGATATTAACGATGCATCTTTAATTCCATGTTAAAAGTAGCCTAATTTATTCTTTATAATGTCAGTGAAAATCCACTTAAAATAGGTCCAGTCGTATTAGAGATTAGCCATAACGAATAAATAAAAAAAAAAAACTTACATGTATTTTTTTAAACGTAAGTTGGTATGTGTGTCAACTTTAAACACAGATAATTTAACACGATTTTTTTGTGTTTTATTTGTGTGTATCATATTGTAATAGGCAGGTATACCTAAATCGTCTATCTGCAGCTGAATTGCATTAAAAATAGTTTTTAATTAATTAGGAACATTGAGCGGAAGTGACTTTATTGAATATACATAGGTAACCTATTTATTGCCTATGAATATAAAGGTAATAAATTATTATTTCTAGATCTTCGCTTGGGAATTCAAGTGGGAATAAAGTCAAAGTCAAAACGTTTATTTCCTTAGAAACACATGGCCTACATGGACAGATAAGATAAGATATTATTAACAAAGAATAATTAGAAAATACTTTTTTTTGCTAGATAAGCCTTCATTTGACCACAATCTCACCTGATGTAAAGTGACGATGTGGTCTAAGATGGCGCATGAAGACCTAGAAAGAAAAATAAACACGTGTTTTTTTTTAATTTGTGTTCTTTTTCACTCTAGACATCGTGTCTTATAAAATACCTACCTCAAGTGGGGAAACAAATAGAAACGAGCACCAAATTGCTATTTAAAAAAAATATGTTAAGTACAAGTTTATTTATTATCATCACCCTATTAACGTTCCCACTGCTGGGACACAGGGACTTCTCTCTTGACGAGAGAGATTAGGCCTTAATTCACTACGCTGGCCAAGTGCGAGTTGGTGAATGTCACATGTCCTTCAAACTCTTTTAAAGTTCTCAGAACATGCCGGTTTCCTCACGATGTTTGCCTTCACCGTTAAAGCACGTGTTTAAAGCGCACATAAATTTCTCAAGAAGAAAAATCCAGAGGTCCGTGGCGGGGTTTGAACCCACGACCTTCGGAATGAAAGTCGAGTGTCCTCCCACTTAGCCAACACGGCTTTTACAAGTTTATTATTAGTTTCAATAATTTTACATTTTAAACGAACCGAGATTCTGTCGAGATCCTATTATAACTTGACTTAGCTAAGAGAATACCGATTTTAACTTCGAATACCCTTTTGTAACTTTAATGCAATCGGAATGCTATTGAGAATAAATTTAATTAAGAGAAATGCCTTTCTGATGTTGGTCTGTAATTTCCTATTTCTGACTAACGCTGCGTTTATAGAGTCGTGTCTTACTCTGTCAAATCTGTTTTTTTATTATTTTACAAGATCAATTATTCATGTGAACTCTAGCATTGAAATACTAAAACAGATCCTACTAAAAATCAGATTCGACAAAGTAACTTTTTAAATTAAAACTCTGTGTGAACGCATTGTAAACTGAATTTCGAATGAAAATATCAGCGCGCAATGATTTTATGATGACATAGAGGTAGAAAGGGCCCATAGTAGGTAATTCTGTTAAGACATAATTTCCCCATTGAGTTTAGACTAATACGTCTTGATCCGTAGGATATACAAGCGCAAATATGAAAAATATGTTTCTAACTTGACCATTAACTAATAGCCGACGAAATTCGAGCTAAGAATATAAACATTTGGGTACAAAAATAAATTACGTATAATTCTAGGTAATCATTAAAATATTTCACACAGTCATAGTCAGACATAAAGGAGATTTAATAAATATTATTCTCAAACCTAAAATAGTGAAAAATCTGTTAATCATAAGCTTTACACGCTTGTTATCTCTAAAATAGTCGCATAATAATGCAAAAATAAGCTTATTGTGTCGTTATGCTATTTCGGCAGTTGTATTTATCAGAAACAGCAGTTTTTATGAATTTCAGTGATAGAAATTACGTATTTGCCAACATTTTTAAAATTGGTCGAATACTTATCATTAAGAAGGCATTATTCTAGTAGTACCTATTGAAAACCGTGTGGAGCAATATCTACGCAATAATGTGACTGAGTTCATAAAATATCCCAGACTTACATAACCTTTTATACACTAATTGGGCATGTTTATACCCTTTATCTCAAAGTCAATACAATAAAGAGAGAATAAAGTTTATTAGACCAATTGATCATTTTACATGTCTAATTAAACATAACGAAAACGCATCACCATTGCCTCTAAGCTAACGACCTCCGTTACCTTCGTAAGAAATGAAGCCTTAGATGAATTTAACCTTAGGGTTATAGCAATAGAGGCTATGGGTTACTATTTTGAAGATGAGTCAGTGGATTTTGTAAGATTGTATTGAATTTTGAGCACGTTTTTTGGGCGAGCTTAGAAGCGGTATAAAAGCTAAATGCGGCTAACTCACGTAACAGTGTATGTGAACCTATCCTTCTTACTGGAGAGTTTTGGAGGGCAAAATGAAATTGGTAATTTTTTATCTGTGTCTTGAATAATATTAAAACCCAACATGTATTTGTCGCGATCGGGATTATTGAATTGGGTATTTTTTGTGATACAAAAAATTTTTTATATAAAATTTTGCAAAGTAAACCTCAAAACTACAAAATAAATTTAGTTAAATATGTTTTAAAAGTAATTAAATTTATAAAATGTATGTGGAATTGGCATACCATCGTATTTTCCCATTTTCTTCTTCATAATATTAACAATATTTGTATTAATATAAAAACCATTTCTGACAATTCATCAGTCTCCTGTAATATACTTAATATATTTTTTTTTGAATAGAATTAAAAAAAATAATTCATATAATGTTTTCCAATTTTACATACCTATACATTTACAAGAGAATACATAAGTAAATTTTAATAAAAAAAAAACAGTTGACTTTCTTAGAACGTTTATAATTTTGTTGGTTTTTTTTATAAATGAATAACGAAATATAATTCTTTTATGTTTTGTATGAAACCGAAATTTTTAAATATAATTTCAATATAATTTCTTGCTTTAAAATAAAATAAACTACTTCCAATATTCCTAAAAGTAGAATTAATGACTTTATCAGTTTACTTGACAGCGAAGCTTTTTCAAAACGAACGGTTTCTGAAGATAAATTAGTGTAAGATTTTATCGTTATTAGATTCAAGATATGAGTTTAAGGACATTTCCAACATAAAACTAATAAAATAACGTCAGTTCACGTAGCATTTGCAAGGTTATTTTGTAGTTGAACATGTATTGTCGAGAAGAGCATAATTGTAAAAATGTTATTTTTTGTATCTAAATCCTATAAGAATGCCTCGCAATTTTTTACTTGTATCTTTGATTTATTTTGTATCGATAATATTATATTTATTATTATTAAGAGCTTTTTTGAATTAATAAAATTAATAAATCCATTTTCCATTTTCCAAAATTTTTAGTATCTATACATAAAAAATAAAATATAAAAAGCAAGACGACAACAAGCTAAAACCATACCATAACTAGATTCATTGTGATTTTCAGGTTATATTTACCGCATTGTTTGCGGTATGCGGCGCAGCAAAACTCGACCGCTCATACCTCCCTCCATCATCAGCCGCTGCAGCCGGCGGTTCACCAGGGTCCTTACAAACACCCCTTACCAGGACCTCAGAACAGGGCCTAGAAACGCCAAATTTACCCATCGGAAGCTACTCCAATAACTTCGAAGGTGTAGTTATAGATGCCGCTGCTCCTGGTACTCGGACTGCAGACCCAGCTTTGAGTAACCTAGGAGGTCCTAGGCAATCTTACGGGTCAACTAACTCGAAAGTTGGCGAGGCTGCCTTCAGAGGCTCCGCCGGATTCCGTGGCACTCCTTTTGGAGGACAATCTAATGGACAATTAGATGCCTCTACAAGCTCTGAAATAAACACACAAAATAGCCAGGTTGCTAACGGATTTAATGCCAACACTCAATTTTCTAACGAACCTACTAGTCAGTCCATTGAAAACAAATCCGAAAGACCTCAGGCAGCGAAAGACCGCAACTCCAACATCCTAGCACTATCAAACGATGTGAACACAGACCGTTACAGTTATGGATTCGAAACAGATAACGGCATAACAGTTGGTGAAAATGGAGTGGCTCTTAATGGAATCCAGGCTGAAGGTGGATACTCCTATCAAGGTGATGATGGACAGGTGTACAAAGTAACCTATGTAGCTGATAAAGACGGGTATAGACCTCAGGGAGCTCATTTGCCGACTCCACCACCGATTCCTGAAGAAATCTTGAAGTCTATTGAACAAAATGCAAAAGAAGAGGCTGCAGGGATTGTGGACGATGGTAAGTAAAAATGTTTTCGTTAGATTTGCTTAATTAGGGTACGCATAAAACAAATATACCAATAATAATTAAAAAGCTTCGTTTGCGATAAAGTTTTATGACCTCATATCCATTTCGTGATAGTTTAAAGTTCGATTCAATAACGCAGGTTCAATGTCTAGGTTTATGACTGTTAGTCATCGCTGCCATTTCCAATTGTATCTTGGTTTCGTAATGCTGATAAATAAATAAGAGTACTTAAGTGTAATTTTTTTAACAAGCGTAAAAAAGCAAGTTTTAGCTTATAATGATATCATTTTTATAAAAAGTAGAAACCTTGATACCTTGTGAAATATAAACGTCGCTTCACAAAAAATCGAATAGGCTCGAAGCTTTGTTGGAAAGTGATTTAAAATGTGATATACTAGCACTAACGGAGCATTGGTTACCTGAATCAAAGTTAAAATGTGTAAATTTACAAAACTATAAACTAGCCTCTTATTATTGTAGAACGCAAATAGTGCATGGCGGCTCTTGCCTGTTCGTTAAAGACGGCTATAAATGTATAGAAAACATTGATCTGACATGCTTATCAGTAGAGAGAAAGTGCGAAATCTCTGCTATTGATTTACTCGACCATAATTTGACAATAGTTTGCGTGTACAGAACAAATTTAATTACAACTAATGAATTTATCGATTGTTTTGAAGGTTTGCTCAACAAGATTAGCGATTTGGGTAATGAATGCGTGATTGTGGGTGATTTCAATATTGACTGTGTGGGAAATTTGAATAACGATTTTTTCAAGTTAAACGATCTGATCTCGGTACACGGTTTATGCAACTTGGTCGACTTCCCGACGCGGGTCACTGCGTATACTTCTACTAGTCTAGATCATTTGTATACCAACCTCGCAATGGGTACGGTAACGGTCACCTCGGTGGTCACTAACATTAGTGATCATTTCGCGATAAAGGGTGAGATAACACGAATAAGGACGAAACCGCAACAAAAGTATTCATATGTTAGGAAGTATAGTAATGCCAATAAGAGTAACTTTGTTGCATCTATAGATAGTGTAGATTGGAACGAACTTTTATTTAAATATAGATCCAATACTTCTGCATTGATAATGTCTGTGATAAATGTTATTAAAAATAAATTTGAAATATGTTTTCCTATAAAAAAAACTTTTCATAAAAATTATGACTCATGTTGGATATCAGCAGACGCTAGAAATTATAAATTATTATTATTCGACATAATAGAAATAAGTAAAGTTGATCAACATAACGAGACAATACAATCATTTCTACTTGACATGCAAAATCATTATGAATTAATTTTAAGAAATAATAAACGTGACTATTATGAGAGGATGCTAGGGTCTTCCAATAATGCCTCCAAAGCTATGTGGGGTATAATAAACAGAGAAAGAGGGAGAGATAACGCACCTCGCATTGATTTCACAGACATAGTCATACAACAAGATGGTACAAAATTTTGTAACAAAAAAGAACTGGTCAATATGATGAATTCTAGGTTCCTGTGTGCGGCAGAGGCCTGCGGTGCGCCTATAGCTAACGCTATCAGTGTGCGCCGAGCCTTAAATTCAGCGCGCATGTGTTCGGACCGGTCATTGAGACTTAAGCTATTTAGTGCTGACGAAGTAGTACGGATTGTATTGACACGCATACCACCAAAGGAATCTAAGGATGTATACGGAATATCCATGAAATTGCTTAGGTACGCCATTATTCCTCTCGCTCCTGTACTAGCACACATCTACAACAGTTGTATAGGAGAGGGTTCATATCCAAGTCACTTGAAATTAAGCAAAGTGTCACCGTTATTTAAAGGAAAGGGGAAAAAAAGCAACATAGATGGATACCGACCGGTTTCGATTATACCAGTATTAGCGAAGGTATTTGAAAACGGCCTTAGTTCCAGGCTTGTTGCTTTCCTTTCAGAAACGGAAGCAATCTCTGACAAACAATACGCCTACCGTGAGGGCCGCTCGACAACGTCACTGGCGCGAGAGGTGATTCGCTGCGTGCTGGCCGCTCGTGAGGAGAAGCAGCAGGTCGCAGTAATCTGCTGCGATCTGTCAAAGGCTTTTGACGTCGCCGACCACACCATACTAGCAACCAAGCTAGAGCACTATGGGATCACAGGAAAGGCCCATGAGTTATGCTGTAACCTTATGCGAAACCGTTCACAAGTAGTGCAGGGTAGCGGTGGGGAGGCAGTATCCGATCCATTGACATCGAGGATGGGAGTCGCTCAAGGATCCTCGGTCTCAAATATATTGTTCTCCTTACTGCTCAATGACTTACCAAAATTTATAACTAGTGCAGAGGTATTCATGTACGCGGACGACGTAGCTGCAATCGTCACAGCACCTAATATAGACCAGTTGGAGGTGTCACTTAATAGGACAGCCTCATTATTATCAGAATGGTTTGGGTTTAATGGGCTAGCTTTAAACTTAAGCAAAACCCATTTTATCCATTTTTTTCTGTCAGGTAGTGCCCCTAGACCCTTGACAGTAACAATAAATGGGAACACTATCAACCAAGTTCAGAATACCTCATTCCTAGGGTTCCAGATAGACAGGGGGCTGCAGTGGGGTAGCCACGTAAACAAATTATGCGGAAAGTTGGCTGGCGCATGCTACGCTCTGAGCCGGGTAGCGCGAGTGGTAAGCACTGAAGTGGTTCGAGCTTGTTTTTTCGCAACGGTGCAGTCGCTATTACAGTACGGTGCAGAGCTTTGGGCGCGTGCAGCCGACTGGGAACGCGCGTTCCGGCTGCAAAAAAGGGCTGTACGGATTATAGCGAAAATACCAAGTGACCACTCGGCGAGACCTTACTTCAAATCCCTAGGAATCTTGACTTTACCTTGCCTGGTTATATACCAAGTAGCTTTGTACGTCCGGCAGAACCAAGAAACCTATGCGACGCTAGGGAACTCGCACGCTTACGCTACGCGCAGCCGAGATAAGCTCGCCGCCGTCTCGCGTTCTCTGCGGAAGTCTTCCAAGCAACTGACCCATGTTATGGGCCCAGCTGTGTACAACAGGATTCCCAGTAATGTGAAGGAAGCCCACAGTCTACCAGAATTTAAACGTAAATTAAAGTGCTGGCTTGTTGAGCGGACCTTCTATAGCTATACAGAATTTTTGACATAAAATTAAATATATTTAAGATGAATTGATAATAGTTAATTATATTATTTAAGAATTTGTGACATGTAACATTTTGTTATCAATAAAATAACTATGAACTATGAACTATGAACTATAAACAAACATGAAGGATATAAATTACCACACGTATATTAACGTATATAACGTGGGTGTGGCTTTTTCAATGAATGTCCGTTTTAACGAATACACAGAAAAAGTGTTGACAAATTGATTCATCAAAATCTTTGGTCATGTCATAATAGGCCTACCTGGCCAATTCGTGAACAAAAGTCGGTTCTTTCCTATTATACCCTTGTTGCTTCAGAAATCCACTTTCATTCACAAAATTACCTTGTCACCTCCTTGTCACTTAAGGCTTTAAGTCCTATTGTGTTTTTGATTGATGTATCGACTGATACATCTTTGTAAGCATTGACAAATGACTTAAGCTTTCGTTTTTATTTGCAGGTTCTTACGACGCTCAGAAGTATAATGCAGAGGGCGATTACACGAACGATAATAGTGGCAATAATCGACACAATGAAGGACAATTGCCTCTCTCTGGGAAGCGATCTGGTTCGGATGCAACTGCTAGTGATACATTAATTAATCAAAGTGGACAAGGATTTCGGAAACCTGGTTTTGGACAGCAAATCTCCAATCAGCAGAATACTGGATACAATGGTCAATTTTTGCAATCAACTAGAGCGTCAGGCAATTTTGAAAATACAGCATCACAAAATGATCAATCTGATGCCAATGGACAGTCCTTTATTGGAAACTCTGCTTCGCAACAATTTAATTCCCTGTCAATACCCGGCGCTCAGTCGAGTCAAAGTAACGATGTATCAGGCAGCGTAGGCTTTGCTGGATCACAAATAAACTCTCAAACACTAAACCAACAAACTTTAGGACAAAACCAAATTACTCAGACTTTTGGACAAAGAAACCAAATGATTCTAGCAAACAATGGTGCTAGTTCTGGGCAATCAATGAATGGACAGTTTGGAAATAGGCAAAATTTTAGACAGCCCTCAAGAAACCGATTGGGATCAGCTTCAACGGATGGACAATCAGCTTTTGGAAATCGAAATCAGTTTGGATTTGAAGCAACGGCCTCAGCTCAGGCACAGAACGTAGCAACCGAGTCAGAATCAAGCAATCAACAAAATTTCAACGGTCAGTTTAGCTCTCAATCCTTTAAACCTTCATTTAGCCAAAATTCTGATAACTCTCAATCACAGCCTCAGTCACAAGGCTCAGTAGGACAAACGCAATTCTCATCAAATCAATTCAACTTCAAAAACGAGTATTTACCTCCAAATGCAATTCAAAGGCAACCTATTCAACAGGGCATCAATAGATTTGTTTCCAATAGCCAACAAATTGATAACAAACAAAATGTTAATATCAACGCATTCAACAGACAAACACCAAGTTTTGCTAGTGCTTCAGCATCCACTTCTGGTCAAATGTCACCTCAGTTTTCTCAGTCTCAACCTTTAAAATCCCAAAATGGTTTCAATTATCAGCAAAATACTTCGCCCACTAAGCCAAACCAAAACGTTATGCAACAAAAAAATTACAATACCAAATTCAACAATAACTTTCTACAAAGTACTGGTTCTTCTCAATCTGAGCAGGAACAGCCTAGCTCTGGTCCTAAGCCAACATCCATTCCTAGTATTGAACTAACTACACCTTTAGAGCCTAATGAAACATCTGCTGATTCCCAAAGTTCCCAAGGTTCTCAAGCACCAAGCCACACTACAGCAAGTTTCGGTTCATTTGACTCCAAACCAGTCGGTAATACACAACCTCAAGCCCTGTTCGGATTCCAAGGAAACATTGCTTCTGAGCAACATTCAAGTCAAACTCTTTCTGCAAACCCGACATCTTCACCAGAGCTATCTTTAACGACACCACAATTAGTAAACAAACAACCTATTAACTCGTTTGCAAAACCTCAATCGCCTAGGAACAGTTTTAGCCAAAATGTTGCCTCTTTTAGCCAAAACAATGATGATTCATACTATTACAACCAACCTGGTAAACCTTTTGATCAGTCTAACCGCCCTGAAGCTCCAAGATTTCCTAGTGCCCCATCATATCAATCGAATGGTATGAGTTCACAAAGTAATTTCAAGAACCAAAACTCCTTTAGTGAAAATCTGAGACTTCCTATTTCTCAGTCTAATGCTCCGGTTTCACCAATTGCTAGTTCACAATTTTCTCAGCAACAACACTACAACGGAGTCACCCAAGCGGCTATTTCTTCATTCCCTTCCCCGTCTTCAGTATCCAACAAATTAAGTAATCAGTTTGCTTCCAAGCAAACTTTCAATCAGCAACCTTTCGGTAATATTCAGGCTTCAAAACCAATGTTCACTCAACAGACTACATTGAAAAACCAATTTCAGTCTACTAGTGGACCAGAAAGTGAACCAGCGTTGTCTCAAGTTAACAATTCACGTTTCCCTTCCCAACCTTCTCAATTCAATCAGATGACCGCCACATTTGGGTTTCAAACTCAGAACAAGTTTAAACAAACCCAACAAAGTCAAGACAATCCAACTTCTACGGAACAACCTGATGAAGAACCAAAAATAATTCAACAATATGAAGGAACCATTTATGAATACAATAAACCTGCTCAGGTATTGTCAGCATCTTCCCAATCAGATAGTTCTTCTAGTCAAACTATCCAATCTGGAACTGCCACCAGACCTAGTTTTAATCAAATAAATAATCAGTTTTCTTCACAAAATAATCAATCCCCAACTGACTTTAAAGATATTCGAGACAAGAAACCATTTGGGGCTGCCTCTGTAAGCCAATTTAGTCAAAATGGTCAAAATCAAGTAGCCAATCAGTTCAATCAAAACAATAACGTATTTGGAAGCACTCCTGTATCAGATAAAAAGCCATCCAATCAAGTTTCATCATCAGTTTTGCAACAAAACGTTGAAGGATCTCAGAGCACTAAGCCTTATGGCATTAATGGTCAGTTTTCTACCAACCAAAACATATTTAACCCGAACCAACAACCAATGGAGAGTGCTCTAACTTCCCAGCCATCTCGTGGTTCACAATCTCAATTTGGATTTTCCAACAGTGGAAACTCACCTGCCGGTTATTTTTATCCTAACCCGGCGAACAAATTTTCAGAAAACTCCCCATCGATTCATTCTCAATCGAACGTGAATGTTCAGAATAAGTTTGTACAACCTCAGTTGAATCAATTTGGAATCCCAACTTCTCAATTCGCACAAAACTCAGCTTTTGGACAAAGGGTTTCTAACTCACCCAATCAACCAATCAGACAATCTTCCGCTTTTAGCCAAGCTTTAGCATCTGGTCAAGCCAGTGCATCAGTATCAGCGTCTACACCTCAGCAATCCCAATATAAACCTTTCGGCTCACAAAATAGGAATCAATTTGCATTGACCCAAAGTCAACTAAACGCACAAGAATTTGACAGTAAAAATGTACAACCTGAAAATTCTGAAGCTGAAGATGATTTAAAACCTTATGGGGCGTTGAGTTCGAAGCAAAATCCTACTGCCGAGCGGCCAAAACCTATTTTCAATAGCGCTTGCTGTCATAACTCTAAAGATTCCTCTCCAGCGCAATCATCTGATAGTCCACAGAGTTTTGAAGGAAGTCAAAGTTTCAATGCTCAAAGTTTTGCTGGTAAGGGAGAACAATTCGGAGGACCGAGAGAGCCACCAAAGTTTGACGAAACTGGGTACCACTACTGAGTATCATCTGACAAAGACTGTATATAAATCTTCAAAAGATGTTACCATTACAAATTATCGTAAAAAAAAGTGTCATGTAAAGATTTGTTTTAATAAATTATTATTTTGTAAATAATTAATGAAATGTGTTTTACTATTAAAACCCTCTGTGTCGTCTCTCTTTTTCTAAGAAGCACTTAAATATTTCAAGAAAAAAAGTTTAAAAAAAGATGTTTGAACCCACAAACTTCGGAATGAAATTTGAGTGTTCGCTCACATGGCACACGGCTTTTGACATAGGCCGTCAAATACACAGATATAATTCAGAAAATTATTAATTTGAGTACAGTTTCACCTATTTTGGCAAATATACCAACCCATATTTTGCCAGCGAGCCTATATATTTAAATGCCTGTGCACTGTACAGTCTTTTATTTTAAACATTACAAACCTACAGACCTCGGTTTAAAGATATTTTATTCTCAGAAGAACCAACAAGTTCACTTAAAATGAGTAAATACAAATACTGTATAGTAAAAAATAATATCTATATATGTACTTATGCCTATTATATTTAGTATATCAGATATCTAGTACCCGTAACACAAGCTCAGGGCTTACTACAGGGCTAGATGTTGTTGTGTAAATTGTCTGGAAATATTTATTTATTTATATTATTATTATAATGCTTATAAATAATGCTTACTGCTATTTTTAGGGGGTATTTTAGTAAACAATAAGATATTGCATACAATGTAACCAAAAACTAAGTAATTTAATATAACATAGATATGTACATTTATAAAACAAAAATATAAAACCAAATAAGTTTGATATTACCTATTCTAAAATTGGAGGTTGAATTTCCGGTAGTTTTAAAAAAAACTTTACCTTAATATCATTGTATCTCGTAGTACCCTTTTTTGCTTACATAAAAATTGATATTTTTTTGACAATATTTTTTTTAAACACTTACGTAGTTCTTCTTACCTAAAAAATGTAAATTATGTCAGTGTCCGAACATATACCTATACTAGACTAAACTGTCTCTATGATTCACCCCTTAAATACTTCATACCAATAGTACAATAATAATTTATTAATTTAATAATTTATTATTTATGCTTCACGAATTTGATTGTCCCATGGAGCCTGTCATAAACACCGGTTGTTGTAAATTACTTTACCTATAATTATTAATAATTTCCATATTATTATATCATAAACATAAATCATTACAGATTTATAGTTATTTGATAATGAAATGTCTAATTGTTGCTAGATTTATATCTTTAATTAATATGAAGGGCTTGCAACATCATCATCATCCCCTTTTTAACGTTCCCACTGCTGGGACACTGAGACCTCTCTCTTGATGAGAAAGATAAGGCCTAATTCACCAAGCGCGGGTTGGTGCCACATCTCTTTCTTAACTCTTTTAAGTTCTCATATCATGCCGATGCCGGTATCCTCACGATGTCTTCCCCGTTAAAGCGGGTGCTTTAAAGCGCACATACATTTTTCAAAAAGAAAAATCCCTAAGTACGTATCGCTGTTTGAACCTACGACTGATGTCCGATGTGACCCGGAGAAGCCATCTTCTAGGTCTTGTCACATCTTAGACCACATCGTCACTTTACATCAGGTGAGATTGAGGTCAAATGAAGGCTTATCTAACATAAAAAAAAAACGACTTTTGAAATGAAAGTCGCGTGTGCTCCCTCTTAGCCAACACGACTTTTAAGGCTTGCATGGTTAATATTAAATAAATAGATTAATATTTCTGGACTAAACAGAGCTTGTATGGGTGTTTGAAACTTTTAGTATCATCATTTAAACCGTAGTTTAGGACAAAGACCTCCAATATTGAGTATGAAAACATACTATGCTGAAATTACGCGACTGATGTTCGGCTTGATTACTCCTGCAATGCTTTTTGAATACTGACGACACACTATGGTGTAATTACGTTACGTTGTTTAACTTCGATCGGGCGTAAGTTCAGCGCCAACTTATTATGTAGAACACACATACGCGACTGAAGTTCTATTCGATCAGATAAAAATCAACGTCACCACAGCGAGCAAGACAAGACACGGAATACACAATACAGAAAGTTCAGCGACTGAATTTCTGCTGCGTAAGTTTGGGCTTATGGTGGGTAGTACCATAAGCCCGAATAGTAATTTATTATTCTATGCCCGAACGTTTGCTTTATACATTGTCGAGGTGTACAAATAATGTACATTCAAAATATTCCTTCAGTAAATTCATTTTGTTTTAATGTAACTATGTTAAGTAGGAATAATTTGCTATTTGTTTATCTTTGTGTTTTGAGTACTAGAGGTATTTAGTTAAATAACAAACTCCACGCTTACGAAGTAGTGGCCCCATATTATTTAATATTTTTTAATTTGTCAATACATACGTAAGATGCATAGATACCAAAAATTATAGATGAAAATTGATTTCATAGCATATAAATCTAAATATAAAATTTAAGAAAAACCCCCGATTCCAATGCCTTGATTTCCTTAAATGTAAAACAACATAATATTATGTAATGTGGACGCGATGCGTTTTCATTTGATACCCCACACTAGTATATTTGCAGTTTTTCGGTTTTGCTTCCCCACTCTCACCCCCATAACTTTTAAACGGCCCAACCGATTTTCATGAAACATGTCTAAAAACACTCGCGCAAGACTCACCTTTCATACAAAAAAAAACTAAATGGAATCCGCTCCGGAGCTATGGTGACACAGACAGACAGACAGACAGACACGTCAAACTTATAACACCCCTCTTTTTTGGTCGGGGGTTAAAAATTAATCATACTCATGTCACAGCAACATTGTAAATTTTTCATAAATATCAATCAGTCAATCAATATTTTATTGAAAACAAAATATAAATACAAAATCATTTATTGATAACTGTTGTACAAATAGGTGTTTTATTAATAGGGTACATGTTTTTACAGTTTATCCTCAAAAGGACGTCCCTACAATATACTAACATACAAAGTAAAATTTTGAGGCTAACTAATCTATAAAATTATTTGATGAATTTACAAAACACGTATTAGGAAGGTAAATTTATTTAGTATTTTCGCAGTCTCTTTCGTATAATAATTTTATGTTATAAAATGCTTTTGACAAGAGCCATTTCTTTAATCTAATGCTTTGTTACATAATTTAGGATTATACCTTAGATTAAATCTAGATAATGCTCATCAAACCCCGGATAAATCCCGTATACGTCCGAGATCCATTCTTGATACGTATAGGGAGATTGGTTCCACAGTTTTTAGTAATTTACAAATACAAAAATATCTTCTTACTTGGAAATCAAGTCGATGCATTACAAATTTTATTGCCCCTACAATACCAATTATTGAGTACTAATTGTTCTAATTACAGTATTACGGATCTTCATCTTGTTAAAGGTTAATGATAAAATAATTAAAATAAAAGGCTCAAGGAATGTCAGTAGTTAATGATCCTCTGCTCACTCATAATGCCCTTGAATTCTGAATAGCTTTTTTCAAGGGCTTCATTTTAACTGACTTACAATAAGGAGGAGGTTGTCAATTCAGTGCGTATTTTTTATTACTTTTTACCTTAGAATTATATTTTTATTTTCCTTTTTATGTATTAACTGTTTCCTTCAAGTCAACTTAAATCTTCAAAAGTTTAATTATTCATTGTTATACTAGCTGTATTCCGTGGCATTGCCCTTTTTTAGAATTGTTGGCCAAAATTTTTCATTATTCCCGCGTCAGTGATCTACCTGGTCCGCCCGCCTGTTATAGACTGTTATAATAATATCAACCCGCACTTGGCCAGCGTGGTGAATTAAGGCTTAATCTCTCTCGTTAAGAGAGAAGTCCCCGTGTCCCAGCAGTGGGAACGTTAATAGGGTGATGATGATAATAATATCCTGCTTGAATAATAAGCGATGCCTAAATGGCATCGCTTATTATACTTACAGATTTGACAAGACAAGACAAGACACTTGTTATTGAAATAAAGACTTTCTTGTGCTCGTATAATACATGGTTTCTTATAAAATCGAACAAACGGAGTTAATTATTTTTAACGCCCTCCTTTACTACTCTCCTTACAAAAGTCAACTTTATCCATTTAAATTCCATTTATTTCTAACTAAATGATGACAGATGACTGCACCAACAGCTTCCATCATCATCATCATCATCCTACCCTTGTCCCACACTATGTGAGGTCGGCACAACATTGTATTTTTTTTCCATTTCCCTCTATCACCCGTCATCTCAGCACTCACTCCTTTCTTACACATAATCTTCTTTCACACAGTCCATCCATCTTTTCTTTGGCATCCCTCTTGCCACATATCCATCCACTATCATATCTAACGCTCTTCTCGTAACATGACTTATCTGTATGTGTATTAGCTGTTGGTGATTGTTGCACCAACAGCTTCCAACTGAAATAAACGGAAATCTATTAGGCCGGGGCTCGTTTGGGACAAAATGTTCTGGAATGGAGATCACGGATGAGCAAGCTCAGCGAATGACGTCTACCAGTTCACGGTGCAACCGAAATACTTGGAAATCCATGAGAAAGGCCGTTTTACGCCGGGCTAATGTCCAGCATGGACGTCTTACAGTGGAAATGATGGCGATAATACTTAATAAGACAACATTCATTTGAATTTAGGGAGTGCTAAGTTATTGAGTACGGGAGGTTAACATACCATTATGATATTATAATAATAAATAATATAAGCAATAATAATAACCGTTTAGTACAAATTTTATTAATAAATGTTAAGGTAGGGTCCGCTTGTATCATTCCAATAGATTTGGGACGTTTTCTTAGTAATGTTTTGACATCGCTAAATCTGTCATTGACGAATTGCAGTTTCATCATAACCCATTCACTTAGGGACCCGTCTCCACGTGCGAGGGAATCGCAAAGAGTCCGCCCTACCCTCCTCGGGTAGTTTCCACTAACGAGCGAGTACGTAACGGCGTAGACTCGTTACGTAATCGCCGAGTGTCCGCAGTGAATCGTAACGGAATCGCACCAACCACAATGCATATTATTATGGTCGATATTACATGGTCGATAATTTCTGCAAAATGTACGTTTGAATAATTAGTCCTTTATTCATTATCAATAGAAAAAATGCGCCTGACCACGTGGTTAAGCAGTTATAGGTGTTTGATAATAAATTAGATTATTAAAAGAACGTCAAAAACATACAAAACAATTAATATAACATGGCATTTTCCTTCCAAAATATATAATTAATGATAGCTTCGTTAATCGGAAAGTTGGCACAAATATAACACCATAATTGACTACCTCTGTAGCTCGGTAGGAGCAAGTCCGCAAATTGCCGGTCAATTAGATTATTAAAAGAACGTCAAAAACATACAAAACAATAAATATAGCATGGCATTTTCCTTCCAAAATATATAATTAATGATAGCTCCTTAATCGGCAAGTTGGCACAAATATAACACCATATTTGACTACCTCTGTAGCTCGGTAGGCGCAGGTCCGCAAATTGCCGGTCCGATTCCCGCCGCGGGACCAGATTTTGTATAATAAATAAGAATAATAAATATTTCCAGACATTTCACACAACAACATCTAGCCCCGTGGTAAGCTCTAAGCTTGTGTTACGGGTACTAGATATCTGATATACTTAATATAATAGTCATACATATAAAGATATTTTTTATTATACATATTAAACACCCAGACCAAGGAGATCGTTCTTGCAGAACATAGAAACACTTTCACCCTCGGCGGGAATCGAACCCGCTACCTCTTGCGCCGCAAGCGGACCCTCGCCCACCGCGCCACTAAGGCAGTCCTGCAGTATGATCTACAATTTCTGGTTTTGGGTCTAGGTGTTTTCTATGTTTAATATAATAAGTATGTATTTACAAAAAAAATGTATCTATGTAGTAAAAAATGTATCAGTCACCCATAGTACAGGCTCTGCTTAGTTTGGGTTGGGGTTCAACCAACGCAAGGTTGGGGTGCTGTGTGATTAGTCCGGAAATATTTATTATTTATTTATTACATTAAATCGCAGATGAACGTCCATAGATAGAATGATGGTGATTAATAGCATAATTCACACATAAATTATATTTATCTAAATATCCCAGCACACGATTGCATTCAAACCAATGTCGTAAAGATGAGTCAAATTCTAGGCTTAAACCTCAATAAAGTACTATAAATGCTTGTTAACCTCATTCACGTCTAACTTGATAAATCTAATCATTTTAATCAGAAGAATAAAACAAATGCAGATGATGCTGTGCAAAATATCTTAAAAGCTCTACTTAAAACAGACACTGCGCGCTTACAAACTATTTCTCAACACGGACAAATTTGGAACTAAAAATTTCACTGTAATGTTTCGAAGCTAAGCTTAATTTGATACTCAAGCGCCACAGCTACTGAAGCTTTAAGTTTGCGATGTGAATTTCGTTTCAAAACCAGTTTGAGGTGGTCTTTCGATTTTAACATGACATTGAGACGTCAAAACATGATTACAGTAATGACAGGATCAGTATTTAAAAGTCTATTAGTGTTGAAAATCACGAGATCGTGAGCTAAGAGGGACCTTATTGATTTTGGGCAATGTATTGGTCAAGCGATAACATTTTCAGTGTACACGGAATTCTGTAAAATTACTGAAGATATACGAGAACTTTGATTTTGAGATATGCTAGGTACTTAGATAAAACAAAACATTAGTTACGTTTGAGCCTTTTGATCGGTATCGTAAAATTAGGTTTGTATTTTTTGTTTTATAATTCTCAAAACCTCAAATCATCCATCATCAGTCCTCAAAACTATGATCTCCGGGGACAGATTTTGAAGATTTCATTTAATTTTTTTTAGTGATGATCTCTTTTTCTACAAAATTTGGTCGAACCCGGGGTCTTAGGTTCGAATCTCAGTTGTTTTAGAACCGGCATGTTCTGAGAACTTTGAAGGACATGCCATATTCACCAATACGCACTTGGCCAGCATGGTAAAATAAGGCCAAATCACTCTCGTCAAGAGAAAAGTCCGTGTGTCCCAGCAGCGAGAATGAAAAGCATTTAGGAGTGCATATTATGGACAGCTGCTAAATACCATATTGCTATAGGTAATCTAGGATCACAGATTTTACCATTAATTTACTAGTAGCAAAGTATTATGGCCTTATAATAGTTCAGGTATTAAATTACAAATGACACTTTGTGTTAGACAGGTTAGCACTAAAATTAAATAAAGTTAAATAGATTTGACTGCGAAGGTTTTATTAGGTTTCTGACATATTTAAGTAGCGTGAGAGTATTTTTGTAGTTTTAATTTAGTTTGTTATTTACATTTTTAATATACCTATAGTTTTTTAGATTTTTTGTAACACAATAACATTTAGTAAATCAAATTATAATTAATGTTAGGGTACTAAAAATAGGTACATTTTTAAAATACCTAAATATAGTATACCTAGTCCTAGTGAGAAAAAGTTATTAAATTATAAGGATCTCTAAGATCATATATGTTACTCATATATCAAAAAAGTGTTCAAAACAATTATCTCAATGGTATCTTCTAAGATTTTGAGCAAACTAAAACACGCAATACCATCGACAAGGTGGAAGCAATTACCATAGTAAAGCCTTATATTCAGTACCTATACTAAGACAAATAAAAAATTAGTATAAGATGGACTTATATACGGAGAGTTCCGTGTAATAAATACATTTAGTTAAATAAAAGGAATCCATATATTATGTTCTAAACTTGTGCAAAAAAAAATTAAGACGAGATGCGGGACTCAAACCCACGTCTACCATTATACGAGTAACTCTTAGTTGAGAGTGTAGAAGAAATTAAAGCGATGACGTAGTGGCGATGTTAGTTTAGTTGGTTCAGAACATCCATGCGTATAATGGAAGCCGTGGGTTCGAGTCCAGCATCTCGCTCTGGCAAGCTACGTTACTTCGTCTTAATTTATTCACAACTTTAGAATATTAGTTTCAACCTATAAGTGGTGTTTATCACTGTGTAAAAAACATAAAAAATGTATAAATGTTTTTGAAAAAATGTGCAAAAAAAAAGATGCTGTCAGCGATCATTCATCCAAGTGCTAATCGCGTGCAACGTTGATTAACTATTTAAGCAAATAATGTTTGTTGTATGGAAGCTTCTCAAATAATAATAGATTATTGTGTATTTAGCATTAATTTGTTGTTATAGGGAAAATAGATATACCTACATCTTCCTTAAAAATTCAATTCTCTATCTATCAGGGCTTTTAAGATACAGCCTGGTGACTGACGGGCGGAAGCATCGGCAAAATTTTAGTAATTGATTCCTGTTTTACCCCTTGGGTACGGATCTACAAGAAATAATAAAGTACAATGATCTTTTTCCAATAAGCAGTTAATAAGTGCTTGTATTTAAACGTGCATGTTGATGACGCAAAAATTTACAAAAGGGTGTATATTCCGAGTTTTTCGAAATATAATTTACATAAATCGTATTACAATGTAAACGAACATTTAAATACTAGAAATTAGACATCATAATTAAATTGTAATTTAAATTAGCTTCCTAAATATTGGACATTGTATTATTTATATTTTTTTTTCTTTAATCATAATCGACATTGCATGTCAAATCTGAATTGACGAAGTATTTAGAACTGCATAAAACACCTGACACCTATGTAAACCATATTTCAAGCAATAAACAAATTTCATTTCATTTCATAACAATTTTTCCTGATGCTGTACAAGTAAGTCACCCTTATTTTACTACAAAATAAATCAAATTACTGTCTAAATGTATCATCAGGACAAATTTTATCCATATTTAAGACATATTTGTGCACTTTGACTCAGGTCGATTTATCTGACGTTCTTTTCACACGTTGGGCAGCCAGGGGGGGGGCATGTTAATATTTAATTAATTTTGGGTAAAATATAATTATAATTTATTTATTTATTTTTATTTAATTAATTTTGGGTAACATAATTATTAATCATTAATTTTATTTCTAATGTTTAATGTCCATGTTGTGCCCGCCCCCGTTATGGTTGAGAATTCGGTTCTCGAAGTTGTTGACGCATATGTATACCTAGGACAAACAGTCCAATTAGGTAGGTCCAATTTCGAGAAAGAGGTCAGTCGCCGAATCCAACTCGGATGGGCAGCGTTCGGGAAACTAAGACACGTCTTTTCATCGAATATACCGCAGTGCCTCAAGACGAAAGTCTTCAATCAATGTGTGTTGCCAGTGATGACATACGGATCCGAAACGTGGTGCTTCACTATTGGTCTCATAAACAGGCTCAGAGTCGCTCAAAGAGCTATGGAGAGGGCTATGCTCGGGGTTTCTCTACAAGATCGAATCAGAAATGAGGAGATTCGTAGAAGAACGCGGGTCACCGATATAGCCAAACGGATTAGTTCTTTGAAGTGGCAGTGGGCAGGCCACATAGCACGAAGAACAGATGGTCGTTGGGGCCGAAAGGTTCTCGAATGGAGACCACGGATCGGCAAGCGCAGCGTAGGACGTCCACCAACTAGATGGACGGACGATCTGGTGAAGGCTGCGGGCTCACGGTGGATGCAGGCCGCTGCCAGCCGAAACCACTGGAGATCTTTGAGGGAGGCCTATGTCCAGCAGTGGACGTCTTACGGCTGAGATGATGATGATGATAAATTTTATTTCCTGGTAAATACTGATCTAACTAGTGAGCCTTACTTACCTACTTAGTACTTACACAATAGACCACCCTTCAGTACAAAAAACGAGAGCCCTCCTAACTAGACCAATACCTACAGAAATTACCAATCGAATACACTTTACACTCGTAAGTCGTGTCCCTGCAATTTCAAAATATGAATCGGACAACTAAATAAATTCAAAGCATTTACAGTGCTCAATCGTGCTTACCTGATTATTGCGGTACTGTTTCACGAATACTGTGTCAGGGAATCATCACCAGTCAAAGGTTAGCTCCGTGAGTACACATCTAAGTAATATAATGAGGTGAACGAATTTACTTCATATAAATAGATCTCAGTTGATCCAATCAGCACATTTTGTGGTCATCTGCCTTCCAGACAACAGCTGAGATGAAGCTGGTACTGGATTTTAGTTTTCAATTTGAAATATTTAATAGTGCAGTGTTTGATAATATTAAATAATAAAAGTATCGTAAAAATAAATAGAATATTAGGATTAACGTGAAATAAATACAGATTTTGAAAAAGAAACAAAGAGTGACTTACTTTTAAAAAGTTAAAAATTTATTAAAGTTTAATGTTTATTATGTGAAAACTTGTGCGTTCCGCAAATAATTTCTTAAAATAATTTTGTTAAATTGGAGAAAAGAAGTTTGTTAGACGAAAGTGTTGACCAAAAGCGCAAATATGAAGCTTCGAGAAATTAACAAAAAAATTTCTTTCTCGACATAATTAATTTTGAATTAAATCATAATTTCTCACATTTATACTTATATCTACATCTTTATAGCTTATAAAAATATAAAACATTAAAATAATTGAACCCTTCAATTGATACATAAATGTTCAATAGAGTTTAGATTTCGTGAATTGTGTATTAAATATCATCATCATCATCATCATCATCACCCTATTAACGTTCCCACTGCTGGGACACAGGGACTTCTCTCTTGACAAGAGAGATTAGGCCTTAATTCACCACGCTGGCCAAGTGCGGGTTGGTGAATGTCACATGTCCTTCAAACTCTTTTAAAGTTCTCAGAACATGCCGGTTTCCTCACGATGTTTGCCTTCACCGTTAAAGCACGTGTTTAAAGCGCACATAAATATCTCAAGAAGAAAAATCCAGAGGTGCGTGGCGGGGTTTGAACCCACGGCCTTCGGAATAAAAGTCGAGTGTCCTCCAACTTAGCCAACACGGCTTATTTAATATGTTATTAAATATGTTTACAACCAAATGTGAAATTGTTTGTGTTTGTTTCAGCTCATAGTACTATCAGTGATAGCGTGCGGGTACGCAGCCAAACTCGACCGGACCTACCTTCCTCCTGCCAATGCTGGTTCAGCTGGAGGTAGCCCAGGCTCACTAAACACTCCTCTTGGACCATCTGGCTTCGGACAACCAGCCGGCTTCAACCAACCAGCTAGATTCAACCAACAACCCGCCTCAAACCAACAATCAGGCTTCAATGCTGGAAAACCCACCGATTTCGGAACCCAGCAATCAACAAACGCTTTCGGCGCTCCTTCGAACCAATACCTTGGACCTTCTGATGGAAATGCTGGACCTGCTGGATCATCTAACGCTGCTTTCAATGGAAACCAGAACTATCAGAGAAACCAGCCCCAACGCGCTCAGGCATCTGCTGACCAGGCAGCTGAAATCCTAAGATCTGACAGTCAAAATGACGGGGAAACCTTCAGCTACAGCTTTGAAACCTCAAACGGCATCAGCGCCGAGGAATCTGGCGTGGGTACCAATGGAGTAATTGCGCAGGGTGCCTTCCAGTACTCCGATGATGAGGGTCAGACCTTCCGTGTCCAATATACTGCTGACGAGAATGGATACCAGCCTCAGGGTGACCATTTGCCTACTCCTCACCCAATCCCTGAAGATATCTTGAGGTCCATTGAGAAGAACGCTCAGGCTGCTGCATCTGGCACGCAAGAAGGTAAGCTTTTCATTGTTTATATTTTATTTTTAACCCCCGACAAAAAAAGAGGGGTGTTATAAGTTTGACGTGTCTGTCTGTCTGTCTGTCTGTCTGTCTGTCTGTCTGTCTGTCTGTCTGTGTGTCTGTCAGTCTGTCTGTGTCACCATAGCTCCCGAACGGATGGAGCGATTTCAATTTAGTTTTTTTTGTATGAAAGGTGAGTCTTGCGCGAGTGTTCTTAGACATGTTTCATGAAAATCGGTTGGGCCGTTTAAAAGTTATGGGGGTGAGAGTTGGTAAGGAAAACCGAAAATCTGCAAATATACAAGTGTGGGGTATCAAATGAAATCGCATCGCGTCCACATTACATAATATTATATTGTTTTACGTTTAAGGATATTATGGCATTGAAATCGGGGGTTTTTCTTAAATTTTAAATTTAGATTTATATATACCTTATATTACCATGTCGTGTTAAGTTATTGAAATTTACAATGTAACATTATATGTATATAATTAAATGGACTGACATTGATAAAAATTGTCTAGGAACTACGCCAAAATAAAGAAAAATTCATATAGATCTCCGAGTTTTAGTGCTATGATGCCAGGAGAATTGTCTGCTTTGAAAACTTACTTAATGTCGACAAATAACAAAACAAATAAATTGACAAACTTATAAAACCTCCTTACTTATCGGAATATACATAATTTAGGCAATTGCATATAAAATCAGACACCAATATAGAATTGTATTCCAGGTGCCTACAACCCCGATGAAGATAATCAGGTGCTGACACCCCAACAGTACAACAACGCACCCAAATCATACCAACAGGCAGGTAGCCAGCAGTCTGGACAGAACTTCAACCAAGACGGCAAAGCCCCCTCTCCAATCTACGGCGCCCCTTCAGTACCCAGACCTCAAGGCACAGCCACATTCTCCCAAGGCCAAGGTCCCCAACAATACAATTCTGGATCTAGACCCAACACTTCCAATGGTTCCGGTGTTCTTGGTCAGTCTCAGAATTCCCCATCTCAGTTGTACGGTGCCCCGTCAAATGGCAATCCACAGGGATCTCAACAATACTCCGCTCCCTCAGGTGCCAGACCTGCTTTCAGCCAGCAAGGACAACAACAGTATTCTAGCTCCAGTGTTGATGCCAGGCCCAGCGCATTCGGACAGCAATCTCAGCAGCCAACTGGACCCTCTAGTGCTGCTAGACCCAGTGCATTTGGACAGCAATCTCAACAGCCATCTGGCCCCGTTGGTGCCGCTAGGCCCAGTGCTTTTGGACAGCAATCTCAACAAAAATCTGGTCCTTCTGGTGCTGTTAGACCTAGCGCTTATGGGCAACAGTCGCAACAACCATCTCGCCCCGCTGGTGTATCTAGCTTCCAAGGTTCTCAAACCCAGCCTCAAGATGCTTCAGGATACCAGTACAACCGCCCACAACCTAGTTTCGGAGGAAACGGTAACGGACAGTCTCAGTTCCGGCCTCAGAATGGAGCACCATCATCTCAAGGATTTTCCAGGCCAAGCACTAACGGTTTCTCTGGTTCCAACGGCCAGGCTTCTTTCGGAGGCAATTCTAACCCCCAAAACTCATATGGATCTGCATCTCAGAGTTCTTCTGCGCCTTCCGGCTCTTTCGGCTCCCCAAGGCCCAATGCTAGCCTCGGTGCCCCTGGCAGTCAACCCTCATTTGGTTCCAACGGCTCCAACAGGCCTCAGGCTGGTTCTAATGGACAAGGTTTCAGGCCTCAAGGTCAAGCTACTAAAACCTCCATGTCCGATTCTGGCTACCAATACAACAGGCCTGGAAACATCGGCGCTCAACAGAACAAACCCCAGTTTGGAGCTTCTCCTAACGGCAGCCCTCAGTTTGGTGGACAGTCTCAGAGAAACGGAAACCAGGGAGCATCTGACTTTGGAGGCCCCCGTGCCCCACCAAGCTTCAGCGAAGAAGAAGGCTACAAATACTAAACCAAAGGCGCTCTAGACAAAAATATAAGTTAAGTGCATAAGAAAATTACAAAAAAAGCGTTCCTAGAAGATGTAAATATTGTTAATGCGATTGTAAATAACGATGTTGAAGTGAAGAATGAGAAATAATAAAGATATTATACAAAAACATATTTTTTATCTTGTCTTCCGAGATCGCTATGGGAAAGCAATGTTTGATTATATCTCTTAAAACTATGTAGCTTGCAAAACTTAAAATTTGTGCAAGTAATGTGAGGCAATTATATGTTCAGGTTGCATTGCGAAATATCATCATTGGTTTAGGAAAAATATTTTAGTAGGTATGTTATACCTCTATATAAAAATATTTTTATGGCAAAATAAGTGGCGTAGAATGTGTTACATTTTAATGATGCAATATGGGATTTTTATTGGCTAGCTAGACTTTCTGATAGTTAGATATTTTAAAATTTTAACTACACAGTCTCATCCCAGTATTTCCCAAATAACACAAAAACTAGTACTCAAAAGACAATAAGCATTTTTCATAAGGCTCTTAGGAAACATCTGGCCTAATTTATTTTACATCTGATAAGAAGAGTTCGTGAGTCTAGTCTAGTAGTCTTATAGTCCTAGTCCTGTAATCTTATACCCTAGTCGATGACTTAATAAGGTTCAGAATTGATCTTAAACAATTTCCTGAACAAAAACCTCTAGCACAAAGGGTTATAAATCTAAAGTAATCTATGTGGGACTTGAAGTTATACGCAATTAAAATTCTTCAGTGCTCTGAATTATTAACATGTCTCATTTGATTCATAGCCACGATTACCTACCTCTTTGGTAGTTAAAATTGTGTTTTAATAGGATAATCACTTCAAATTCATATTATTAATCACTTGATAAATTTATTTAGTAGCACCTGATGGTTAGCTGAGGCTTCTAAGGCTTTTATTTTATCTGGAAGAAGAATATAGTGCTAACTTTTACAAAATATAAAAAAAAAACTAACCATATATGAAGTGTTCTCATTTGATTCAAATTTCGTAAAAAAAATCGTACTAAATTATTTGCGTCGCATTTAGATTCCATTTCGACAATTAGTTTCGGAGCGATATATTATAATGAGGTAAGTTAATTGATATTTTCTTTGCTCATTAGCAAAATAGTAAAACAATAATTGATCCCTTGTTTCAACCGCCCATATTGTGTGTGAACGTCAAATGTCAAAATCAAACAGAACAAACCTACCTATTTCCAAACATTAAATAAGTAATTTTTTTATGTGTGTTTTGCTCACTTTATGGGATGTAACGTGGCTGCAGAATAACTAAAAAAAATTAAATACTTAGTTATAACTAAAATTAATAACAGTTTATTATACGCGGCGTTGCGTGGTGAGTAATTCTGCTGGCAGGAATCACATCAAGGAGGGTTGTAAATACTCGCCACGCTGGGCAGATGGGTTGGCGAGCGCAGAATTTGTTGTTTAAATTATGTATAATTTAATATATAAAATAAATAGCAAATAAATGTATCGTATCTCGCTTCGCTTTTTTACACTAGAGCATAGAAGCGATATGAAATTCATTTTTGTTCTGTGACTTAACAATAATAATTATTTGTCAGTTTAGTTTTTGTTGGAGCAGATTCCGTCCCAATCAGTTTTGTCGTCAAGGTTATCCTATACAAACATATATGTATGTATATTTCATGAGCTTTATTACAAAGATTGTTTTATTATGACCTCAGGATAAAACTACTAAATAAAATAAAGTATGGTTATGTGTAAACAAAGCCTTTATAGAAAATTAAAGGCGTCCAACATAAATGACAAAATAATATGCTTGCTGGAAACTATTAGAGTTGAAACTGTGAAGTCGTTCTAGAAATTCTTAAGAAAATCAAACTCTAGGGACAAAAACATAATATTTAGAAGCGATTACTGTGTGACGAAACTTACGTGCTCGGGTCGTGTGAAGAAGCTTATAGTTACGAACATTAGAATTGGCTTTTGCGTTATCTCCACTAATCTATAATATTACTAGCTGATCCGGCAAACGTTGTTTTGCCATACTAAAATGGCTATTAAAAAATAAGGGTTGATCGTAGAAGGGTGAAAATTGAGCATTGTATGTATTTTTGTATGTTGTATATTAGAAAAAAAAAAAAAAATTCTAAGTATACTACAATCCAGCGAACACTGTTAGAGAACAGTAGAAAGTCTAAGTAAGGTATACTAATCAATACATTACTTATGAAGTGTCTTTTAGTCAATTATGAAGAGACATACACAATTACTTACAAAACAACAACAAAAATATTCATTGCATTGCATAACTACACAATACATTGCAAAGATTATACTTAAGTAAATGTATTAAATGGTCACTAATTTAAGAAGTACTAATAATGGTTAAACAATGAAAACAAAATGCCAGAAGGGAACAATTTTACATAAACGCAAATAAGAGAAAAAGACAAGATTCTGCTGTTATTTCTAATTATAAATGGGACTTAATTGTATAAACCGCAGCTTTTTAAAATAGCAAGAAGTGCTAGCGAGTATGTATATATTTGTGAAAAACGTACAATAATAATAACATTAACCTATGAAGCAGCGTGCATGAGTTTACATGATACAAGTGCAAACGTATTTTGTTTACGTACTCGTTGTTGAGAGCGATATGGAATGCGTACCTAACCTACAGTTGATTCGAGAGTGTGACAATCAAATTTGTGGTGACAAATATTGTACAAGAGAGTTAAATCTAACATTATTCTTCTCATCTTTAATGTTATCTCATCATTATATTTTATCAAAAGGGCGTTATATAGGGACTTAGAGCGATAACAGCGGTAATTCAAGGATCGTAAAAAACTTGCGCTGTATACGTTCTACCTGATAATTGTATTTATCGAAGTAAGGATTCCAGACACTAGTTGCGTATTCCAGCTGAGATCTGACTAGTACTTTATAAGAAGATAAGCACAAAAATTTTTATAAGATAAGCACAAAAAATTTCATCAAAATCGGTCAAGCCGTTTCGGAGGAGTTCGATTACGCACCCCGTGACACGAGAATTTTAAATAATTTAATTAATTTAAAAAAAAAAGTGTATGTGCGTCGTAGCTGACACACATACACTTTTTTTTTTATTCTTCTTATTTTTTCGTCGATTTACTGAAGTTTACTTCTATCGTGGGTGAATCGCACACACACCTTTTTTATCTATAATAACGCCACTAAATGTAATTAAATTAAATTAAGTGAGACTTAGGAGTAGGTAGGCAAAGCATTCACAATAATACTTAATTTTGTTGAAATGGCAGCTGATTCTATAGCCAAAAACGCAACAATAAAAAAAAACTAAAAGCATCGCCATTTTTACACTATTGGTTAAAATGAAATAAAAATATGATTATATTGTTGCCTCATAGCTGGGCTACCAACCCGTAACGGATTATTCATTATTAACGAGACACCCTGTATAAGGGTTTTTGAGAAATAAGATTTAAAAAAGAAAAAAACTGGTATTAACTCTTAAACTATTACAACTATGATTGTATTTAAAAGCCCATCGATTCACTGCGTTGATCCCAGCCACGAATAAAAAGAAATTAAAAGCCAATACCAATCCTAGTTCCCAGAGCTATGGTAATGTTAAAGTTTACTAGTGCGAAGGCGCTCTAATGATGGTAATCGTGCGATCGATAGCGACGTCCACGTTATGGGGATTGCACACTGTTAGCCTATGAGCCGAGAACAGACAGACCTGCGTTGTTTTATTGATAAATAGACAAATAAATAAATATTTCCGGGCAAACAACAAAACAACTAGCCCTGTGGTAAACTCTAAGCTTGAGTTACGGGTACTAGACATTTGATAAACTTAATATAATAGACATACATGTATAGAAATTTTTATTATACATATTAAACACCCAGACCAAGGAGAAAGTGCTTGCAGAACATACAAACACTTGACGCCTCGGCGGGAATAGAACACGCTACCTCTTGCGCCGCAAGCGGAATTTTGCCAACCGCGCCACTAAGGCAGTGGCAGCAAATAATGATCAATATAGATAGAAAATACTCTATTACACACACCAAAAAAGAAACAATACAATAAGAAAAATTTAAAATTGAAGGAAACCCCGATACCAATGCCTTAATTTCCTTATAAGTAAAACACCGTATTTAGTAATGTACACGTGATGCGCTTTAATTTGATACCCCACTTATTGGCAATATACTCGATATTTGCAGATTTTCGGTTTTCCTTCCCTACTCTAACCACCATAACTTTAAGCCTTTATAAAATAGCGAAGGTTTAGCTGCTCTCGGCTCTTAGGCTATAAGCTCTATCAATTGTCGTTTCCGTGATACTAAGCATTAACAGGATAGATGGATTTAAATGTTTTAGTCGATTTCAATTACTAAGCTTTCACTTTTATAGGTACTGCTTAGATTTATACTACTTTAATCAGAAAATTTCAACCATCGATATCTCCGGCTACAATATTTTTTTCGGTCTGCGGTTTTTTTATATTGGTATTTGATTTGGTGTCCTGCACACCCCTCCCTTTTTTTCGATAGTCGTCTGATTACACCCTGTATATAAATCTATAGACTAACCCCCGTAATCACAAAATTATTCACTTTTAATGAGACTTAAAAAAGGTTCATAGGAAGTTTTATATAAAGCAGCAATTCTGAGAAAAGCTACTGAAAACACGAATCATCAGAATTCAGTATAGAAAAGTTTTTTTTTTTTATACGGAAACTTCCTAAATGTTTTTGGGCTATTCTGTTAAAATCTACAGAACACACGAAAAATCTTAATTCAATATCGAAAAGTTGAAAAATAAATTGTTTAAGTTGTTTCAAAAGTTGAAACGTTACTTCAGTGAAAAAGATGCCTTACAAAAAATAACATTAACAGATAATTATGATTTACAAACAGTGTACGACTGTTCTACGCGGGCAAGTGCGTAAATTGCGTGTACAGGTACAGTCAACAGCAAAAGAAACTAATGAATTAATTATGGTCTAAAAATAATATATGTATAAATATTAACTATTGACAAAAGTTTCTGCAGTTTGTTAAAAGTAAGTAATCTTATTTAAATTGACCCTCGTTTTTAGTTTGTTAATTTTTAACCCACGACACAAAAGAGGCGTATTATAAGTTTGACGTGTCTGTCTGTATGATAGTCTGGGACATAGCTCCGGAAAGGATAAAGCAATTTCAATTTAGTTGTATGAAAGGTGAGTTTTGCGCGAGTGTTCTAAGACATGTTTGATGAAAATCGGTTGACCCGTTTAAAAGATATGAGGGTAAAAGTGTGGAAGGAAAACCGAAAATCTGCAAATATTCTCGAGTGGGGTCTCAAATCAAAGCGCATCACGTGCACTGTACAAAAAAAATAGTGTAAAGTTCCTGAATTGGGCTTTTTATTTAATTTAAAATTTAGATTATCTTTTGACCGATTAAAACTGAATTTGAAATATACACTTGAGTATAACTTGTTACATCTGGCAAGTAGTCGCAATAGAAGATGTTTTGAGGCGTTGATTTTGATCACTTACTTTGGCTATTGACTGTACATGCAAGGTGATACTGTACATGCCAATTTGGCATTGATTTGCCTTGAGGTCTCATGAACATCCTTGGAAATACCAATTATGTGTATTTGTACCTACTCATTTATCTAATGGTGTTATGTTAAAATTATAGTGATAACCGGAAGGAAAAAATCATATAATTTTTTATACATTAATGTATCCTAATATTTTTTTACAATCCAATCCAATCCAATTTTATAAAACCTAAGTGTTTGTTTATTTCAACGCGCTAATCTTAGGAACTACTGGTCTAATTTAAATATTTCTTTCACTATATGATAGTCTACTTATCACGGTGACATTTAACTGTTAAGCTTTTACCGGAAAATAAGTTGTTAAAAGCCATAAAAATAAAAAACTAGTATAATAATAAAAGCAAAAGTTTGTGAGTATGTAAGTTAGTTTGTGTGATTGTTGCTCTTTCACGCAATAACTACAGAATGGATGTTATTGAAACTTTACAGAACAGCTTACGTACCAGAATAACACATAAAGCCTCTTTTTGCCGCGATAGAATACCACATTTCACGGAATAATCCGTTATTGATAGCGAAGCCCGATTTGGTACAGGACAAATGTTACTTTTTTCTTATTTAGGGGTATTTCATAAAGTTAAGTAATTTGCGGTCAGTAGACGCATTCTGTAAACTCATTTCGATCCTTACGAACCTGAATCCGCGGTGAGTTTAAAGTTTTGTATTCTGTAAAACTCGATAGCGCCTGTAGCGCCTCAGTGACGAGCGTTCGAAGTGAGCTCGGTCACTTGAGTGATTTCGAGTTCGGATTCGATTTTTTACAGAATGCGTCTGCAGTACTTAGATGGGTGACTGCTTACTGCATACTAATAGTATATTCTCTTAAGAAGCTCATTGTTAGCCTTATACTAAATTTAGATAACACTATTATTATAATGAATTTTTTTTGGAGTTATTTACCCAAAGGGTTAAATGGGACCCTATAACTTCCCTATAATCCTATAACTTGACTTCGTTGTCTGTCTTTCCGTCATATCTATGTCAGATTTGTTTACAGACAAACATAGGGACAGGTGAAACGAAAATAATAAATCTTGTAGGTTATGATCAATTGATCTAGAATATGTAAAAAATTAAATCAGTTTCTCATCTACACTTAGAATTCATTATTTTTCGAATAATTAATTTTTATAACAGGATATTCATAAATTAATGTTGTAATTACGTTCTAAATTATTTCTTTTATTAGTTCAAAGTAATTGCATCTAGTCGTGGTCTAGTCATGTACGACCTTTAAGGATCACGAATCAATCTATTTCAAATACATTTGAAACCACTTTCATTATCATCATGATCACGGTTAATGAAGAGATTTTGGAACGCCTCTCAAAGTACATATGAAACATTTGTAGTAGGAATACTTACAGCCGTATTCATAAAAATAATTTACCTATTATTTTAGGTTTAAAGGAGTTGATATAACATTTGATAAAAAACGTAATTTAGGTTTACAACGTATTTGTAAACCTAAATTAGTGCAATATCTGTTTAAGAACAGTTCAATAAAAGCTTTTCACTCTTGTTTGATAGTCTTAATAATAATAAATATCCCGGCACTCCATACAACAACATCTAGCCCCGTGGTAAGCTCTAAGCTTGTGTGTAATAATGTTCTGATTAAACTTCCTCAATACAATTCAATTTCTTATAATTGGACTCTACACTTGAAGCGTCCGATTGCCAGTATCAAGTTAAATAAAATTATAAAAAGAAAAAGATGTTACTCAGTTGGACGCCATACTCGCGATAATCAAACCTTCTCAAATCCGTGATTAACCACAATAGAAACATAATAAACTAGATTGACATTGACAGTTAATAGACCTCGTTATGTCATTATAAAGAACCTGTCTGACATTACCTAAAGAAGGTTTTGTGGCCAAACTTGGATTATAATAGTTTACTACCGAAGAAGCAAGCCCTTGTCTAGTAATCAGCTATATTTAGGCATGAATCCCAAAAATACATCAAACTGCCTCGGTGAGCGAAGGAAGCGGGTTTGATTCCCGCCCACGGGCCAATTATTGTATGTTCTGCAAACTCTTTCTCCTTGGCCTAAGTGTTTAATATGTATAGTAACATATCTATATATTTATGTCTTTTACATTAAGTATATCGGATGTCTTGTACCCGCAACACTAGCTTAGAGATTAACACGGGGCTAGATGTTGTTGTATTGTGCAGAAATATTTATACATAATATTAATTAATCATCATTAGCATTGCATTTGTAAGCTGTTCTGCAGGAAAGGCCGGCATCCATTGCAACCCTGCAGCTTAAAATTCCAATTCGTTTAGGGATTTCTAGCCAATCAGAAGCCACCATTCGATAACTTTGGTCTCTATTCCTGATTAACATGCTGCATGTTATAGCCAGTGCCGAAGGCGAATTAAGGCAGGGCAAGTTCTCTCTTCACGAAAGACATTATCTCTCTTGATGAGAGACTTCCCTGTCTCTCAGCTATGGGGACGTAAATAGGATGAAAATGGTAATGACTCTTAATAACTCAATTATTGTACTAATTTTAATTAAAACTGCAAAATAAATTAACATAATTAAGAAAAGCTATCATTATAACGACGAGAGATATGCAGCTATCAATTCGACACGTAATGCGCAAGGTCACTATCATCGGTGAGTTCGTAGACGTCCATTCAAATCTGTTTGGATGGGTTTATGTGACATGTAGCAATTTTGTGTTTCAATACTTTGATTATGAAATAAAAATAAAATAATAACATTATTTTACTTAATCTATAAAGAGATAACTAAAAAAACATACAGCTTTGGTCTTTGTAGCAAATTTATACACTTTTGTAAATAAATAAGTATAATAAATACAAAACAGATTGCTATGCAAGAAACTTTCGTATTGTGGGGGCCGCGATAACCCCAACGCTCATAATATAGCTAGTGATATAGTTCACGGTAGTGATACATCTCCGAACCTCCGAATAGCGACGTTAAGGGAATACTTAAAATGACTGCTGCTCACGATGCCCAGAAAAAAAACAATAAAATGTAATACGAAAATAATTTTAATAGGTGCATTGAAGGCTCTAAACCATTATTAATAGCTATTGGCCAAGTTAATACCTAATAATAGCTTCAAAATGATATAAAATATAATTTATATTAAAAAAACACTAGCAAGTAGTTTCATAATAAAAAAAAATCAGTTTAGATGGTCTTTAAATAAAATATTGATCTCACTTTTTGAATTTTTTTTAAACACCACTTTTTCGACGAATAAGTATGCATAATGTTAAAAACATATTCAAACTTTTAAATGGCCTTCAGTGTGCACATTATGTGTATCTTTATTGTTTATATTACATACTAGCTAGCTGTAAGTTATCCTAAAATCTTAAAATAAAATAAAATAAATAAACATAAAAGCGTATTATATATTTTTTGGATTTATTTAAGTACAAATGGCTCACCGTTGACTGCATAAACCCATCCAAATAATTATACCAGTATCGTGCAGTAAGTACATGCTCATCTGTTATGAAATACTCGCGTTTTGAGCATCTCTGAACTAGATCGATAAAAGTGAGCTTCACTATAAATACTGAAAGCTTTTTCGAACTTTATCAGTCACAGATTGTTCATCATCGAAGTAGCACTATAATTACAATGAGAGTGGTAATGATTTTAGATGCAAATCATTAAATTGATTGATAAAATAATATTCATTAATTTAATATTTTACAATGAATATAATTATAACTCATACAGAAAACGAACTTTGAAATTGCGTTATAAAAAAATACTTAATAATTTCTAATTATTTTTGAAAGCAAACTACATTGCAAATATTTTTATTTTCAGTTCATCATCCTTGCCTCCATTGCCTTGGCTCATGGCGCTAAACTGGAGAGGACTTACCTCCCTCCCTCCCATGCTAGAACCTCTGGCGGATCTGGAAACTTCCTCCAAACCCCCGTCTCTGGACTCCGCCAATCTGCCCACACCCAGGCCAACAACTACCAAGCAAATGATTTCACCCAAAACGAAAACCAGTTCGCCCAATCTGGAAATGATTTCGCCAGAAACGGTAATGGACAGTTTGGTGCTCAGGAAGCTTTCGCCAAAAACGCGGAGTACAACAATGTAAATGATTTTGGAAGGTTTGAAGCCAGGCCTGAGCGCGCTCAAGCCGCGTTTGAGCGTAATGCTGCTATCCTCCGTCAGGACAACTCCAATGATGGAGAGAACTACGCTTATGCCTATGAAACAGAGAATGGCATCTATGCTGAAGAGAACGGAGTAGCCACCAACGGTGTAGAGGCTCAGGGTGGATATTCTTACACTGGTGATGATGGAAAAGTTTACTCAATTAGGTATGCACCGCAACTTTTACTTTAAATAATTATCTATATACCAGGCATAGCCTGTTCATGGCTATAGTGAATCTAAATGACACTATCTCATGAATTTCAGGTACACCGCTGACCAGAACGGTTTCGTACCCCAGGGTGATCACATCCCTACACCTCCCCCGGTACCTGAAGATATCCTTAGGGCATTGGAACAGAACGCTCGTGATGAGGCTGCTGGTATCTATGATGATGGTAAGGGCATACTCATAACGTGTACCGATACTACTGTTTATTATTTACAGTTAATGAAATATGGACAAAAGTAAGAACGAAATGAACTTATGGTCTTTAGAGTAGTGACTTAGTACATACTTAACTGAGTTCTTGTAATAAAAATGCAATTTCAATCAGCTATTTTCTTTAACAGGTTCCTACAACGAAGGCAAATACAACAACCAGGCTTACGGACAGAACTTCAACGGCAATAATGATGATTCCGTCATCACCAACGCCGCTTTCTCCAGAAACTACCCCAACGACGCTGATACCCCTCTTTCCACTGGAGCCACTGCTTCCAACTTCGCTGGTGCATCAGCTAATAATGCTGCCGGAGTTGACAAGGCGTACCTCCCTCCTTTCTCTCAGACAGCAAACGGTTTCGGAAGACGCCAAAGCTTCGATTCTAGGAATGGATACCGATACTGATGAAAAATTGTTGAATAGTTAATAAAGTATTTATGAATGATTTAAATTATATTCTTTTGATAACATAGCCCCTGTAAGCACCCTGAAAATACACAAAAAAGAGACAATTTATTAAATTTATTAAAAATATTAATGTAAATCATAATGGTTTATTCTTGTTAACTTTATATATTTATTTCAACAGAATTTGGCGTGTAGTTTTAATTCACTACATAGCTTTACTAAATTTATAACTATAAAGTTCGTATATGTTAATTCATATCTAAAAGTCGGTTGTTTTTTGTTAAAAATCTACTCGAACCATGTTGTAATTTTTGATGACTTATAAACAAAAAATCAACATTAATTACAGAATTTTCTTTCCCGACCATACATGGAAATTATAGTCAAATAAGTATTTATTTCGCCCGTTCATATTCGGCGTTTTTTAGATAACGAGAAAAAATCCACATCACAGAGAAATATTTTGTGATTAATATACTCATTCATAATTTTTTATTTGTACCTACTTAGGATCACATATTGATAATTGGACTCCACGAAGTTTTATCAACCCACATCATATTAGTAGTACTAAATAAATAAATTGTATTTAAAATATTAACAACATTCACTTTTAACAATAGGCATAAAGCACCTTTCTCTCAGTCACCAGGAGTTTACTCTCCTCCTTTACATCATAGAAAACAAAATCCCACAGACTTTGCTGGCTTGGCCACGTATTGCCCATCGAGCTGCTAATGATAATGATCGAGAGCCTTTGAAGGTGTGCCGTACGGTCGACGTCCTGTCGGTCGACCCAGATACAGATGGAAGGATGAAGTGGAGAAAGACCTTCTGTTACTTCAAGTATTTTATTTATTTTATGCTGGATAAGCCTTCATTTGACCACAAACTCACCTGATGTAAAGTGACGATGTGGTCTAAGATGGGACATGAAGACCTAGAAGGTAGATGGCTTCTCCGGGCCACATGACGAAACACGAAAAAATCGCTTCACGCACTGGCCCAGTCCGGAGGGTGGTGACAAGCCGCGGCCGAAGCCTACCACCAGAGACGTTCTTAGCACCACCCGGAGGTCACGTGTAAGGATTCAGAGGGTTACCACTTACAGACGTGAATAGACAAAACCTCCAAGTTTCGGACTGGAGGGAGGCGGCGCATGACAGGGACCACTGGCGTTCTATTGTGTTGGAGGCCAGGACTAATTTCGGAATTAATGTAGCTATTTTCAGCAAATATTTTTGATGGACATTCTGAAGAGCCGGTGGTGTGTCTTCATGGTTTCTTAGATATATGTTTGAATACAGATGCTTAGACACCTACCTCCAGAAACGGCTGCATTATAAAAAAGTCTAATCGTTATAAAAAGCAACTACCTTTTACCTGCGCCTATCCCTATGAGAATTTCTCATAAAACCCACAGTGTGAATAAATACACCTCTTATATTATTATTATTAAAGAATTACTCAAATTGTATTTAAACAATTCGTAGTTCACATTAAGTGCTAAAATATATATAAACTTTTATTAGCTGAATGAACCATGCTTCGAAATAAGGAATTAGATTTCAATCTTCAGTATAAAATTAATAGAATAATTTTATACTGGGTCAATTTTAACAAAAAGGGATATAAGGGAAGGAACATAAACCTCTGTAGTAACAAGAAAACGTTTTAAGGGGATCAACCATGCATTTTAAAGGTAGTTTGAACCACATTTTTCTAGAAAAATGTTACAGTAAACAATAAAAATGCAAAAGTAGTATAAATATTTTTTTATCTTAATCGATCCTATTCCTCTATTGAGCCATCAAACGTAAGGTAAGGTACTGAATGAAGAAATTATAGAAATCGTCAAATGCTTTGCCCATACATTTTTAGGTTAAAAAATCTTATCATAAATCTACAAAATTTCAAGGTCACTTTTAAGCAATTTACAATTAGCAATTTTAAGGGTACAAAAAATTTTAACAAAAGCATCACTTAAACTCAAAAATAAGTGATCTTCGAAATAAATTAAACAAAATATTTTACGTCTCAATTTTTTTGAAATCTGTAATTGCAGTTTAAAATATTTTTAAAATTCATGGATGGTCTTCAAAGAAGGTTTTCTTGTAACTACAACGGTTAATGAACCTTCACTTTTGACACCTTCTCAAAAATCTATCCTGTATATTCTGTGTATAACACTCTGTTTTGAATTAAAATAACTTTATTTTAAATTAATTACAAAATAAGAAATTAATGATTTCCAATAGCATATTTATTGCTCATAATAATTTATTTGAGAGGTAGCGCTTTAAATAAATGTTTATAAATAAACTAGCTGTGCCCCGCGGTGTTACCCGCGTTATAATGAATTTTCCCGCGGAATGACGTTTTCCCGCAGTAAAAAGTTGCTTTTGTTATTTTTCAGGCTCTAGAGATTCTGTGTACCAAATTTCATTTAAATCGGTTCAGTAGTTTTCGCGTGAAAGAGTAACAAACATCCATACATCCATACTTACAAACTTTCGCCTTTATAATAGTAGTAGGATAAAATAAAGATCTCGCTTGTACTATGGGTGCTAGATGACTGATAATTATTTTTGTATTTTTTGTAAATTCATACATTCATATGACACATGCAAAACAAATAAACACCGTAAGAGAAATGTACTAAATACACTTCTTTAATTATAATTATAGTCAAATTAAAAATTAATAAGTTGTACTTTTAAAAGCTTATCGCCGGGAGATATAATAAAGGTATCAATTCGACACGTAATGATGTGCAAGGTCACTATCATCGGTGAGATTGTAGACGCCCATTCAAATGTGTTGGACGGCTTCATGCTAGATGTAGCCAAGCATTAAAATAATTTTATTTTATTTGTGGGGTAGTTTCTCGAGAAAGCTGCTAAAATCCATTCTTAGCGTACACCCCATACACCTGCCGAATTTCAAGTTTCTAAGTCAGGTAGTTTCTGATATTTCGAGATTAATCAGTGATATTAAAAAAATCCATTTCTCCTGTACCTACTCGTATTTTTTGTAGTAAAATGGTTCACCATTGGTTTTTTCCAGACTGTTAAACTTTTTGTAAGGTTATTTTTCTGTAGGAACTCTTTTCGATGCCCATTCAATGTTGCTTGACCGAGATGTCGTTTACATATATGTGAATTTTAGTGCACCATAAATGTACTGCTGTTTTACCCTAAAACTAATTCAGACAAATAATAATTCGCCTATGAATAATAATAATAATAATGTTCAATAATGGTGTAAGTTTGTTGTATTAAATTTTTTTTAATGTGCTTTAGTCCAATTTTTTCTGATGAAATAAACCATTTTTATAGGTTTTAACAGTTAAAAGAGGTAATTAACAATTTATACTTTGTAATTTGGCAAGGCTTTAATGAGCTTTGCATAAAACCATCCCCAATTAGACTAGTATCGTGCAGCAGGTATATGCTCATCTGTTATGAAATACTCGCGTTTTGAGCATCTCTGAACTAGATCGATAAAAGTGAGCTTCACTATAAATATTGTAAGCTTCTTCGAACTTTATCAGTCACAGGTTGTGCATCATCGGAGTAGCTCAAATATTACAATGAGAGTGGTAATTATTTTTAACATTATTCATATCAATACATTACAATCATTTGAATATGTTGGCATGTAGTAGATTCAGGAGATTCGAAACATTTTGAAAACTTTCTGCATTCGTCATCTTGAAGTATTTATTTCTTTCAGTTTATCATCCTTGCCTCCATCGCCTTGGCTCATGGCGCTAAACTGGAGAGAAATTACCTCCCTCCCTCCCATGCTAGAACCTCTGGAGGATCTGGAAACTTCCTCCAAACTCCCATTTCTGGACCCCATCAATCTGCATTCACCCAGGCCAATAATTATCAAGCCAATGATTTTAACCAAAACAGAAACCAGTTCACCCAATCTGGAAATGATTTCGCCAGAAACGGTAATGGACAGTTTGGTGCTCAGGAAGCTTTCGCCAAAAACGCGGAGTACAACAATGTAAATGATTTTGGAAGGTTTGAAGCCAGGCCTGAACGCGCTCAAGCCGCTTTTGAGCGTAATGCTGCTATCCTCCGTCAGGACAACTCCAATGATGGAGAGAACTACGCTTATGCATATGAAACAGAGAATGGCATCTATGCTGAAGAGAACGGAGTAGCCACCAACGGTGTAGAGGCTCAGGGTGGATATTCTTACACTGGTGATGATGGAAAAGTTTACTCTATCAGGTATGCCCCAATATTTTTTGTTTGTTGTCGAACATACTGAATTCCAATAACTATATTTCTTTAATTTCAGGTACACCGCTGACCAGAATGGATTCGTGCCACAGGGTGATCACATACCTACTCCTCCCCCAGTACCTGAAGAGATCTTGAAAGCCTTGGAACAGAACGCTCGTGATGAGGCTGCTGGCATCTATGATGATGGTAAGGAATTTCTGAGAGAATGTCGGTCAATCAGCTACTTATACCTCTATATGGAGTTAGTATTCTTTTATTGCTTAAAGTAAGAAGTTATGATTTAGCACAAACCAAAGGAGGTGCTTAAAGCATACTTAAACGATACCTATTTCAAATTAGTAAGAATAAGATTAAGAATCATTTATTTTGTCACAATCACAATAAAATACATAAATTAACATAAGGTTAGAACAATGTAGTCTATTTACTATTTTCAGGTTCATACAACGAAGGCAAATACAACAACCAGGCTTACGGACAGAACTTCAACGGCAATGCTGATGATTCCGTCATCACCAACGCCGCTTTCTCCAGGAATTACCCCACAGACGCTGACACCCCTCTTTCCACTGGAGCTACTGGTTCTAACTTCGCTGGTGCTTCAGGAAAATCAGCCGGAGTTGAGAAGGCGTACCTTCCTCCTTTTTCTCAGAGAGAAAACGGTTTCGGAAGACGCCAAAGCTTCGATTCTAGGAATGGATACCAATTTTGATTAAAAGTTGTTAAATAGTTAATAAAGTATTTATGTGAATTATTTATTAATGAGTATTTCATCCATAACCCATAATCATAACCCGGTGAATATTTAAA
Source organism: Gymnoscelis rufifasciata (assembly GCA_929108375.1). Classification (NCBI taxonomy): domain Eukaryota; kingdom Metazoa; phylum Arthropoda; class Insecta; order Lepidoptera; family Geometridae; genus Gymnoscelis; species Gymnoscelis rufifasciata. The sequence continues at coordinate 4,332,412 of OV815317.1, read as the reverse complement.
TTTTATGGTTTCATATTTTAGTAAATAGGTATCAGCATTACATTAATTATTCGGCCATGGGACGTCCACTACTGGTATCAGAACTGCCTCAAAATTAAAGGATATTAGACCATAATTTGTCTACGCTGGTACGGTTGTAGGTTGGACGTTTCTCTAGAAAGATGTTTGAAACCGCCTATCACCCAATCCAAACCCAAATACAGAGATACATCAGAAAGAAACACAAAAATATACCAGTTGTTTGCCAATATGGGGACCTACCATTTATTAAAAAATTAAGTAATTAGCAAAAGCTATGAACGCATTTTGCTCTACATTTTTGTCAGGCGCTGGGCTTACCCATTCATGTTATATCGATATATCTTTATTTCCTTGATAGGTACAGGATCTAGGTTTGAAAGCTTTGAAGGAAGCAAATAGGAAGCAATTATTGGTTTATATAAATCACAGCAATTCCACACCGCACGTCGTCTACGGCCAGGTGACTCGCCATCCTGACGTCAGAATGAACGGTCACCTTGATAGTTCTAATTTCTTCTAAAATATAAAGGAAGCAAATCTCTTATTGAAGGAAGCAAATAGAAGCAAATGGGAAGCAATTTTTGGATAGCATTTTAACGTTAAATACGTTACGTTTTAATAGGTGACTCGCCATCCTGACGGTAACGATATATGGATATTGAAAATATATTTTGAAAAGTTCATTTGATTAAATTTAGGGCGTGTTTCACATAATTCGAGTAAACAAAGCAATAACAAAGGTTGGTTACGTCAAAAGCTATCTCGCTTTGTCACCTATTTTTTGACTGAACGAAATACCTCTATATGTATGTACATATTTTAACCATTATGTTATTTCAGAGCTAGTAAAATAGGCCCCAAACATTTGATTTCTGTGGCAAATAGAAAAACTTTCTCTTTAAAAACTCGCATTTCTACGCTTGGTTTTTCAATGGATTTTGAAAATTTATTTTTTTAGAATTAATTGTAATTATTTTTATTGTCTAAATGTTATATTTAGTAAACTGACAAGGTACTATGTACTTTATACTAATCTCATCGTTTAAAAAACTGACCTAAGCCAAGGGTCAAGGCGAACAAAATGTAATTACAAAATAGACAATAGTTACGATAATCTATTGAGATAGATCGTGCTTTTTTCGACCTTTTCGTCTGATATGTACTTGTCTAAACTGAACTAAATTTACTACGATTTCATCATGATAATGCATTATAGCCTATCTAAACTTCTCATATTAGCTATAGGCGATTATGAGCCATTGAGATTTTAAGTAAGGTTTTGGTGGTTAAGCTGTTATACACATAATGTGCCTATCAACATATTTTCAACTAAATAGGTATGTATATAAAGAGTACCAACCCAAAAATATGTAGTAATATTATAAACTATATTTTACATTGACATTATGGTAAAACAAACATTTTCTTTCTACTATACTTAGTACTTAATACTTAATACTTTACTAAGTAGAATGATACTTTTGTTCTTTTTTTTAATTAAGTCACTTCACTTTTATAGTATTATAGAAAATAAAGCCTGAACTACATACTATAGGTGACTATTTAACAAGAGATTTTAGATAAATCATTTTTATTCAGAAAGAATGAAGTATGGTAAGCGCAGCGTAGGACGAACACCAACCATCCAACCATGTCCATCTTGGACAGATGACTTGGTCAAACTTGCTGGCTCACGGTGGATGCAAGTAGGGACCGATCGGAATAATTGGTCGTCTTTGAGGGAGGTGTATATCCAGCAGTGGGCGTCTAATAGCTGAAATGATGAAGTATTGTATATATATTTTTTTAGTAAGAAACATTTTCTGTGAGACCGCTAGAGTGCTTACCGATAATTTATTTTGCTAAAAGTTCTTCAGACTGACTTCGGCCAAATCTGCGCGTCAACAACGCGGGACATTTATATTAGGACGACACTCGACTTTCATTGAGAAAATCGTGGGTTCAAGCCCCGCCACGCACCTGTGGATTTTTCTTCTTAAGATATGTCCGCTATAAGCACGTGCTTTAACTTGGTGAAGGCAAACATCGTGTGGAAACCGGTATGTTCTGAGAACTTTAAAGAGTTTGAAGGACCTGTGACATTCACCAACCCGCACTAAGCCAGCGTGGGGAATTAAGGCCTAACCTCTCTCGCCAGGAGAGAAGTCCCTGTGTCCCAGTAGTGGGAACGTTAATAGGGTGGTAGGATGATGTAGGTGTGCAAACAGCCTTATTAAAATATGGGTAGAATCCGCCGCGCAGCATCTACCCCCTACGCTCGTAGTCGCTTATAACACGCAGGTTTGGCAAAAGCTTTCATGTGGATGAAAGGTTTGCAATGTTGTTCCACGTAAGATTTTTGAACGAAAGAAGCAGGAGTTTATGTGAAATATTTTCAGTTCGATCTAATGCGTGGAAGTCAATGTGCATAAAGATTATTAGATCGTGTAATACATACGCGAAATTCTTCTGTCAGCTGCGGTAGCAAGGATGTCAAACCTCACCTAGTTTGACCTCCTTTGAGTATACTTAGGATAACATTGTTTTGGCAATGGATCTAAATAATTATACGTAGTTTAGTTTGCAATTAAGGAATATGGGTTTGTCCACCCATAATGTGTCACATAAATTTGATAGGAATCTTTACAACTATCCAAGAAAATGTCAAGGCTCCATCACATCTAATGTCCGATTGTGACGAAATAAAATAAACATTATAACTTGCTCGGGTTTGAAGCAATAATTAGGGTTTTGTCACGCTGTATGTCTGTCTGTCACGTACCAAACAGCCATTAGAGGTTAATATTGGATGGTATAAATACAATTTTTAATGGGACTTGTCATCAATTCATCTTCCATTCCTGTAGAAGAAACAATGGCTAAGTTTTTTGTGGTACGAAAGTTTTATTTATTTTATTATAAAGTGGAAGATCACAGGATATTGTAAAAGCTCCATAATAGTTTAAAAATATTGATTTGACGTGTTTAGTGAATTTATATAACAATGCACATATCAGAGTGCAAATTTCTAGATTACCAGTGTGTATCAAACAATAAAAAAAAATTGTTTGTTTATGCTCCTTGTGAAAAAAGTGTTTTAGTGTATAATATCAAACTATTTTAGTGGGCCGGAGAAGCTGTTCGGAAAAACTTAAGTAGGATATAGATATATATTTTAAATTGTTGTTTCATGCCTAAAACAGATTATTTTTACCATTTTTACAGATTTTACTAGTCATCATAGGACTAGCATCTTCAGAAAAACTAAGTCGGACCTATTTGCCTCCACCTGGTGCCAAATTTGCTGGCGGGCACTCAGACGATCTACAAACTCCTCTTGAATACCCTAAAGAAACTCCGAACTACGCTACAAACAAATATCAAGCTGATCAACAACATGGAAAATTTAATTATGAATCCGATGCAAATTTTCCGAAAGAAAACCGATCTCAATCATTGCCTGATCAAAGTGATTGGTACCTCGGAAGTGGCAATAAAGATTATTTCCCAAATATTGGTTATGATGTGAACAGATCAGGCCAGGTGCCTATTATTGCACCACCTAATAACATAGGAGAAAATTATCAGCCGAACCTCTTTGGAATGTATGGCGGCAATCCCATGATGATAAAAACTAGCAATGATAAGGAATTTGTAGATAAAGATTTCGATACTACAGAGAAGATAAACAATTCTGAACTGAACGTAAATATAGATAATCCGGACGTGGTGATGAACCCCCAATCAAATGCATATCTACCTACAGTTGTAAAAAATAACCAAAAACAAGTGACAAAAAATATTGAATCGAAATTAAATAACCGTAATAAAAATAAATTTTACAAAAGACCACAATCGGAAACAGATAGCACCGCTACAGTTCTTAATTATGACAATGATCAAAATGCTGAAGGGTACTATTACAATTTTGAAACATCAAACGGCATAAAAAAAACGGAAAGTGCTTCAACATTGACCGGAGTAAAAGCTCAAGGATCGTTTTCTTATAAAGGTGATGATGGGATAGATTACAAAATGACTTATATAGCCGATGAAAATGGCTTCCAACCAAAAGGAGACCACTTGCCTACTCCTCATCCCATACCAGAAGCCATAAGAAGAGTTATAGACCAATCAAAACTAGACGAAGAACGTGGAATATTCGAAGATGGTTTGTATTTCATTATTTTGTCATAAAATATCAATCTGCAGACGTATTTGTTGATGTACTGTTAAGTTGTTAACACAATCAAAACAACTGAGTAGCAAAAATTGCGCTAAGACCATCTGAATAAAAACCATCCTTTTTAAAATAAAATATCCTATCGTTGGATATTTTGGTTGGTTTGGTTTTTAACTAAAATTAATATAGATAAGTCAAGTCATCATCATAATTACGGACCGTTTGTTTCTGTCCTAATTTACTGTCTTTGTCTTTCCAGGGTCCTACGATGACAATAAATATGGTCATATGAAGTATCAAGGTCCTGTAGAAAGGTTTATGGCAAAAATAGCTGAGAACAGAAAAAAGGTTGTTAGCAAAAATAACAAGATGTATAATGAATCCAAAGATAATATCGTTTCTAACAGAATGAGAAATATTTTTGTTCATAACACAGAGCCAACAACTATACCCAAAGGAAAATACGAACAAAAAAATATGAAAAGTCAACCATTTAAAATTTCAAAAGAGGAAAAAAACAGAATACCTCTTAGACAAGATAAATTTAGTAGGAGAAAATATACCGTAAACCCAAAAGTCGATGATAACATATTAATGCAGGATCGTAATGACAAAAACCAACGGATTAATAATAAGAATGTCAAGATTAATATTAAAAAGCGACCCTTACTAAGTAAGCAGCCCATTGATAATAGTTTTGAAGAAGGTTATTTTTATATTCCACCAACTAATATTTTTGTTGATGGTCAACATCAAGATACTTCTTACAAGTATCCTAAAAACTACGATGATGGTGGAGCTTTGCATCGCTTCGAGCACCAAAGTAATCCAGATAAAGATTACCATTTCAACCAAAAAAGTTCAACCACTCCATCTTTTCTTAATTTAAGTGAAGAATCAGTATACCGTGAAACTTATGGCGATAACCTTAACTCAAATATCTACAAAGGAGAAAATTCTATTGATTCAACAATCACAGAAACACCATTTACAAGCACAGACCAATCTTTAGTCAATATTATAAGAACAATTGTTTTTGATGAAGAATACACAGAAAAAAACATAGAAAAAGAAGAAATTCTGATTTCTAAAGGAAATGAAACTATTTCTACAGAATATGATTATGGAACAACGAACTATCCGTCAACAACTCCGTTGCCTGTAGATGGGGGATATGATATTCTAGTACAGACTTATGGTGAAACAACTTCATCTGAATTCGAAGAAACTGCGTCCACAAATTCATCAAGTGAACTAAGTTATTCTACAAATGAGAGTTACTTACGAACAACACCTGATATGTCTACGACATTTGATGAATCGATCATTAATTTTTCTACAACATTCAGTCCGGTATTTACTGCTGATGGTGTAAATATAAAACCGTCTCCGAATATAAATGTTGACGGATATGGAAGACCTATTCAGTATGAATCATCGCAATATTACATGACCTCGCCTATTATGGATAACAACACAAATGTAACTGAGAGTTTTGGACCAAAAGTTTCTCTAACGATTGATGACATTGTAAATAAAGAATCTGGAACTCCTTTTCACGATATATCAAAGACTTTCTTTCCCATAGAAAGTGATTCTATTTCCCAAGATATAACTGCAGGCGTTAATAGTGAATTACTAGTGGAGGATAAACAGAAGAAAATAATTGGAGAAGATTTCAGCGGTCCGAAGCAGCCTCAAAGATTTGACGAAAATAATGGTTATTACTATTAATTAATTTTATGTGATATCAATGCTTTTTAATATATTTTGAATGGTTATTAGAATTGGTCATTTTTATTTTATAAATCTGAGAATTTAATAATAAGTTTTATTTTAACACATTTTTTTTTTTTTTTATTATTGATAAGCCTTTATTTGACCACAATCTCACCTGATGTAAAGTGAAGATGTGGTCTAAGATGGAGCATCAAGGCCTAGAAGATGGCTTCTCCGGACCACATTACGAAACACGAAAAAATCGCTTCACGCACTGGCCCAGCCCGGAGGGTGGTGACAAGCCGCGGCCGAAGCCTACCACCAGATACTGTTCTTAGCACCACCCGGAGGTCACGTGTAAGGATTCAGAGGGTTACCACTTACGGACGTGAACAGCCAAAACCTCCTTATATTCATATTATGATTAAACGGATGAACGAGAAACATTGTAGCTTATTTTAAATAATAATAAATTTTAACAGTTTAAATCTTATAACATAATTTAATATTCTTTAGAACAATTTCCCCAATGCTCAACAGTAATTCAAGAGGTAAATCTAAGGTAAAAGTAGGTACTAGTTTAAAATATTGTACTCGATCCCATTTCCCATTGTATCAACGGGAATCGGAGAAAAGTTATCGAATCGATGCCTTCTATACATTATTGTCATATATAATTACGTCAATAACTTAAGTTAGAGGTGAAACATACTATGCCGAACTTACGCGACCGATGGTCCGCGGCTGATCAGCCGGCTGATGAACGAGTACCTACTTTTACCTTAAATATACCTCTTGAATTACTGTTGAGCATTGGGGAAATTGTTACAAAGAATATTAAATTATGTTATAAGATTTATACTGTTAATAATAATCGGTTCCATCGTATTCAACTGATACGACACACCATAAGCGCTGACATTACGCGGCTGAAATTCAGTTACGGAATTATGTATATTTTCAGTACGTCTTAAGCTCTGTCTTAAGAACCTTGAGTTAGATCCTATCAAACCGAATTTCGGTCGCGTAAAATGTTTCAGCTACTTAAGTTGACACATCTTAAGTTATCGTTGAATTAACCCCGACCGAAGATCAGCTGTACCTTAGTGTGTAGTCAGTTATTCAAATAGCAATGCATGTGTAATCAGGGCGAATTTCGGTAGCGTGATATCGGCATAGTGTGTTTCCAAACTTAAAATCAAGTCTCAAGTTTAATCTAAGCAAAAAGCTCCATCTCACAATTGATGTTGTAATGACGCAAGTGATCATTGACCTCACGAGTGAACTCTTGTTCAAAGAGAACAATGAAGTTTCAGCTATATCCGAGAGATGGCGCTATTCATAACACAATCCCTACTTATTATAAACTAGCGGCCCGCCCCGGCTTTGCACGGGTTCAAATATCATATTAGATTTTCCCGCCGTAAAAAACATCCTTGGACTTTCTACGAAAATTAAAAAAAAAGAGAATTGCCAAATTGATCCAGGCTTTGTTCAGTTATGTGGTTATCATTTTGAATTTAATATCTCACTTCAGTTTTTAATATTCTAAGTATCTTAATAGACATAGACATAATTTTATTTACCTCAGAAACACACAAAAATAATACAGACTCAAAAACAACATACCTACATTCTAATAAAATATAAAACATATTTATTATATGTATATGTAAAAACACAGAGTGAGCAGGTTAATTAAGAAAATGTTCATACTATTAATAGTAAATTATATAGTTTTATTAGTAACTTCACACTAATTTCACTGAATAGTATCATTAATAACTAGTAGTGCCCCGCGGTGTTACCCGCTTTGTAATGGATTTTCCCGAGGTAAAAAGTAGCCCTTTGTACCTGTTACGACCTTTGTCCTTTGACCTTTGTGTTTGTTTTGTTGTTATGACCTTTCTCAGTAAATGTTGCTCTCTCTCTCTCTTAGGCTCTAGAGAATCTGAGTACCTACCCATTTTCATTAAAATCAGTTCAGTAGATTTAGCGTGAAAGACGAACAGACAGACAGAGTTACTTTCGCATGAATACTATGTAGTATGGATTCTTCAATGTACTATAATAAATAGCCACACCACACCAAAACTCTTAACAATTTGCCGAAAACATTACTAAGGTACTAATTTTATTGTTAGGCACATTATTTTATTCACAGACGTGATTTACGAAGACCATTAAATTGCACTCAATTAGCACTTATTGTTTGTATATTATTACTACGTGGTAATATTTGGGTTTGGTTGATAATACAATGAAAAATCATTTTCAGAGATTGCACATGTGAAAGGTTATAGGAATCATACGGAACCTAAATGGGTTATCTCTTTTTAAACATAAGCTTAAAACTTTTTTACTTAACTGGCAAAAGGAGCAGGAAATTCTCAGACACGATACGAGTGCTATTTAACAAACATAACAAACTGATTCATTTTATTGTAACACCATGATGTTTTTCTTTCTTTTTATGTAATGTTATTTAATTTGATTTGTAAAATATTATTTTATTTCGTAATTTTAGTAAATTATTGTATGTAACACTTCGCTTAAAATAAATAATGAAAGCATTATGAAATGGTGCCATTGGCCCCAGCAGAATACCAGCGCCGGTTGCAAAACCGGCAAAAGCTGAGCTGGGACCCTTTTGTATCTAAATCATTATCTATTTCATATTTATTAGGTTATTATTTTTCCATTTACCTATTTAACATGTATATAGTATATATTAGGTCCTTACATATGAAATTGGCGTTTTTCGTACTGGCCACTTTAATCACAAATTTCTCCTCTTTGGTAAGGAATTCCAAATTCAAATTTGTACAGCTATAGACTCATGTATTTGTGCTTCGATGATCGTCATTCATTTGTTTTTTTTCTTCTGTTTTTTTTCTGTTTGCGTCACTCATTTTACAAAATGGAAAACTTAAAATATCGCATTATTTACGAGTACGAGTTCCGCCGTGGCACTAGTGCTGCGGAAACAACTCGAAGGGTGAATGATGTGTATGGCGGTCGTGTTGCAAAAGAAAACACAGTTCGTTTTTGGTTCCAACGTTTTCGTTCTGGAAATTTCGACTTGCAGAACAAGCCCCGTGGACGGCCTGAGACTCAAGTTGATAATGAAGAGTTGAAGGCTATTGTGGAAGCGGATCCATCGCAAACCACGTCCGAGTTAGCTGCAGGCTGCGGTGTTAGTGATAAAACTGTTTTAATTCACTTGAAGCAAATTGGGAAGATTAAAAAGCTTGAAAGGTGGGTACCTCACGAATTGACTGAAGCAAACCGGCAAACGCGCGTCGACTGCTGCGTTACATTACTAAACCGGCACAATAATGAAGGTATTTTAAACCGAATCATTACCTGTGATGAAAAATGAGTTCTTTACGATAATCGGAAGCGCTCAGCGCAATGGTTGGATCCTGGCCAGCCAGCCAAATCCTGCCCCAAGCGAAAATTAACCCCAAAAAAGTTACTTGTAAGCGTTTGGTGGACTAGTGCCGGTATTGTTCATTACAGTTTTCTCAAATCTGGCCAGACTATTACGGCTGATGTCTATTGTCAGCAATTGCAAACCATGATGGAAAAGCTAGCGGCTAAACAACCTAGGCTGGTCAATCGCTCCACGCCACTGCTGCTTCACGACAACGCTAGACCACACACTGCGCAACAGACGGCTACTAAATTAGAAGAGCTTCAATTGGAAAGTCTAAGACATCCTCCGTACTCCCCGGACCTTGCTCCAACAGATTACCATTTTTTTCGAAATTTGGATAACTTCTTGCAAGGGAAAAAATTCAACTCCGATGGGGCAGTCCAAATCGCCTTCAAAGATTTTATTGATTCCCGTCCGACTGGTTTTTTTAGTAAAGGGATCAATGAACTACCTATAAGATGGCAAAAGTGCATAGAAAATAATGGTTCATACTTTGATTAATTAAATATATTATATTAAAAAATATTCGACTTTTTGTTCCTCCCATACAAAACGCCAATTTCATATGTAAGGACCTAATAGTTTGAGATACAAATAAACTTTTTGATTTGATTTTGATTTGATTTGAATCAGGCCGTTGGAAGGATTAGTGGTATAGAACCTTCAAAAGGTAGGTCATATATCTTAAGCTGTAGAAAATCGACTGCCGGAAGTGAGCTCTTAACATCACCATCATCAGTTTTCCATTGACAGCCTCTTACTGCCTACCAGTTCTTTCAGTCTGTCAGTTATTCAGAAAAAAAAATTTAAATTGTAAAAACTGATAAAGCTGTGTTGTTCTATTTGCTTCACGACTAAGTGTAAAAAATTCAAAAGAACTGTCAAGAGAATGTTATTTCCTTGATGTATTTATTTAAATTTTTGGAGTTTATTGGAGTTTACTTCTTAAGAAACGATTTAAGTTATAAGGCCCGTTACGGAAATTTTATGAGGAGTAAAATCAAAAATTGTAACACGAAAAGTTGAGGCGTTACGTAGAAAGAGACAAACAAATATATCTGTAGGATTGTGTAAAAGAATGAGATGGAATACATTACACAGCGTATCTCATTCTCGGGGTCTCCTCTTTGCGCGATACTTCGTAGTTGAGACTACAAAGTATCGCGCAAAGAGGTATTGCTGTATTTTATTTATATTATTTTGTAACATACTTTATGTAATACGCTTAATTAAAGTAATATAAATAATCCGAATAATTACAGATATAATTATGTTTGTTTCTCTTATCAGTTTAGCAGATACGTTCATTTACCCTTTTTTTCTATTCGATATATATCATAATTATAGTTCGTAAGTAGTAAACTCCAATGACACACACACACTTTTTTTCTATAAGATCCATGTATGCCCTGTGCTTTAAAGGAAATACACGTTTTGATTTTGAATTTTATACTTAATCTGCCGTACTTATCGTATTAATGTTTATTTGTCTATTATATTAAGTACAAAAGATGTCTGGTACCCATAACACAAGCTTAGAGCTCACCACGGGGCTAGATGTTGTTGTGTGGATTGTCCGGCAATTTTTTTTAGTTTTTATCTTATGGGTTGACGTCCAACAGTGGGTTGAAGGTAGGTATCTGTCCAAGATTTCATTCCCAACAGCCATCAGTTCTACGTGCTATATGAGCTGCCCAATGCCTGTTTATTCGTCTATTCACAAGTGCTACTTAGTAATAGCTAGGTGCCAATAACAGGTTTTAAGAAATAATAGATTTGACACTTTATTTTCACTAAACAAATGGTACTTTAAACTATTTATTTGAATATATTAATGAATAATCATTCTTTATTTATCAAAAACAACTTGCATCTAGGCATACATGTTATAATAAACTTTACTCAAATTTGATATAGTTTCAATTTATAATGAGTAGGTATGACTAATTGATAAATCAAGTGCCTAGGATCTGGAGTTATGTCTGGAGTACACTAGGATCTGGGACCTTGTCGTGGGTGCTACGATCAGAGATATAATGCAGATATTTTTAAATAAATTTCTAGGGTAAAATATATCTTTAAGCTTGTTTTGTTTTTGGTAATAAAGGTTTTTATTATGACCTATGGATGTAGGAAAGCCTCGTTCTGCTACGTATCTTCTCATATCTGATTTGATTCTCTGAAACTCCGAACTATTTAACAAAATCGACCAATTTATTTTACAGCTATTATTTCTTGTTTCACGTATTGGTCATAAGAGCATGCTCCATTGCTCATCTATATCCGGTTAGTTTTTATGCAGGTCAAGGTTTTATCTAACTTTGAGGAACTTATGTTTTTACGCCGGTCTTCATGATTGACGGCAAAGCTTATTATGGCGTGCGAGTGGAGTGGTTATCAACTCGTAATTTCTATAATTAACTTAGTAGGATTTACGCTCAAAATGGTACTTAGTTGAGTATGCTAATGAAGTTTTAATTGTCCTTAGATGTAACTAGAGGACATTAGTTACTTTAGAAGACTAAAATACCATTGATAAATTAATGGTTGAATTATCAAATCAACTGTTTGTAATTTATTTGATTTTTGACTGAGCGAAGAAACTTTTTAGGGCTTCGTACCCAAAGGGTATCACATCATCACCCTATCAACGTGCCCACTGCTGGGACACAGGGACTTCTCTCTTGACGAGAGAGATTAGGCCTTAATTCACCACGCTGGCCCAGTGCGGGTTGCTGAATGTCACATGTCCTTCAAACTGTTTAAAGTTCTCAGAACATGCCGGTTTCCTCACGATGTTTTCCTTCACCGTTAAAGCACGTGTTTAAAGCGCACATAAATTGCTCAAGAAGGTTCCCAAAGGGTATAACGGGACCTATTACTGAGACTTCTTCGTATGTCTATCTGACAGATAGAGGGAGGTAGTAACGTTAAAAATAAAACCATACTATCCATACACAATACAATACAATAGTCTTTATTGAACACAAAATAATAACACACACAAAAAGATAAAAATGTACAGAAATTGTGAATCAATGGGCGGCCTTATCGCTGATAGCGATCTCTTCCAGGCAACCTTGGGATGGACACAAATCAAAAAGCACGAATAAGACGGGAGTATCAAAATAAAATATTTTTAATACGACAGATGTCTGTTCCTCTTTAACGCAAAAACTACTGAATCGATTTTGATGAATTTTGGTGCACAGATTTTCTAGAGATGAGAAAGGATATAGGCTACTTTTTACCGCGATAATATCCATTATAACGAAGGTAACACCGCGGTGCAGGGTTATAAATAATTTTATAAGGGGCATTGTACAGCAGACTTGATTTTTATAAAGTAAAGCTATATTGCGTGATGCCTGTACTTGGATGGCTGACTAATCAAACTGTCACTACCTTAGCAATATTAAAAAAAAAAAAGGTGTGTGTGCGATTCACACACGATAGAAGTGAAACTTCAGTATATACGACGAAAGAATAAGAAGAATAAAAAAAAAGTGTGTGTGTGTCAGCTACGACGCAAGATTGGAGTCTACTACTTACGAACTATAATTATGATATAATTATATCGAATAGAAAAAAAGGGTAAATGAACGCATCTGCTAAAATGATAAGAGAAACAAACATATATCTGTAATTATTCGGATTATTTATATTACTTCAATAAAGCGTATGACATAAAGTATGTTACAAAATAATATAAATAAAATACAGCAATACCTCTTTGCGCGATACTTCTTAGTCTCAACTACGAAGTATCGCGCAAAGAAATTTAACCCGGGAACGGTGACTTATATGTCTGTGGGACCGGGTCACTTGAAAAATTCGAATAACTTTTTCCCTGGCCGCCGTTTTTAGTCTCCATTTCGAGTAGCTGCCTCATTTGCCTTCCCCCGCCACTAGTTCACCGCGGAAAATCTGTGCGGGCTCAGGTTCTTGAGTTTTGGCTCCAACCCGGTGCTGTACACCGGGGTCACCGAATATGTAAGTAAAATATGCAGAGTTTAATTATTTAGTATTCGTTTTTGACTGATTTGTGTAAATTTTTTACTAACTTTTATTATTGTTTTATTGCATTATCCTATAATCAGTAAGTTTATTGCATGATTTTATCAATTTTATCGTAATATCACAAATTTGTTCTATCTTTTTACAAATACAAACTTGGATACAGCATATCGTACGAAAGGGAACAGCATCGTCTAGAATCGCTTCTTTTCGAACTGCTTGATGACGACAGACCATCAATGTCTTCAGACAGTGAAGCTGTGAAGTCATATCGAACAAACGAATCCTTCACCAGATGACATACAGAGTTGTGACAGCGAAAAAGAGCTCAGTGATCGAGAAGCTTCAAGTTACAACAGCGCCTTTTATTTAGGAAAGGATAAAAGTACTAAATGGAGCAAGGAACCCTAGCGTCAATCTGTCCGTACTAGTAATTTTAAAATAGTAACTCAGTTACCAGGACCTAAACGAGCTATATCTAGTGAAAAGGGCCCTCTTGGAATATGGAGACACTTCTTTTAGAAGATTTTGAAGATATGTCGTTCCTGAAACGGCTGTTCCATCACGAAATGGCCGTTGCTTTGAATGTGGATGAAAATAAAATAGAAAGACCAACACTACACTTGCCACAAGTAAAAAAAAATTGTGTCTTGAGCACGTAGTGCCTTATTGCAGGATTAGCTTGACTGAAAAATAGCAATTTTGTAAGATTTTTTTTTTGTAATTTTTTGTTTGTAGAATGCTATTTTTGTTTATTTTATGTAAGTTCATATAGTCTAGAAACTGAACAGACTGAAAAAAAATCGATAATATGTTGATTGTTATGTATTCAAAGTTTTATAAAACCGTGGTGTAAAAACCAACTACTTTTATAGGGTTCTATGTGAAGTTGTATAATTATCAGAAAAAGTCATTATACGAAGCCGTGATTAACGAAATATTGTTGTTTTAATGTCAAATAATTAATAATTAACAAAAAATATTGTCAGTAAACAAAAGATTTTGAAAAATCTTTCATTGAAAACCCCGGTGCGTGGAACCGGGCGGGGTCACCGAAGATGTAAGTCAAATCGACGTCACCGTTGGCGGATTAAATAAAGCATTGTATTTGTGTCTCTTACCATTTCCGTTTCATCTTTTTGCATCCGGTTTGAAATCACTACGATTCTATAGAAGTTTCACTTCAAAAACAAAAAAAAATACCATGCAAAAAGATTTTGTTCGGGTGGTCACCCATCCAAGTACTGGCTTCGCGCAAAGTTGCTTAACCTTGTTAGCGTTTAAGATTCCATTTCCGTTGCATCCGATTTCAAATCACAACGATTCTAAAGAAGTTTCACTTCTAAATTTTTGTTTGTTTTTCTAACAAAATCTATACTGTGAACGGTCCCTAGGTGCAGTGAGTCCATCTCATACTTATCAAATTTATTCACTTGGCGCACTCATGCAATTGTCGCATCGCCGTGGGTAAGTGTAGAGACACATGCTAGTGTTGAATGACAATTAAATAATCTCGCCGAGATTTTCTCGCTAGTGGAGACGGCGTCTTATTCTAATCTGACGTCAAAGTCAATCGACGATGTACCAAGAATAATAAATAAATACATCTGTCACATCATATGCATAGTATGCATTTGACAGATTTTTACAACTCAAATGTTTTTCTGTATGTGATTACAACATTTACTACTTATTACAACTTCCAGACGATATAGTAATCGGTAGAGGTATGCTTGTATTATTAAAACAGTCTAAATGATAGTTAGCAAGAAGATTTCAGGAAAAGCTTGTATGAAATGTATTTATTTATTATTCTTGGTACATCGTCGATTGACTTTGACGTCAGATTAGAATAAGACGCCGGCCGTCTACCACTAGTTACCACTGTTGGAGATTACAACATGTTGTTATCTCCAACAGTGGTAAAGGCAACTCGTGCTAATGGTATTTTATTCTAATCTGACGATAATGTCAAACGTCGATGTAGGTACTATGAATAACTTAATAAATAAATAAATTTCATAATTATTATTCCTGAAACCATCTTCTAACATATTATTTAAACTGTTATAGTCATTTGATTTTGAAGTCTACGTCAAACGACGATGCACGAAGAATAACGTTATTAATAAAAAAAAGGGACCTAAATTGATTTCATACAAATCATTTCTGAATCCATAAATGGTGTAGACGGACACTCAGACATATCCCGATATTTATCTAAATAGTTATTGTAAATGTCAAGGGCAACCTTTTTAGAACTTTAATGCACTTTCATAATAGGAACCTATTGTGTTTATAGGAAATATTTACTAGTGTTGTGTCCGTCCATGATTATTTAAACTCATCATTCATTCATCATTTTATTTTATTTTAATTTTGGAGGTTTTGTCTGTTCACGTCCGTAAGTGGTAACCCTCTGAATCCTTACACGTGACCTCCGGGTGGAGCTAAGAACAGTCTCTGGTGGGAGGCTTCGGCCGCGGCTTGTCACCACCCTCCGGGCTAGGCCAGCGCGTGAAGCGATTTTTTCGTGTTTCGTAATGTGGCCCGGAGAAGCCATCTTCTAGGCCTACATGCTCCGTCTTAGACCACATCGTCACTTTACATCAGGTGAGATTGTAGTCAAATGAAGGCAAATGAACCCAAAAAAACAAAAAAAACCGTTGTATGCTTAGGCTAATTTCACTGCAGTAAATTGTATTTTCATTGATTAATTTACTAGTTAGTTCAGTTTTTTGGAAGTTTTACCTGAATTTTTTTGCAAATTGACAACTTTATAGATTTTGATGTGAAGTGCTCTTATCGAATTTTAACTTTGCCACCTCGTATTTTTGCCGCTCTTACTGCCTTATATATTTTATATTTGAAAATAGGCAGTTTCTTTGGCAATATCTACTTAACAATTCATTTTACGATAAAACCAGTTTATATCAAATAAAATTAAACTACAGACAAATACAATGACGCTGCAAGTCGTGTAATAGTGTAAGCATAAAGTTTATTTTTATACGTGCGTATTATTGTAATTAAATAGTATTTTAGAATAATTATAATAAAAATTGCCTCGCGAATTGTGAACCTAGTCTTTTAATGTTCATAAATTTAAATTCTTCTTGGACTGTTAAAGTTCCTTTCTTAAAGTCGGTAAAAAGAAGAATAAATATAAATCTAAATTTAAAATTTAAGAAAAACTAAGATTACAATGCCGTAATTTCCTTAAACGTAAAACAACATAATATTATGTAATGTGGACGCGATGCGATTTCATTTGATACCCCACACTAGTATATTTGCAGATTTTCGGTTTTCCTTACCCACTCTCACCCCCATAACTTTTAAACGGCACAACCGATTTTCATGAAATATGTCTAAAAACACTCGCGCCAGATTCACCTTTCATAAAAAAAAAACTAAATTGAAATAGCTCCATCCGTTCTGGAGCTATGGTGCCACAGACAGACAGACAGACACGTCAAACTTATAACACACCTCTTTTTTGGTCGGGGGTTAAAAAAATCTAGTTCACAGCACTATCCAGACAACACTTGACCTCCGGGTCCTAAAACGGAAATCGATACATTCGTGTCGTAGTTCGAGACAGATCACGTTTGTTACCTAATCAATGATGATTGTATCGTTGAATGTAGGTGGAATCTCTCACGATTATTTATCTAGCCTTGCATTTTGGGGTTCCGTGCCTAGGAGTTAAAACGGGCCCTATTTATTATTTATTTATTTATACTTTGTGCACAAAAAACAATGTACAGAGGAGGACTTAATTCTAGAAGCATTCTCTACCAGTCATCCTGGGCGTACAAGAAATTAATTTAGGCACTATAAATATAAAACTTATTAAAATAAGTATATATAAATATAAAATGATAAGTTATTGCCTATTGCTAATACTTTGATATTCTGACCATGTCTGTCACTAGGCTGGATGTCATGAACTGTAATACAATTTTATTGACAGATGACGTATATCTGTTGTAGCTTAAACCAAAAATTCAAAAACAAATATAAATGAAACAGATCTCAAATCTTATTTCTGATGTATTTATTTTTTTATGCTCGATAAGCCCTCATTTGACCACAATCTCATCTGATGTAAAGTGACGATGTGGTCTAAGATGGGACATGAAGACCTAGAAGGTAGATGGTTGATGATTTTTTATCACTAGCGGTCTGCCGTCGGCTTTGCCCGTGTATTTGTAGATTTTCATTTACTTTGTCATTTACTGGGAAAACAGCTAGCTAAAGATATAAATCGGGCTTTGTTAGCAATAATTTATTTTAATGGATAAAAAATGCATATGTGTCATTCTGATACATATATATGCTATATTATTGTGAAGTTTTATCAACATCCATTCCGCAGTTTTTCCATGTATGATATCAACATTAACTTACCTACACACATCCTTACAAACTAAATAAATAACTGTTGATATACACAGGACCCTCGAAGTATGAGCCAATCTCATACTTACTTAAATTGTATTTTGACTTGGGTGGCTAACTATATAGAATCTAGTTTGAAAATTGGGATAAGAATTATTGTGATTACTGGATACATGTATTAACCTCACTACTAATATACATATTTTTTTTCCTGATAATTCACACAACAACATAGCCCCGTGGTAAGCTCTAAGCTTGTGTCTGTATAAAGTATATCTGATATACTTTATAATAGGCATAATACAATTTAGATATTTCTTATTATACATAAGACACCCAGACCAAAGGAGAAAGTGCTTCTAGATCATACAAACACTTTCACCCTCGGCGGGAATCGAACCCTCTATCTCTTGCGCCGCAAGCGGACTCTAACCCCCCGCGCCACTGCAGCAGTCATTAAATAGAACCTTTTTAACCGACTTCAAAAAAAAGGAGGTTTCTCAATTCGACCGTATTTTTTTTTTTTATGTATGTCCGTGGGTAATTTTGTTGTTTATGAACCGATTTTGATTATTCTTTTTTTGTTGGAAAGGGAGTATCCCAAGGGTGGTCCCATGGTAAGGAAACCTGGATCTGGTGGTGGAATCCTGAAGAAATTGAGGGAAACTCTTGAAAAAATTGTTTTTCCGACCTGTGTGTTCCTTAATATTATTCAATATAATTAATTTTAAAGCCCTTTTATTAATGAGGGTCTGGTGTTGACCTGATGATGGAGGGAAGGGCGGTCGAGGTAACTCCTCAACGATTTACATCAAGTACATTGTGTTTGGGCTTGATTAACTTATACCTATTACTGAGACCGTCATCTAAATGGGTTTTGACTGATATAAGGGGTCTGATGATGAAAATGAAGGACAGTCAAAGGAACTCTATAAGGTATATTTTAGTAGAGTAATCACTAATCACTAAAAATCGTGAAATAAAACTTTTTTGCCAAAAATTAAACCAACTTCAAAACTGAAACTGAAAAGTAAAAAATAAATTAACTTTACAAATAATTTCGACATTATAAGTGATAATTTAAAGAAACATAAATAATTAAGTATTTAATAATTTTGAGGTCGGTGCCAAGTAAATACTACAAAAAACTGAATGCGGTAACAAATACGTTTCTACCTACACTATACACATTATCAATAGATATGTCAAAATAACATACTAATTATTAAATAGAAATGCGTACCTATATCCGCGAATGGACCGATATTTAGAGTTAATTTCCTACTAGTACCTTATGGCTTGAGTTGTGAAAATGATGTTAGGTACCTATATTATATCTAGTTATTGTTTTACTTGGCACCGACTTCAAAATTATTAAATATTTAATTAGTTATGTTTCTTTTAATTATCACTTATAATGTCGAAATTATTTGTAAACTTAATTTATTTTTTACTTTTCAGTTTCAGTTTTGAAGTTGGTTTAATTTTTGGCAAAAAAGTTTTATTTAATTAAAATTACCACCTTTGACACAAATAGTCACAGTTCCCGCAACAAATGCTTGCAATTCATTTTACCTAGACTTTTCTGTGAGGTACGGCAAAATTTATATTAATAACATGAACCTATTTGACAGGTAAATAATTTAATTTATAACAAGCAGGCCCGTTCCGGCGTTTTACGGAAAAACTTGTAACCTATTGTAAACGTAACCTATACTTGTCCATGTAAGCATAGGCTTCTAAGGAAATAAACGTTTTGACTTTGACTTTTAGTTCTGTAAGTATGTAGGTACATGTTGATTAATGGTTATCAAACATAAAGAACAATGAAAAAAGAAGACTTAATATTATTGAGGGGGAGCGTGTGTGATGGAACGATCATTGATATCTCATTTAATATGCTTTAATCTTGCATTATCAAATGAGATAGATTTATTATATAAAAAATAAATAAATATTTCCGGACCATCCACACAACAACATCTAGCCCCGTGATAAGCTCTTAGCTTGTGTTACGGGTACTAGACATCTGATATACTTAATAATAATAGACATACATACATAGATATATTTTTTTATACATATTAAACACCCAGACCAAGGAGAAAGTGCTTGCAGAACATGCATACAAACACTTGACCCCCCGGCGGGAATCGAACCCGCTACCTCTTGCGCCGCAAGCGGACCCTCGCCCACCGCGCCACTGAGGCAGTCAAAATTTGTGGATTATAGCTAAAGACAAATTCATTTGCGTTAATCGTGTATAACATTATCGTCGTAAACTCTGGTGGCCCGAAGCTCAACGTAAAATTCACAAGAGCGTGGATTTTACGCAAGTATAATTGTAAGTGTACTCCATAATATTCGTGATGTACACCGACTTAGATTATTCTAGCCCGCGGTTATGAGCATGCACTGGGTTTTACAAACGAGGGATTTTAAATAATGTATTTACATCGACGAGCTTAAAAATTTACAGTGAGCTTGGATTTTGGAGTCTAGCCAGGGCATTTTTGAATTACTTATTATATTTTACTATACTTTACTTGAAATATTATTGTTATATTAGTTTAATTCTCCAGAAATAATATAAAACTACTATTTTATAATAAAAAAATTATATACTTAGGGACACCGTACAAGTATATTCATTTTTAGAGTTTTCTCAAAAATCTCTGAAACTTACTGATCATTACAGAGATGCCGGTTTTATTTAAAATAATTTTTCCCCTTTTTTACAAACAATAATATCAAGAGTATTTAAACAACTAGATTCTAACTGCATTTTTACTTTTATTAGCGATAGTTTAGCTGAGCCGTAGATACTAAACGTAGTGCTTTATGGTCACTTTAGTAGATACGTAACATCAGAACAAAAACAGAAGAAAAAGGTTATTTTCTTCTGTTTTTGCAAAATTATTTAAAAAAAATAGCTAACTAACGCCATCTGTGAGCGCCTAGTAGTATTGTAAAGTGCGCTCGAAGTTAACTAGCGGATTGCTGACTTTTGCTCTGTGACAACTTTATGTGTTAGATTACAGGAATTAGCCGATTTTTTTATTTGCCCTATCGCTTAACGACGACTTCTGTATACTGCCGATTTAATTAAATACTCATGCTTAGTCATGATTATTTAGAAACATAATATAAGACCAATATATTTTTGAGGACGCCCAATTAAGTACAGTCAAGAAAAACTAACTTTTATTTTTTTATATAATATTATGATACAATTACACAAGCGCGTCAATAACGTCATATGTCGAAACCCTTCTGCACTTCAAATATCGGGTGGCCTAACGATATCTCGTAGAAAATCCCTGGAAACAAACTTATACATAAAGAAAAATTCTAACACTAAAAGTTGCCAGTCTACAACGACCAGTGTAAGCCCCTCAGCTATTTTACGAATTGCACCACTCTATATGGATCATCGCAGTTGAATCTAAAGTTGGACACGCTACGTATTTCGTGGCATTCCAACATTATTTTATTGTTGAACAATTTACTATCCACAATCTATACTTATTCCCTACTAAATTGTAGCTATGCTAGTTATACTATGAATGTCAGAGATTATTTGTTTTTAACATTTGATGCTTTGTTTAAAATATTTTGGGTGCCTCGAAGAAATCAGCGACAAGGCCGCCCATCGTGCTTGTTATTTATTGTGTTTTTTTTTCTATGTTGTGTACAATAAAGTATTGAGCGATTAATTGAACAAATAAATATTTCCGGAAAATCTGCGTTTTTGCTGTGTGTCTCCTGTGATAAGTAATTCAAGTAGAAACATATTTTGAATTTTAATCCCTAGTGACGACCTTTAATTATTGTTTTATTTATTTTGGTTACCTAGAGTGGTATCAGCTTAATTTATAAATCTAAATTTAAAATTTAAGAAAAACCCCGATTCCAATGCCATAATTTCCTTAAACGTAAAACAACATAATATTATGTAATGTGGACGCGATGCGATTTCATTTGTATATTTGCAGATTTTCGGTTTTCCTTACCCACTCTCACCTCCATAACTTTTAAACGGCACAACCGATTTTCATTAAACATGTCTAAGAACACTCGCGCCAGACTCACCTTTCATACAAAAAAAACTAAATTGAAATCGCTCCATCCGTTCGGGAGCTATGGTGCCACAGACAGACAGACAGACACGTCAAACTTATAACACCCCTCTTTTTTGGTCGGGGGTTAAAAACAATCTCATTTAGTATTATAAAAATTAAAAGTAATAAAACAGAGGTTAAATATTTTATTTATCACCTTAAACCTCTTCCAGGGGTTAAAAAAATTAATTAAATCAACTGATATTAGACTAAGCAAGACCGAGAGATTAGATTATGATAAAAAATAAGTTTTTTTTTCGTAAAAAAATACCTTCAAATCGAAATATTGAAAAACAAAATATTATGGCCTGGTGGCCATACAAACCCTTTCCGCTTTATATACCAATTAAATTCTCATAATAAACTTAGTATGTAGTTGTAAAGCCGATGAGTCACTTACAATAAATTCTAAATCGTTACAGAACAATTTGCAAAGACCAGTGTGGTATCAATGATACCACCATAAATCAGAGATTATTAGACTAACTGCAATACTACCATGGAAATATTTCTGATTGGCAACAGGTGATTGAAATAACCTTTTTTAGACTCTAGGTCTTTTGCTGTGTAAATTGAGACATCAATCTATGACTAATTTATGGATGGGTCATCTGAAAATGTCGTGGTCTCGAGAAGAACTGAGATTCCTTCGCGATCTAGATTTAGTGGTGTTCTACATTTAACGTTAATTTTTGTCGTGATATTATAGGTCTTTGTGATTAATTAAACAAGTAAATAGTTTTGATATTGTAGCTTTAAATGTCTTATATAATCATATTATGCTGCCTCAGTTGAGGATTGGGTGAAGGTTTCGATTGCGGTGGAAAGGATTTGATTCCCATGCTAAAGGGCATTAGTATTTTTAATTTATGTTATTTATGTTATTCTATTATATTTAAGACATACAATATAATAAACTCACAGCTTCAGCTCTCTAAAATTAATATTGAATGTGAGGTTTTAGCTTTGATCATGTGAAAACAACAATAACTATGCCTGTTAAACTTGAGTGCTTCAAACGTACTCTACTTTTAACCTATAATAAGAAAATTAAAAGCTTAGCTAATTATAAGTTGATTTTATTTTGTTTGTGGACTAAATCTACTTTAATATAATTTTATTCGTGGCGTATTTTTGAACCTGACTTGACTGACTTGGCTTTGACTTACCATGTTTTAGGTTAGTCGAAGCTGTAAAACGGCATGTAATATACATATCCTTAAGCCGTAATCATAAGATAGAACCCAGCCAGTACAAGTCAGTAGGTACCATCAGTTAATGAGATCACGCATACGAAGTTAAGGTAGCATCTCAGATTGCTGGAAATAACTCGACTTAAGTCAATTAGTGCAAGACACGGACAAGTAACGACTCGCATCATTATTTTCAATGTTTTTTCTAATCGTCCTTTTTGTACTAATGGCCTGAATGTCTTGTATGGGTAATTGATGGGCTGGAGATTATGGGCATTTTAATTAATTTAAGGATATTTAAAATGAAAATGGTACTAGAAAAAGAGGTTTGTTTTTTTCAGGTCATTGCCAAACAAAAGATCGTCATCTTTTCATGGTACATTCACGGCCTACAGCGAATAATTGTGTCGATATAAATATAATACACCAACCCGATTTCCGCTACAGTGACCTACTACTTAGCAATGTCTAGATCTTATGTGGCTAATGTACCCAATTCTAGAACCAAACCTGCGATCGCAAGATGCTCACGTTAGGGTACCATTAATATAATTGTACGGAGGGGGCTTGGCTTTCAGACGTCACGTTTAATAAGGTATTATTATTAAAGGTCCAGTTCCCGTCTGTGTCGATGCGTTGTGTGTGGTCAGGTACATAGTTGCAACGCGAAGTATTCGAGCGACGAAGATTTTTGACGTGTATGTGGATACAATTCCGGCACTTCAGAATCATGTTATGCGCAACGCGACACAAATATTTTTACGCTAATGTAGACAAGAACATGGCGTACTCGTTCACGATGACTTCAGCGAGCCAACGAGACGCGAATATTCGCCCGCTAATGTAGCCGCAGCTTCAGTGTAAAATTTTAAGAAACATTATCATTATTTCAATTGAGTATATGATTTTGAGGTATCTACTGTTTATTGAAATAAACTCGCTAGGTAATAAAAAATGTTGGTAGTTTTTACAAAGATCCGCATACATATATGTACGGAAAGCTTCTCATCTTATACAGGGTGTGGCGTAATGAGTGGATAATCCTTTACCCACGGTTGGGGGGCATCGCGACTGTTCAGAAAATGATAATTTGTATTCAGTAAAAGTGTCACGGTTTTCGAGTTATCAGGCATTTTGAATTTTTTTTTAAAAGTTGGACCTGCCCCACTCTTTTAAGTACCAAATTTACAATACTAAGAATTTTCTCAGTCTGTTTTCTGAATAGCATTCCTAGATAGTGGTGCTATCAAATGTAAACCACCAATTTTGTACGATAGCCATAGTTTTTTCTATTTTTGTTTTTGAACGCAAAATTTGTGTTTTCATTTTATTTTTATCTAACTTTGGTATCTCGTGGTGTAAAAAAAATGTATGGTGACATGAGTGCCCAATTTATAAATAATTAGCCTATTTCATTAGGATTCCAAAATGGTATAACATACGATATCTCTAGCTCTGAATTAAAAAAACTAATGATTTTAAGATGAGTTAGAAGCATTTTTTGAATTTACAAGATAATTTAAAATTTATTTAATTTTAATAACTAATACCAATGTTATTACTAGGAACTGTATGAGAGCGTGTAAATGAAACAAAAAGTCATCAAAATATCATTTATTAAATTTATTTACAATAAATGTTCGAATTGCCCACCGTGAGCTCGAATGCATGCCCTGCACCTTCTAATAAACGATCGCTTAACATTTCGGGCATGCCCCGTTTGATTTATGGTCTCCGCTGCCCTGTTTATTCGCTCCCGAAGTTGGTTGATGGTGGATGATGTAAACCATGTCCTTGAGGCACCCCCAGTAAAAAAAATCCAGGGGGTTTAAATCAGGTGACCGAGGTGGCCACGGAGTAGTTCCCAAGCGCCCAATCCATCTTCCAGGAAATGTGGCGTCGAGATGTTCGCGCAGGAACATCTTTTCTGGGGTACCTCAAAGACATGATTTACAAATAAACCATATTCATCATTAACCAATTTCGGGAGCGAATAAACAGGGCAGCGGAGACCATAAATCAAACGGGGCATGCCCGAAATGGTAAGCGATCGTTTATTAGAAGGTGCAGGGCATGCATTCGAGCTCACGGTTTTGGGTTTTGGAGGTTTTGTCTGTTCACGTCCGTAAGTGGTAACCCTCTGAATCCTTACACGTGACCTCCGGGTGGTGCTAAGAACAATCTCTGGTAGGCTTCGGCCGCGGCTTGTCACCACCCTCCGGGCTGGGCCAGTACGTGAAGCGATTTTTTCGTGTTTCGTAATGTGGCCCGGAGAAGCAATCTACCTTCTAGGCCTTCATGCTCCATCTTAGACCACATCGTCACTTTACATCAGGTGAGATTGTGGTCAAATGAAGGCTTATCAATAATAAAAAAAAAAAAACGGTGGGTTCGAACATTTATTATAAATAAATTTAATAAATGTAATTTTGATGACTTTTTGTTTCATTTACACGCTCTCATACAGTTCCTAGTTGTAACATTGGTATTAAATATTAAACTTAAATAAATTTTAAATTATCTTGTAAATTCAAAAAATGCTTCTAACTCATCTGAAAATCATTAGTTTTTTTAATTCAGAGCTAGAGATATCGTATGTTATACCATTTTGGAATCCTAATGAAATAGGCTAATTATTTATCAATTAGGCACTCATGTCACCATACATTTTTTTTACACCACGAGATACCAAAGTTAGATAAAAATAAAATGCAAACACAAATTTTGCGTTCAAAAACAAAAATAGAAAAAACTATGGCTATGGTACAAAATTGGTGGTTTACATTTGATAGCACCACTATCTAGGAATGCTATTCAGAAAACAGACTGAGAAAATTCTTAGTATTGTAAATTTGGTACTTAAAAGAGTGGGTCAGGTCCAACTTTAAAAAAAAAATAAAAATGCCTGTTAACTCGAAAACCGTAACACTTTTACAGAATACAAATTATCATTTTCTGAACAGTCGCGATGCCCCCCAACCGTGGGTAAAGGATTATCCACTCATTACGCCACACCCTGTATATAAAATTCTCGTGTCACAGTTTTCGTTCCCGTACTCCTCCGAAACGGCTTGACCGATTCTCATGAAATTTTGTGAGCATATTGAGTAGGTCTGAGAAATGGCCAACATCTATTTTTCATTTTGCAAAACAACGTTTGCTGGGGTCAGCTAGTATCTGTATAAAATACTTTTATATCACTTCCTTATAACATGAAGCAAAATTATTGGCACTGTTCTATTGGTATGAAAACCTTCATCTTAGCAGATGTGGAGTAAAAAAAAGACGTTTCATCTTATTAACTTCCTTTGCGAAATATTCTATCAAGTTTATCGTGCGTGACCCGCCCGGTAGCGTCCTATCATTATGTATGAGAACGTACTCGTCTCAATTCTTGGAGGCTAGGTCAGCTTGCTATGTTTCGAAGTGGCTAAGGTACATCGCACACCAGAAAATAATCAAAGTCAAAGTCTAACCGATCTAATAATGTCTAAGTTAACATTCTATAATTGTTCATTTTAATTTTAATGTATTTCAGATTTTGACATATGTATGTATAAGAATAATTATGAAATCAGTTATTATATTTTGAATAAACAACAGAACCACTTTAAAAAACACGTTGTGACTTATAATTTATACTGTCAATAAATGACTATTTCATTTTGAAACAAAATGTTACTGTGCGGCCAGTGCTTACAATCAAACTCAAACGTATTATGTTGTCTGAGGTATTTTGGCTTTAAATACTTATATAAACAAATCTTGATTCCGTAGCAATTTTTAAAAGCAAAAATTTATATTGTCTATTGACATGAGTTTTATCACTTTGGTTCGATAGAAAAAGTCAGAACTCCTATAATACTATAACCTTGGAGGTTATGTCTGTTCACGTCCGTAGGTGTTACCCATCTGTATCCTTACACGTGACCCCCGGGTGGTGCTAAGAAAATTTTTTGGTGGAAGGCATCGGCCGCGGCTTGTCACCACCCTCCGGGATTGGCCAGTGCGTGAAACGATTTTTTCGTGTTTCGTAATGTGGCCCGGAGAAGCCATCTACCTTCATGCTCCATCTTTGACCACATCGTTACTTAACATCAGGTGAGATTGTGGTCAAATGAAGGCTTATCTAGCATTTAAAAAAATAACAAAAAAATCTTATTAATGATAAGTATACGACAACCTTTATTCGCACTTTACGAAATGTAACTTACAAGAAAAACCTATTTGTAACGTAATAGTTATTTGACGGGTTAAATTGGTACATTTATTTCGCCGGTATAATTATCGCGAAATAAATTAGGATCCACTGTGAAACGACCTTAAAGGTCAGATAATTTAGTGCTCCGTCTCTTAGATTAGACGGTATTAAGTAATTACTGGTGTATTGGTCTTAATTAGAAAATTAATAGAAGGATCAGTAAAGTAGGAAAGTAGGTCAAAGTGGACGTGATAATGATTTTTGAAACTCGTGTGAACTTTTGAATGTTCCTACTCTGCTCACGGCACAATTAGTAGCGAGTTAGATTCCTGATGCATAAGCACCCCTATTTATGTTCCCACTGCTGGGACACAGGGACTTCTCGAGATATTTTGACAAGAGACATTAGGCCTTAATTCGTCACGCACGGGCTAGTGAATGTCTAATATCCTTCAAAATCTTCAAAGTTCTCACAATATGCCGGTTTTCTCATGATGTTTGCCTTCATCATTAACACGTGTTTTAAGGCTCACATAAATTTATTCAGAAGAAAAATCTAAGGTGCGTGGCGGGGCTTGAACCCACGATCTTCGGAATGAAAGTCGAGTGTACTGGGAGTACGGCACGGCTTTTTTAATTCGTATTTAGTAGTAGTAATTAGTATTTGTATGTTTCTCAACTCAACAAGTTGCGTTTCTAATTTGGAGTTTGGAGTTTCTAATTATTATTCTCTATATTTATTTAGCGATCCTGCTCACTACGTCGGCACACAATAATATATACTAATAATAATAAATCATTTATCTCATCATCAGGCCAATTGATACATATACCTTACAGATTAACATTCATACAAATATAAATCTTATATATAGTATCATCGTGTCCGTATTAGGGTGTAATTTGTCTCGGCATTTAAAATAAAATACTTATGTAACGAATGTTTTCGCAATTAACAACGACGGTTTTTTTCAACCCCAACGGACAACATACGTTATATGTGATATATCCGCTGCTTCAACGAACTAATCCATTTAGCTTTAATGATGACCCTCGTTATATTTAAAAACAGATATGTATTTAGTACAGAATAAATATCATTGACTTACATTTATTTACTCATAAATATCTAGATTAAAATCTAGAATTAATTCTAAAATGTGGATCACTAACACATCTGTTCGATTTATAAATGTAATGATTTATAGAGACCTAGAAGAATAAATACGAATAACTACTTGAGATCAATTTCTACCTTTTAGATTTCACAGAGCAATTTATTATATTTTGTACGATGTACAATTTCTGGTTTCGGGTCTGGGTGTTTTCTATTTATCATAAATAATGTATTTCCAAAAAAAAATGTATCTATGTGTGGCTGTTAGGTAACTGAGACGAGTAGTATACTTGTATGTTATGTGACACCTAACACCCATAGTACAAAACACTCAGCTTAATTTGGGCACGTACGTAGTAATTTATTATTCTATGATTTGGGTATGGTTTGGGGTTAGGAAATGCACAAAAGGAATGAAACAAAATTATGACTTAAAACGGGTAACATAAGCGGTTGTAATTTATTATGTTATTCAAATTCAAAGTATTGATAGATTATAAGTCACAATTACAGCTGGTTTGTTGAGATGACGAGTGACAGAGGAAATTGGAAGGAATAAAACATGTTGTGCCGACGCCACATAATGTGGGATAAGGGCAAGAGAATGATGATGAATTACAGCTGGTTTGTAATTACCTACTCATTGTCACCATCATTTTATTATCATCTCAGATGTAGAATGCCCAATTCTGAACATAGACCTTTCTAGAAGTTGTCCATTTATTTTGAAATAAACAATTTTAGTTAACGTTACCCCACAGCTTTGCCACTGAAGTTAACGATTGAAGTAAATATTTTAACTAACACCCACCATAAATTCGAAAATAAATTAGTTTGTACTTTTGTTTCTACTCAATCAATCATTTTTGAATTTTATAAGCGCCCCATTTACATTACCACGGGGCTAGATGTTGTTGTGTGGATTGTCTGAATATATTTATTTTTATTTTAAATATTTAAGCATTATTGCAAACAAAGAGCTATGGAGAAGTGAAACACTGGTCATTGAAATAGTCATTGGGGCTGAAAACTTCTCGAGCAGACTTCACGGATAGGCAAGCGCATCGTAGGTTGGCGAAGGCCGTGGGTTCACGGTGGATGCATGCCGCCCCAACCGATAGCTCTTAGTCTATGCGGAAGCCTCATGTCCAGCAGTGAAAGAAAGAAAGATAAAGGAAATAAAGACAGAAAGAAATCATTTATTGATTTACACACATTACACAGTCATGTAATGTGTGTAAATCAATAATCACAAATAAACTTAGTACATTGTGTGTCTGGACCAAAAGGTTTTGCCTCAGCTTTATGTTGCTACGATGTATGACGCCTAGCAACGCTGGTTTTCAGGCAAAACCATCGGGAGTGTAGGCACGGAATTACACAAGCTTAAACTAAATCTATACTTATACACAATGATACAAAAGGTACAATAAAAAAAAAGATAGATATTTTTAGTCTGTTCACTAAAACCTGATCTGAACCTGATCTGGGCAAGACTGACGTCATTTGATGTGATGATGATGACGATGATTACAAACAGTTAAAACAATTACACATATTATCTACCTATCCGCTTTATTGATGCGCTAGGTTTCAATATCTATGACTAGCTTACCTAATACCAAAGTAGCTGTTGAAATAGTAAGGCATTTCGTTTCACCTAAAGACTAGGTACATTATATATTATGGGCACGAAAGTTCCACTTACATTCTTACAAAAGTGAACGGGTTAAAATTGACAGGTAAATGCTGACGTGTAAAAAGGTTATGCCAAATCATGATTTTATCATCTGTGGATCTTTGATGCGCCCGCGGCTTTGATCATGTTTTTTTTTTCGTATAGATTTAGAATAAAAAACTTAAAATATTCGGGAGCATGTTGTAAGATTTTAACATACAAAAATTTGATGGAGATGGACTTATACTACACCTAGGGTTCTGTGTTCAGTTTATACATATTTTTCAATAAAAAAAGACTGACTCTATTAAATTTACAAAGTCCCGGAACGGCACTATATTTTATTTATTATAGCAATTTACTTATCGACTTATTATTATCAATATAATAGATTCTTGATTTATTATGTTCAACTTCAAAATATATTATCTATAGAAGCGTTTTAATGATTTAATGGTGATTAAATCTAAGTGATAGCTAACCCCATTCATAAAATTCAGTTGTCAAGTTCGCAAAATTCAGTTTTCAAGTTCATCAAAGCCCAATAGGACAGTACTGATTAGTCAAACCTAGGAGCACCGTAGCTTCATGGTTTGACTGTAACATATACATTTGAGTTTGAAACAATCGACCCTGAGTTTCTACCGGAGTTGCACAAAGTAGCAAAAATAAACCAAACTAAAGAATACCTATATTTGTATCTGTGAATAATAAGCTTAATGGAACATACAATCAACGTAATCACGACTTGGACCAAATATATTCTATATTAGGTTGTATTTGTATGCCATTCACGGATATTCTTAAAATAATGTGATATGAATACAAATTATCAATAATATTGCATTTAAGTACCTACTTCTAGGTCTTATAGATCCGTGTAGTTATTATTGACTTAATCCATAACCATCCTCAATAGTTAATTAATTGCAATAAAGTAAAAATCTTTTTGGCTCAAAACCCAGCGGGTTCGATTCCCGCCGAGGAGTCAATTGTTTGTATGTTCTACAAACAATTTTGGGTGTGAATCATTCAAAGAATTTGTGGACTGCTGAATGTAGAAAGGCGAATTTTATATGCCAAGATCCTCGATTGATTCGTTTCTCGCAACACATGTTATACATATTGCATCATTAATATTCCGGGCTAAGAAAATGTACCTAATTAAAAGCCAGGAATATGACAGTGCCTTAAATGAAATTATCATCATGATCATGATTTCAGCCGTCTGTCTGTCTGCAAGTCTTGTGATCCTTTTCATACACCTTTTTTTTAAAGTGAAGCATATTTCACTACAAACATTAAACATGGATATATTCAAAATGGGTCATCGTAAGTGAATCCGCCAGAGGCGCTAGCTTAGCGTGGGGTCTGAAACATCAAGTTGTTGTGTTTTTATAGTGTGCATGTTTTTATAGTGTAAATGAATACCTATTTGAATTTCAATTAATATTAATTTTGTTATGATGAATTAAGCCAATTTTCATTTTTATTTTTTAATTACATGTATGATTTTGATTTTATTATTATTATTTTTTTTTGCATTTTATTAAAAATGTTGACATTTAGTAATATTTGCACACCTGCTTGCGGGTTGAATACAATTGACATCACTAGTTTATAAGATCTTGACATGTTTGTAATAATGTATTCTGCAAATAAATGATTTGATTAGATTTGATTCTATGCGAACACGAGTTTATTTTTGGATGAAATTTAAATGAGAATGTGATTGGCACCTATAGCTGAGGATCTCACTTAATAGTGACAGCCACAGGGGACACAAACACAGTAACCATTTAAAACATTTCCGCAGTATAGCGTTCGTTAAAAAGTCTATTATCTTATGAGGCGTTCTCCTTGGTTAACTTTCTAATGAATTATTGAATTGTACAAAATATTTTTATGTTTTAGTGCGTTTTATAAGGGATTTTAGACAATGTACCTACAGAGAGAAAGAAAAATGGTTTCTTATTTTGAAATAACAAAACAAAAGCAAAAACAAGCTTTCCCATGCATTTGTATGACACAATTTAAATTGTTTGAGAAATAAATAAATGAAATAAAATGTATGATACACACCAAAATGTTTAATTGTCTTTTTCCATGAAAGCAAAGAAACCGTCATATTTTGTATGTAAACATAAAAAATAACTACCCCGGCTTATATGACGATTCGTTTGGTGTAATTATCGGTAAATGGTCGATTTTGTGTGATAGAGATCTAAATTAATGGCTTTATAAACATTGTAATATTTTTTTCGCTATTTTTAGTTTATCTTCAAAAACAAAGCTGCAATAAAGAAGAAGAATTACTTTGTGTTCTCGTTGGAAAAATGAGGATAAAATTATTTATTTATTTATTTATTTATTTATTAATTAACCATATAATAACAGTGAATATTATTCAAGGTACGTCATATTTTTACAAATTCATGTATGTACATTAATTCAATTAAATTTAAAAAGAGTTACAGCTAAGTCATTCATTAATAAAATTTTTTTTAAATAATGTCAAAAGAAAGTAGTGAAAAATTAAAATTCATAAATTCATTAATATTATAAAAAGCATGACTCTCTAATAATTTTTTAATTACATTTTTAAAATGTTGGAAGTTATCAATATTTGTTATGTCAATTGGTAGATGGTTATATAATTGCAATTTGATATTCTCTCCCTGTTTACGTACCTTTACAAGATTTACGCTAGGTATAACTAGTTTTTCTTTATTACGTAAGTTATAATTATGGGTGTCTTTCTTTTTGAGGTAAAGTTTTTTGTTGCTATGGATTTCTAACAGACTTTTGTAAATGAAGATTGATACCACAGTCATTACTTTATATTTCTCAAAATATTTTTTTACAGACTTACATAAGGTTAAGAAT
This sequence comes from Gymnoscelis rufifasciata, assembly GCA_929108375.1. Taxonomy (NCBI): domain Eukaryota; kingdom Metazoa; phylum Arthropoda; class Insecta; order Lepidoptera; family Geometridae; genus Gymnoscelis; species Gymnoscelis rufifasciata. The sequence goes on along the minus strand of OV815317.1, from coordinate 4,299,433 downwards.
TACATAAGGTTTTAGCCATAGACTTTTAAAAATGCTTTTCTTTTCCGTAACTTCTGTAAGTTACGGAGTTAAATCGAAAATCATCATCATTTTTCACTCACCTCTCCTCACCTCCAAACTAAAATAGTTTTTGCTTGTCAAAGTTTCAAAATCAAACGGATCAAAACACCATGTCCTCATTAAATTGTTATGCTTGCCGTTTTATTTTGGGAGACGCAAAATGGCGTTCAACTGAGCCTGAGCCTGATCTTTTTCAATTAATAATTTTATTTAACTCGACACTGGCAAACTGATGCTTCAAGAGCAAAATCCAATAACAAGACATTCAATTGAATTGTTTTATTTCGACAGATTTACGAATTCCCTTTGCAAATCGGCATTTTCTGAGTAATGTCATAGAAAAATAAATAGGATAGAAGGCCAACTCTTTGTATAGTTGCAGAGTATTTAAAAAACATTGATAGATGGCGACACAATGCTCATTTGAAATTATAAAATGCGGAAGACGACAATATATTGAATTTTACTATTTTCTTTTATGTTTTAACAATGTTTTAGTGTTAAAATATAATATTTCACTAACAATAACAATTGAATATAACAAATAAATATTAGATTATTTTTCATCAATCTTTACGTTATTTAACTTGTTCGTAATCAGCATAATTTTGCTCGAAAGGCAACATGCTGTTGATACTAAATTCCGGTAGATGGCGGAAACGCTTAACGTACATTGCAAATCGCCATTGTGATGCCAGTCTACAGAAAAAACATGTGAATTATTGTGAATCATGTTAATTTAGGTATACAATGTCGGAAAAAAATAAATCATAATTTTGTTATCTTACTTTTAGGTTTAGAGGAGTCAGTACTGGAGTCGTTTTTGTTGCTTTTCTGTATACAAAGAATTGTGTCGGGAGGGGGTGAGGAAGCGACAAATACAAGGTTACTAATAGATACAGTGTCATTACGCTCGCACACGTTGACAGAAAACAAACACATGCTCATTTTGACGCACACGAGCGTTTGACAAATGTCAGTTCTTGTATGAATTCTTATGATGAAATTTATAAAAAACTAGCGGCCCGCCCCGGCGTCGCACGGGTATAAAATTTTCCCGGAAATTGTGAATCTAAACCATTCCCAGATCCCCTTGAACACACACAAAAAATTTCATCAAAATCGGTCCAGTCGTTTGAGAGAAGTTCAGTGACATACACAGAAGAATTATATATATAAAGATAGATAATACAATTATCTTAATCTTAATATATATAACAATGTTTGTCCTCAATGGACTCCTAAACCACTTAACCGATTATAATAAAATTCGCACACCATGTGCAGTTCCATCAAACTTGAGAGATAGGATGGTTTTTACGGCGAGAAAAAATCGAATAATTGACGGGGGAAAAAATTTAATAAAAACCCGTGCGAAGCCGGGGCGGCCCGCTAGTTTAATTTAAAATCGAATATATTGTTACTGTGACAGAGCGTTGTAAGTTGCCAAAATGCTTGAAAGATATTATTTTTGAGCAAAACTGTACCGATACATTAAATTTAAGACTCATGTATGTACCCAAATTTAATATTTGTTTAAAGCACAAAAGAATTATAATCATGCATCTTCTGCTCGTCAAAATTTACGACTATTGTAAATCACATTAAATAAAAATTTTGTTGAACAAATTACATTCAAAATTAAGAATATAATTTTTTTTACATTATGTGTTTTTGTTTATTTTTTATCACTCATTGCATTCATCGTCGATTATTCTGATTTATCTGTAATAAATTACCTGAAAATATTTTTTTTAATTTTACCTCTAATAGATGAGCTCCTTTGAATGTAGGTACTTAAATAATAAATTAAGTTGCCTTTATTTTTATTGTTCGTTAGAAAAAATCTTTAAAAAAAATTCTAATTGACCATTGTCGGATTTGATCCCTCGACCCTTGGCACGATAGTCGAGCTCCATACCGTAAGGCTATTATGTCACTGCCAATGATACCAAATTTACTGATCGCTTTATGACGTAATATCCAATAAATAATACTACAGCTCTGAGTTATAAGTTTCTACATTGCTCAGTAGATGGCAGTATAAAAGTAATAAGTGGAACGCCATCTAACATAATAGGTGGAACTAGGGGGTACCAGCAGCGATAATAAGTTTTAAGTAAGATTTGTACGTAGTATGGAGTGAGCCTTCTTTCCTACTTATTTTTCTATGGTAATGTGAAGGAATGGTTTTATGTATAGTAAAGTTTTGTGTTAAAATACATACATCATTTTGTTGCAACTTAATTGTCATAAACAATCTCAGCGTAGTGAGTCCAATATCGAACTTTCAAAATGGGATTGTCCAAGGATGGTCAGTAAGGAATTTCAATTCGTTTTAATTATAATTTGCAATCACTGTTGCTAAGATGACCCATAAAGGACTCGTAAAGATAACGTACCGATATTATGTAACGATAATTAATTAATTAGTTATTTTATGAGCTTTGTAGATCTGAAACTAATCGACATTGTTTCAAATTAATTAATTTGGAAATGGGAGAAAGGAAGAGGAGCTTTGCGTATTTTTTATTTTTCCTCCTTAAGTTTGACATTGGCTTTTGGTAAAGAAATCTAAATTCGCAGTAGAAAGCATTTCGTTATAAATGCATTGCTTAGACAGCTAAAGATCGTTAAAAAAACTATTTACAAAAAGATATTTCAAGTTATTACAAGTTAATTATTTTACAACGAAAACTTCCACAAGGTTTTCTTTTCGTTTTAATCTAGGACATTAAGTTTAATAAGAAAAAAACATGATTGAGGTATTTAGGGTTCCGTACCCAAAGGGTAAACGAGAGAGTAAGACTTCGTCGTCTGTCTGTCACCCAGCTGTAGAAGAAAAGATATGTATAGTGAATTGAAATTTTAATGGATATGTTTATTAATTATTTGTGTGATATACAACAAAGTATTTTCTATTCTTTTCTGAATTTACTGTTGTTATTAATTTTCAATTATAGCGCTGTTGATACGTAAACACCGGTATTTCCACGGGTGCTCTATGGTAATAAAGATACAATACATTTTGAAATAATTTATTTGATAAATAGTTTATTTTTTAACCCCCGACCAAAAAAGAGGGGTGTGATAAGTTTGACGTGTCTGTCTGTCTGTATTGGACATCATAGCTCCCAAACGGATGGAGCGATTTTAATTTATTTTTTTTGTACAAAAGGTGAGTTTTTTGAAAACGACATGTTTTATGAAAATCGGTTGTGCCGTTTAAAAGTTATGGGAGTGAGAGTGGGGAAGGAAAACCGAAAATCTGCAAACATACTCGTGTGTATCAAATGAAAGCGCATCGCGTCCACATTACATAATATTATGTTCTTTTACATTTAAGGAAATGAAGGCATTAAAATCAGGGGTTTTTCTTAAATTTAAAATTTAGATTTATATCTAAATTAACCTAACTTGACCTGCCCATATTTGATTGAAAAGAAGGCATTAGAATCAGGGGTTTTTCTTAAATTTAAAATTTAGATTTATATCTAAATTAACTTAACTTGACCTGTCCATGTTTGCTTTAGAAAATAAACTTTCATTTGACTTTGATTCAAGGATACATTCTTTTTAAAGTAAAATACAATGGTAGTCACAATTCATCGAGTTTCAGGTAAAACCAAATAGTATGCGTTCATTTACTAGTCATTGTTGCTAATGCAATTCCAGGGGCATGAGTAATCAAGAACAGTTTCTTCAGCAAAGGGCGTCCGAGGAATGTAGAGCTAGCCTAGGGCTAGGCCCTGATGAATAATTTGAGCCAGTTTAGTACACTCATCACGAAGAGGGAATCTATGAAATTAAATCACGCGTTCTAAGCTTATTTTGTTAGACATTTTGGAAATAGGCAGGTATTAGGTACTCTCGTAAAGTGAGATCTATCTTCGACTAATTTATATACTAAATTAAACATTGCTAAGAACACTGTACTCTAACCTCAAACAAAATAAACAGAACTGAAATCGGCTCATCCATTCGCGAGAAGAAGGGGTAACCTGGTATTTTATTATAGTTTTAAACAATTTGAGCATATTTGCCGGTCATTGTGTTTTTTGTACACTCAAATGTTTTCAGTGTCTACTCTACGTTGCCTGGAAGAGATCGCTTAAAGATAGAGGCCGCCTTTTGCTTTGCTTTACTTTTTCCTCATATGTATATAGAAACTAAAATTATGTTTTGGTGTACAATTAAATGTTTTTTTTTTTTTGTTTTGTATTTATAGCATCTTAATCTTTACTACTTCAGATCTTCAAGATCTTAAAGTACATTTAGTAATAGATATAATGATTTAACTTAAGGTGACTGAGGAACGATATACGTAATTTAAGCTCTTGCGAGCGGCGTCCGATTGCTGTTTGCAGGTTTTGTACTGCATTTCGTGCAGGTGACATTATTGTCTTTCAACTCGTATTGACAACCCAGTGTTGCAAGCTACAATCCTGTTTCCAACAATCGCCTGTAAGCAAGCATAAGAATAAACAGAGGCGCTAAATTCGCTAAACAATGTAACCGTTATTAAATATCATATTTTATGAAACCATTTCTCCCATTTATTGTTTTTTGTTTTTGTTCATTTTGAATATAAATGAAATTTGGCACGTAAATAAACTGTTTTCCCAGTAAAGGACAAAAAAAAGCTTTTTTTTGGCAAAGCCTCGGTTGGGGCTAGTTTTTTAATATATAACAATATTAAAAAAAATGGAGTAAAGTTAAACCAACAATAATGCTCCACACTTACAAAAGCCAACAAAATTACTGCTACCGATCAAAACTACTGATAAAACATATTTCTTTCCACAATGAGTCAATTCATCACGTCGAAAATCATCAAATATAATTTCCAAAGTAACACGATTACAAAATTAACAATAGTAATGAATTGTAATGCCCTTTTAACTGATGTTACTTTGCAAATAACTGGCATAAAAATGTTTCCAAATAGCCGTAGTTGGAAACACACGGTTAGGTGTTGCAGTGAGCTGACGGTGGTCGCTTTACGTTTGATAGCCCACCTTTTTGTACAACGATTATTTTCAAAAAAGTGTTTCAAATAATTCAATCGTGTATAATTTTATGAAACATTTAATCAAATCAGGGGCGGATGTGGTGAAAATCAATCTATAGAAGTTGAGATAATGGGTTATACCAGTAATAAGGATAGTGATTAAATAAGGACTAAACAGGTCTCGCATAAGTATGAGAACTTGCTTCGGCCTTCATATCAACGCTTTCATTAATTTATTGGATTCATAATGAACATTCAAAGTGATTGAAATAGTTAAAACTTCAAATAATATCTTAGCTTATACAAAATTTTGAAAAAATCTAAATTTTATAAACGTATTATTTTTGTGTTTCAGTTTTATGGTGGTTTTATGATTTGTTATATTTTTATCGGAAATAATTTTGAAGTGGCCGTATCAAAGGAAATAAATCATACCGACGTATTTCGTATAACGCAGTAAAGGGTAGATTACTAAAAAATTATAAATAGTCCGTCATTAAGATATATTGGAAAAAAAATACTAATAATTTTTTTGACGATACATTGTCTTGATTTATGTGTGACAAGCACCTACTGCGGAACATTGATGTTCTGTATCTGGGCACTTTCTTATTTAAAATTTATAAGTAAAAATACAATACAATACAAAAACGCTTTAGTGTACACAACACAGGAACACGTAAAACAAAACAAATAAAAAACAAGAGATCGCTTTTTAGCGATAAGGCCGCCCATTGTGGCCTTATCGCTAAAAAGCGATCTCTTCCAGGCAACCTTAGGATGGAAAAAAACTTTACTTAAAATAGAAATGAGGTACAACACTTTTACCACTTTTTTTTTTAAATGTATAAAATATGAGTCGAGTATTTTTAGTCGGGCTAACAGGCGGAGTTTAAGAGACAGAATCCCTTTTATTTTATGTAGTCCTATTGACCTATTGACTGACGCTTTCATTGAGATATTTTGTAACTCATTACAAAAACATGAAATTGCTGTACCACATTCAGAACATTCTTGCTCGCTGTTACCTGTTCACGTATGTTTACAGTTGAACTGTGATTATCTACTATAACATAATAGTGCTCCTCAGTTTCCTAACAGCGATTTAAACTGTTCACTGTTCCCGCACTTTACCATTATTGAATGGACAATGTGTATCTGTTTGGAAAGACCACCTCTGATATTTTAGAGATTAATAATTTGCCTCAGTGGCACAGTGGGCGAGGGTCACATAGCCGAAATTATCATAATACCTAAATTGGATGTCAAAATTATTTATAAGTACCTAAAAATCATTGAAAATATATTAAAAAACGCTGAAAAAGAAAGATTATTTATTGTTCTATCGGAGATTCCCTCACAGATGAAGATGCCTTGGCAACTGTTAAATGGACAAGTAAGAATATTTATAATTATACACTGAATAGAAAAGACAGTCTTTAGATTTTTTTTAATTATATATATTTTTTTATCTTTATCTATACTTCTATATTTATATTATAAAACTGTAGAGTTTGTTTGCTTGATTGTTTGTTTGAATGCTGTTGTGTTGTGTTTGAACTCTAGAACTAGTGGTTCAATTTGAAAAAAATATTTCAGTTGTTAGAAAGCCCATTTATTGAGGAATGCTGTAAGCTTTTTAAACGCGAAAAAAAAAACTCGTTTAGAATAATCTAAAATTACTCCTACTCGAGTTTTTGAACGACAAATGCTTATATTCGACATTGTTCGTATCCAAATTAATGATTTTCCTGTTGCGACCTTAATGTCACTAATATTATTGATGTAAGATGGAAAAGAGTCACACTTCTCAAATGTACCTGAAAACCCACTTCTTATAATATTAAATCTGAAACGAAATTGTATGCTTAAAAATGAAAATATGATGTTTCTATTTGTATCTAAATCAATGATATCCAGTTACGATCCTATATCAAAAGCAATAAGGTTTACATCAAAATGTCGGTAGACCAAAAAAGCGCAAATATTGGCAACATAGAAATAGTCAAACTTATAATTATCTGAAGAAATGGAATTAGATCAATGATGTTATCGCTTATCACTAGTAATATTTTTTTATATTTGTAATTTTATAAGCCACTTCGCAGCAACTATAGTTTTTTTTTACGTGACGAGCCATTGTTAGTCTACTAGAAAAGTACAAATAGGTTTTTTGTACATATTTCTATATGTTTTTATCAATGACAGTAAATCTTTATCTGAAAAGAGAAAGAATCACATTGAACTATTATGTAATCATTGCTATCGTAGGGTCATAACAAATAACCGAAAGCGCTATTATTATATTATTATTATTATTACCGAAAGAAATATTTTCAATCAGATAAAGTAAACTCAAGAGTAGGTAACGTAGAATAGTAACGAGATATAAACTATTTTTATCTAAGTCAACAATATTCTTGTTTTGACCATATATCTCTGACCGTCTCATCCAAAATTTCGCTGGACCGAAATACCGAAGCGCCACACATTGCAATCAGGGAAAAGTGACCTACAATCAGAAAAAGGTAACTCAAGAGTATGTTGTAAGGAATTAATAACAATGCTTATATAAATTAATATTCTAATTTCGAATGTATATCGGCCGACCACAAGGGTCACATCCAAAATTTCGCTGGACCGAAATACCAGAAGCGCCACACATTGCAATCAGGGAAGAGTAACCTTCTTCGAGCGGCCCTGATACCGATTTCAGAACTCGATGCACCTATATAACCGCAGCTCGTCTCTACATCATCACATTCACACTCGGTACTTGCAAGAGTCACTTAGTCTTACAAACTAAACATGAAATTGGTAAGTATTGAAGAACTCATTTTACGGAACAACATACATATGTGGCGGAAACACCATTGCGGGTGAAAGAAATTCTCGAAAATCCCTATAAAATTGGCACTTTTAAGAAAAAAAAAATTCTGTAGTAAAAATTCTTTTAACTTTTGAACCGCATTGGTGCTTTAAAAATGAATACAGAAAAATGAATGTAAATAGAATACAAATTTTATAAAAAATGCAAAAAAATCTGATTATCGTATTATCCGTAGTTACAATATTAATAAAGAATCCGGGAATCATATATTTTAAAGATAATTAGTAAAATACTTTGTATTTGTGAAATCATTACCAACAAATCTCAAAACAATTATTTTCATAGTTTACAGCGCATTATTAAACAGATTTCATTTGTAAACACTGATCTGTGTAGACTTACAATAATTACTGATAGGTATTTCTAAATGTAAAATCCGTGACAAAATCATTTTCCCTTTATTCAATCTACTTTAAAAAGTATGTTTACAACTCATCCATTTAGTCCTATCTACTATAGTTTATAGAGTTAACCTTTAACTAACGATTACTTCATACTGTTACGAGTACTTTCAATAATTTGTCGAAACCTACAAACGCTAACTCAAACATTTTATTTGACATTCCTAATTGTAATGATTCTGTGAAATTCCTCATTAAAGGCGTATTTCTCATGAGCATTGCCTAGAAACGCAATTTCAATTTTCTCAATCGGTAAAAGCATGACTATTATCTTAATATTTGAGAAGTGTTTGCTTTTGTACTATTTTATGGGCTGACTATAAATCTATACTAGCGATTAACCTCTCGATCTTTATAAAAAAAATTATTAAAAATATATAATAAAAAGTAGTATTATAAAATAAAGTTTACTAATAAACTACCAGTACAAACTACTACCTTCTCACAAAGACAAATCCAAAATATTTGCCAAACTTTTTACATTATTATTGCGTTTTTAAATGGATTTAAAATCAATGAAATGACAATCTGTGCATAAAAATCACCCATTATCATCAGTCCAATATAAAATCCAGTTTGATCATAAGCATCACCGTAAAAAAAACTTAAATCTTCGTTATTCGAAATCGTTATGTTTTTTACAGTTCGTAGTAGCCGCTATCCTAGGCGCTTGCGTCGCCGACCGTCTGGACAACAAATACCTCCCACCCAGAGGCAACTCCGGAGCCGGATTCGGACCTGGATTCAATGGAGCTGGTCCCTCCCCCTTCCAACCCCAGCCTGGAGGCTACAACCCGCAGCAAAACTACGGCAGAGGCGCATCGCCCGACGCCAACGCCCAGATCCTAAAACTCAACAGCGACATCACCCCCGAGCGTTTCTCCTACGAATTCGAAACATCCAACGGCATCCGCGCTGATGCTCAGGGTGTAGCCACTAACGGAGTGCAGGAACAGGGCAGCTTCTCGTACAAGGGCGATGATGGACAGGAGTATTCCATCACTTATACTGCTGACGAGAACGGATACCGGCCCGTTGGTGCCCATCTCCCCACCCCTCCTCCCATTCCTGAGGAGATCCTGAAGTCTTTGGAGCAGAACGCCAGGGATGAGGCTGCTGGTATTGTTGATGATGGTGAGTGACATTTCATTATAATGTATTATATTTCCCACTCATCATCACCCTTTTAACGTTCCCACTGCTGGGACATAGGGACTACTCTCTTGGCGAGAGAGATTAGACCTTCATTAACCACGCTGGCCAAGTGCGGGTTGGTGAATATTTCCCACACAAAGAAATTAATGCAATATTTCCCAAATCCCCATAAAAAGTCCTAAATCCATTCTTTTGCTAGCACTTTTAACCTGAGCACTGAAGTCGTATTCCTCTTTTACTTAGTCAATTGGTGAGGAAAATTAGCTACATCTGACAAATACATTAGACTGAATGTATTTGTCAGATGTAGCAAATTTTTCTGGCTGTATTTTTGTGTCAAGCTGATCATTGGCACGGGACGCAAAATAGCGTTGAACTGAGTAACATCTAGTATTTCACTTTATAATTCTATTTAACTCGACACTGGCAAATTGTCGCTTCAAGCGCAAAGTCCAATTACAAGACACTGAATACACTGATCATTGGCACTGACAGTTCAGCGCGTAGCAAACTGTGTGAAAATACCGTCAGCGTTGATCGGTCTGCGTTATTCTAAAAGGTTTCTGTAGCTTCCATAATTATTGCTACGCGCCGATCTGCCAGCGCTGATGACCATCGTGACCCAAAAATCAGCCTAAGAAATAAAAATCTAAATTATAGGTACTGTTTATGAGAGAAAAAATGCTATTGCAATGAGGCAAGATGATCATAGGCCTTGTTCGTATGAGTTATAGACCTAGACAAAAAAATTATGAAGAACTTTTGTATATTAGGTCATTTGGGTGATTAGATCTGTAGATTTATTGCCCAAAGTGCACAAAAAAGTTAAACTAATGACTCTTAATGACCGTAAGAAAAACTATTAAACTGAGTTATAAGAACTTATATTTAAAACAGTGATGTTACCTATCCATATCATGGGATAGATTCATTTTTTTAATACAAATTCGATAATGAGCCCTTGGATCAAAATAATATGAAAATACATAATATAATCTCTAAAGAAAGGATCAATAGAAGTTTAAGTTTTATAGCCTATTCAAAAACAATGTTAGAACTTATCTAAATATGACCTAAAATAGAAGTTTTTATTATCTATTCATGAAGTTATGGACATAATGTTCCATTGAAATTTTATCTTACATTATAACACGTAATATTGAACAAAAAAATTAAATAAGTTTTAAGATTAACTAAATTTCACCACATTTCTTATTAAAAATTTTTGTTTGACTTACAAAATAAACTAATGCTATATTACATACTTGATATCATAATAAAAATTTCAGTAAGAGGAATTCGTATAGGTCAACTACGACATGGACATAATATTAATAATCATGGACGCCAACCTTTATGCAAATATTATAGCATCATCATAATTGTGTAAATTTTCTTTCCACCGTAAAAATACATCTATTCTTCCAATATTTGTAGAGGTTATTACCATTATGGTGTTAAATCTAATAGAACTAATTGCCAAATCCGTACTAATATTATAAATGGGAAAGTAACTCTATCTATCTGTTCCTTATTTACGCAAAAACTACTTAATTTAAATGAAACCGATGAAAATGAAGTTTTTACAGATTTTATAGAGCTTGAGAAATGACATAGGCTAGGCATAGGCTTTTTACCGAGGAAAAATGTCCTTCCACGGTAAAATCCATTCTATCGCGGTACTACTACTGACTTATAAATTCATATAGCAACGTTTTTTGAAATTTCAACGTTTACATGAATTACAAAATATAAGAATCTTTTCCTATCCAATAAGGATTAAAATGTTGATCGTTCATTTATAGACTGATTGGTTTCTTTAAATGGAAGGAGCAATTCAATTGTGTATAATCCCTATTTAATAACGGTTTATTGCCATATAAGTAGTGAACGAAGATCTTGTAGGCAATTGATTTACATTCACTGCGGGACAAGTGATAAAAACACATGTTAATTTGTTTTAGGAATTTTCCTTTGAGTCCGAAATCATCATAAATAGCTTAACATGAAAGTAACCAAAACATTTTCGACAAATTTGTCCTCTCAAATGCAATTGTCATAAGGCTACAATTATTCGTTTTATGTCCGGGCTGGGCCAGTGCCTGAAACGATTTTTTCGTGTTTCGCAATGTGGTCCGGAGAAACCATCTACCTTCCAGGACTTCATGGCCCATCTTAGTCACTTTACATAATAAAAAAAAAGAAACGAGAAAACCTAACATTTTCAAATGTAACAACTGAGTTGCAAGTTTTTTTAAGTAGCATTTACTTTTATTCTAAGTACTAGAAAAACAAAAGAAATTTATAACACATTGTACATCGTAATATTCATAATGCAATCACAAAACTTCATCACAGAGAATAAAGGGCTATAATGTAAAAAAATTCTTATAACATTTTCTTCTATAGTCATAGTATTGCAACGGCTTCAAAATATCTCCATTAACAAGCTAACAATGATTCCTACATTTTTTAATCATAATCCCGTTAAATATAAACCTATGCCTCTGCTATAGGCACGCCATAACTATTATTATTGCAACCGACGTCGCCCAGAAATTTGAACTAAGGTCTTAATGTATTTACGTCTAGTACTGCTATTAAGCCATTTGCGATCGCAGTCGTATCGTATAAGAAGATTATGAATAGAGTTGTTCAGCTTAAGGCAATTCCTCAAGCCCTTAAGGCCTTTCCAAAAGTTTAAGAAACAATACTTGTGACCTTTCTGCTATCGGTAGATTGGTCGGCACACCTCACGATTCGCCTGATCCTGTTGTTGACCAGAAGTATTCTGTTCACGACTTAGCGCTAATTTATATTATTGTAAAAGCATTGTTTTTGAAGTATTTGCCTTATTTTGGAATAAATAGTTGGATTGAAAGTAATTTCGTGGGCTCGTGTATGTGTTAAGTCTGTAGAATTTTTGATCTCTGGTACTTAAAACTGCATTATAATTTAGACAAGCAATTGAAAAGTTTTGAAAGCAACATATAATATTTTAAGCCAAAATTCAGGCAGCTAGGAGTTTTTACGGCTGTTTTTTTTTTTAGCTTTTCCATGTTATAAAAAAGCCTATCACTTTATTCAACATTGACAAATGTGAATATATCTAGATTCCTTCTTATTTCCTTTTTAGCATAAAATAATGTTTCTTAAACTACCTTCCTACGAGTACCTTACACAATCGCAAAAACTTGTAATAAAAACTCATAACTCTATCAATGGAATCCGAATAATTTTATATACTCTGTCAGTTTGACAAGATAAATACACACGTGTTCAACTTGTCATTCTTTAGATTGCTTGATGATCGGAAAATTGGCCCATTATTTGTAATTAGCAAAGATTTTCTTGGAGATTATCTGTAGTATAAATTCTATAAGTTACGAATCAAATAAAAAAGCTTTCAATTATTCATAAACAACAGTTTATATGAATTATTGTTGTTAAGGCCAGTCGTTGATATGTCAGTCAGTCAGCTTTTCATTTTATACCTAATGCAATATGTGAAAATAACTTTAAAATGTACAAGAATGAAAGTGCCTGAATTATTCTTAAAAACCAAATCTTTATATACAGTATCTTCATCATTCAGTCAAAACACAATCAATCTCCGTAACGAATTCTAATTTTACACGGCTTCATCTTCTTGTTAATATTTTGATTTATTTCTAAGCAGTTGTATTAACGCCTTCATTTTGATAGCCATCGACAAAACGGCTTTAAAACCACTAGATTATATCACCTACTAAACATTTTAAGCGCTGGTTTTTCTAACAAAGTCTCTTAAGTTTAGCAAATAGAGTCTAGTTCGCCGTGTTCAATACAACTTTACAGCTTAGTTTGAAGTCTTTAAGTCTATAAAAATAGAGTTCAAATTGATAACAACAATAAATCTCTCACATTTTGTAACGTCGTATGAGAATAGTTAGAACAATAGTTGTGGATGCTGACAATCTCATGTCATAGTGTGAAATGTGCAAATACCTACATGTGATCGTTTGATGGCTTCTTAAGATTGCATGGGAATTTAGACCATAGATCCTTTAGTTTAGCATGTGAGTGGAATTCCTTATTGTGTGCATCAAATTGGTGACAATGGCTCTTTTGCAATGTATATCTTATACGTGTTCCTTCTCTTCAAATGCCATGTTGGTGAACGCTCGACTTTAATTCCGAAGTTCGTGGGTTCAATACCCCGCCGCGCACAATTGGATTTTTGACTTATCAAATCTATGTGCGCTAACACGTGCTTTAACGGTGAAGGCAAACTATTTTTTTTTATTTAAGTCATCTGTCCTATTGTAAAACTAACAATCTTTGTTAAGTCCTTTGTCCAAAGGTTGTCTGGAAGAAATTACTTTGAGCAATAATACGCCCCATTACGCATGCTAGATTTAATTTTACTATTCATAATTTTGTATTTATGTTTATTGGTGTGTGTAATAAAGTATTTTCTATATATCTATCTATCAAATGACGTAAAAGAATTTGCCGATATTACAGAACAGGTAGAAGTACCTGCAGAATCCCGTTCTATAATTTTAGTAATACCTCTCATTTTGAACCCACACGATCGCCTCATCAGAAAGTGTCACGGTCGTTCGTGTCAATTCGTTACCGCTAATGACTGTACTTATGCATTCTGTAACACAAACACTTGTACGCAATCTAATAACAGGTATGGGGCATAAATTGAATAGAATTGAAGAGTTAAAGGAAGAGGCAGAAATTGGTACTGAGATGAGTTATATGCTGCAAGAGATTACATGTTGTGAACTATTATAGTTTTGATAGTTGCCTTGGATAGTATTGTACTTTGTGAATGGTAGTTATTATTGATCAAAATATTTCTATGATAAAAATCTATGAAAAACAAATTATTTTAACAGCAAAACAAATTTAAAATACGTATCCGTAGCAAATGCCGTTTAACAAACCTAAAGGCTAGTTAGATAAATAAATCTCATTCTAGTAAGAAAAGAAATACATACGTAGGTGTAACATTATAATTTTGAAATTCGTGTTTTTTTATGAATCGAAAGGCAAAACATAGCAATTAAACTCATATTTACCCTCAAATTAAAAAAAAACTCAAATGCAAATTCTAATAAAACTTATTTTAGAGTATCCATACATATATTTAATTTAAATACCATTCACTCATGCTAAAGATCACCTTAACAAATTTTTGGCAAAAATGTATTTTTATGTAAGCTATTAAAGACAGGTTAGTCACCTAATCAAATTTCTAACACAAAAATGGAGTACATTAAATATAAAAGATAAGTTGAAGATTTAACTTTTTAAATTATCATGGCCTTTAACAATAAGTATAATGACTTCAAACAGAAATATCGGAAAACTTAGAAACCGTCAAATTATGGTGCATTACGAATACCCGTTCTAAGTCATAACAAAGTTAAAGATTACTTTCAAACACTTTATACTCAATAAATAAAGTTGTCAGAATTATCAAAAATATTAAAACCTACATAGTCTATCCAACTTCTATGATTGACAGGGCTAGCTCATTTCAGCGAAGCACAGCGTAATGCATGTAATGAGAACACACACGAAAGGTTACGACCTAATCAAATGTTGCAGAAGAGATTTAGAGCTCAACTGACCAAAGTGTTGTAACACAAATAATGTAATTCAGGAGATGGGTGGAAACTCATTCCTGACGCCTTTGATAGATTGTTGCAAAAACATAAAAACTTCTAAGGTACTTACGTCAGCTTAAAATATAAATAAATGATAAATTTAATATCTGTATTAGATGTATCTTTCCGTAATTTAATTAATTAATTATTTAATTTAATTAGCGGTTATACATTTATTTAATTTGAATTTATTTTAAAATCCTGTTTATTGGCTGTGGAAAGTTAGTATGATAAATAAATGAGTAAATAATCATAACACTTACAGAAGCATTAATATTATATTTTAACTGGCTGGTGAATATTTTTATCCTTAATAAGATATAGATATTAAACACCACGACATAAGCTGCAACGTTCTCTTAAAAGCTACGATAAAAAGATTTTATGGTTTATTGTCAAAAATTTGTTCTTTTCTAAAATACAGAAAACATAAACCTTGAAACTAAGCCATTTAGGCATATTTATCATATAAATGTTCTTAAAAGTACCTATTAACAAAGACTCGGCAATTATGTTTGTTGCATTTAATGGTCCCTCTTTAATCATCATTACGTTTTAAATGTTCAATGTTTACAACATTTTGTAAATAGTAACAGTTAATGTCTACTTTTTATCGCCTTCCATAAACTTATTGCACCCAACTTTCCTATTATGATGGTCTTTGGATTAAGAACGATATTGCTCTCTATTCATATTTCATAAATCCTTTGAATTGGTAGGCTCTTGGCTATATTTATTACTTATGTTGCTCCAGCGAATACCTATTTCAAATATAGTTCAGATCTGGACTGACTTTTATTGGTTTATTTAATAAAAATAAATAGATTAATGTATAATCAGATCATTAGTTTAATGTAGCTTTCAATAATTTATAAACAAATATCCTATTATGTTGCCAACTATGTCGAATAATTTCTAACGAAGTATTCTCTACAACATACTTAGCAGTACATATAGAAAAAAAGAAATACAACAAAACATAAAATACAATTATACGATGGGCTGTCTTATGGCTAAAAAGCGATCAAAATATTATTGGATATAATTAAATAATTTTATTGCCTCTACATCTACCTTCTAGGTATTCATGGACCATCTTAGACCACAACGTCACTTTACATCAGATGAGATTGTGGTCAAATGAAGGCTTATCTAACATACAAAAATGTCTGTGTGCGATTCACACACGGTAGAAGTGAAACTTCAGTTCAGACAAAAAATGAGATGAATAAAAAAAAACTGTGCAAAAAGATTTTGTTCGGGCGGTCACCCATCCAAGTACTGGCGTTCCGGAAAGTTGCTTAACCTTGTTAGCGTTTAAGATTGGCTTACCTGACGTATTTCCGTTGCATCCGGTCTGAAATCACAACGATTCTAAAGAAGTTTCACTTCAAAAAACTTCTTTATATTAGAAAAGTTACCGAGTTTGAGTGAGCCAGTGCTCCGTATGTTTTTTCATTTTCAAACCTGTTCTATCCTTCCAGGTACATACCGCGGTGAAGGCGCCGGCTCCAGCAGCGGCTACCCCAGTGGCAGTCCCTCCTCAGGTGGTGCCTACAACAGGCCCTCTGGCTTCGCCCCCGCTACCTCCCGCCAGTACCTGACCCCCAATGTGGGTCCTTCCAGGCCCGCCGGCAGCGGCAACTTCAACCCCCAGTCCGGGTACAAATACTAAGGACTTACTTGACGATTGAGGGTTAGGAGGTAGACTTAAGAAACAATTTTAAAGAATTTGAGAGAGAATAACAGGAACATGATCAAATTTGATATATTTTTTGAGTTGTTATTTGATATCTTCTTTCGCAGATGCTTATTATATCAGTTGCAATATGGTTTTTACAGATCTTTTTTTATTTTTAATGAATATGGTAAAGTCTACCTCTCTATTCACTCAAAAACTTATCAAAACGCTTATTTATTATAACTTCCTTCAATCGTTTTTTTGTTAGTGTAACGACGACGATGTGAACCGAGAAATGTGATTTTACGATATTTTATAATTATTATAATGTCTATAATTCTTTTCAATTATGATCTCAGTCTTTGTAAAAACTTGTTTTTCAGCTATGAATGCAATGTAGAATTTAATAAATCTATTTCATTCTAGACTGTGTTTATAAAGACTATTATTTCTTACAAATTCAAACTATTTTCTTACAAATGTTTATAAGTTCTTTTTTATATTTTAATGTGATGATAATGACGATAATACAGCAAGACAAATATGTTTATGTAAGAAGAAAATGTTGAAAAAAAAATACCATCCCTAGTTTTAGTTTTGTACATACGACATGATGCAACGAATAAATGATAAATGCAATTTACCGCTTTGTTTAATTTATAAACCTAACTGTTTAATATTAATTAATTACTTTTCATTCATTGTTTTCTCAATATTTGTAGATAATTATTTCCTTCCTTTACGGTCTCAAATGCTAATTTGAAAAGGCCGTAATAAGAGAAAAATACCTCGAAAAAAACATAATTAGAAACATACCATTATTCATAGGATTTTGAGTTTTATAATAATTTAAACATGCAACACCGTTAAATTCGGATAACGTTTTTTTTATTCAATTCTATTCAAACATTGGCAAATCTAATTATTTATTTTCCTCCGACTAAAGATGACTACATAAAAAGCATCGAGGGCTATACCGAAAGAAAAGCAAATTTTAAAACCATTACCTGTCGCGTTTCAATAATTTCTGTGTGTTATCAATAATTGTTCAAACAAAATTCAGGTATTATATCTACCAAATCTTTGGGAATGACCTAGAACAAATAAAAAATCTGTTTTCTTTGATTACTCATTGTCTACACAAAAAATGAAACATCCTGTATTGTTCCTAAAGTTATTTTTCTTTCAAGCATTAGTGCATACCTATGGCATAATTATTATTTACATAAAAGTCATTACAATACCTTCGATAAAAAGTGCTTATACCTTCGATAAAAAGTGCTTAGCACACACTCTGTTTCTACATTCGATTATAAAAACTGAAATGAAAATGAAAATGAAAATGTTTTTTATTCAGTAATAATAAGTACATAGTGTTTTTAATCATAGTGATGAACAACCTTTTAAGTGTTAAAGAACACTTGTGCTAGGCATTCATGCTCTTCCCAGATTGTCTTAATTAAGTTTTATATATAGGGATTAACAATTAAAAAACATTTTATCTAAACAAAATTAAAAGGGTAGTTACAAAACTTTAGTAATTCTAGTAATCTCGTAATTAATTGTAATTAAAACAAACTGCATTACTTACACTACAAGGAGCATCTTGCCAATTAAGCTAGTTCATATAAGGCGTGGCCTTTGCTCATCAAAGCCAAATATGTCCAGACCTTGTCCATCATTGGAAGTTGTGCTATTTCATTGTGACAATTTACCTAACTGTTTTTATACACCTCTGATTTATAGCAATACATCTCTTCAATTCATCATCAATGAACTGATAAATAGATTGAGACAAATTGAAACACACTGACAGTTATGAATTCACTTCTCTAGATATTTCAATATGGTTTAAAATACTTATTCAGTAGGTAGGTCGTTATTGTGGTATGTTAGGTTCTTTAGGCATAAAAATTAATTGCTGTTCGTTAGTCTCACTCAAACGCGAGAACGGCTGAACGGATTTATCTTATCTTAGTCATTAAATGTTCGTGGAGGTCTAGGGAAGGGTTAAAAGGCGAGAAAAGGACAAAACTACTTTTAACCGCGTGAAAATCTATAAATACGCGGGCAAAGCCGCGGGGCACAGCTAGTTTTCAATGAAAATCTTCAAGTTTGGGAAAAAGCTAAAACACAAAAAAATTGCGATTTTTTTTTCTGTAGGTACTTGCTACTACGCTGTCTACAGTAATAATGAAACAGCCTGTATATTATTAGTATTTCTTTAAGTTATTCGCCAAATTACTTAACATTTGTGTAATATAACAATACATGTGGGTAATTGTTAACGGATATCTACGCTAATCCAAAACTAATTACAAATTAAAGTGAAAAAATTGTTGGTTAGCTAGATAAAATAAAAAAAATCACAGCTGTACTCATTTAAGTTTTTATCCATACTAATGTTGTAAGGGTGTTTTTGTGTGTCTGTTTGTTTCTCCGCCTTTCACTTCAAAACGGCTGAACGAACCGATTAGCCTAATTTTAATGCGGGTAACATCGCGGGTCACTGCTAGTGATTTATAAGGCAATAACCTGAAAAACGACATACGACATGCGAATGATTGTAGATAATAATTCAAGAAAAACTAAAATTATGAATCGTTTTAATTTTTTTTAACTTATGTATTCAGCTGATCAATGGTAATATCTTAATATATATAAATCTCGTGTCACAATGTTTGTCCTCAATGGACTCCTAA
This sequence comes from Gymnoscelis rufifasciata, assembly GCA_929108375.1. NCBI lineage: Eukaryota > Metazoa > Arthropoda > Insecta > Lepidoptera > Geometridae > Gymnoscelis > Gymnoscelis rufifasciata. The sequence goes on along the minus strand of OV815317.1, from coordinate 4,279,867 downwards.
ACCACTTAACCGATTATAATAAAATTCGCACACCATGTGCAGTTCGATCCAACTTGAGAGATAGGATAGTTTAAATCTCAAATTATAGTCGCAATTTTAATTTATTGCTAAATATTTGTCTCTTATTGAGCATATTGAGTAGATCTGAGAATCGGCCAACATCTATTTTTCATTTTGCAAAACAACGTTTGCTGGGGTCAGCTAGTAAATTATAAGTCACAATATGGTTTTTAACGTGGCTCCCCAATGCCACAACTTATTCAAAATAATATAACTAATGTGATAATTATTATTAAATAAATGTTAAAATCTGAAATACCTTTAATGACTCTGAAACATGGCGCTTGTAGAGCAGTGGAAAGCGATATTGAAGTGTTTTTTACGGAAATTTAGGAGATATTTATAAGAAAATAAAGGTCACCATGGCAATTATGACCTATTACATATTTATGTCATGTCATAATTTTAAATTAAGCACTTATTATCAAAACTAGCTGACCCCAGCAAACGTTGTTTTTCTGAAAGAAAAATAGATAGTGGCCGATTCTCAGACCTACTGCATACTTATATAAAATTTGGTAAAAATCGGTTAAGCCGTTTCGGAGGAGTGCGGTTACTAACATTGTGACATGGAAATTTTATTTAAAGGATAAAAATCAATATTTTTTTGAGATAATAACCTTAAAGTCGTTACAGTCATTGTAATTGATTGCATCACAAAGCTTTGGCTTTATCGAACGAAGAACTTTAAGTAGCGACCTCTGTTTATTAACCCGTGAAGCTTGTTCTGAAAGCACAGATTGCACACCACTCTAATATCAGTTAATTTGTAAACTACTAGATGGCGTTGTTCATAAAATTATAGGACGAGAGAATACGTACAGGTTTCGTAATCTAATTACGAAACCGAAAATTTAGGGAAGTCTTTTAATTCTTATTTAATTTTGTATAATATGTATATGGACCGCGTTCTCTATATTATATTGTTTTGAATTTTATTGAGATTATGTTACCAAAATGTTGCCAGGGGTTTTTAGGATTATTTATAACCCATCGTTAGATATCAAGTAAACGGACTAAACATGTTTAGTCTATAATAAGTTAATAAGTCAAATATTGTTTATGTTGTTATTGTCTACGTGCTCCGCACTTCTGTTCACACTTAGAATTAGATATAAATATTTACTTTGTAATTTTTATCTTTTAAAATAAATTTATTCAAATCAATTTCGGTTTTTTTCGTACCTCCGATTGTCGCTTACGTATTTAGCGTAAATACACACGTTTTGAAAATTAAATAGAGTATACACACATAAGCTGATTTTTACCTACCTATGCTTTAACTGTCGGTACATACATAATAATAAACAAAGCTAGGATGTCAAGGTAAATTACGATAATGCTTCAGATAAATTTGATCTAAATACCTTTGTCCTTTTAGTAGTCATAAAACTAAGGACATATTTTCAGCATATCACTACAAATCTTCATCAATGCGCGTACACATATATATATTATATTTTAGATGTATCTTTGTGAGAACTTAGAGTTGGGAGTATTCTACACTAATATTAACTCCCTTATCTCAGAAAATGCAGGAATAATACATTGTTCTTCCTGTTTTGTACCGGACATTATAAAGCAACCCTCATATTCTATGAATATAATAGGCTTATCATCATCATCAAAGTCAAAGTCAATTATTTCCTTAGAAGCCTATGCTTACATGGACCTGCCCTTGTTCCTCACTATGTGGGGTCAGCACAACATGTGTTTTTATTCCATTTCCCTATTTCAGGTACGTTACGTTACGTACTGTACGTTTTTATAATAAGCTTCCTCATAATGTAACAGAGCTTCCTATTAGAAAATTTAAATCATTTATTAAGATAAGTCTAATGAAAAAAGCGTATTACTCTATAAATGATTATATAAAGGATGATGCAGCTTGGATATATGTTGCTTAGTTCCACAGTAACAGGCTCTAATAATTCTGGTTGACCAGGACTGATATGCTCATGTTATAATAGCTTCCTTATATGACAAACATTTTTTTTATTGTAAATGTTAAACTTATAATAGTTACCTATAAATAAGAACTCCAAAATTGTAATAACTACAAAATTGTAATAACTGATATAGCTGTGTTGTTCTATTCGCTTCTCAACTCAGTATAAAACATTGAAGCGAACTGTCAAGACAATGTTATTTCCTTGATATTTGTTATTTAAGCAATTTAGTTTTATTAATTTTAAGTTGACCTGTCCATGTAGGCTATGTGCTTCTAAGGAAATAAACGTTTTGACTTTGACTTTGACTTTGACCCGTCATCTCAACACTCACTCCAATCATCTTAAAGTCTGTTAAGAGGGTTATAAAATATTTCATAAAAAAACTTTATTCATAAACCTAAATAAGTGCTAAAACTGTATAATAACATGTACAACTGTATAATACAAAAAAAAAACTTTTATTGAACATAACATAACATAAATTTTGTAGCTACTTTTTTTAAAGAAGTCTGGAGGCAAGTTTTACTATAGAAATACCTTCAATACCGTAGGGAAATATTTTTTAGGGACAGGACTGAAGCGAAACTAAAACTTTATATGTTTTTTTTTAGAAACTGATTTCGATGATACTTTGTTTCTCAGCAAAAATAAAACAACTTCTTAATAAAAATTAGTTCTTAAGAGCAACCAATTGGTTCTGATTTTGTCGTTATGTGAACTTTGCAAATTTGAATTAATTTCTAATACAAAATGTATTCTTCAATCACTAAGCAAAGGATACAAAAGTTTTTGATAAATATTATAATTTTCTTACATTTTTTCCTTGTCAGTCATCAGTCTTGTCATTTACAATAAATTTAATAAGTATGAGTTGGACTCATATTACACTTACGGATTCATGTACAGTTTATACACATTTTGCAATAAAAATTAAAAAAAAAACGGTACAACAAAAAACTTTTTAAAAGTGTAAAAAGATGCAGGTCTATCGGTCACCCCAGCGTAACGTTGGTTAACCTGGTGATAAAAAATTTATGTATGGAAACCCCCTTAAATATTTATTTACTTTGGCCTGGTGACAGACAGACATTCGACAACGTCTCAGTAATATGGTGCCGTTTATCCAATCGGTACAGAATCCTTAAAAGTTTCAAGGTAAAACGGTATGATTTAATTTATCTATTTGTCAGTCGCATGAATTTTGCACATGACTCCACATTGCAAATTTTGATGCACGTTCTGAATATGCGAATATGGTTATATCCATAATAATGTAATGGGAACTCATTTGATGTCTAATTGAGAGCATGCACGAAATGTTGGCCTTACACGATCTTTCAATGTCAAAGTTGTAAATGATCCGTAAAAATTAATACTTAGGCGAAAATAATTACTTTGTGTAAGTGCAAAAGCAATGATACAATTATTAAGTGTTTCTTTTACAATAAAAATACTTTTAAAAAATATTGCAGAAAACCGAGTGGTTGAAAATAGTGAAGATTTTTTTTTTAACATAATGAACCAACTTGTGAAATGATAAAAGTATACAAGAAACCTTGACCCGGCGCTAAATATTCAGGATCAAAGAACAAATTTAAATTAAAATAATGTGGTTTTTTTTTGCCAATTAAAAATAAACTGATATTTTCATGAAATTATATCTTAAATAATCCAAATCCTATCATTATTAATCCTATCCTATTATTATTATTATTATTAAACCAATGTATAACCAAGTTACAGATAGTTCAGCCGTTTTGCCATGAAAGACAACCAACATCCATACCTACTTACAAATTTAGAGTACAAAAAATATGTTCATTATATAGACTTGCAGCCTCTCTTCAAGAAATGTAATATTATGACTCTACTTTGCTATATATCTGTGTAGTTTGAAGGCATTATCTTGCTGTAACGTAGTTTTGTACTACAACAGGAGGTGGAGTCCAAAAAACATAGGTATAATAATACTAGCGGCCCGCCCTGGCGTCGCACGGGTATAAAATTTTCCCGGAAATTATTCGAATTTTTCTCGCCGTAAAAACCATCCTATCTCTCAAGTTGGATCGAACTGCACATGGTGTGCGAATTTTATTATAATTGGTTAAGTGGTTTGAGAGTCCATTGAAGACAAACATTGTGACACGAGATTTATATATATTAAGATTATGAACATGTAATATTATTTTGGTTCTTAATATATTGTTATGATGATCATTAAAAAGCATGTTTGAACGTTTTTAGTAATTGTAGTTTTAAGTTTACAGCACTGATTTTCCCAGTAGCTTACTACAACTTTATTACTTAACTACAAAAAACAATTTGTATTAAAGGTTTACTTAGAAGAGCGATTGATAAAATTTTTATCAATCGGATGAAACGAAACCCGGCAACTTAAAACCCTGAGAAACCTCAGAAAGTCATTTTCGTTTGCAGTGGAGTAAAGAAAAAATAAATCTTATATGTTGTAAGTACTTAATTCGTTAATTTATCATACACCCCAGAAACTGGGACAAAAAGGGGTGCCCGCTTGGGGTATATTTTTGCCCCACGCGAGTATTTATGTCTGTATTCAGAAGCAAGTCATTAAGGGATAATATGATTACTGAACTTTTACTTATAAGTAATGTTTTAAGAGTCAAATTTTTATATGGCTTAGCAGTTATCTCTCATTTGTTTACAGCTCTCTTTACAAATTTAAAAATAATTAAACATCAGATAAGTTTACACAAACGATTCTTATTAAATTTCTGAATAGAATCTCTAACAACCGCTGACTAGGGTGAAACATAAAGGAATTTGTACCGATATAATATAATTTAATATTTCAGAAGAAAAAAAACATTATAAGTATTATGAATAAGGTTTTTTAGTAAGGCAGGTAGTTGTTGTTGTTCATTTAAAAAAAATATGTAACATTTTATCAATTGATGATATTATTAAATTGTCTTTTATCCAAATACATTGAAATGGTAGGTATAACTTTGTTTTTAAATGGCCGTATGTCAGATCACATACAAAAATATTAAAAGCCCTTCATATCAACATTTACCGAAGATAATTATTAAACTACAACCAAAGTCCATTGAATGCTTGAGTTGTAGATCAGGCTCTTAGACTCGCAGCATCCGCCATACCACCTTCAAGATTCACGACAGACACATAAAATGATCGACAAAAACATTAAATTGATTCCATGAGTTCGATTAATTAATATATCACGACTCATCACAAATTATGCCGGAAGACCAGTCTATGGTGGATTGGTAAAATAGTTTTAGTCTTACATAATATAAAAAATATGGGAATCACGTCATAGTTCAACGATCTTGGAAGACAAAGGTCATTTTGTATTTCAGGTTATGGTAAATGGACAAAAGGTGAATAATTAATAATAATAATAGTAGTCGGTTTATCCACCAAAATGCTGTAGGTACTTAAAACATGTATAGAAAAGAGTGATGACTTACTTGACTTAAGGTTCTATGTCCCCTAAATGGGACGTTTACGTTTTCCTTGGGTATTCCAGAAAAAAGTGATGGCTCCCACCAATAAATATGCAGCTGACTATAATATATCTACGTGGAAATATCCGACTACATCAAAACTTGCATAAAAACTTTTCAATACAAGAATCTCTTTGACCTCCATCAAAGCGAATTGGGATTTGGGCCCGTTCCAAACTGCTTATGGATTGATGCTTGCTTGGTCTATATTAAAACAGTGCTGCTATCTCACTCCTTGATAGGTAAAGCCTTCCTGAATTATAAATAATTCGCGAACATTTAAGTCATATCGTAGCCGATATGTATATGTATGATATGTACGTTTTAAGGATAGCATAGCTGCTATCCTTAAAACTACTGTTCTATTAGAGCAAATGAGAGTGTATTAGCTAATAATTAATGTAGCTGCAAAGGTGATTTATGTGTATAGGAACTTCTATGTAGTTCATATTTTATTTTAATTAAAAAAAATATATAAATATTAACTACGAATTATAAAAAATAATAAAGTACAAGCTTAGCCTAAGTTATCACTCGTAGATGTAAACATATACTAAAGTACATTATTTTGTGAGATTTCCATCAGTTTCCTCACTAGGCTGGGCCTGTATCGAGGAGACTTCCAAAGTACGTGAATCCCACTCTATATTAGGTAGGTATAAAAATATTAACAAAAAAAAAACAAACCATTTACTTCTACACAACTTTTATTGAATATAATATTAGGTCCTTACATATGAAATTGGCGTTTTTCGTACTGGCCACTTTAATCACAAATTTCTCCTCTTTGGTAAGGAATTCCAAATTCAAATTTGTACAGCTATAGACTCATGTATTTGTGCTTCGATGATCGTCATTCATTTGTTTTTTTTCTTCTGTTTTTTTCTGTTTGCGTCACTCATTTTACAAAATGGAAAACTTAAAATATCGCATTATTTACGAGTACGAGTTCCGCCGTGGCACTAGTGCTGCGGAAACAACTCGAAGGGTGAATGATGTGTATGGCGGTCGTGTTGCAAAAGAAAACACAGTTCGTTTTTGGTTCCAACGTTTTCGTTCTGGAAATTTCGACTTGCAGAACAAGCCCCGTGGACGGCCTGAGACTCAAGTTGATAATGAAGAGTTGAAGGCTATTGTGGAAGCGGATCCATCGCAAACCACGTCCGAGTTAGCTGCAGGCTGCGGTGTTAGTGATAAAACTGTTTTAATTCACTTGAAGCAAATTGGGAAGATTAAAAAGCTTGAAAGGTGGGTACCTCACGAATTGACTGAAGCAAACCGGCAAACGCGCGTCGACTGCTGCGTTACATTACTAAACCGGCACAATAATGAAGGTATTTTAAACCGAATCATTACCTGTGATGAAAAATGGGTTCTTTACGATAATCGGAAGCGCTCAGCGCAATGGTTGGATCCTGGCCAGCCAGCCAAATCCTGCCCCAAGCGAAAATTAACCCCAAAAAAGTTACTTGTAAGCGTTTGGTGGACTAGTGCCGGTATTGTTCATTACAGTTTTCTCAAATCTGGCCAGACTATTACGGCTGATGTCTATTGTCAGCAATTGCAAACCATGATGGAAAAGCTAGCGGCTAAACAACCTAGGCTGGTCAATCGCTCCACGCCACTGCTGCTTCACGACAACGCTAGACCACACACTGCGCAACAGACGGCTACTAAATTAGAAGAGCTTCAATTGGAAAGTCTAAGACATCCTCCGTACTCCCCGGACCTTGCTCCAACAGATTACCATTTTTTTCGAAATTTGGATAACTTCTTGCAAGGGAAAAAATTCAACTCCGATGGGGCAGTCCAAATCGCCTTCAAAGATTTTATTGATTCCCGTCCGACTGGTTTTTTTAGTAAAGGGATCAATGAACTACCTATAAGATGGCAAAAGTGCATAGAAAATAATGGTTCATACTTTGATTAATTAAATATATTATATTAAAAAATATTCGACTTTTTGTTCCTCCCATACAAAACGCCAATTTCATATGGACCTAATATAAATATTTGTTGGCAATCTTTATTTATCCTCAATTTGCTATCTTTGCAATATTTTTCATAGAGAAGACATAAACGCGCTCGTTTTGAGTTTGATTGCACAAAAAATTATTCCGCACTTTTAACTGTAGATCTTTTGTTTTCTTTCTTTCATGGGTCGAAACATACATTTACTAGGATCTTTGAATAGTTTGAAGAACATGTGATATTCACTTACCCGCATTTGGCCAGCGTTGTGAATTAAGGCCTAATCTCTCGTCAAGAGGGATATTCTTGTGTCCTAACAGTTGAAACGTAAATAGGGATGCTTAGAATTAAAAATGTTTACCCACAAACTAACCAAAACAATTTAAGTGTAGGCAAATGCTAACAAGAGCTAAGGACAAACAATTATCAGTATAGGTGTAGATGATTAATGATTTCTAGCCTACCATTAAAGAGATCATTGATTAGATCATCACATCGGTAGTATGCAAGATCAATCCCAAAGTGTTGATGGTTAACGATTAATTTTTTGCAGGTGGTAAAAAATAAATGGCTATTTTAATATTTGGAAACGTTTATATTCGTATCGACGTCTTGTTAGCTAATGATTAGAAGCAATCATTATTTTTTATATTCAATGACGGTGTGTATTTTTTACGCATTTTTAAAGAAGTATTTTAAGACGTGATTAATGGTGACGATGATGATGATGATGTTCTAGCGAATTGAAGCCTTAGCAACTGCGTTACCGATACAATTCTGCAATTCTATTCGCATGATAGTTTTTATGGCTTTTAATCGTCTACATTCAGCAATAAAATTTGAATTAAATATTCAAGTTATAATTAAAGACGATTGCAGTGAGTTGTACAGCGAATTTAAAAAATGATACGTGTAACGCAGGTCAAACGCACCGCTTGCCGCAAATTGCAGATTAAATTTATTTTCGCGTGTTACTTAATTTTTATTTATTTTATCTCTGGATAGTGAAAAAAAAACTTTATTTAAATCAAATTCCCATGGTGTCTGTTTGTCCCTATTTTCGCGACAAACTCAAAAACTACTGAACGGATATTTATGCGGTTTTCAGCGTAACATAGAATAATCAAGAGGAAGGTTTCAGCATCCGTGCAAAGCGTAGTTGATAATAAACTTCACCGTGTTGCTTCTTAAGTTCAAATCCATTAAATTAAGGATTAAATAATTAATAAGAGGCATTACGACAAGCCATACAATGGCTCTATTCTGCCGAAGCATATCGACAGCTTTGTTATCCTGACAACTCTAACCTTTTAACAAAAGGCACATCTCAGAATACCTAGGAGCAATATGAATATATAAGATTATTATTATAAGAATAATACATTATTATTTAATTAATGTACATTACGAGCTATGCAATCAATTTTGCATCATTAAGAAACATTGATACCTCACGTTTCCTTTGTTTTAGGCAAACAAAAAATACTAGATCAGTATCCTGCGAAACTTGATCAATCAATGCAATAATTACAGCTCGCACGATCTTCAGTGGATTTTTCATATACAGGGTGTTAAAATATTCAAGAAATCATCAATTGGTTGGGTTCCCGTCTATTTAGTTTTGATTTGATTTGGCAGAGTTTTAGTCCCACTGGGGACCAGATTTTGTCCGATCTACATTCTCAGGTTAAGGGTTTTTGTGTTCTTTATTATCTATACTTATATTCAAAAGCTAAAAAGTTTGATTTATTTGTTTCATTGAACGCGCTAATCCGATTATATTGTTAAATAGCCCATTTATAAAGAAAGGCTACTTTTATAAAACGTAATTTCCTCTTGAAAATCCATAAAACGGGCAATGCCGTGGTGTGGAAAGATAAAATATATAATTTTTTACAATTTTTTATTTTATATTAATAGAACCAGATCTTCTTAGTTTCAGGGTAGATGCTGTTTCAAGCGTCTTTTCGAGTATCTCTATCCTCTAGATACGAATAAGAGTACATAATGATAAGTTTAGATGTTTAAAATCACCTTTGATATTTTAAAAACTTAATATTCTAAATCTGTGAAGAAAAATTAAGACAAAGTTTACTACCGAAATGCGGGACCCGAACCCGCATCATCGCTCATCCGTCATCGTTTTAAAAACTTGTCTATTAATAAAATATGCAACAGTTTCAGAAATTTGAGACTGCCCATGCCCATAGCCCTACCATCAACGCGCACGAAACGCTTCTCGAATTCTTTTATAGTGCGTACCGCTAAGTAGTGGAATTCTCTCCCGAAGTCGGTTTTTCCGATTAAATACAACCCGACCACCTTTAAGATCACAGTGAATAGGCTTTTTCTGGGCAAACTTGCTCCACCGTTGACCTCGTCTCTGCCTTCTTGCTAGACTGTAGTCAAAAGTAAGCACATAAGATAACAAAAAAAAAATGGCACATGACCAGCGGGAGATTTAAAGGATGATTCTTTTTTAGTTTTTGCTCTGTAGTTGGTCACAAAGACTAATATTAAAATAACAAATTCTTCACCATTTTTAGTGAAATAATTCGGAAATAGCGGCGATACAAAAACAAACATAAAATTAAAAATAAAAGCCATAGGAGCGTCACTAAGCTGACAACCAATCAAACTCATGTTATTTTATAATAATTATGATCAATCAATTAGTTCGCTCCAATGAATCGTTTATTGGTTTTTCGTTATGTTATTTTATAATGACCATAGGCATAAAAATTTTTTTACGATTAGCTCTGTGAATAAACTAAGAATTTTTTCCTTATTTCAGAGATAAAAGCATTCAGAATGAAACTTTTCATAACATTTAATTTTTTTCCCAGTCGACTAATAAGAGTCATCTGATTCTACAATGGATTCTTCAAGAGTATTTTCCATCATACATATTTAATGTATATGTACACTTTACTTAGCGAACAAAAACTGAAGTTATTGAAAAAAAGTAAAACAAAATCCCAAATACTGCAAACTTAAAACCGCATAAATAAGACAATGATTATAATATAGAGCTATTTCGCTTATTTACATGTGACAAAGATTGATAGCTATTGACCACTACTAATCATCTGACTAATCATTTACTCGAAATTTGTAAAAAAAGCCCTTACCATCATAATATTGTCATCAACTTTTCCTCAACCCTGTATAACCATGCTATCTAATCTTTCATTACCACCAATAAAATCCTTCAAAAAGCTCTTTCTGACAGACGAGGCCGCCTCCGGTAGTAACTAAAAAAACCGTAGAATACCTCTAATTACTTACTCAAGTATTTGGTATAGTCTTGAGGTCCTATGATTAGAATCTGATGACGTCACAGAAGGATTAGGATCAAGAGGTATAAAACAGGTCGGGTGGTGGAGAATAGCACAGTTCAACTTGTACATCACATTTGGTTGTATCAATTTGGGAGCCATCCATCCAACCATGAAACTGGTAAATTTAATATTTTATTTAGTTTTATGGTAGTTTTAAGCTTATTTATATTCTTTTTAGAAATTCCTTGTTGTTCATATTTTTTTAATAAAGTCGCTTCTTTCTTAAAGATGCTACAACAATATTACAATCTAACCATTATAATGGTTTATCAGTAATTTTAACATATGCCTGAAATTGCTACGAAGAAATGTTACAAGAAAATATTTTTGAAATAGTATTATAATAACACAATGTATGTTGTATAAAATTTTTAAATTCGTTTTAAATGTGTCACGTAGTATAATAATAAAATTCATGGTTATGTAAAAACACTATTTAAATTGAAAGGCGGTGCCAATTTTATAAAGTGTACCAAAATCTTTCTTTTACAATTACATGCTCTTTTCTTCCATACTACAAACATCAATATTCCGAAATAGGTTTAGTTTAAAGGACACCGCTGAATTTCCTATACAAAAAAGAGCTCTTATATTCATCAGACTCGGGTTTCTTATAATATAAATTAAAATGCATTTATGAAAGAAAAAATAGAGCTACCAAGTGAATTTTTCTTTAACAAATAATAAATTAAATTATAGCTAGATTCGATAATATGCGAATTAATGCACTCTATTATATGTATTCTATGGAAGCACAATAATTGTCAATGGTGTCATTTTTTGAACTATCATAATACTGTTAATAACTATTAATGTTTATCAAGTAAGCCTTCTATTGAGTGCTAAAACAAACTGAACCTATTTTAAGTTTCGTTTGTAAAACAACGTACATTTATTGTGATGTATACAAACTTATATTTTTGACTAGTCAGATTTTGTAAATAATGACCAATTATATTCTAATCAAATAACGCTCTCTGACAAGTGAATAATAAACGAAACGTGAATATTAAATAGAACAAATTTTGAATTAAGGCCTAATCTCTCTCGCTAAGAGAGTCCCTGTGTCCAGCAGTAGTACACGGGGACGTTAATAGGGTGATGATGATTATGAATAGAATAAATCTTACTTTCCTTTAAATAACGAAGGGAATTACACAATGTTGAGTTATACTTTTGTTAACAGTTCATTGTAGCCGCCCTAGTTTCCGTGGCCGCCGCCGCCCGCCTAGAGCACCTCGAACGCGGCTACCTGCCCCCAGATCACAGCCACGGACAGTCCGGTTTCTCTCAAGGATCCAATGGTCAGTATTTACTACTAGAAAAAGAAAATGCCTAACTGACTATTTTATGTACGTGAATTTAACATCAGATTAAACCTTTCTGCCAATTAGGGATTCGACTGTATGAAGATTAACTTCTCTGCCTATGTAGTCCCTAATAGCTTCTATGATCGTTGCCATAAAATTATCAACATTGAATATAAAGTAAAATTATATAAAGCACGGTATTAAAATATGTTTTTTTTTTAATTTATTTATTTTATCTATATTATACTGATAAAACTGAATAAAACGAAAAAGTCTAAATTATATGCCCAGTTTTCTATTATGTTGTCAGTAGAATAAACCACATCCATTTATATGCGTAGTTCCCGAAACACAAACTTAGAGCTAGAACTAAGTTTGTGTTAGGCTAGGCTAGAAGTTGTTGAGTGGATTAACCGTAAACGTTATTTTATATCGTTACTAGCGGCCCGCCCCGACGTCGCACGGGTATAAAATTTTCCCGGAAATTATTCGAATTTTTCTCGCCGTAAAAACCATCCTATCTCTCAAGTTGAGAGATATATATAGTTGAGAGATATATATATATTAAGATTTATTTCCAGGACAAGGCTCCCAAGGTTCTTTCGGATCCAGTTTCGGTTCCTTCGGCTCCCAAAGCTCGGACTCCGCCGGTGCTGGCTCCAGGAACCAACTAGGAGGCGGCTTCCAGGAATCCAGCCTGAAGCAGTACCTGCCTCCTGACCATGGACCTTCTGATGCTGGACAGTTCAGCGGATCTTTGAATGGTAAGTGTAAAATCTTTACTGACTTTCGTGATTTTGAAGAAAATATTCACTTTTGCCTCCTTTGAATTTTCCCGCGGAAAGAGGAGCTTTGTGATAGTTTTATTTGCTTTACGAAATGCAAAAATAGAAGTATGTATATCTGATATCATAATAGTCTTATGACTATGGAAAAATAGAAGTATGTATATCTGTATCTATGTATATTAAGACTATTATGATATCAGAAATACATACTTCTATTTTTGCATTTCGTAAAACAAATAAAACAATAATAATAGTCATAATAGTCATTTATTGATAACATAGATTATAAGTCACAACATGGGTTTTAATGTGGTTGCCCAATGCCACAACTTTTTCAAAATATAATAATAACTAATAACACAATTAATTTAAATGTCAATATCTGAAATAAGTACATTAACAAATATATTTATACAATTGAAATAATATGTAGGGCCCAAAACATATCCTTAAAATGCCACGATTTTAAATATTGTTCTAATCACAGCATTGTCTATCTATTTATAAAAACCATCATGGTTGAAGATATTATATTAACTATTTTTATAGATTTCCTATTGCTTTTGTTACAAAAATTACACTTTTATTAGGCTTTTACCGAAAAATAATTTACTAATCTACAGTATTTGTTAAAACAAAAATTTAAACTCTATGTCAATGTTTTTGCATACAACACCCTATCTTGCGACCTTCATAAGTCTTTGACTGTTATGTGAGGTCAAGTGCGTAATCAAATGAGTTCATCTCCATGGCTAATGAAACATAAAAGAAGGTAACAGAATATCAAGTAGTTAATCATAAGTAGCCTTATATACTTGTTTATATAGACTCTATTCTCTCATTCAGCCTCGTGGTTATAAAAGCTTTTAATTGATCCTTGAATTTCGTGATTAGCTATTCAGTTTTTTGTACCCATAATGAACTCTCACTAATTGATTAGTAATGGACAAAAAAAAACAGTTAAGTAGGTATTCTAATTCTAGTAACTTTAAAAATATTTATAACTAGTAGTGCCACGCGGTGTTACCCGCGTTATAATTATTTTTACCGCGGAATGACACTTTCCCGCGGTTTGAAGTAGCCTATGTCCTTTCTCAGGCTCTAGAGATTCTGTGTACCAAATTTCATTTAAATCGGTTCAGTAGTTTTTGCGTGAAAGCGTAACAAACAAACTTACATTCGCATTTATATATATATACTAGCTGACCCCAGCAAACGTTGTTTTGCAAAATGAAAAATTGATAGTAGCTGATTCTCCAGACCTACTGTATACGCATATAAAATTTGGTAATAATCGGTAAAGCAGTTTCGGAGGAGTACGGTAACTAACATTGTGACATGAAAATTTTATATACTTTTGATAGATATGATCTTTGACGTTAGGAACACACCTACATTGCTTAGACAACAGTAAGTGCTTGTAATTTAATATAAACTTTATGTCATAGCAATAAAGCTCAAATTGACTACGTTTTAGTTACAAATCATTTGTATGGGAAAAGGAAAAGGGCTATTTTTAGGGTTTTTCCAGCAATAATTCTAATTTTTCTCGCCGTAAAAACCATCCTTGAACTTCAACGAACATTTTAAAAAAAGATTTAGCCAAATTGGTCCAGGCGTTGTTGAGTTATGCGCTTACCAACACATTTTGCGATTCATTTTTATATTATAGACTAGCTGACCCCAGCAAACGTTGTTCTGCAAAATGAAAAATAGATGTTGGCCGATTCTCATAGATACCGGATAAGCACAAAAAATTTCATCAATATCGGTCAAGCCGTTTCGGAGGAGTTCGATTACGCCCCCCGTGACACGAGAATTTTATATATTAGATAGGATTGTGTGTTAATTGGTGTTCAATAAAGTGTACTGAATTGAATTTTTGTCCCACAGGTTTCCAGCGCTCTCAACCCCAACAATACACCCCCCAATCCCAGTTCGGTTCCGGTTCCTTCGGTTCCTCCAGCTTCGGTTCCCAGAACCAATATGGCGCCGCGCCATCCTCTCTCTCTCAGTCCCGCTACAACCCCGCCAGCCAGTTCCCGTCCGCCAGCCGTCAGTACCTCGCCCCCAAGAACAACTTCCAGAACATTCCCCAACAGTCCTTCGATGAGCAGACCGGATACCATTATTAAATAAAATAACTTTTAGCTCTAACCAAACGTTTTGAAATGATAGAAGATTGAAATGTTTGGTAGAACCTTTGACATGTAGGTTGAATAATATAATCCATTAAATTGCAGTTTATAAATATTGTTCAATTTAAAGAATAGATGCTGAAGTCATTTCAATTGTGTTCATTCCGATAATAAACGAGATAATTGTACCTATGTATTTTGTTATTTCCAAATCAAACCTACTTCCTATACCCACAACATACAAGAGTTTCAACTTAATATTTTTCATTTACAACTTTCTAGCTGAATCAATAAACATACAAGATATAGGTACTTCAATAAATACAATATCAACAAATTCACAATACAAAATATTATTAAAATCAAATAAATAAAATAATAAACAACATGAAAGATATTGTTCAATTTAAAGAATAGATGCTGAAGTCATTTCAATTGTGTTCATTCCGATAATAAACGAGATAATTGTACCTATATATTTTGTTGTTTCCAAATCAAACCTACTTCCTATACCCACAACATACAAGAGTTTCAACTAAATATTTTTCATTTACAACTTTCTAGCTGAATCAATAAACATACAAGATATACTTCAATAAATACAATATCAACAAATTCACAATACAAAATATTATTAAAATCAAATAAATAATAATAATAAACAACATGAAAGATCACACCCTATTAACGTTCCCACTGCTGGGACACACAGAAAGTCGAGTGTGCTCCCACTTAGCCAACACGGCTTTTGCATCAAAGAACAAATAAGTAATTTCTTGCCAATTTTAATTCAATTCAATTTATTTATTTCAGATAAAAATCCATACAACACATACAATTCAAATAACAATAAAGAACATTATTTATCTATTACTAAATAGTTTATTGAAAGATATTAATAGCTCAGAATCATTAATGTTATAAAATTACATTATTACTATTGAAATTGAAATTAAAATGTCATTGTTAGTCTTAAAATTAAAACATAGAAAAAATAATAATAAAATATATATATAAATCGTACTAATGCGTCGGTCACAAAACCTGTTACCAGTGCGGCCGAAGACCCAAGAGCCAAACTGACCCGACATTACACCGAAGATATTCCGGACATCAGCCTGTACGAGATTCGAATGGCCCTGAGACAGCTGAAGAACAACAAGGCGCCGGGTGAGGATGGAATCACGTCAGAGCTTCTGAAAGCGGGTGGAACACCGGTACTTAGAGTCCTTCAGAAGCTCTTCAATTCCTCCTTGCTCGGAGGTACTACGCCTGAAGCATGGAACAAAAGTGGGGTGGTGTTGTTCTTTAAGAAAGGTGATAATGCCCTATTAAAGAACTACAGGCCCATCTCGCTTTTGAGCCATGTTTATAAGCTGTTCTCTAGGGTCCTTACAAATCGTCTCGAGCGCAGGTTTGATGACTTCCAGCCCCCCGAACAAGCCGGGTTCCGAAAAGGCTATAGTACCGTAGACCACATTCATACGCTGCGGCAGGTTATACAGAAGACCGAAGAGTATAACTTGCCGCTCTGTTTAGCGTTTGTGGACTACGAGAAGGCCTTCGATTCGGTGGAAACATGGGCGGTGCTTGAGTCTCTCCAACGATGTCGCATTGACTATCGATATATCGAAGTGTTGAAATGTTTGTACAGAAACGCCACTATGTCAGTCCGAGTACAGGAACAGAGTTCAAAAGCGATTCCCTTACAAAGAGGAGTTAGGCAGGGAGATGTTATATCTCCGAAACTGTTTACAGCCACTTTAGAAGACGCTTTTAAACTCCTAGAATGGAAAGGGCTAGGCATCAACATCAATGGCGAGTACTTCACTCACCTTCGATTCGCAGATGATATCGTAGTCATGGCGAAGACGATGGAAGAACTCAGCACAATGCTTGAAGACCTCAATCGAGTCTCCCAACGGGTGGGCCTCAGGATGAACATGGACAAGACGAAAGTCATGTCTAATGTCCATGTTGTGCCCGCCCCCGTTATGGTTGAGAATTCGGTTCTCGAAGTTGTTGACGCATATGTATACCTAGGACAAACAGTCCAATTAGGTAGGTCCAATTTCGAGAAAGAGGTCAGTCGCCGAATCCAACTCGGATGGGCAGCGTTCGGCAAACTAAGACACGTCTTTTCATCTAATATACCGCAGTGCCTCAAGACGAAAGTCTTCAATCAATGTGTGTTGCCAGTGATGACATATGAATCCGAAACGTGGTGCTTCACTATTGGTCTCATAAACAGGCTCAGAGTCGCTCAAAGAGCTATGGAGAGGGCTATGCTCGGGGTTTCTCTACGGGATCGAATCAGAAATGAGGAGATTCGTAGAAGAACGCGGGTCACCGACATAGCCAAACGGATTAGTTCTTTGAAGTGGCAGTGGGCAGGCCACATAGCACGAAGAACAGATGGTCGTTGGGGCCGAAAGGTTCTCGAATGGAGACCACGGATCGGCAAGCGCAGCGTAGGACGTCCACCAACTAGATGGACGGACGATCTGGTGAAGGCTGCGGGCTCACGGTGGATGCAGGCCGCTGCCAGCCGAAACCACTGGAGATCTTTGAGGGAGGCCTATGTCCAGCAGTGGACGTCTTACTGCTGAGATGATGATGATGATGATGATATATAAATAGGGATTAGAAAATAAAATATAAATCATACAGAGCCTATTAGTATCTTTATCCACCTGTCTTGAATAGGGCAGTCTGTCCGTGCTGCAAACATCTTCAAGATGCCGTTGCTGCTGCCTCGCACACGCTGGAATAAGGAAGCGACTTTCTTGCGTATTATAGCATGGAAACCGTCCGTGCGAGCTTCGGCAAACATCCCTGACGCACTGCAAAAGCGAGGCAGCCTCATCAGCATCCTAAAGATGTTGTTATATTGGACTTGCAAAGTGTTGGCAGTCCGCCGGGTGTGGTTTGTTCAGAGGCTGCTCGAGTAGAACGACTGGCAGTAAGCCTTAAATAATGTGATTTTTACTTCTCTCGAGCAGCGAGCGAACCTGCGTGCGAGCATTACCACGGACTGCCAGCGCTCTGCGCTCCCTTTCAATGTCGGCGTCATCTTTAAGGTCTTTTGTAACAATATGACCTAAGTATTTAAAACTTCTTACCACTTGTAGAGCCGCACCATTCAACATAATTGGCGGAACATGGGTCGGCTGAGATCTCCCACTTTTAAAAACGAGGACTTCACTCTTTTTGGTATTATACTTCAGTCCATGTTTCGCCGCATATGCCTCACAGATTTTTATTAATTGACGCAAAGAACCCGCCGATGGTCCCAACAGTACCATGTCGTCTGCGTAACTTAGGTTATTTACAGCAACACCATCGATAAAGCAACCTGTATGAGTACTGCTAAGCTCACCGACCAGATCATTTACGTACAGGTTGAACAGCAGAGGAGAGGTCACCCCGCCTTGTCGCACCCCGCATCTCATGTTATATGCGTCGGATAACGCACCCGCCCACCTAACTTGGTTTAGTTGGCAGCCATACCAATTTCTCAGGATGGCTATCAAATCAACCGGCACACCTGCCACCTTTAGCGTGCTCCAGAGTTTATCGTATACAACTGTATCAAATGCTTTAGACAGGTCAAGGAAGCAGGCGTATACCGGCGTTTTCCTCTCCGTGTAGTACCTGACAGCCTGCTTAAGACATAAGATCGCGCTCTCCGTCGAAAGCCCAGCTCGGAACCCAAACTGGGCATCATTAAGGTGGACGCAGCATTTTAATGATTAAAATAATGGTCTTAAAGCTTTGTATATTTATATAGAAATATATAAAAAAATTGCAAAATCGAGGAAGGCTTTAGTCCATTTTACTGCGGGCAACACCGCCGCGTAGCATGAAAAACTAGTTTTTAATAAAATATAGGTAGTGTAGATATACATAAGTTGTAGTAGTAGTTAGTACCTTAGTTAAAAAAACAATTATGAAATATCGGAATCATAACTTTTTGTGACAATATAATGCTCGTCGACAAAATAATGCAAAAAGCGTGATTAATAATCGGACGCGCTTCATTATACGTGTTCGTTTTAGTTTTATTATATCGCACACCTGGTTACAGAAAATCTTCTTTTAATTGCATTTTTTTGGCATAAACCACCTTTTTGTTTTCTTGATGATTAACGATTTATCGTGTGAAAATTTCGTCTACGCAATCTTACTAATATTATTAACGCGAAAGCTTGTGAGGATGTAAATAAGCCTGTAAAGTGAGTAGATTTTGATAAAACTTCATAAATAATCTAATATATAAAATTCTCGTGTCACGGGGTGCGTAATCGAACTCCTCCGAAACGGCTTGACCGATTTTGATGAAATTTTTTGTGCTTATCCGGTATCTATGAGAATCGGCCAACATTTATTTTTCATCCCCCTAAATGTTAGGGGTAATCCACCCCTAAATTTTATTTTTATTTTTTTTGACAGAATTTTTAATTTTTTTATTATGTTACAACATACAAAAATACATACAATCCTCAATTTTCACCCTTCTACGATCAACCCTTATTTTTTATTGCCATTTTAGTATGGCAAAACTACGTTTGCCGGATCAGCTAGTCTTTTATATAAAAATCTCGTGTCACGCGGTGCGTAATCGAACTCCTCCGAAACGGCTTGACCGATTCTCATGAAATTTTGTGAGAATATTCAGTAGGTCTGAGAATCGGCCAACATCTATTTTACATTATGAAAAAAAAAAAAAATATTGCAAAACAACGTTTGCTGGGGTCAGCTAGTATAGCTATAAATATAGCTTACCTACATATCAGAAAAAAACACATAGGATATTTCTTACCGCGTAAAATACTATTTCCGCTGGAAATACAATTATTGCGAGCAAAGCCCGATTTGAGTCAAATTTGGCAGACATAGCTGTTTTTTTCTGTAAAGGACAAAAGCTACATTTTAAACTACTCAAAACAAAATACAGTCCGCCCAATAAAACCTTGTTTAAATTAAAATAATAAAAAGTACTTACGTACACTTTGTTTCAAGTTTTATTTTAAGAAAACATTACAGTACCTTATTTTTGCCGAAAAAGTTAAAGAAATGCGTGTTTTTACACATTAACTTAAAACTAGACGGTTATCCAAAACATTCACAAACACCTATTTTTAAAACAGGATC
Source organism: Gymnoscelis rufifasciata (assembly GCA_929108375.1). NCBI lineage: Eukaryota > Metazoa > Arthropoda > Insecta > Lepidoptera > Geometridae > Gymnoscelis > Gymnoscelis rufifasciata. Next base: position 4,259,647 of record OV815317.1, on the reverse strand, counting down.
TTAAGGTTGCTTTGATGCCTTTTGCTTAGTAACGTGTTTATAAAAAAATGGGTGTTTGTAGTATAATAAATAAACAAATATTGATGGACAACATTTAGCCCCGTTGTAATTATCTTATTTAACGGGTTTCTGATACTAATACTTATTATTTCACAATAAAAAATGGAACTATAGGTATAGGTAGAGTGAGCGTTGTATTAATGCGAGCGTCTATCTAAGGCATCGTCTCGATCTAAAGGAAGTCAAAAATTCAATAGCAATAAAAATACGCATTTGGAATCATTATAATGTTGGAGGCAACTTACGAGTATGGTGCCCCATCTTACAATTAAATAACTGTTTAAAAAATATAGTTTAAAAATAACAATTTTTCACGCCTATTCAATGCCTATTCAAATTTTTCGATATGTTTTGAATTCGTTACTAAATTATGATTCTGAGAATTTCCCTTCTGACTGCTTTCAAGACAATTATGAATTTGTAATGACTTTACACATAAGTATCGTTCAAAATACTGTCAACGTAGTCGTTATTTTTAAATTAAATATTTTTTTCAAATTCTTTGTAAATGTATAACTGACTCTAAAATAAACGTGAATAACATTAAATTAAATATTTCTGCCTATAAGGGATTCAACCGTAAGAAGATAAACCTTGCCTTTTCGGTCCCTAATAGATTCTGATCTTTGCCATCACAAACATAAAAAAATGTGTTATTAAGAAAATTCAAATTTAAAATAATAGAAATCAATTGACACGGTATTTAAAAACAAATTTTATATATTATTCTTAATTACCGTGTTTTAAGTATGGCACGCACAAAAGCTATTTCAATAAAACTGAACTTGCAAGATTTTTAAAAATATGCATATTATACTCATAAAACTAAAATAAAAATGTATTAATATGCCGTCAAATTTGTACTGTACATTAGTATCGTTTAAAACACTGTCATATTTGTCGTTATTCTTAGATTAAATCCTATATAATAAAATGTGCTAAGACTCTGGATAGGACTTACGGTGATTTCTCGTTGAAAATCAAGCGCATTTGAAGCCAGCATATAATATTTGTCCACAGAGGCAGTCAATATTTGTATAAAACAAGAATATATATATCTATGTAAATAATAATTAATAATAAATGTTTATTTCACACAAAAATGTTACAAGTGCATAGTAATTTACAGATGAGACGTGGTACAGAGATGACATTTACTCAGAAAGTATAGATACCCAAACTAGGAAAATCCTGTATTATGGCACCTATCCCTATTTATACTATGCAGTCTATGAAGTACGAGTAAACCAATCACCTAACACCCAAATAACAATTTCTGCTTAGTCTGGGGTTAGATGATGCGGTGCAATTATTTCGGAAATATTTATTTATTATTGTCTGTAGTCTCTAACATAATTAATTATGTATTTTTAACACCAGACCAAAAAAAAACGTGTCTGTCAGTCTGTCTGTCTGCCGGTCTGTCTGTCTGTCTGTCTGGGACATCATAACTCCCGAACGGATGGAGCTATTTCAGTTAAGTTTTTTTGTATGAAAGGTGAGTTCTTAGACATTTTTCATGAAAATCGGTTGTGACGTTTTAAAGTTATAGGGGTGAGAGTGTGGAAGGAAAACCGAAAATCTGAATACACTCGAGTGGGGTATCAAATGAAAGCGCAATGCGTCCACATTACAAAATATTATAGTGTTTTACTTTTAAGAAAATTAAAGCATAGGATTCGGGGATTTTTCTTAAATTTAAATTTAGATTTATTTTCAACTAGCTGACCCGGCGAACTTTGTTCCGCCTTAGACGCCATAAATGAGCAGATTTTTGTATTTTTTATCAATAAAAATATATATATATACGGTCGAATTGAGAAACCTCCTTTTTTTTTGAAGTCGGTTAATAAGATTGACAGAACAATCCGTTTTAATCGTCATTTTTTTTTCATCCTCTTTGACTATATTTGCAGCACGCAATGTCTTAAGGTTACATTTAAAAAGGTTACATTCGCTAGCTTTTTATATGGTGGTTAAATAATTTAAAATTCTCTTATTTTCCGCGTAATTTCCTTAATTTTTTCTTTCATAAGAACCTTCTCCAGATAATAACGAACAAAACAAAAAAAGAATTAGCGAAATTGGTCCAGCCGTTCAGGCGTGATGCCGTGACTAAGGGAAATAGGGATTCATTTTTATATATATATAGATGAAGCGAATCCGTGAAAGTACACAATATAAGCATTGAAGACCTTTTGAACCATTTTCAAGAGCCGGGAAAGGACGTAGGCTGCAAGGTCGGTGTCACCGATTACCAATTACATCCGTTTTGTTTTTAATTTTTAGCACAATTTGAATGTCTTTGTGCACTATAAAATCGAAGGGACTCGCAAAAAATATCACAGTGCATCTTTGCTCCCTGGTTTGTACAAGTGAACTCAAAATGAAATTGGTAAGTATATTTATTATAATCATAAGTAGAAAAGAAACAGCACCATTTGATTTCAATTTCAAACATGTCGTGAGTAACAAAAACTATTTATTAAAAAAAAACGGGAATAACTCACTTAAATTTTAAGAGAAAAAAAAATGAATAGTCCTTTTATAAGTATTAAACAGGGATTTTCTCCAAAATAACTTTCATGTCTTTAAAAAAGTAAAATATATAAATAATTGTTTCTTGACTCATACAAACTTCAACTCACCCCAAGCTGAGTAGGATTTACAATGTATTTCTGTATTTTCTTTGAATATCCTCTATATTCCTAGCGATGTTGTACTCCGTACTTTATTGTTCACCACACTATAATAATCAGAAACACCCCTATTTGTCACTGACTTGAATTTGAGACTCTTCTCTTAAGGAGAGATATTAGGCCTTAATTCCAATATAATGATACACAATACAATATAAATGCGTTGTTCTATAGTATATTATATTGAATGGTTGAATGATGACCATTATGTAGATATCTGCAATTCTATAAAAATAGCTCAACCATCACACACTTTTCATAACCGATTCTTTTTTTTTATAGCTAATCCTAGCCATACTTATTGCGATCAGCGCAGCTGCACAGCTTCCTTCTAGAAACTACCTTCCCCAAAACCAAGGAGGCCAAGGGTTTTCCCAAGGAAGCTTTCAAAGCAGCCAGAGTAGCCAGTTTCAGAGCTCTCAAGGACAATCCCAGAACTCTCAAGGACAGTACCAAGGATCTGGAGGATTCAATGGAGGACTTGGAAGCAGCGGAGGCAACGGGAATAGGAGGCCACAGCAACAACAGGAGAAGAACGCTGCTATTCTGAAACAGGATCAGGAGATCGATGAAAGTGGAAGTAAGTTACTTTTGATAAATTTATTTAAAATACTTCCTCTGAAGATTTAATTATTATAACAAATAAATCCGAAACCAAAAGAGCTAAACCTCGTGTGGCCTTTTAGTACCATGGACGTAAGTCGGGGTAAAATTTTGTGGCACTTATGTGCCAGAGGACGTTAGAGTGACTTTGTTCTCAGTGGACCGATTTCGATGATTATTTTCTTAAATGAAAGCTGTTGCTTGCAAATTGGTCCCATTTAAATTTTATAACAATCGGTAAAGTAGTTCTCGATTTATATTGAAATACTAGCGTTTTGCGTAATGGCGTTGTCCATGTTTTATGATGATATCATGTAATGTTAACAATTGGTTCTATATTTGTCAGGTCTATTTGTCATTTCTTATTTTAACCGACTTCAAAAAAGAGGTGGTTCTGAATTGTTGGAAAATAGTTGCACCCACGGCACGAGATGAAGGCAAATTTACGCCGGTGCGCGCGGCCCGAGTTATACTCAATCCATACTAATACTTTAGATGGGCACTTTCCTATGTGTGTGAAATTTATTGTTCTGAAATTAGGTACGGAAAATATATGGGATTACGTCAAAGGCTATTTTAATTATATTTCTAATTCATTTTTCAAAGTGAAGGTAGGTTGTTTTTTGGTAAACACCTACTTGTGTAATGGGCTGTTGTGTTCCAAAATAAATTCCATTTTTCTATTTCTATTTAGATTTTGCCATAGATAGGTTCAACAGCACCCACGTAAAATTCGGCTAGAATAAATAAATGAATAAATATTATATAGATAGTGACAAAAAAGAATGCCCGATCATGAAGATCATGATTCAATATAATATACTATAGAATTATGGAGGTTGTGTCTGTTCACGCCCGTAAGTGGTAACCCTCTGAATCCTTACACGTGACCTCCGGGTGGTGCTAAGTACAGTCTCTGGTGGTAGGCTTCGGCAGCGGCTTGTCACCACCCTCCGGGCTGGGCCAGTGCGTGAAGCGATTTTTTCGTGTTTCGTAATGAAGCCCGGAGAAGCCATCTACCTTCTAGGTCTTCATGTCCCATCTTAGACCACATCGTCACTTGACATCAGGTGAGATTGTGGTCAAATAAAGACTTACCGAGCGTAAAAAATAAAAATTAACTAGCATATGTTGGAGTCCATAAAGCTTGTAACTATAGTTGTTTTACAGGTTACCACTTTGGCTATGAAACCGAAAATGGCATCAGGGCCGAGGAGCAAGGTAACCCCAGCAGTGCTCAAGGAGGTTTCTCTTACAAAGGTGACGATGGACGCACTTACTCCATCACTTATACATCCGGAGAAGGCGGTTTCAGACCTCAGGTATGATGAACTTTTCTTATCTTAAACTTTAAAAGAGATCTTGAAACTATCTACCTATAAAAATTTTACATGAGCTTGAAAATTTTATAAAACAAGAAAATGTAAAATGTAGTTTTCCATATATCACCCGGATATATACCGTTTTAGTGTTCCGTACCCAAAGGGACCCTATTAAAAGGATTTCGCCTCTACCGTCTGTCAGCAGGCTGAGAACCGTGATAGATAGAAATATATATATTTTTTGCGAAGATGTACATTATTCTATCGGCGCTATAACAAAAATTGTAAAAACGATATTTTTTTTTCAGCATAAAAAAAATGTATCTGTGTAGTATATCAGTCACCTAGCACGCATAGTACAAGCTCTGCTTAGTTTGGGGTTAGGTGATGCTGTATGATTAGTCCGGTGATATTTATTTATTTATATATTAGAGGGCCCATAAAAAACGAAAAACGTGATTTTATAACGTTAAGTAACTTTGCATGCGGTCAGTACTTGGATAGGTGCCCGCTGACTGCTCTCTTTTGAATCTTTCTGCACTTTATTTTTTAATTTATGATTTAATGGTTAAAAGTGTAAATATTGATCATTTCACGGTATCTATGAGTCCATGTTATACTTATAAAATTTATTTAATTTAAGTAAAAAATCGTTAGCCTACGGTCAGTTAAAATGATAAAGTATAATGTTGTCCGGAGTCGACAAAGTAATTAGGCATTTGTGCTCCTTAGGTCACATAGTCATTCACAGTCACCGTCAAATGAGATTAAGGTTGTAAGATGGTTTAATTTCCAAAAAAATAACTAATAAGTTAGTCAAATTGTTTTGCTGTTGTAATTACTGATACTTCGTCGTTTGTCTGTCACCATGCCGTATCTCAAAAACCATGATAGATAGTGTTGAAAATTTGGGGAATTATGTATTTCTCTTGCTGCTATAGCATAATTTTTTTTTTTTTTTTTTTATTACAAACTGTGTATAAACTATACACGGAACTCTAGGTGCAGTATGAGTTCATCGCATATTAATCATATTTATTTCATTATACACATCTCATTGACTTGAAGAATTATGTCTTTGAAAATCAAGCGATATATAAGTTTTGTGTATGTTTAGGGAGAGCACCTGCCAATTGCACCACCCACTCCTGAGGCCATTTTGGTAGCTCTTCAGCAAAATGCCAAGGACGAAGCTGCTGGTATCTTCGATGATGGTAAGTTCAAAGTTATGTTTGATAATGGTCGTTCATCTAAAGAGTATACATGGTTATCTTTTTCAGCGTAAAATTTAAAATAGTTTAACCAATGTGAGGTTTATCTCTTATTAAAAATTATTAAATTTACAGGAGTTTAGAGGAAGGTCTATTTATGTAAAGCTTTTAGTTTGCTGGCCTCGAACTAATTTGAGATTTAACCTATTTCATTGATAAAAATGTCATGTTACCATGCCAAATATTGGTTGAAAAATAATCCACAACGTAAAAGGAAGGTCCTAGAATACCCCATAACATCGCTTTACTTTAATATTGTTAGATTACTTACAATATTTATGTTTAGAACACATTGGGAATACATTTTTTGAAGACTTATAAAGGATAACTTACCCTAATTCATACCAAAAATTCATTCAAAAATATCGGGAAATACAAAAATCGTCAGATGACTTTATTTCATATATCTTAATATTGTCAAGAACCATGATAATTAAAACTTTATGAGCTTTTAGCACATTGAAACATATATATTTTTGGAGTTTACTCCATAAGAAACGATTTGAGTTATAAGGCCTGGTACGGAGGAGTAAAATCAAGTGTAACACGAAAAGTTGAGGCGTTACGTAGAAAGAGACAAACATATATATCTGTAGGATTGAACGTGTAAAAGAATGAGATGGAATACATTACACAGCGTATCTCATTCTCGAGGTCTCCTCTTTGCGCGATACTTCGTAGTCTCACTGTATTTTATTTATATTATTTTGTAACATACTTTATGTAATACGCTTTATTGAAGTAATATAAGTAATCCGAATAATTACAGATATATGTTTGTTTCTCTTATCATTTTAGCAGATGCGTTCATTTACCCTTTTTTTCTATTCGATATATATCTTTATCGTTCGTAAGGAGTAAACTCCAATCGTGCGTCGTAGCTGACACACACACACTTTTCCATTCTTTCAGGCCAGTACAAAGCTGATGTTCATGGTGGCCCTGGCAGCAAGTCTGGTCAAGGCTTTGGAGGAAGCGGAAACAAGTTCAGCTCCAGTGGAAGTAAATTCAGTTCGAGTAGCTTCAGTAGTAGCGGAAGCCATCAAAACGGATTCAATCCTAACAGCGGGTATACTTATTAAATTTTGTACAAAGGTATATGATAATACATAGACATCAAAGACGAGGCTAGAATTACTAAACAATTCGTAAGAATTTTATATTATTTCTTTTAACTGATAACTTGATAAAATGCCATTTATACACAAAGTGTTTCAAAATTGGTAAATGAATCAATTCGAAATGTTGTAGAACAAACATGCCATTGAGGCCACCTTTTGCACTTACAAAGTTTTTGTTCAAATAATTAAAGTTTTTGTCAATAAAAACAAATTAATTTCATCTAGTGCGCCACCATAGTGGCTTAACCATTTATTCACACCCTTTTCGCTTTGTATGCAATATTTTAAACACCTTGTATTTACCTTAAATATTTCGCTAAAAGACTTACTTTAAATCAGAGTATATTGATACAATTTCTGCTCTCATAATAAAAAAATCTTACGTTAATTTTTACATTTAAGTAGGATTTCAATATTATTATAGGACTAGGGTATGGCTTTACAATATTTATATTTCATTGCAGTTTTAAGGAAGAAATTTTTATGATAACTAATTTATGCGCATCTAAAATGTATAAAAAAAAAGTTTTAACAATAAAATACAGTTTAACAATAAGTGTTTTCTATCTTTAATCCGACCAAACCAATTTAAGCTTTTGAAAAGTACATTTTTTTTTAATTATAAATGGATAATTTGGATTAAAAATGATATATACTTCGATTTTAAAGATAATGTAAATTAAATAAACATGATTTGAATGTTTGGACACATTAAAATGCTACTAATACACATTGAAATCTAAACTTTTGGTTGTAGTTGCTAAATTAAAGAGTTTAGTGCAATTCAGGACTGTCAAATGATCTATGACAAGCACATTAATAATTTATAATCAAAAAGGCCAATAAAGGTATCAGTTCTGTTATGTGTCTTGTATTACGGTGATAAAATGTTGTATTGGCCCTATGTACGTAGCACTCTAATATTGCTCACAGGTGTAGCCCTCATACTATTTTCACATCGGTTATTAACCCGGTATGTTTAAGCAACTTCTACTGAATTTAATTCAGCGTATCCATCAGTAAAATGTAGCTTTTCTGTAGACCGCATAGCTTATGGTTTCATTGTCTCGAACAAGAATCATCACTTCCAAAAAGACAACTGTTTACATAGGTAAACCGTGAAACTACGGTAGTTTTAAATAAATAATTTTATTTTATTATTTTGACTTTGAGTCATTAATAGACTATGTCAGTCCCATCTGAAAACAATGTTAACTTTATAACTAACTTATAATATGTATTTTTATTCACTTATATAAATTAATAGAGGCGACGCCAAAAGGCGCGGCTAGAACCAGAGGGATAAAACCGAATTAATAATATGGATTCCCTATCAATCTATTTGCTGTGTTATTTACTGTGTGTGTGTGTGTGTTCTAAAAGCTCGCTCCACTCACACTCCACCAGAAGATATATATGTCAAAAGTTATATAAGTTGTGTGTCGATTCTTATATCCTTTATGGCCAGAAAAGCGATAATGACTTGATATTCGGCTATTCGTTTTTCCCCTTCTCTATATAGAGGTATAATCTTTATAATTTTAACAAAACAAACAGCAAGTCTCATTATTTCAGTCATTATTATTCATATTTATACCAGTAGAGAGATAATGTTCGCGTATGATGTCAAGGTCGAACGATGTTACACAATCATTGCAAATTCTCTAACGAGCTTTTTATTACAAGTCCATATGATTTTAGGTAACGCTTCTTTGTTGTATGATTATGGACATTTATCTTAATGAACCTCGAAGTGAAGTTGTTAAATTTATGATGCTTTAAGTAAGAAATTTGCATTTTAGAGCATTGATGCAACTTTAATATGAATTTAAATATAAATGAACTAATTTCATGTTTAGCGGGTTTAAATGAAAAAATGTGTGATATAAAAAATAGGCAGGGTTTATTCTTAAAAATAAATATCATCACAACTCAGGCAAACATAATGACTAACAGAAACAACTTAAACTTCGCTATAAATAGAAAATGACAACAGATTGACATATTTTCGTTCCAGATAAATTTTCTAGTTCCAGAATTGCATATCCTCTTTTTTGCATTTGGTTACATAAGATAGTCTTAATAACAAGCTAATACTTTTCACACTAATACTATACAGTCAATGGATTTACATTTACAAATTATGTGCACCTGTATCACTAAACAAAACATCTATCGCAAAAATGATCATAAATCTTTCCCATGTTCAAAGCATCAAGAACTAAAAGATGTACATTATTGTCATGCTAAATCTATAGCTAGAAAGTGATGATTAATGGCTTTTAGTACTTATATTGTTGTCTGTATCCGGCGGAAGCGGAAGCTTGCGCACGCGCGTATTGCTGGCCGGCGCCGGCGTCGCCATATTTGTTGGGGTTGTATTGACCTGGAAAAGATTAAAAAAATAAATTTTTAATTACGGCATCGCTAAGGAAGTATGAGTTTTTTCCATTCTCGAGATATAATTTGTGGCTTTCAGTGTAACTAAACAAGTAAAATTATAACAAAAACTTCAAGTGAGACTTCAAGTGTGGATAGATTATAATCTTATTTAAATGAAATTAATTTGAAAGTAACAAAATCCAAAAAAAAAGAGTTATCTAAAAAAGCAAAGTAGGTAAAGTCCTAAAGACTGCGTTAATTATGTAGTTACACTCTTTGGTTTTTAATTAATTATTGATTGATCTATTTCTGTGCTCGAAGATAAAATTTTAACACAACAAACACCAATAAGGTGATGGTTCATTCAATGGAACCATCACCTTATTTAGGAAGCTCGTAAAATATGATCCCCACTTCACTAACTTCAAAAATATCTGATACTTTATAGAGATAATCTTATAACAGTTCACAGTATCGAGTCATTATCAGCCCGTTCCCGCGCACCAAGTGAGCGGTCATTGTGAAACTGCAAAGGTCAGACCGGCAATAGGGCGAAACGGTACCTAATTTTATAAGGCTACTTGAACTGAATGGATAAGGTTCTATATTCAAAGAATAAGGTTTACAAAGTAAGTTAGATCTACAGAATTAAACTTTTAAGTACTTGTTTATCAAAAAAATCAAATCAAAAATCGTTTATTTGGACATTAACAGTATGTTACACAATTAGATTCGAACGATGGCGTCTGCGAAAGTTTGCAAAAACTGTGTTGCAGAGCCAACGCCCACCTCCAGAGGTATATATTATTAAAATATATTTATAAAACCTTTTTAAGTACAAGACGACTTCTCGCTCTAACTAAGCATAAGCTTGTATTTAGATTTAATGTTATCATCATTTTAGACGAAGGACGTCTAACTTTTTAAATTATTAAGGTTTTCAACAATATTTTGACTTAAAACGGGAACTTGAGTTGTTTCCATGATCATGGCGCTTACAACAGCGTCAAAATATCGGAAAACTTAAAAACTGTCAAATCATGGTATGTGACCCGTTTATAATAATATTAAAGGTATTGGACATTCTTAAAGTATTCTTATTCTCGTTATTTTTCAAATTAATATTTCCAGTTTTCTCAGCGATCTGCATCGACCATTAACAAAACATCCGTTCATCTAGATGGAAATACTACACTGAGCTTGCCGAACGTCTCATTCGGACCCAACGGCCATAATTTATAATACGAGTTATATGACCTGCATATGAATTACAGACAGAATGCATTTTTCATTCGTGCAAGTAACTTATTTAATTCCTTGGTTAGTGCAGATGTTGACATTGATATTTTCAATATATCAGTAACAAGGCTTAAAGAGTTCTTAGCGATAAGTTTTTCCGTGAGTCACATACATATTTATTATAACGCTATATCGATAACATCGTTATTCTATGTATTTCCTCATTTATTCACAGTCGGGATGTTTGAATTGATACAAAAACTAAGTAGCAATTAAATAAAAAAAATGAAAGAAAGAGCTTTTTAAATTCTCTCCTTGAAAAAATCGCCTTTAGCGATATGTAACTTGTGTCTCCTATGTATTTTCCTTTAAAATGGTGTGAAATAAAGATTTTTTGTTTGATACAGAAGCATTTAAACAAGTATCTAGTAAGATTGTGGGAATCTGGAATCTAGAATTGAAACCTTGATTGTAGTGTATTGAGGTATAAACCTAATTAAACATATTATGAACTACCTACATCTACAAAATCTTAAAGTAGGTAAATTGCACTGTGAATTAATCAGAACAATAATAGCTCTATCTCTGTTGCAAACCGATTTCAGATTCTCTAGCAATCTAGCCTTCAAACACAATAATTTGCTAAAATACTAGATCCAAACTACTAACTGCTCATAATTTGATTCACACGATCTTGGCATTTGTGGGGATATTAGTGTCTATCTGCATTCATCCACGTATTTTAGATTTAGCACTTAAATGGTAATAATACATATGTACAAATTGCTTGGACTGGAGTTGTAATAGATTGGAATATTAAGTTCAGTTTTAAATAGATTGTTTGATCACTGACTACATGGATAATATTGCACATATTCTCAAAGTTTGATCTGTGAGGTGAAATGTGTTACTGTTTCACTGATAATAGTTGACTGGATACGTTGCTAACTTAAAATATTAATTATTTAAAGCAACCTTCAAATTTATCTGTCCTAACGCATTATCTGTAATCAATAAATTATCCGAAAGTATGTTTTAGCTGAAAATTTAAGTAGATGATTGGAAAGTTCTCTCATCTCTTTGTTGCCATAAAATGTCCAATACTGGACTTGAGATCCATTCAAGATTTAACATCATAATAAGACTGTGCCATACTTGCCACGCTTGGCAGGCAAATTGGTAAGAGCAGTATTTTATGTTGTTCCAACAAGACAAACCTAATTTTTAGTACGTTTCCCTTGGTCGAGTGTTACGGCACCCACGGAAGCAGATGGGGGGAACATTACAATCCGGCTGTGCCCGCAAGGTTAATTTTTTTCTCCGTAAAGCCCTTGTTTATGAAGTTGGAGAATCTAAGGTGAATGATTAGGTAACTTACCATCATCGATGATGCCGGCGGCTTCGTCAGCGGCGTTTTGGGCAAGAGCCTTCAGGATGGCTTCCGGGGTGGGAGGCGCGGTGGGTAAGTGAGCTCCTTGTGGCTGGAATATACAAGCAATTGATAAAAAAATGCAATGGAATCTGATAGAAATAAATATGTGGAGTTTTAACTCCACATAATAAAACACACACACATTACAGACACACACATAACACAATTATATCTAAGTCGGAAACAATTTTTCTTGTTAACGTATGTAAATACGACATAAAAATAAATGTTTAAGACAGAACTTGGGGATAAATTTTAGAGAAAATAAAATTTTGACTCAACGAGAAAATATCCGTTCGGGCTGGAATTATTTTATATCAAACATAATTATTTTAACTCCTCAAAGGGTAATATAAAAGTCACAAATTGGTTGCAAGAATAAATTCATTTGTGGTTGAAACTGATTTAGCATGTGTTATTGAGCTTGTTTTTGGTTATGATAATAGCTATTGAATTTAAACTAATATATTTTTTTCTAAAACAACTAACTTTTTTTATAACTGATTTTCCCCCGGAATTATTTTGTCCCGCGGTTATAAGTATGCCAAAGTTTTCTGTATCTGATTTGTATCTTGTTTCTTTTAAGGTATATGTTTATATGGGCCTGATGCGTGAAATAAATGACTTTATTATTATTATGTAGTAAAATAATAATGATATCCATTTACCTGGAAGCCACCCTGACCAGCAGCGTAGTTGATGGAGTAGATCTGGCCATCATCACCAGTGTAGGAGAATCCACCCTGAGCTTCAATACCATCGACCTGAAATTAAGATAAGAAATAGAATCAGCATAGATGATTAATAATCTTCTTATTTCGAGTGTTTGTTTCTATTTATTTAATCTTTTGTAATATTTTATGTTATTAAGTGAATGCTATTTTCAAAATGTAATAATATGTAGATATAATTTTATTGTTATTTATTGTTAGGAAAATAAATGTATTTTGTTGTTTGTAATAACAAAAGTTTGTAATAAAATAAGTCCGTTAATTATATTAGTACAAAAGGAATTAACCGGACTTTTTTTTTGCAAACGAACAATCAGTCGTTACTGTGCAATAATGTTTCACGTGACGTAACGCTTTCGTGCTGTTTGTATTCAATTTCAAAGTCAAAAGCCTCTGAAACTTTGATGTTCTATATCTTTGCACGTCCGTTATTTTTGGACGGGCTAACAGGTGGACTAAACAGAATACCATTAGCATTTAGTCACCATAAGCATAATTGACACTCATAATTCTTCTCACAGCTTTCGTCAAAATAGTTACTATGTCTAACTATGACTAAGATAACCTGTTCAGTTGCTATAGTTGCAACACGCAACAAACTTTCCAGTTATAAATTCACTGCGTCGTGTCTGTGCAATCCTCAGCGCAGGCGCAGAGCACTGCTGTCAATGGAAGATGTAGCGGAATGAATTACCGTCGAGAAACCAGTTTTTTATGTTCTGCAAGCATTAGCTCCTTTGCATGGGTGTTTTCTAAGCAAAAACAAAAAAACCAACGGAGAAGCCAAGGCATAATGATACTTTCGTTTTAAAATTTTTGCACTTAAGCCATAGAAAAAAACATACTATTATAACATCTATAATTATAATAATTCTTGATGGTAAAATAAGTATATTGCCTTCAGTGCGTACGATACATATTTTTCCGAATCCAAATTTTACTATATATGTCTATGTCAATAAGAAATCACAACCGTCAGTAATGACATTAAGCTTAGTATAATTATATCAGGTGTTTAGTACCTTTTACACAACCTAAGAGCTTACCACGGGGCAAGATGGTGTTGTGTAGATTGTCCGGAAATATTTAATAATTTTTTACTTTCAAAATGTATAGATAATGAAGAATAATTCTAGGAAGAAAATTACAGTCAAGGTCGAAAATAACTATCTTAATAAAACCGACGAGTCGTGATAAAAATGCTCTTAACATTGGCAACAGTTACAATTACAAAATGTCAATGCCACGATGCGTATTTTACTGCCGCTCACTGGGAACGTAATCTATGCGTCTTCGCAGTGCAACGAGTATCGAGGCGCTGCTGTATTGGTCTAAGTAAGTTTTTGTTAAAAAATCAATTTAAATATCGTTTCCTTTACCTTACCTTGAGCTCATTACACTTAGGTACTTATTTGGCAGATAAGATAAAATTTTATTTGTTAAAAATCCGTCAAATGCGATTACAACAAGTTGTAATCGCCAACAGTCATAAGTCTCGTGGTAGGGCTACATGTCCGACGCTCTTTACTTTCTTTTTTTATTAGTTTTGTTATTTATTTTTTATAGTTATAGAAAGCTGAAAAACGACTAAAAATGTTAACTTAACAATTGTATAATCTGAACGTGGTTTTATTCCATATTTTTGTGAGGGATCTGTGTTTTTTATGTTTTTCCCTTGTTTATCCTACCTAATCTTGAAACAATAATAATGATTACCAGGTAAAATTGCTTACCATGTAATTTATTTTAAATAACCTGCGTTATTAGTAAATAGCTCTAAGAACCTTAGTATTGTGTTGCACTGTAGTTCAAAGGCATCTCAAAGTAATTTTACGCACGCAATCGTAACTCTATCTTAAACTTGATCTTTAGAATGTACTGAGAGTAATGAAGCTCTTCATTCTTATGTCATGGCTATAAAATTTGCACACAATACTTAGAAGACAAGATATATTATTATCTAATTTTTAAAGACGATTACTAGCAGTGAATGCACTCGATTTATGGATATATTTTGTTTGCCAGATTCAGTATAAGAGTGTATATCGCTTGTACCGACTCTTTCCACTTATGTGTATTAAGCGTGTATTGGCCAAGTAACACAGAGTTCACGTTTATGTATTCGCCACAAAATATATCCTTTCGATTTTACGTCGGAAACTGGAAGTTAGATGTTCCATACAGTATAATTTTGTAGGTGACGCATTATTTGGGAAAAGTCTTTGGTTCTCTATGAATACTGGAACCCACAGATACTTAAGAGATGTGAAAGATGTCCTACGAAGCGAAACAAATATTATTTTGAACAATGAGGATACTAAATCGTAACACTCACTGACGGGACTTAATTTTTTTGTGGCAAACTTACAATAACCCATTTAGTGACATGAATTATTGTTATCGCAGAAATAAAAATAGATTTACGAAAAAGTAGAACCCTCAACATATATTTTATTTTTGATTGGTTTTTGGTATAATTTTAAAATGATTGCTGATTTTTTTGACCGTAAGAATCAAACATTTCTTTAGAATGAAATTAAGGAAAATTGAATCATTCAAGCAATTTTTTATTAACCTTATAATTTTTTTAAATTAATACTATGTACGTCAATGAATATTAATTACATCAATAAAACAGGGTCAACTTAAGTATCTACTTACAACTTAATACTTACAAGAAAATAATTATCTTGATAATTCCAGTATGTTGCATGCATATTAATTACCTAATTTGTTACTCTGCACTTTAATTTCATAAGCCATACTTAGTATGGTTAAGAAACTCATGAAGATCAACCTTAAATAACCAATTTAGGATGGAAGAACTAATACATATAATTATTTATTGCCACTAAACCTACTAACGGAACTGGTTTCTAAATGTCATATCCTTAATCGGATATACATCCTAAACTGCACCTAATGGTTCTGGAGTGGCAAATTAATGAATTACAATATGTTTTACAATGTCCCAATGCGTTTTAATAGTTATTTGCTATACAGGAGTGCAAAGTTGATTTTTAACGTGCATTATTAGAATGACCGAGCAATCAAAGGATTCGTAAATTGAATCACAAACGCAGCGAGTGAATTAGAAATTAGAATCCTGAGCGTTAGTAAAGGAATCAAAAGAACACAAGGTGAAAAGTCTTTGCACTCGAGTGTAATACGTAATTTTTCAACCCACTTCGCCGAGGAAATTTCAAAATTCAGAAGGTAGTGTGTGAAGCCTCATATAAATGTTTTCAATTTAGTTCTTGGGTTAAAAATTAAAACCCAAGGAAGTTCAAAAATAGTTGTATGATAAATATGACACCATAGAGGTAGATAAACATAAAAAAGGTCATTGAGACCATTGGATCAATTGACATTTGTTAGGATTCCTTAGTAGCTTATTGCTTTTCTATAACTTAACGCAATTATTAAAATTTATGGAAAAATATTTTCAACCGCAGTAATTCTGATAGTTATTTAGCATAATTATATTCTAATTTGAACGTGTTCCTATGCAATGCTATTTCAACGTGTCAAACCAAAACAAATCTCGTTAACTGACATCTGTTGCGTGAGAGTCATTGCCCTTTAAATTGCGCGCCCAGTTCACTCGGTCAATATATTAGGTAATTTGTTATTAGTGTGACATTTAAGATTAGCTGAGGCAGGTTTCTAAGTACCTAGTAGTCACTAGTAGTTCCCTTCTAGAATATTTGTATTATTTAAATGTGACTTGAATACCGAAAGGATACAATAAGTAAATATATTCACGATAATATATTTGTAAGAACTTATTTATAAGATCCACAATAATCTATATGAATTAATTATTTATAAATCATCAACAGTGGTAAGGGATTACCAAACAAGGATTAAGAAACAAAATTTCTCCGTCCCACGATTCAGCTTCCACAAGTCAGTCGAAAACTAACTTACCTCTCTACCCTCCTCCTGACCCTTGATTCCGTTCTCGGTCTCATAGTTGTATCTGAAGGAGTCTTCCTTGACGTCGGCGTCCAAGGCGATGATCCTAGCGTTTCTCTCGTATTGTGCTTGGGGGCGGTTCGACTGCTCTGGGTAGGGCAGGGCGGCCGCAGCCACTGAGAGGAGGGCGGAAAGCACGAACTGGAAAATGAATAAGTAATTGAGAAATGGTAGTTATACTCGTATCAACAATGTTGCATTTAATTGTTTTGTATATGAGTATCTGTTTAACGACTTTTTTATCTCAAAAGAATTACAATTCACTTAATGAGATATTACAACACATTATAATTGGATTGTACAGAGGTTTTCACTATATTATTCACTACATCTATTACTTTATATATTTATAACATGAATACCACTTCACTCTCATTTAACAATTATCAAGCAAAACCTTTAAACAACCAACAAAATCACTTTATTATTATTGCGGGTATTCAATAAAAATAATCTAGTACAATGAATACTCCAACACTTTCCTTTGTTCTGCGTGTAAACACACGGATCTCTATTTTGATTATCAAAGTTTAAGTTTTATTTTAATATTATTGTGTTATTCATGTAATGTTTCAATATATACAATCTTAATATATAAATCTCGTGTCACAATGTTTGTCCTCAATGGACTCCTAAACCACTTAACCGATTATAATAAAATTCGCACACCATGTGCAGTTCGATCCAACTTGAAAGATAGGATGGTTTTTACGGCGAGAAAAATTCGAATAATTTCCGGGAAAATTTTATACCCGTGCGACGCCGGGGCATGCCGCTAGTGTAATATAAATAATGCATGTATCTTATATGTCATGTACAGTTACATAATATGTAAATGTATGGTTATGTATACCAATCAAACAAATAATAAAATATGTGGATAAAGATCAACAAGTAAGTATATAATATTAGAGTGAGAATATATTAGATTTATAGATAGATCAAATTTTAATAGGAGTTATATTACACAAAGATATTTTTAAAATTATACACATTTTTAAAAGTATTTATTTGCAATGTGACATTTTAATAACTTTTTGAATATTAGAAGTGATTTTGTTTGTTTGATATCTTCAGGTAAGATACTGTAGAATTATCCAATAACAATCAAAAATCATCGCCATTTTAGAATTTCTTATAAATACATGATTTTGAGTTTGAATATAAACCTTTTTACGTATAAAGTTAATTAGTTTCCGCTGTTTATTCACTGGGATATATTAAATGGAATTAATACGGTTTTCATAAAAAGATAGATTCACGAGAGATGGTATAAAATGAATTAGTTTCCTCTGTCTATTCACTGAGATATTTTGAACTAGTAAAAATAAATGCAGTTTTCATCAAAAGATAGATTCACGGGACATGTTTTTTTATATTATTATCACCACGGTAAAAGTTACATTTTAGTGGGAAAATCTACAAAACACGACAACGCCACGTTTATATCTCATAAAGGAGACAAATATCTATAACTCAATTGTTGCAATAATATTCTTCCTATATCGACCATCAATCCTATAATGATTAAGCACTTATAGACCAGTTACAATGTACACAGCGTATGATGTAACTTATTCGCATAAATCAAAATTACTTTCCTTCATAACAACGGTCGCCTAATAAATCATATTGATATTTAGGGTTCCGTAACGGTTGCGAAATGACATTGAATTATGTTAAATTTTAAATATAATGACTTTTTGTAAGCCTTCTTACTATATCCCATGGGACTAAGATAAAATTTTTAATGTTTTAATAAATAAATAAATTTTAAAGAAGACTTTGTTTACGAAAATAAACTTACTTGAAATTTGCAGAGGAATAACAAACATGAATCAAGTTCTTTCTATAAAAGATGGAGCCACATTCTATGAAAGTATATTTGACAATATGAATAATAATTCTGGAATATTAAAATTCACGAAAAACCTTGCAATATCACAATTTATAATCTTTTATAGTTATTTTAAATATACGCGTACATATTTATGTAAAATTACAAAAGAAATTAATTTACAATTTATAGGATTTGGCTCTATAATGATAAACAAATAAGTATTAAAACGTCCACCAAATCCATAGCTCGTTCACATAAAGTTTCACAAAGGTGCGCCGGCCGAAGCACTTGTCCATTGTTTTGTAATTCGTCTATTCTGTCCCGGCGCGACTCAGATCTAATCGCAGATACTGCATTGTTGGGGCTTAGCGTTTCCGTGGCCTTACTGTGAGCGTTTTTACATGAGACATCGAGGTAAAGTGTTTTGGTGTGTGAATCTATTGATTTAAAATTCGTGGTATTGCTGCTTTTTTTTTAAATTTTACAACAATTTTTGTTCGAACTGAGTCGATGTTGACAAGGATGGTATTAATCTGACAATACATTTACGAATTTGACGCGCTGAAACGCTTTTGATTATTTTTAGCCATTAGATTTTAAAATCGTCATATCGATGCTGTTGCTTTTTAAGTAAATGTGTCCTTATTTCTAAAATCAGAATTTTGTAGTTTTTTATACGATCTAAATTTTAATTTATGGCTATGTTTCACTATGTTAAATTTTTAACAGAAGTAAAGTTTCTCATGATTTTAGTATTTGGAAGGATAATTTTGTTTATCAATAGTAATTGATCAGTTCCCACAGTATTTAAAAACTACTGTTGGTTATGCTATCCGTTAATTAAGAATTAATGTTTATCTAATGTTAATTTAAAATAATAAAATTTTGTTACGGCATTGTTTCTATTTTCACAAACTTACATAAACAAATAATAGATTTTTGTACATAAGTTTAAGATTTTATTAAATTAATTTTAACTATGCTGTAACCAATAATTAATAAAATACAAAGCATTCAAAATTCAAAGCAACCTTTTTTGTTTTTCAATACGTAATAAGAGTTTATTATTTATAATTTGTTGTGTAGTGTATAAATATAAGAATAATATAAGATAAATAAATTAAAAAGGAATTTAAAAAATATACGGAACCATCCCTCGCAAAACACTTGCAAAAAATCACATTGCACAACCACACCCACAATCGATTCAAAAACTATCGATACATGAAACTACAATATCGATATCTGAATATCGACTCACCAATTTCATGGTTGATGCTTTAGGTCGGAGGTGAACAGACAAAGTGATGCACAGACTTGAATTCCCCCCTATTTATACTAACAAGCTTAGCTAGGTAGTAAGTAAGCGTTACAAAATTCATTCTAGATAATAATGAATGCTTTTCTCAACTTTGAAGTTCAGATGATTTTTGCAGGCGAGTTTGGCATTTTTTGCGTAAGTCCCATCGTAAGATCTAGGGTTCATTACCGGTTAGTTATGGTTAGGTAATGCGTAATGAGATGTTGATGTGGGTGGCTTTACTGTAATTTGTGAAAAACTTGCTATGCTACAATGCAATGTATAATTTTATGTTAATGTGTAAACTAGAAAATTAAGACAATTTTTTACGAAACATTGATTTAAAACCACTTGAAATCTAACAAAATTTAATGAGAAAAAATCAAAAGAATCTGAATCATTCATTATATTTTTTTTTAAATAGCGATTTAGCTTTTTTGAAACGTTAAAGAACTTTCGGAATCTTTGGTAGACTGAGTAAGGCTTTTATTATTATGAGTTTATTTTATTGTTTAACAAAATATACAATGGTTAAGAATTTACTGCACTTCCACTATTTCTTTCGGTCTTCATATATTCCTGTAACTCAGTTATGTTTTAATAGATGGACCCATATTTCAAACGATTCAATGTATCAAACAAGACAAAATGGTTTTTCGATAGTTTTCCTCACAATATCTTAAAACTTGGGCTTAGAAGTTGGTGCATTTCTTCAAGTCATCCATCAGTACATATTTTTTGTCACATTGCAATAATTTTGTCACACAATACTGGCTGCCTGTTTGGCGCGGTGAGCGAAGTTCCGCTTGCGGCGCAAGAGGTAGCGGGTTCGATTTAAGCCGAGCAGAGAGCGTTTTCTCCTTGGTCTGGGTGTTTAATTTGTGTAATAAAAAAATATTTTTAATGTACGTCCATTAAATTAAAAATATTAGATGTGTAGTACTCGTAAGTCAACCAGAAGGTCCATCTCTGGATCTACTTAACCGTTATGAATGAAACTTCGTACACAGGTTCTGTATAGCTTGAGAAAGAAAGAAAGAAAGAAAAATATTAATTCATCATCATCACCCTATTAACGTTCCCACTGCTGGGACACAGGGACTTCTCTCTTGACGAGAGAGATTAGGCCTAAATTCACCACGCTGGCCAAGTGCGGGTTGGTGAATGTCACATGCCCTTCAAACTCTTTTTTTTTTTAAGTTCTCAGAACATGCCGGTTTCCTCACGATGTTTGCCTTCACCGTTAAAGCACGTGTTTAAAGCGCACATAAATTTCTCAAGAAGAAAAATCCAGAGGTGCGTGGCGGGGTTTGAACCCACGACCATCGGAATGAAAGTCGAGTGTCCTCCCACTTAGCCAACACAAATATTAATTACTACACAAAAAAATACAATTAAAACATTTACAAAAACAATACTTAACAACAATCTTACACCAATAATAACAAATTAAATATACCTTAAAACTATTGAAAATTATTTGAGGAGTGATATAGACATATACTTTTTACTGCGGGAAAATCCATTAAACGCGGGTAACACCGTGAGGGTAAATCACGGTGCTAGTTTATTTTTGTTACCCGAAAGGAAATGATTGACTTTGTTTCATCTAAGCTCTTTATTCATAATACCTAGGCAGGCATGACTAGGCCTCACCTAAACAGGTTCAGGATAATATTAAAATAATTATTTATTTATTTTATAATAATTTAAAGGACATGTTTTATAGCAGGATGCTTTGCCCTTCTTTAGTACGAAAGCCCATAAACAATAAACCATGCACAGTATTTGCAAACTTAAAAAAATAAAACGCTAATGAGTAGTAGGTCAGGGAGATATTTTAGTGAAATATAACATTTCTAGTAACCAATATCAAGGTGGAAAAATCAATGGGATCTGGAGAGAAACTACTTTAAATCCTTATAATTTTAATACTGAAATATCTCCGGAACCGAGCCGCGGATTTTTTACTTGAACTCGGAATTACCAACTTGAATTCAGGTTTGTTTCCATTTAAAAATAAACAAGTGTTTCTAACAGTAAAATTAGCCAAATTCCTAGGTGCATTCTTAGTTTTTAGTTTGCATGAAAAAATAAAATGGGTGTCCAATTTATTAAATTCTAAATGACGGACTAATTATAAATTTTTAGGAATCTAACCTATTGTTTGCTAAATTTGGTACTTAACTTTATGAACACAGAAAATTACGAGATCTTAGTTACTTCTCATTGATTGTTAGTTTATGATCGGAGAACTTAAAATAAGATTATGGAATTGAAATCACACATAATACATAATACAGGTATTCAATTACACTTATCAAAGTCTTAAGGATTAAGAACTTTGCAAAATCTAATGACTATTATTTATACACCTGAAGTTAATTCATTATTGATTAGATTTAGTTTTAAAAACAGTGTTATTATCGGTAAAACGGACAGAGGCCTCTCTCAAAGAAGAGAACCAGTGCGATCTTTTAATGTCTTTAATTTGTACGTTATCATCTACATCACCCTAATAATGTTCCCACTGCTGGGACACAGGGACTTCTCTCTTGGCGAGAGAGATTAAGCCTTAATTCACCACGCTGCGCTGGCCAGGGGCGGGTTGGTGAATGTCACATATCCTTCAAACTCTATTAAAGTTCTCAGAACATGCCGGTTTCCTCACGATATTTACCGCCAAAGCACGTGTTTAAAGCGCACATAAATTTCTCAAGAAGAAAATTCCAGAGGAGCGTGGCGGGTTTTGAACTTACGACGTTCGGAATGAAAGTCGAGTGCCCTCCCACTTAGTCAACACGGCTTTTTTTCGCTTCGCAATATACGTTCACGAAGAACGTACAACGCTCTGTATTAGCCGATCAACGATTTCCATTTAGACTTGAGGCTGCTCAACGCGGTAAGTTTTTCCGGATTACACCGGCTGCGCGGGTTGGATTTGATTTCGATTTCAAGATCCACTGTGCAACGCACCAAATACTATGTCGCTTAAAATCGGATATAACGTTGCCGGTCCGGTTCAAGCCGCCAAATCGTATGTCAACTTGAGTAAGATTAGGATTTTTGCCGAATCATAAAATCGAATTCTCGTGTAAACTCTTGTATTGAAATACTGTTGTCACTGATTCGGATCCTACAAAAATGAGATTCGACATAGTAGGACACGATTCCGTCTGTTTTCATACAAATGTGCTACGTCTATTTTGTATGTATATCAATTTTGTACGTGTTTGACAAAAAACCGCGCCCGGAGTCAGACTTTAAACTCATATTCGATGATTGTTTAAACTTCGGAGTATAACATTTATTCACTGTCTGTATGTTTATTCCGGCTAATCTCTAAAACGGCTGGAGCGATTAAACGGAACTGTCAGGCAGCTAGATGTATTATGGTGATTTAAGGAAGAAAATGTAAAATATTCTCAAAAAAATCCAAAATAAGGAGACAGGACCAGGAGTTGACAACTAATGTTATAAAGAGCTATTAACACTATTATTGAATTTTGGTATATATTTTATACAAGGCGAGTTTGCTTTTTTTTCTTTACATTTTTCTCTTTTTTGTGTTTTTTTGTAATGCTGTATTCAATAAAGAGTATTGTATTGTAAAGCCGCGCGCGAGCAGCTAGTATTTCCATATTTCAATACTTTGATCCTCCTTTCGATATGACTAACGGTCTCGAAGGTCTACCTTGACCTAACCTTTAGTTCTTCATTCAACTCTTCGACCTATATTAGACAGGAATTTGACCTTTTCCGGTATTGTTGTTGGAACATAAAGATATTATATTCAACGGCCAAATAATGTGGAACGGATGGCTTTTTCAGTTGATTATTTTGATGTAAAGGTTTTATTTCTCTGAATAAATCTTGGATATTGCTGAAGAATCCTCAAAGCAACTGTGTTAGTGGTATGCTGCGGGTACTAGATATTTTGATTAAGTTACAAGAACAAATAAGTTTATTACATAAATTACTTAAAATGATTATATTTCTTAACACTTGTCCAAAATGAGGAAGTCTGAATTCGGGCCACACTGATGGTCATTGATTACTTTTTTTTTATTTAAAATTTTGCGCTTATTATTGTCATTTATTTTTGTTCTATGTAACATCTGCGATGAGTATTTTGTTTTCTTACATTCATTTTATGTTGGTAATACCTTAATTATGATCTATTTTAAATATCCTATTCTGAACTCTAGCCTCCTATACAGACTTAACATCATAATGGAGCCTTTCAATTGAACTAAAGCTGTATCAGAACAATAGATGGCGACGCATAGATAGCCAAATAATTCGAATTGAGATGATCTTACTCCATGGTCTCTTTTGAACTTTGGGGTGAAAGGTCTTTAATTAATTAGACATCTTAATTTACTTAATGTACTAGAATGAAGCCGTGTTAGCTAAGTGGGAGGAGCACACTCGACTTTCATTCCGAAGGTCGTGGGTTCAAACCCCCCGCGCACCTCTGAATTTTTCTTCTTGAATGTGCGCTATAAACACGTGCTTTAACGGCGAAGCAAACATTCTGAGGAAACCGGAATGTTCTGAAAACTTTGAAGAACATGTGACATTCACCAGCGTGGTGAATTAAGGCCTAATCTCTCTCGCCAAGAGAGAAGTTCCTGTATCCCACAGTGGGAACGAATAGGATGATGATGATATTTTAAGAGACAATTTGGAATATACGTAGTATATAATACAAATTCAATTATTGGGAGGGCTTACAGAATGTCCAAAATACATAATGCGCAACCAAAGAGACTGCGTAATGGCAGTTGCGGATGCAGACCATGCTTCCCTTTCCCGTTGCACAACTACGCGCCCAAAACGCGAGACGTCAAAAATTACCCGTGTTGCAGATGCTCCCTCATCCCAATCGCTTGGCGCGTAGCTGACGCCTAAGTTTGGCCGAAAACTAAAGGTTTTTTTTTTTTATTATTGATAAGCCTTCATTTGACCACAATCCCACCTGATGTAAAGTGACGATGTGGTCTAAGATGGAGCATGAAGGCCTAGAAGATGGCTTCTCCGGGCCACATTACGAAACACGAAAAAATCGCTTCACGCACTGGCCCAGCCCGGAGGGTGGTGACAAGCCGCGGCCGAAGCCTACCACCAGAGACTGTTCTTAGCACCACCCGGAGCTCACGTGTAAGGATTCAGAGGGTTACCACTTACGGACTTATTTCAAGTCGATTACTAAAGAGGATTATATTTTTCTATCTTCATTCGTCTATCGTTTATAGCCGCAGGAGGCACTTCGTTTTAGACGCAGCTTCTAAAAATGCATTACATTTCAACATAATACTGTGTCGTAACGTAGACTCTTGAGTTTCTTAGAAATCTTAACCAAAGATTTCATTGACGATCACAAGTGTGACTAACCTATTCGCTATAGGAATTCAGGCATAATGGCATTATATCAAATTACATCCGAATATAAGCTGTGTCCTTGGAAGCCTTATTGATGAATGGATGGGTGTGTTCTACAGTGATCTTGGTTATAAAATTGATTACTTAAGGCCACCTTGTTTCGAAGATTTAGGCATTTTACTCGCCCAGTCGACTTGCATGCGCGTTACGCGGGAGCCGAATTGATATGAACTCCGGCGAACTTTGTCGGCAGCAAGAACGCCACAATACAGCATAATGCAGTAGCTACGGTGATTTTAATTATAAAAAAATACGGTCAATAATGACCGTATTTTGCGGCACGGCATTGATTATTTTATTGACTATATTCTTTTATTTGATTGAAATGAAAGTTTATTGTAGTAGGTATGTAGGTATTGAATGTATACATAATTTTTCTTACTAAACTTTTTGAATTAGTGAGGTGATAATTATGATTGAAGCATTTGTGGTAAAGAATACAAACAACAAAATGAAAACAAACAATTGTTATGTACAATATTTATTCTCATTTATAAAAAAAATACATTTTATATGAGGAATAAAATGCTTTTTTATTTCATTGTAATTTAGAGTTCTAGTGCTAGGTCCTGATTGCAAATTAATAATGTTTTGCGATAAAAAAATCTCTTTTTCTTTATTTTCGGATTTTGATTTTGCGAATCCACCGGGATTCGCATTCAAGTGTCAGATTCCGTATAGATGCAACCAAGAGTGTGTCTGGGGTTGACGATTTCTGGCAGCAGACATTGGACAGGTGGTAAAAGTGTGATAATTTTGATTCCATCTTTGATTTCCAAAATTCATCATCTTTTTCGATTCGTTCGATATGTACTGTTATTATACAATGTTATTATACAGTTGCCGAATATTTAACATTGGTAAATAAATGTAATGTGTAATTATTTTTAATCATTAACTAATATTTTATTTTATTTAATCTGATTTATAAAATTATTGACATGTTTATTTTTTAATTATATACAATTATTATTTAAAATTTCTTATTATTAAATGGTTGTTAATCAAAATGTTGCACGCTCCAATGGGCAAATTACATTGATACAAAACCTTATATAATACCTACCATTTAAACTACATGTAATAATGCAATAAAGATACTTTGACTTTGACTAGTTCTTTTTCCCGGCCCAAATACTAAATAGACATTGCCGTCGCGACGGCAATGTCGCGCAGTTGTCCTTGTACTTGTAAAACCAATTACGGTTTTTATTAATTGTTGTAGTTTCACTTCTGGCGTGTGTGAATCGCACACACACCTTTTTTTTCACGTCGCACGTCGCTCGTCGGGCGGGAAGAGCACTGGCACAGGTCCGTCGTCGGTAAGCGCCACCGCGCGACTGACGAAGCCCGCGGGCGTCGCGCCGCTCGCGGGTTTGTAGGTATTTAGGCATAATTAATAGGAAAATAACACTAAAACACGCACCTCAGCGATTTGCACTAGAAAAATGATTTATCTAAAGATTGGTGTAAAAATAAGGTCAATAAATTTATTTTTTTAGGCACAGTATTGAAAATGTTTTTTAAAAAGAGGCAACTTTGGTATTTTTTTCTATCGAGCGAAGTTCATCTTATTGTGTAAATGTAAGCGAATTGCACTCTGTAAGATCCTCAACTGAAACATATATTTTTATCAAAATTTTACGTCAATTTTTGACTGATTCATATTGATTTTAAAAACAGCATTTGCGGTATAAGGGGCCCTTAATTTAATGTTTAGTTCGAATAATCGAATGGCTAAATAATATATGACTCGTTGAATAAGCTCAACAGAACCGGCACTGCTCGATGATTCGCAATAGCCTTATTTTATATACCAATGGATGTTAAAATATTGTCGTTACATAGAAATGTATAATCCTCTATTTCTCACAAGGACACTTGTATCATGATGAGATAAAATAAATAAACACCATATTATTTACGTTCCCACTACTGGGACACAGGAAACTTTTCTCTAGACGAAAGAGATTAAGCCTTAATTCACCACGCTGGTTAAGTGCGGGTTTGTGAATGTCACATGTCCTTCCAACTTTTTGAAGTTCTCACAATATTGATGTTTAACTTCCATGTATGTATAAATTTATAATATTATTATGGACTCCTGTCTCCATATTCGACTGAGCACGCATAGTGCTCTTCGCTTAACAATACATATTACTGCAATTGTTCATAAAAAAAAAACATATCTCAGAGGCTTTGCAACATAAATTTGCATTTTACGATCACTTGCTCTTTAATATCAGGTTGCCACACCGTGAATTATGCTGTTAATCAATCTAAAATGCTTCGATCGGCTAACTTTGACAATACGATGCACTAATATCCATATCCCTAAAATATACTGTCACCAAAATACTCATATAAAAATACTATAAATATCTTTTGTAGAATTAAATAGAACGCACCTATAAGAACAATGCGTGAGACGTAGGACGATAGAAGCAATTATTTAAGTCCTTATGCACAGTATTCTAAATTGTGCCTATTAAGTCCATGATCATCAATATCATCTTCATTTTGCCACAAAACTGCTGGGTAAAATCGTAAAATCTTCTCACAAAAAAGTAACCTAAAATTACCGTCAAATAATTGGAAAGTTCAAAATAAATAATAAGGTTATTCATTAATCCATATTAACAATCTTCTGTGAGTTAAACTAAAATACCTTGACCCGGCGCCAAACAATCTAGGATAAACAAATTATCTTCATTTAAAGAAATTAATTATCAAATCTAACATTGTTTCTTAACATGGCACCAACTCAAGATTACTAGGTCAACTTTCATTATTTGTTATAAGTTGGTTAATAATGGTTTAAGGATAAACATCATTAATTTCAATAATTCAGTTTTCCGAGATTTTTTTCTCTTTTGTGTGGTTATAATTTATTCATTCGATAACTCATTTACCAATTCATTTACCAAAGAACGTTATTGTAAATTTAGAACGATGGAATGAAAAATCCTTTTAACCTGTTTTCTCATCCTAAGTGTTGAACGACATTGATTTTATTTGATTTATTAATATTATTACATAGTTAATTAAATAAAGAACTTTAACTTTTTCACAGAGTATTGTTTTGTCCATAATTTTTAGGGATATTTTACCTTCACGGGTGGGGATTATAGGCCGTCGCCCACGTCTTGCGACCGCGGTCGTATGTAATGTCAGTAGGTCAAACCGAGCGGACTCGCGGAACAATGTAGGTACGTACAGACTTATCTACGCCTATAATTATTTAATTAGATTTACTAACATTGAAGTTATAGATGATATGACAGTGTTGGAAATATAAAGACTCTAATAGTTTGAGTAGACTTAATTGGTCTAAGTTTGCGTGAAAATTTCGTTATTATAATTTGAGTTTGTTTTGTACGAGTAGTTGATAATTTTCTTAGTTTTATACTTGTCTTACAGCTGTAACTTTATGCATTGCTGTGTGTGTGTGGTGCTTCACTATTGGTCTCATAATTGGGGCCGAAAGGTTCTCGAATGGAGACCACGGATCGGCAAGCGCAGCGTAGGACGTCCGTCCATCTAGTTGGTGGTAGCAGGCCGCTGCCAGCCGAAACCACTGGAGATCTTTGAGGGAGGCCTATGTCCAGCAGTGGACGTCTTACGGCTGAGATGATGATGATGATTACAGCTGTAATGGTGGCGCTACATCAGCGGCGAAGAATAATGTAGCGTTGGCGCGCTAGAATCATCGTGAACGGGTATACGCGATGTTCGAGTCTATATTAGCGGACAAATATTTGTGCTGCGTTGCGCGCTACAAGATTCTGAAGTGATGTTATTGTATCCACGCCTACGCTGAACATCGTGTTCGCCTGAATACTTCGCGTTCGAGATAATATGTACCTGGCCATACACATCGCGTTGACACGAATATTCGCCTGAGGCTGCTGGTGTGGACGCACTATAAGGTGGAATTATTGTTATTCGGTACTTAACGTAAATAATTGTTTGCATTCCCAGTTAGTGTTCCTTTTATCTGAACTTCAACGTATATCAAAACGTATATAAAATTGTATAGAGCTTTATTAAAAAAAAATGTGCAATTTTAGGGTTTAATGGCAAAAAACGGAACCATTTACGGATTCATCATTTCTGCTGTGTCTGTAAGTCCGTATGTCTCAGTCACTTTTTCCCCAAGCTTCAGGAACTATACTGTTGAAACTTGTTAGGTTGATGTATTCTGTGAAACGCATTTCGATTTTAACATAAATAATAATAAGTTTTGGGGTTCCATACTCAGAACTGAAACTTTTTTTATCATAAGACCCATATATAATGTGGGGTATGTATGGATAAGTCTTAAACAATGTTATAGTTCTTTCTAATAAGATGGTATATTATTATTATTTATTTATTATTTTAAGATTTTAGGAAACCTTACAGCTAGCTAGTATGTAATATAAACTATATAGATACACATATGTGCACACTGAACGCCATTTAAAAGTTTTTACATATAAAGAAATAAAATACAATACCAAGAAAAGAAAGTGGACAACATAAGTTAGCAAATAACAAAACACATTAAATAAGTACTTTCTATACAAATAAAGACAAAAAAAAAGTGTGTGTGTGTCAGCTACGACGCACGATTGGAGTTTACTCCTTACAAACGATAATTATGATATATATCGAATAGAAAAAAGGGTAAATGAACGCATCTGCTAAAATGATAAGAGAAACAAACATATATCTGTAATTATTCGGATTATTTATATTACTTCAATAAAGCGTATTACATAAAGTATGTTTCAAAATAATATAAATAAAATACAGTGAGACAACGAAGTATCGCGCAAAGAGGAGACCCCGAGAATGAGAAACGCTGTGTAATGTATTCCATCTCATTCTTTTACACGTTCAATCCTACAGATATTAAATGTTTGTCTCTTTCTACGTAACGGCTCAACTTTTCGTGTTACACTTGATTTTACTCCTCATAAAATTTCCGTACCGGGCCCTATAACTCAAATCGTTTCTTAAGGAGTAAACTCCAAAAAATACATTATAAATGGCTTTTTTCTAAGCTGAATAGTTTGAGCGAGTGACACTTCCAAAGAGGTAAAATGTGCCAAAGCAATCTCGGGCAGTTACTCACTGACAGTTGTCAGTTGACTTGATAACTCAATAATAACCTTGGGATATTCAATAAAATCAACAAAAAGTCCCTTAATATTGTTAAAAACCATGATAATTAAAAAGTTATATCGTAATTTTAATATATAATATAACTAGCGGCCCGCCCCGGCGTCGCACGGGTTAAAAAAGTTACATATTTATTACATTTTAAAACCAAAATCAGCTCAATCGTCCCAGCCGTTCTCGAGTTTTAATCTGACTTACGATTCATTTTTATTTATATAGAATATAGATAATCTCCGCTATTTCACGGACGCTTTTAACAAAAAAATAAAAATTATAAAAATTATAATTATGTAGGTACTTCAAACTTATGTCAGAGAAAATTGAATACTATGTTGAATATTAAACTTTCGAGACATAGACAATAGCTCAAAGATAGCTTATCAAGAAAAATCATAGACAACCTATAAAATGAATATTGAACTTTCGAGACATAGACAATAGTTCAAAGAGTATATTACCACCACGTATGAATAGCTGATCAAGTAAAATCATAGACAACCTTTAAAAAGACATTTATTTTACACTTTTGTTAACCTGTAGATAATAACAAACAAATAATTAGCAATAAATTAAAATTGCGACTATAATTTGAGATTTAAACTATCCTATCTCTCAAGTTGGATCGAACTGCACATGGTGTGCGAATTTTATTATAATCGGTTAAGTGGTTTAGGAGTCCATCGAGGACAAACATTGTGACACGAGATTTATATATATTAAGATATTATTATCGTTTTGTAAAATGTGTAAAAAGTATTGAAATACACGGAACCCTTAGTGTGATGAGTCCATCTCATACTTGTCAACTGGTTATTCAGTAATTTAAACAGTTTTTAGAACATTAAAATCTTACTTCCTTGATCTGTTGCTGCTTATAATTGACCTAAATAACTGTTAATTAGGTTTACAAATTATTTTAAAGAATAAAATAAAACGTTTCATAAGTGATAGACTTACACCAACACAGTAAATATTCATCACCTTCCTAGATCCGATTAGTGGAGTTATGAGTTATAATAATAATTGTAGAGGACGATAGATCCTCGTTCTGCACACCAGTAATTATAATTACACTAAACACTGGCTCGGCAATGTCCACGTATTAGCTTGTAACTTCACCCCCGTGCTAGCCCTCGGCTGTGTTGCATTCCCAGTGACAGTTACTTTCCCGCCAATCCGTGACACACGAGACAGTGACGTATGACGTTTGAGCTACCAGCTTTACCGCATACACTACATCCCTCCCTTGATGTTAAATTAGATGAATAACAACAAAGGTTGAAATCAAAACAATTTATTCCTATAATCAGTCTTCCAAGGTTAGACATTGACGCTACATAACATTAGTTAGATAAAACATCTCTAGCATTTGCATAACAACAATAGGAAAATTAGTAATTAACAAGTAAGGCACTCAATCACAGATCACGGTTGCTCCATTTCGTCACTATCACTATTTTTATTCCCTTCAGCGTATCCAGCTTCCAGATTCTCACCCTGCACTGCTTTCCATTGTCCTTCTACTCTTTTTAGATGAACCATGTTTCTTCTCAATACTTGTCCGGTCAGATCGTTCTTTACGGTAACATCTCCTCTATTAGAACTCTGAACTGTATGAGGTATTGGGTTGTAGTTTGGACATAGCTTGTTGGATTTATCCATAATATTAACATAAAGTTTATCACCTTCAGTTAGATTTGATTACACGGCTCCTCTCCTTTTATCTGCATACTCCTTCCCTTTCTGAATTTTGTCTCTGTCACGCACATCTAGATCAACATCTATTGTTTCCAGTCTATCTGTTGATGGAATTTTGTCCGTGTTCTGTCTTCTAAAGAACAGTTCTGACGGAGACTTGCCTGTGGTTGAATGAGGTGTGCATGAGTAAGTAATCCAGCAGACTTTCTTTCATGTCTTTTTTATCCAGATGACTGATCTTGAGACGTTTAATTATATCTCGATTTTGTCTTTCATCCTCAACATTCTGCTGGGCTGGGACCAATATGGCACTGTATTATGAAGGAAAATGTTACAATCTACGCAGAAACAAAGAAACTCTTCGCTCACAAACTGTCTACCGTTATCAGCTGTAATTGATATAGTATAGCCTAGTCTGCTTAAACAATCTCTAAGTAGCTTTATAATCTGTGAGCTTGTGACAGTTTTACTGATCTTGACCTTTATACCGACTATAGTAGTCAATCAGAACCAGAAGATAGTCACTGTTGGGTAAAGGACCCAGCAAGTCCATTGCAACATTGACACATGGAGCTATAGGAAGTTCACATCTTCATTTCCTGGTTTCATATCTTCATATGTTCCTAATTGATCATTGACAACTTCCAAAGTGTTAGCTTCTGTAATTATTTTCTCTAAAGTAATCCTGTCTCCTATAGTAAGAATGTTCTTCCTTAATTCTGCTGAGGTACATTTCTCAGTTATTTGATCAATTAAGTGATCGTTTATCTTGTCAAAATTGCATTTCTCAGCTTGACTACGGAGTCGTACTACAAAACTTTCGAATTTCTCTTTGTCTTCCTGTTTAAGTAATCTGAACATGTGTCTTTCATACACTCTGTTGATTTTTGGAAGGAAGTACACATCGAGTTTTTTGATAGCATTCTCGAAAACATCAACTCCGTCTTTGGGTTTAACATTTGCACCGGGTATACTATAATATATATCTTGCAGGGCTGCTCCCCCATAATGCAGCAATGTAGCTCGTTTTGTTGTATCAGCCGTGGTTTCAGTAAGCTCGAGATAAATGATCAGTGATCTTTTCCATCTCTCCCATTTACTGCCAATGGAACTCCTGTCCCCACTCAAGTCAAAGTATTCCATTGACGGGTGTTGAGCCATTGTTCTTCGGGGTAACCTGAAATGTACATTTTTATGGTGACCTATAGGAAGACTTGATCCAATTTAATGGAGGTATTAATTTGAAATACCAGACAATTTTCAATTTAATGAAGGTTGTCAGCCATTTCCAATTTAATGGAGGTACTCCTTTGAAATACCAGACAGTTTTCAATTTAATGAAGGTTGTCAGCCATTTCCAATTTAATGGAGGTACTCCTTTGAAATACCAGACAGTTTTCAATTTAATGAAGGTTGTCAGCCATTTCCAATTTAATGGAGGTACTCCTTTGAAATACCAGACAGTTTTCAATTTAATGAAGGTTGTCAGCCATTTCCAATTTAATGGAGGTACTCCTTTGAAATACCAGACAGGTTTCAATTTAATGAAGGTTGTCAGCCATTTCCAATTTAATGGAGGTGCTCATTTGAACCACCAGACATTTTCCAATTTAATGGAGGTTGTCAACCATTTCAAATTAAATAGAGGAGCTCATTTGAACCACCCAACTATTTCCAATTTAATGGAGGTTGTCAACCATTCCCTATCAGAGTTAGTGTTGATTTGTACTGTTTGATTTTGATGGAGATAATGGAAAATTAATATTCATAACATCAATCCAATTTAATATGCATCCTTTTTTAACATTATCATTGCAATAAAAGGTGACTATTAGAGGCAAATTTAATAACCATTTTTTTTATGTTATTATAACACAATATTATTATCTCTAACTCTTTAGGACTTAATACCGGTATGCGGTTTATCTAGTCATACTTGACTACTCTCTATAAAAGCCAATAAGGTTGAAGAAATTTATACGCTTCTAGTATTCCACCCATGTTAGGTATTTGGTGTATATATTTACATAAATTCAGCACCTATATTTTAAATTAAGAAATTTATTAATATAATTTATTGAGGCAATAATGAGATTCAGTGCCATGTAATAGCTCCTTTTGATTTATCACTCTAATTGACAGCCAACATTCAAGTAAACCATAGGTATAGTAAATAGTACCACAAAATTAATAACCTAGAAATCTATGCATTTTTTATATCAAAATACATAATTAATTTCCATACAAACTGTAACATTCATAGTGTTGTGTATTCATTACAGAATGTAGATATAGTTTAGCGTGAGAATTTGTTGTTTTAAGTCACTATTGTAATAAATATCTCACTGAGTTTACGACTCGGCCGGGTGAGTAATTCTGTCAAAGTTTTTGGTACAATTTTACTATTATATTGCTAAATTTTAAGCGGAATTTAATGTAAATGTTGTAACTAATTAGGGATAGTCGTTGAATGAACGAACAGTTTATTTAGACTGTTTATTTGCCGTCGACTGATAAACCGGTTTACAGTCCACCGATAAACTAGTTTACTCGTACTACATTTGCATCGTCCAGTCCATTGGTCGAGCGTTGCCGAACGAAACTGTTTCTCTAGCCAGCTAGCTGCCACTGTCTATCAAGCATTCCGTTCTCTTCACACTTGCACGTTACGCTAATATGGCTATCTCTCTTTCGCCATGCTCTCAACTTCTACAGAGTTATAATAGCGGTGCGCGGGTGCAGCGTCAGGGTGTTGTGTAAAAATAAACTCTATTGCAATGCATGACAATGTATTATTGTTAGTAGGAAAGCAGGTTTTTGAATTTTGTTTGCTTACATTATTATTTTGTACCTACTACAAAATTTCTTATTTAAAATAACTTTATTATGAAGCCTGCCAGTCCTATGCCTGGAAAAAGTATGAAGGGAAGTTCATTTTATTCGAACTAAATCATAAGAAAAAAACCGCATCAAAATCGGACCTTTTGTCACGCCACAGGCACTCACACAGATACCTACACGGATATATCTTATATAATATAAACAGTTTAATCTAGTCGTCGTTTACCAACCAATCAGTGAATCGACGTTCACCGTTCAACGATCGTTCACGTCCTAAACGAATAATGGCAATAAACCAGTCGAAAATTAGACTGTTTTATAAACAGTTTATCGTGAACTATAAACTGGTCTCGTTTCGTCGACTGAAAAGAAGTCGACGACTCATCCTTATAACTAATCATGTGTTTTAATTTTTTTTACCTAGTATTTAAATTTGAAACGAATTTTCCGCAATAACAAATCTAGTAGGTAACTAGGACCGTTGGGTTGGTCGTTTTTGTACACATGATTATTACAATAGTTTACCTTTTTCCTCGTCGCCACTTGTAGAGGACGATAGATCCTCGTTCTGCACACCAGTAATTATAATTACACTAAACACTGGCTCGGCAATGTCCACGTATTAGCTTGTAACTTCACCCCCGTGCTAGCCCTCGGCTGTGTTGCATTCCCAGTGACAGTTACTTTCCCGCCAATCCGTGACACACGAGACAGTGACGTATGACGTTTGAGCTACCAGCTTTACCGCATACACTACAATAATTATTATCATAGGTTATAAAAACAATGAATTTTAAAGAAAAATACAAACACTAACAATCTTTCGCCTTTTCGAATCGTATTTAATTGTAAATGACGTGCTTGTGTAATTTCATAATTCATTTCTTGTAATAAGTAGGTTATAATAGATGGTTTCTTAGCAGCCGCTTCTCGTTATTTTTGATCGTGTGGATATTGACGCAAAATGGCGTTCAACTGAGTAACATCTTTTTCACTTTATAATTTTATTTAACTCAACACTGGAAAATTGTTTCTTCAAGCGCAAAGTCCAATTACAAGAAACTGAACTGAACTGACCATTTATGCCATTAAGAATATCTATGTTTTCTTACATAATAAACGTTTTTTTTTTCTTCTAAGCATTTATTACTTGACAAAAATACGACTGACGAAAGTACGAAGGTTTTCCTATGGGTCTGAATATAATAATTAATTATGTTAATGTTCACAGATAATTTGCTTAACATGTTTATTGTAACCAAATCTCTCTGGGCTAGAGATATCTTATTAAAACAAATCATTTCTCTTATAATAATTTATTTAAGCAACAAAGCGTCGAAAAAAAATAACATTTCCATAAAAATAAACAACAATAACAATTTAGCTAAAGACTACTTCAGTCTCAACTCAACAACAATAAAAATAGATTTATAAACATAACGATTACTGAATATCATAAGTCAATTCCTTTTGCAATCAACCAACATTAAAATTTATCTTATTTCATACAATCTTTCTTAGAGGAGTTCTTTAGCAATCGGTAATCATAATTATTTGTTCTAGATATACTTGTATAACATTTTAGAATGCACATTATAATTGTTATTATGACCATTGCGAATATGACCTTTATAAGGGTCATATTCGCATAATACATTTCGCATTACACACTCAAATGTAAGACATTTCCGTCCATTCTAGGAGATTTTCACAAAAGCGGCAGCTCAAATCATGCAGTACGTATGTATATATAGAGGATTGTATTATAAGACTAAGTGGTAATATTTGTCGGATAGTTTAAATTTACAGAACCATGCCTCTAGAGCCCTTTAACAGATTTACATGTAGTTAACAAACGGACCTGCGTTTATATCTACAGACATTTATCGTGCCAGACAGATCCGCGGCTGTTTTTCACGAGTTTTCTCGGGAACGCTAGATATCATTTATAATTTGAAAGAGACACATTCTGGTCTTTAGAAATCTATCGAAAATGCTATCAATTAGTGCTTTTTGTAGTATCCGGGGTGATAAGCATCCTCGGGTTGGAAAGCTGTGGTCTCATATTTATAAGATTGCGCACTCTGCTGGCCACCCTGATGACCACCTTGGCCAGAAAGCTGATGTCCAGCCAGTTGCTGGGCAGAAAGTTGATGGCCAGCTAGTTGATGCTGAGAAACTTGGTGACCGGACAGTTGAGGTACAAAGTAGTTTGATAGCTGAGCTCCGGACTGCTGGTGACCAGAAATCTGAGCGCCGGGCAGTTGATGTCCAACGACTTCAACGCCATGATGACCGGACAGTACGGGCACGGATACTTGATGGCCAGATTGTTGATATCCAGAGAGTTGATGGCCAGCCAGACCGGAAATTTGTTTTTCTAATTGATAGCCCAGTTGTTGATGATCAGAATGGCCTGATCCGATGGATTCAAGCTGGATGGGTGCCTGTTGATGCTGAGTCTTTTCGGAATAATTTCCTGCAAATAATAAAAAAAAAACTGATAAGGATTAACAATTTTGCATAACAAACACAGCAACAACAATCTTTATTTCTCGCTTTGACCCCATAATCGTTGACCTATAGTGTGTTATATTATATATATCTTAAGTTAGTTTATTTTACATGCTGTCTATCTATATTATCAACTTGCTCATAATCTCAATACTAAACTTCGATATTAAATATCATAAGAAAAGATAAATCTCACCATCATCAAAGATCCCATTTGCCTCATCCTTAGCATTCTGCTCCAAGCTCTTGGCGATGGCCTCGGGGATGGGCGGGGAGGTCGGCAGATGAGCTCCCTGAGCGTGGAAGCCGTTGGCATCAGCGGTGTAGGTGACAGAGTACACATTGCCATCGTCGCCGGTGTACGAGTAGGAGCCATGCGCGTCGGTGCCGGATTCGTGGCTGACGATGCTGCCCGCTTCTTGGGCTTTTATTCCTTGAATTAATAAAAATAATAATTAAGTAACTTATTCATCAATAAAATCAGCTTAAGAGTATATACTCTAATATAGAAATAAAAAAACTCTTGCTCCAAATTTTTTGTTCCCTCAAAAGTATAATATCTTACTAATTTGTGATGTGCACGTGATGCACTTTCATTTTTCACAAATAAACCAAAAGAACGTTTTAAGTTTTTAAGCGCCTGACTTTTGAAGAACTGCAACTGAATAAATTTGCGCTTGAGCTTTTCATATGCATAAACGCGTGGAGTTATACATAATTTAGTTAAAATATTCACATGACTTCACACTTTAAACTATTTCGATTTTCAATTGAGGTATATTATAGAGGTATACAAAGAAAGAACCATACCTAAATTTGTGTTACAAGTTCACTAATAATAGCAAGTACCCCAATATTAATGATTTTAAACTATTTGTTAAGCACCGTTATAAAATCTCAGGTTTTTAATATTTATTTATTTATCAAACAAAATCCGCAGCCCTTAATATATATCTTAATAGATAACTTATAATTATGACCTAAGGCCAAAAACGGATTTACATTTTATAAAAATATATTATATATTAGTTCCTTATTGCATAGTGTTTGTTTACAGGAGCCTTTCTTTAATCAGCAGTGGGTGTAAACTGACCGATAGATAGATAACAATACTTTATCATATTATAATATTTGAAATCCGTCTAATTTAGGACTTTTTATTTATAAATCGCCTTAATCCGCCTCGTTTATTTGCAAATCGAACCCAATTTTATTGTTTCGGGCGATCTCACGACTTGGTATGATAATAATGATCCGATATCGCTACTAATTTTAGGGTCAAAAATATAAAAATAATTTGCGCTAGT
This sequence comes from Gymnoscelis rufifasciata, assembly GCA_929108375.1. NCBI lineage: Eukaryota > Metazoa > Arthropoda > Insecta > Lepidoptera > Geometridae > Gymnoscelis > Gymnoscelis rufifasciata. The sequence continues at coordinate 4,220,698 of OV815317.1, read as the reverse complement.
GATTATTTAAAACTTGATAAACTGACAACGTACAAAACAGGTTGTTTGATATGTTAAGTACCAGGCGTCCATATGCGTAGAATGATCTCTGGTAGCAAGACAAACAAGTGGCCAATGTTTCTTTCTGGTCAGGCTCAACAGCTCAACAGATACCTGTGGCGCTACTGAACTCCTCCTCCAACCTCCAACTCTTAGCAAGTGGTTGAAAAATCCAATTCCCTAAACAGGTAGTTTTTGTCGTGATCTACCAGGCTGCCATAACTTATAAGAGTTTTCAAAAAACTGATCTACTGATCAACCTGTGCTATGTACCAACTTACTTCAAACAGAGCTTTAGAGGTAGAGTGAATGACAAATCTCACTCCAACCACAGAATACATAATTAACTAGCGCTGTGCGATTTGAATTGAACTTAATTGTGTTGGAGAAAAGGTCGCTATTCCTTAAATAGATTTTTGGAGTGCGTCTTCTGCACACTCCAACTTAGAAGTTACTTTCAACGACACTGAGATGTTTTAACGAGTTTTACCCCAGATTACATAATATAATATAATCTGTGGGTTTACAGAATAAGAGTACAAAACACACTGTTTTTAAGCAGCTTAGTGGGTCTCGAAAATCTTTTTATAGCAATAAGAACCAAATTTTAACATGTTATGCTACAACTTTTTTGGTAACTATTTTTTTCTGATCTAATTGCGTTTATAACCATCCAGATCGGGGCTAGTCCTAGGTGTTGTTTACAAAATTACTTACCATTTTCAGTCTCATACGCATACTGATAGCTATGCCCATCACTTTCCGACGAATGGCTCAATATCCTCGCCGTCTTCTCTCCCGCTGGCCTCGAACCAGAGTACGCGATCTCATGTCCATCCTGGCCGTTGTACACATGTGATTGGTCGGCTCCAGCGCTGTAGGCTTGTGATTGGTCAGAGTATAGTCCCTGCTGCTGGTACTCGAGCCCTGATTGGTAGATTTCGGCGGAGTTGGCGTAGGCCTCGGGTTGATTGTAGATTTGGCCAGCGGTGGCGGCGGCGACCATGGCAGCGAAAGGAGTTAGCTGGAATTTAAGGGAAGTAAATAATTTATTTTTTCAATAACTTTCTAAGAAAGAATCTAATACTTTTCAATAATACTGTAAAAATCAAGTGTAAGTAAGTATTCATTATTGTCATTGGATCTCAACATCTCGAAAAAGTTTTTTTTGGGCGTTTTAATTTCATTAAATTATTCGAGAAATTATTGAAATATTTAGCCTCCTTGGTAAAGTGATAGAATAAATATTCGAGCTAAACCCGTTATAACGACAACAATTATTCGCAATTGGCAATTCACATGTAGTTATTTATTATTAAACAATTTCAAAAAGATATCCGGAAACCACGACTTTGTAATCTTCATCGTAACGATAACAAACTTTCACTGATATCTGTAATTATGTCCATTCATATGAAATTAGTGTAAGTGATGACGTAACAGAAAGAAAACACTAAATTCCCTATTATAATGATGATGATGAATGGATATCACTAAATAGAGTATTTTTCTCAGCGGGTTGCCATAAATAAACTGTTTTTAAATACACCACTAAAAGCAATTTCGTTGCGTCACATCCTAAACACAGTTCAAACAACTCTCACTAAAATTAAATATAATTATTTCACGCACTGTACACACTAAAAACGTACCAATTTCATTTTTATATGTACTATCGAAGACAGTTGTGGAGTGAATGCGTCAGATAATTTCTTCCTTTCGTATTTATAGCGAAATGTTTTGTACGCATGCGTTTGAGGGCATTTCTGAAGGCAGTAGCGGGTATGTAGAGAGGGCACGATGTATTTGAACATAGGCTTAATTTATGAATATATTTTTTTCACGTTGGATGTGCATGGTTAGTGTACTGTATTTATTACAATGTTCGAGGGTATTTTCGATTAAAATAGGCTATTTAGGCCACATGCGGGTGCATAAAGGAGTATAAGCTGTCGCCGTGATCTAAATCGGTCGGGCACACACACACAATAATTAATCATAGGCACATTTAAGATTAAAATACAATCAAATTAAAAATCCGACATAAAAATGTATGCCCAAGCTAGACTTTATTAAAAGTCATTAGGTAGTTATAATATAATAAATATACGACACCATTAAAGGAACAACAACCTGTATAAGTGTTGGATTTTACAACCACTTGCTTTGAAGGTGGAGTTTAGTAGCTCCACAGGTTTCTATTGATCCTCACCAGGAATTTCTGCCACTTGTTTGCCCCATATCTACGGAGAGTTCCTACATTTCATGGATGCTTGGTACTTAACACATCAAACAACCTGTTCTGTACTGCGTATTTTTTTTTAATATTTTTATTTTAGTTTTTTGTATCCTATAAAGCGTATTTTTTTCTCATTTACCCATAACATACAATCGTGGTATTTTATGTTAAGGCAAACATCGTGATTGAACCAGCATATTCGGAGACCCTTAAAGAGTTTGAAGGACATGTGATATTCACCAACACGCACTTGGCCAGCGTGGTGAATAAAGGCCTAATCTCTCTCGCCTAAAGAGAATTCCCTGTGTCCCAGCAGTGGGAACGTTAATAAGGTGATGATGATAATGATGATGATACAATTCCTCATTTTTTTATAATAAAAGTGATGGATAAGCTTTCTTGCTGTGTGTTGTAGTTTTTTATCTAAACTCAACAGCTTTAGTATTACTTATGTTGCCTTGACACAAATTTCTACAAAACGTATATTCAGAAATATGTCTAAGAACATTTTATTTATATTTTAGGAAAAGATAAGCTTTACTCCAGTAAAATATGCAAAAAAATATTTTATTTACCTACCCTTATCAATTTCAAAAACAAAAAAAGCCATGTTCAAAGTATCTGTGGTTAGGTAGGCACGGTACAGACTCATTGTTAAGTAACGTTAGGTAATAAGATGCGCTCACTGGATGAACAAGTGGAGCGGATTTTGGATAGAGTTTGTATGATATAGACCTGACAATGTATATTATTTTTGACGGTGGATATTATTAAATTACATTTTGAATAGAATTCATTTCATATAGAAATGACAATGTATTGTATTTGGCATAAGTTTATAAAATATTTGTGTAGATTTTTTTATTAAAAGATGAATTTCAATGTTTACCATTTAAAATAATTTGTTATTCAATTTTAATGTTTTGTTTGAATTTTATGAAAACGAACTTACAACTAGTTTCTTGTAATAGTCTAGTTTTTTTGTTTAGCGTAATTATCACGCATCATACATACAAACATAGATACAAAATCATTAATTTCCAATTTGGTTTTACAAATCATAGCTAAGCCAACAGGTTGTTTTATGAACAAAGTACCAGGCTCCTATAAAACGTAGAAATTAACATATATCTGATAGCAAACAAGTGGCAAAATGCCTGATCTGATGACGTCATACAACTAACCTGTGATGCTACACACAGACTATACACAGTACAGGCTAAAGTTGCGGCTACATTGCGGCCAAAGATTCGTATTGCGTTGCCGCGCTACAAGATTATGTGACGTAGGTGTAGCCACGTTAAACGTCATCTGCATCCGAATACCTCGCGTTGACAGGATCATTCGCCGTAGGCCGCTATTGTAGCTAAAACATTCAATTTTGGCATGGACTAAAGCGACTGCAAAGCGGGAGCGACTGTCGCGCGGCGGTCGCTATCCTTACTTAGCACATCTACTCGACCTCAAAGAAACCTTTTAAAGCAAAAAATCCGCGTTGTACATGTACACGCTCCCGCGTCCCGCGTTGTAGAAGTGTGAGTCTGGTCGAAGATGATTCAAAATCTAATCTAACACTCCTAAACAGGTGGTTTTTGTCGTGACCTACCCGGCTATCATAACTAACAAAAGGTATGCTGGGCTGTGAACAGAATGAATGATCTACCAGCCACCTGTGCCCTTCATGTGGCACAAGTGGTTTGTTTAAAAGGAAACAGAACAAACAGGTTTTTCGTGCTTTAGCTATCATGATATGAAAGAGTTGGTGTTATGTGAACATATTATTAGAATTTTGTAATTATATTTTGTAATTATAACAACATAATGTAGGATTCTTCTGGTTTTGCCCAGATACAAAAACCATCATATTCAATCCGTTATAGCCGTTCAGTAGTTTTTGAGTTTAAAGCGAGCCTTAATACAAAGGTCGGAATTTATAGTAGCACTTAATCATTGATAACTTTTATATCTGTAATTGTTAATAACTGAGAAAAGGTAGGTAAACTACTCATGTAATCAATGGTTATGTGCAACTATGAATGAATTCCGGCCAGAGAGACGGACAGACGTAGCTAGTTCTAGTAATTTATACCTATAGAAGTTTAGATAGATAAAGAATGTAACTAAGAACGCTACAAAATATAAATTAAAAGTATTTTATCAGTTTTAACAGTTGAGATTTTGTAATTTAATAAAAAATAAATAAAATTACCAAAAGAACACAAAATACAAAACAGGTTGTTAGATCAGAAGAATACCAAGCGTCCATAAAATACAAGGGACATTCGTCGACTCCCAGGCAGCAAACAAGTGAAAAAAAAATATTGGTGAGCTCAACAGAAACCTGTGGCGCTACTAAACTCCACCTTATTATGCACGCTACAGAGAAGGTTGCAAAATCCAACACCCATAACAGGTAGTTATTGTCGTGATCAACCAGGCTGCCATAACTTACAAAAGGTTGCTGGACTTTGAATAAGTAGAATTATTTATCTAAGAGACTACCTGTGGTGTTGTAAGCGCCTCCATAAAAAGCGCGTCTCGTATTAAAGGAAACGAACTGCCCACAGGATCTTTAAGCTCTATTCTACTAGCTAAGATCTCATTAATAAAATTCATGTAAAAGTGTTGATTTCTGTAAAAAAATATATTTTTCAAATGTGATACCGTCTAATGGTGCAGCTACATTAGCGGACTCCTATTGCGTTGAAGGGCTAAAATCATCGTGTACGGGATAAGATTTGTGTCGCACTTCAAAATTATTACGTGACGTAGGTGTAACCACGCCGACGCCAAACATCGTTTAAGCACGAATACTTCTCGTTGTACAGTGTTAAATTAGCTGACTCGGCAATCGTCTAGACAAATGCGCAATGCAATGTGATTGCTACTCTCATTTGCCATCCTCATGAATTATAACACCTATTGCTGAAAACTGCTGAATAAATATCCGTTTTGTAGCTTTTGAGTATATGCGAACATAAAGACAGACAGATACGGTACAGGAATTTGTAATATGCATAACGTCAAAGTCACATTCTGACAATAGTCACTTGTTACCATATTTTGTATTCAAGCTTTCATAAAAACATTGTTATTATTATTATTATGAGCCGGTATCATCCCACTGCTGGGCAAAGGCCTCCCCCCATTCTCTTCATAAAAAATATATATATAATTTACTTGTAATTTGAATAATATTTTTAATGAAATCAGGGATTTAGTCAAATCAATTAATTATTTATTATTAGTTTATGTTTAATCAATATTGAGCATACGTTTTCCCAAAAAAGTTATTTTTAACAACACAAAACAGGTTGTTAAATCGGTAGAACACCAGGCAACCATAAAATGTAGGAATTTAACTCGCTAGTAGCAAACAAGTGGAAAAAAATGCTGGTGAGGCTCAACAGAAACTTGTGGCGGCGTTCGTAGTGTGCAATATTTTAATTTAATTAATTAAAAACTAGTTAGCTTTAACTTTTCACATTAATTTATATTTAAAATTACTAATAAATTGATGAAAATTAGAGCAAAAATTAAGAAATATTTGAAGTTTCATTAAATATAATAATTTATAATTGACTTTGAATATATTTTCAGAGTACTAAACTATACGAAATCTTCGGAATAAGCGTGTTTAATTGCTTGTTAATACATAAAATATCACCACATCAAAGGTTTTATAAAAAGGACCATATAAAAGCTGTCATGATAATTTCATTGCACGACACGATACCAAACAGGTTTTTTGTCCAACAAAGTACTAGGCTCCTAGAAGTATTAAAAGCTAGAAAATCGACGTATCAAGCCCCTAAACAGGTAGTAGTAGTAGTATTTGTCGTGATCTACTATGCTGTTACAACTTTCAAAATATTTGCTTAGTTGTGAATGGGATCAGAATTCCCAACTAGACACTGAGAGGCCCAATTGAATGAAACCTGTGGCGCTACGATACTACACTCCACCACTGAATAGTAAATTACTACGTGGTACTACTACTACAACTCCACCTAAAAGCAAGTGGTTGCAAAATCCAACACATGTGCTTTTTGTAATCTACCAGGCTGCCATAACTAACAAAAGGTTTGCTTGGTTGTAAACAAAACTGTGGTCTCCATCGAATAATGAACGTGGTATTAAAGAAAATCATGACTCCCAACAGTTTCTTTATGCTCTGATCTACAAGGATCTCATAAAAAAGGGGTTGCATTGTTTTGTGAAAAAAATGTTACGATTTTGTACCTGGTGTTTTTTTTCTTATTTCTACAAAAGCACTAGAGATTAATCATTTGCTCCTTGGTCTGGGTGTTTAATATGTATAGTAAAAAATCTTTATATGTAGGTGTGTCAATTATATTAAGTTAATTATTCAGAGCTTACCACGGGGCTAGATGTTGTAGTGGGAATTGTCCGGAAATATTTATTTTTATTTGTTTTGGTTTTTTTGTAAGATTTATGAACAAAAATTAAACCTCAATAATATTTATAAAGCAGTTATTTTAACTGAATTTAAAAAGTACGACTTTACTATGCCTCATTAAAAAAACATGAATTACAAAAATCTACAGGCAGCTTGCGTAAAAGTAAACATAAAAAAATTACAATCAAAAACAGGTTGTTTTATGGCTAGAACACCAGGCTCCCATAACATTATGAAGTTTGACGTAGATGTGGTATCAAACAAGTGGCAAAAAACATTGAAAGGCCCTAAGACACCTGTGGCGCTACTATACTCCCCCTATAAACAAGTGGTTTCAAATTCCACTACCCTTAACAGGTATTTCTTATCCTGAGCTATCAGGCCTCCATAACTCACGATTGGTTTGCTCACATGTGCCACTGTACAATTCATGTGGAATTAAAGGCAATCGGATTGTCGTGCTCTGATATGCCGGGTCTTTAGCCGTTTGGCACCGCGAGCTATTCATACTAGGGTATGAATCGTCCGAGAGTTAGGAAACCAATTATGTGTAATATAATAATCGCAAATCGTAAAATGTGTTGGTGCGCGACTCAACAACGCCTGGACCAATTTAGCCACATTTTTTTTAAATGTTCGTAGAAGTCCTTTGATGGTTTGATGACAAAATTCGAATATTTAGTATACCGTTTTTTTTAATAATTGCAGGGGTATGGGGCGGGCCGCTAGTTGTGAATTTAGACAAACAAAGCAAATTTTTAAGCTTTTTTAAAAGATTTATGTAAAAAACGTTATTGCGATGAGAATATTTTGCAATGTATTTAAGATTATAAGCGAGCATACTACGGTATGATTAGATGAATAGCTCAGGTTTCTCTAATGAGTTATGTAAACAAATGATTGTGACTAAAAGATTTTTTTTTTTTAAAGCTTTTTTAATAGATGTAGAAAGCGTATTGAGAATTATTTTGCATTCTGTTTTAGGCTTTCTTTGGATGAATCTGTAAGTTACCGGAAAAAAATACGATTAATTTCCTAGTAAATTGAAAAGGTTACGGAATATTATGAACGGCTGTCTGATTTCTATTTCAGATTTGGCTGTTGGTTGCTATTATTAATATTAATGTATTATTATCTTTGTTTTTTTATTTTTCACCTATGTCGACGCATAATTTTAGATTTATGCTTAATACCATTATAGTAAAACTACTTTTTACACTGGTTGAACGAGTTGAGTTGAACTTTGCGCCATCAGCAGAATTTTCATGAAGGCAAGCTTCACTCACTCACGTCATATCCCGTTCATGAGTGCAGTTTTTTTTTCTTCCCATTCTTTGCTCTATCCGATTGGGTGAATAAAGTGTCAACTGTCAACTTCTTCTTCTTTTTGTTGGGAAAACTGGTTGATTTGTGTGTAAGAAATGTATCTCTAAATAAGTTTTGTATGTTTTTATTTTATTTTTTTCTCTATTTATTGCCTATTTTGTTTTAAAATATCTATTAGAAGTTTTATGTTATCATTTTTAGTCCATTTTATTTGTTTTTGTTTAATTTTATTACTTTTTATATCTTTTTTTATGTTTAATATTAAGTCGTCGCTCGTGATGTCTGTGTTCAAGGTCTCGTCTGAAAATCAGCGCACCTCCGTGCTCTAAGTGTGGGGTTGCATTATGCTGAGGCGGGGCCTTTTGGCACATCTCACAAAATGTTGCTGTTATTTGTTGTGTTTCTTTGTTGTTTTGTATTTTGTGTTGTGATGTGTCAATAAATATTTATCTTTCTATCTTTCTTTCTATTATACCTATAGAGTGATCCAAGAGTTTTCACATCCAAGCAAAGTCGGTACGAGACAGCTAGTTCATAAATAGATAAATAGTCATTCATAATAGAATACAGAAGATGAAAACCGATATTTTTTAGCTCGATGGTTCGGCTGTACAACAACAACAACAAGTCTTCAGTTTTATAAACTTAATTAAATAAATATTTAAAAATATCCATTATACAAAACAGGTGTTTGGTTGTGAAAGTACTAGGCTCCTTTAAAACGAAAATATCCAATGTATCTCTTGCAAACAAGTGGTTAATTAGGTACAACCTTAACAGAAACTTGTGGCGCTACTCCACCTTTGTATGGCACCTGTGGAAATCAGAACGAACAGGTTTTCCGTGTTTTGATCTAACAGGCTTTCATGATAAAAAGGGTTAGTATTGCTATTTGTAAAAATTAAGATTTTCTAGTTTTATTTCTTTATGTAGATATAACAAATCTAAAAATTATATTGCAATAATATTTGTCATGCATGAGCCATACAAATATCTAGGCATAATAGAATAGAAAAATCTTTATTACACACACCATTATACAAATATACAAAATTATTAATAGTAAAATTAAACCTAGCATGCGTAATGGCATAATTATGTAAAATTAAATAAAAAAAAAAGTTAATTTAATTGTGTGAATGCAACAAACGTTTGAGGGTATTTTAAATTATTTTTTTTAAACTGGTGTATCTTTTATGTGATTTACAAGTTTGATTTTAATGGTGCTGCCAGAGACAGTAAGTAGACTTTGTAGAGTACGTAGAGTAAAGACGTATAGCATATGTTATGAATTTCAGATTGATACTTATACAAGTTTCAGAGAAAAAGGGTCTTGGCAGACTTGACAAAGCTGGCTGTGGTCTATGGACAGACGGACAGATGGACAACAAGGTGATTCTATAAGGATTCGGCTTTTACCTTTTGAGGCACGGGACTCAATGCAGCAAAAGATGTCAAACACAACAGGTTTTTAGGTCAGTAGTATACTAGGCGTCCATAAAATGTAAGAATATCGACTCCCCAGTAGCAAAACAGAGGAAAGAGATTGGTGAGGCTCAACAGAAACCTGTGGCGCTACTAAACTCCTCCTTGCCGTGCTTTTAGCAAGTGGTTGCAAACTCCACTACCCGAAACAGGTAGTTTTGTCTTGATCTACCAGGCTTTCATAACAAAAGGTTTTTTGGGCTGTGAACAGAATGATCTATTAGACCAAATGTATGAGGTACACGTGATATGAAAGAAAATCGCAACAAAAAATTTTTTTTTCTCTCTGATGTGCGAGGCTTTTCAAGTAAGTTTGGTCAGAGTTGATTTTTCATGTCTAAATGTATTTAGAAAGTCTTCTGATATCGGCTAACTGTGTGAAAATAATTAAAATTAGGCAGTTTTTAAACCGGTTTATTTCAAAGATCTCAAATACTACAATAACCTATTTATTATCACCAAATTAACTTAATTTTTACTTTCTATGAAATAAAAACTATTTTAATAGATTATTTAAAAATTTGGTGGATTTGTCTCCGTTTCTCATTACTATTTACTATCACAAGTACTATTTATTACCTAAAAGCATTGGTTATTAATAAAAAAAAATTCATTGTATCGAGGGTAACCCACAAACTATTTGGTAGGTATCAACAATAATTCAAAACAAATGGTTTGATTGTTAAAGTACCAGGCTCCTATAAAAAGTAGAAATTCGACGTAACTCTGACGACAAACATGTGACAAAAAAGCTCCATGAAGCTCAACAGAAACCTGTGGCGCTACTAAACTCTACCTTACAAGCAAGGGAGGCAACAACTGTGTAGCTACCCTAAACAGGTAGTTTTTGTCGTTATCTCTCAGGCTAGTAAGAGATCTAAATTTCTCACCCTCTGATATGCAGGGTCTTTAACCGTTTCGAACCGCCGTTTCTTTAACTTTAGCCGTTTCGAACCGCGACCTTTTCATACTACTTATAAATCTCCCAAGAGCTCAGGCAAGCGTTGCTAATGTTATGTCAAAAAATTATAAATAAATTAATATTAATAAATTAATAAATTTGATATATTATGAATATAAAGATATTATATTTTTATAAGTTTTAAATAAATGTAGAAAACGTGCAGTCCTAAAATTTATTGCAATGATATTATTTTGCATCAAATAAAGGTTTTCTTTGGGTGAATATAAATGTCCCCTTAAAATAATAAGATTCTTATTTGATCGATTTCCTATTAATAAATTTGATATATTGAGAGTAATTTAGGAGGAGTTTTCGCATCCAAGGGGGTCAGCTAGTTGAATGGAAGATGAAAACAGATAAGTATTTGATGGACGGTCCTGTCGAATTCAACAGTAAAATAAAAAAAGACGAATATCCTAGTACTAAGGTCCTATAAAACGTATCAATAAAATGTATCTCTGACAAACAAGTGGTTTGAGACCACCTTTACAGAAACTTGTGGCGCTACACTAAGCTCCACCTTTTATGCAAGTGATAGCAAAATCCAACTCCCCTAAACAGGTAGTTTATGTTGTGATCTACCAGGCTGTCATAACTTACAAAAGGTTTGCTGATGCTGATATTTGACGTAACTTTTTAATAACGCACGAGTGGGAAATAATGCTTGTGAGGCTCAGGCAAAATCAAGCGAGACATACTACGGTATGAATCGCCAAATAGCACAGGCAAGCGTTACATGCTATGTAAATAAATTATTATGAATATAAAGTAACTAAATCTTTATATTTTTTGAACCGAAAATTTTATTTTGGCTTGGTGGATTTGTATTCGGCGAAAATAGCAGCATTACTACACTACTCAACAAAGTCTAGGGAACAAGGATATTTTAGTGTATACTTTTAATTCAACTTTTTTTTGTCCCAGATGTTATACATCAAAAGAAGCGAAATTTATTCTTGATTTCAGTTATGCAATAAAATAAAAAGCGTTCATGTAAAAAAATAAGGTTTCATTAAAAAAACTAAAAGAGTGCGAAAAACCAAAAAAAATAATCTTCAAATTACAAAAACATATGACGCTTACGTGGAAATTAAATGAAAAAACATTATTTGCAGCTGTTTAAGAATCCGTTGGACCCCCCAAGGCATTAGCCACGGCTCTACATCGGCGTGGCATGCTGAGTATCAAGTTATCAATTGTCGCCTGTGGAATAAGGCTCCATATTCTGGAGAGATGCGAAAAAAGTTCTTCTTCCGTGTTCAAATTTCGAGGAAAATCACTGAAAGCTCTTCTTCCGACTAAATCCCATGCATGCTCTATTGGATTGAGATCGGCGGACTGAGCAGGCCACTGTAATACCGTGATATTGTGCTCGCTGAACACATTCATCACCTGTCTTGCGGAGTGTGGGCGTGAATTATCCTGCATGAACACGAAATCTTGGCCAAACTGCTAGTGGTGGGGGGTGACCATAATATGCACTACCTGTTCAATGTATTGCTCTGCGTTCAAATTGCCTGGTATGCGAACGAGATCAGTTCTCCCACCCAGGCGAATTCCAGCCCACACCATGATCGTTCCGCCTTGATAAGGATGAACTTCCTGAGGATTTCGAAGTCTACTTTGGCGTCCAGGAACACGCCAAACACGCACTCTCCTTGAATCAGGATGAAATCCGAAGCGAGACTCATCGAAAAAGAGAACACGTGCCCACTGATTGTCGGTCCATCGCAAATGTGCATTAGCCCACAATAAAAGACGCCCTCGATTTCCATGTCGCAAAGCTGGAACTCTTAATGGTCTGCGAGCGCGGAGATTGACTTCATGTAATCTTCTCCTGACCTGTTTGGTCACTGATAACCACTTGGTGCTGGGACTGGAGTCTTCCTACCAACTGGCGAGCTGTAATCTGGGGCTGCCTTCTTGCAGCATTTTGCAGAAATCGATCTTGTCTCTGGGTAGTTTGGATGTCTATGGGTGTATCTTCCTCGGTGACGTTCGGCTACATCTCCTGTAGCCCTGTAGCGTGCCCAGAATCGGAAAATTAAGCTTGGCTGTGTGTGAACAGCGGCCGCGATATCGCGTTGACTGCGTCTAGCTTCCAACATACCCACAGCCCTAAGCATCTCTTCCCGCGGTAAATGACGACGTGACATAACGCTAAGAGTTTCAAAAATATCGAAAAAGTTGGCGGTAATGGTTTTTCACAAGAAAAAAAATCGATACATGACAAAAATCTCAACAACTTTATGCTAGCAGACCCCTTACTCTGCGACCAAGTTCGGTTTTTCCTTCTTATTTTGAAAGCTTTCGCGCTTTTGGTTATTTTTTTTTGAATTTCGAACAAACAATTTATTCCTATTCCAGCCTTAATTTATAAATTTTAGTGACCAGTACTTTTTTACGAGTTTTCACACAAAAATTGAAGTATTGTTGCTTGTTCCCTAGACTTTGTTGAGTAGTGTATTACAATATTTAATTTTTGATGAAATAAGTAATCTATTATAAAGCTGGTAACACCGTGGGTACTGCAAATACTTATATGAAAGACATAATATAGAGGTACACATATATTTGGAATAAACAAAACAGGTTGTTTTATAAGTAAAATACAAGGCTCCCATAAAATATAGAAAATGACGTATTATTTTAACAAACAAGAGGCAAAAAATTACTGTGCGGCTGAAACGAAACCTGTGGCGTTATTTACATTATAGAAGCAAGTGGTTGCAAACTTCTACGCCCCAAACAGGTGTTTTCGATGTGATCTACCAGGCTGTCATAACTAACAAAAGGTTTGCTGGGCTGTGAACAGAATCTTCTAGATCTTCTTGTAATGTAAGTAGCTGGTTATAAATGAACGTGGAATTAAAAGAAACTAGAAGGTACAGGTAATTTGTGCCCTGATCTACTAGACACACATGACAAAAAGAGATATGTGAACAGATTTGTAATTTAGGGTATATTTTTAATACATTTATTTATTTAAACAGTACTCTGATATCGGCTAACTTATCCATTGTATCGAGGGCAACACCAAAACTCAGCAGTGCGCTGTTAGTATTTGCACAGATTATAGTTATATAATTTTAACAAGCTGTGCCCTGCGGTGCTACCCGCGTTATAATGGATGAAGTACTCTTAACCAACAACATATTTATTTGAATAAAGATTAATTATGTTGATACAACTTAAACAAATTATTTCGACCAAATTAGGTACTTACCATAAAAACGGTTTTTGTGAGTTAATCTTAAAAGATAGACATATACTATCGCGGACTGTTTTTTAGATCATTAAAAGAGCTATTATTCTTTAATACATATTTTTTGTGTATCTTGAACCGTTTTCACGGCGCACGCAACGGAAGGCTTCAAAAATGAAATAATTTCTCCCGTTTTTTACACATTTACCACTATATCTTTGCTCCTATTAGTCGTAGCGTGATGTTATATAGCCTATAGCCTTCCTCGATAATTGGACTATCCAACACAAAAAGAATTATTCAATTCGAACCAGTAGTTTCGGAGATTAGCGCGTTCAAACAAACAAACAAACAAACAAACTCTTCAGCTTTATAATATTAGTATAGATGATTTTTAATAATTTTAATGTTTTTAATAAGTGCTAAACCTCACTTTGCAGGTTAAACAATTTTTTAATTAGGCAGAATAAAAAAGATTACGGATGTTTCTTAATTTTTTCTGCATAAAATTGAAAAATAGATTATATAATATTATGCATTTGGTAGGTATTGACGATAACTCAAAACAGGTGGTTTGATTTGTAGAGTACCAGGCTACTATAACAAGTAGAAATTCGACGTATCTCTAACGCCAAGCAAGTGACAAAAATGTTCTATGAGGCTCAACAGAAACCTGTGGCGCTACTTAACTATACTTAATAAGCAAGGGAGGCAACCACTGTGTAGCCAACCTAAACAGGTTGTTTTTGTCGTGATCCCCCAGGCTTGCATAACTTATTGAAGGTTTGTTGCTGTACGTTATTATTACGCATTGACGTGGGACGTGTTATTAAATAAAATCAGAACTCCAACTAGGGTTATATTATTATTACAAACCTAAAGTTTATTGCATTTGACATTATATTTATTCCATTTTTAACGTTTTCTTTGCATGATTTTTTAAATGCGAAAATACTTACTGTTTATATCAATTTGCTTTTATGTTTTTTAGATAATTTAAACTACTCTAGCCGCTTAAATAAATTTGACTGTGCGACTGCTGACTGTCAAACATAACATTAACCCGAGGATTTAACCCGTACGATATTCTGTTAAATTTCCCATAAATCATCATAAAAATATATGATTTTAGGTATCTTCCAAAATTTGTAATTATTTATGTGATTTTTCAAAAATACAAATAGGTTGTTTTGATTCGTAATGTAACAGGATCCCATAAATTTATGGGATCCTGTTACATTACAATTCTTACATAAATGTAAGAATTCGTCGTAGCTCTTGTAACAAACAAGTGGTCAAGATATCGAAAACCTGTGGGGCTGCACTAACTATACTCCGCAACACCCTTAACAGGTAGTATTTTTCGTGATCTACCAGGTCCTCATAAATAAGAAAAAGTTTGCTGAGGTGTAATTAGAACAATCTTATGACTGTGGTGTGGTAATAATCGTTTTTTAATTAAGGCAGCCTGTAAACTTGTCAAAAGTTTTTTATCATCATCATCACCCTATTAACGTTCCCATTGTTGACACAGGGACTTCTCTCTTGGCGAGAGAGATAAGGCCATAATTCAACACGCTGGCAAAGTGCGGGTTGGTGAATGTCACATGTCCTACAAACTATTTAAAGTTCTCAGAACATGCCGGTTTCCTCACGATCTTTGCCTTCATCGTTAAAGCGCGTTTTTAAAGCGCACATGAATTTCTCAAGTAGAAAAATCCAGAGGTGCACCTTGATCGATGGCGACTTATAATTTTGAGTTCACATAACAGCGCTTCATGCGAAATGCGACGCCTCTATACTTTTAAGTTATTATTTTGGTATAGAGAAGAAAAATATTAGCACAGATACGAAATGAAACGAAAAGAAAAATGTCGCCATTTACTTGAAAAATCGCCAGCGTCCTATGTAAATCGACCTAAGTCGCAGCGTGTGGACCGGCTATTACAGCTTAAATTAATCTCTCTTGAGCTTTTGGTATTTGTTAAGAAATAACAACCCTCAAAATTTACTCGTAATTTTGTTAATTATTTAAGTTTTGAGGATGTGTTTGTATGAATTTAACTAAAAAAAATTATCTATTTTGTAAAAGGCAAGCATTTTTTTTGGATTCCTACAAATAACATCCAAGATTTATTATTATTTTTCAAAAAATACAATATTAAAAGTTTGTTAGAACGATAGAATACCAGGCATCCGTTAAATGTAGGAATTCAGAGGCTCTCTGGAAGCAAACAAGTGATAACATGAACAACAGAAAACCTGTGGCGCTACTTAACTCCTCCTTGCTTACTAATTTATTATTCTATGTCCTTGCTTTCCTTGTAAGCAAGTGGTTGCAAAATCCAACTCCCTTAACAGGTAGTTTTTGTTGTGATCTACCAGGCTCTCATATTTACAAAAGGTTTGCAGAGATGTGAAAAATCATGATACAAGTATATCTCCGCACCAACATCAGACCACCAATGTGACCTGAGCTATATTATTCATGCCAAACCTATTACTTGTGATCTGCTGATCAATCATCTACAAGGGTCTTATAATTAAATAGGTTGTTATATAAGTAAATTAACTAACAGTAATTTGTTATAAAGTTAAGTAAGGCCTGACGATGCGTTACGCGGACGCGGGGGCGGGCGCGTCTTTATATCGTCAGAAGCTTTAATTTTTTGCTTAACTTTCGAAAACAAATAATTTTATAAAATGTTTGAAAGTCTTAAATGTTGTGCCGACCCCACGTAATGTGGGATAAGGACAAGAAAATGATGTTTGAAAGACTTAAATAAAGTTGGCTTTCTTTACAATCTTATAAACTTAAGATTAGGTAAGAACATCTAATTTCAATATTTATTTATGCACTTAAAAAACTCATAAAAAAATATTATAATAATTTTGAAATAACGTTCGTTAACCTGTTCGCATTTATGTTATACAGCGGAACGATATTAATCTGCCTGGTAGCAAACAAGTGGAAAAATTGCTGGTGGGTGAGGCTCAATAGAAACCTGTGGCGCTATTAAACCCCTTATTAAAAACCCTATTAAAAACCTTTCCCAATACCGTAAACAGGAAGTTTTTGTCGGATTCTACCAGGCTACCATAAAATTAAGCTTGATAGCACAGCAAGTGCTATCAATAGAATCATCTACTAAACTACCTGTTATTTGGAAATCAGAACCCAAACAGGTGCTTGGTGATCTGATCTACCAGGCTTTTATGTTAAAAAGGGATTGTATGTGAACAAAATATTGTGATTTAGAGTCGATTATTCTGTAAAATATTTAAAATTAACGTCAGTAGAGTTCATTGCCATGATATTTTCTGGAGGTATTCCAATTGGAACACAAATTTTAAAGAGTATTTATCCAAAATGTTAAGTATCAACTGACTATTGAAAAATCGGCCCACAGCAAAATTTATTATTGTTTAGATCTTGTGAATCAAACTTTGTGTCCCTTCGTGAAGCGTTATCTCTACCTACGCGATAGGACACGATATTTCTAAAATTTTTTGTTATTAAAATAATATATATATGTATACAAGCTGACCCCAGCAAAGGTTGTTTTGCAAAATGAAAAATAGATAGGAGCCGATTCTCAGACCCACTGAATACGCATATAAAATTTCATAATAAACGGGTAAGCCGTTTCGGAGGAGTACAGTGACTAACATTGTGACATGGAAATTTTATATATTAGAACATTAAATTAATCAGAGGATTTGTGTTTGGTGTTCAAGAAATTATTTTTACCTGAATATTTTCATAATTTGGTTGTACCAATCTAGGTAAAATACAAGGCTTCCATAAAATGTAAATTCTTAACAAAGAAGTGGCAAAAAATATTTTTGAGGCACAATGGAAACCTGTAGCCACAGTAATGCTGTTTTTTTGTACTTTACAAGCAATTTTGCAAAATCCAACAGGTAGTTTTCGTCGTGATCTACCAGGCAGCCATAAATTAGATTGATTGGGAAAATAATAGTATTATCTACTGTGGTGGACGGTATAAGAGTCTTCGAAAAATGCTCGTGGTAAGAAATAAATACTGTAAACAGGTTCTATGTGCTCTGATCTACTAGGCTCTCTTGAAAAAAAAGGGTTGTTGATTTGAGAACTTAAAGAATATAACAGAAGGATTTTTTTTATCGAAAAGGGATAAATAACGTTTAAAAAATTTAAAAATCTATTGTTATCAGTTGGTATTGTTATTTGTATGTTTGCTAATTGAACATGACGAAATTAAATTTAATATCTTTGCCTTATCTAACAGGATACTTACTTTCCTTAAATAAATGTATGTTTTAAATTTTTTAACAATTTAATTTTCTGATTATTATCTACACCACGAGAAATAACTACCGCCATGTTCCTGGAATAACCAGAATGGTGATGAAATTACTGTATTACATTATCAAACGACCTATGAGCACAATCTAATAAACTAAACAGGTAGTTTTTACTACAATCTACCAGGTTGCCATGAGCATGAAGGGATTATCTAGGACGTGAAAATAATAATTTACTAGACCACCTGTGGCCGATGCAGTAGTGTTCAAACCTGCGTCTCCATAGAGTACGTGACAATTAGCAAGTTATATTTATGAAATTAAACCACCTGTGAAGAGGTTACAAAATATAAAATCTTAACAGGTCGTTTTGTCTGTTATGTACCAGGTTCTCATGGACTAAAGGGGGCAGGGCTGTGAATAAAATATTTTATTTACCACCTGTGATTGTATCTGCCTTCAGCGCACGTGGTTATGGAAATCAGATATCAAACAGGTTTTCTGTGACCTGATTTACTAGGATTGTAGGATTTCGAAGGGCTTATAGTAAAAAAATGCCAAACAATAGCGCAAATTATGTGGTTTATAAAAATAAAAGACCTAAGATTAACAGGTATTATTATGATCTCATGAGCTCTTGTAAAGGATTTGAAGGACACTGGAGTTGTAGGTTGAAGCACACAAACAAACAGATTTTTAATTAACTTAGGATAGGACATAGGGCTAAAGGGTAATATGTCATTCCGCGGGAAAATCCAATACAACGACTATGCACACACACGACACCGCGGTGGGGGGTGCTTATTAAAGTTATTTGAGACGGTTGAGATGAGCAAAAATATTTAATTTTTCTTTCTGGTCTTCTGGCAAGCTGGGCCTGGTATGTGTTGTATGTAAATATGTGTCTACCTACCTGTGGCGCTGTGACCCTATATTTACAAAACAATGACAACGAATGCTATTAACAGGTATAGTGTGATGCGATCTACAAGGCTTTCATAAATTTCAAAGTCACAACATCATCATAGTTGCACTGATTATTTTATTCGACCACCTGCCATGTTTTTTGAAGCCACCACCTGTAACTAGTTGTTGCAAAATCGTTTAAACGAAACAGGTTTATTTTGCCGTGATCTCCCAGGAGCTCATGACTTTGAAAGGGTTTCAGCTGCGTAAGACCACCTGCCTGCATATAACAAACAATCAATTTCTGGACACCTGTTAGTAAAGGCATGACCTTTACAAGGATGTCACAACAGGTATTTCGTTCCTTGACTTACTAGGCTAACATGAATTGAAGGATTAGTACAGTCGCGTTCATTAATATGTCAACATATCCAAGGCTCCAAATACAAATGTTCTAATAAGGGTACATAAAAATCTGAGCAAATTCAACAAACAAAAATATATACACATGCCATCCGTCATATAAAACTGAGCCAGCGTTTCAATAATATCTTATCAACTAAAGGTTAATAAATATCTAAACAATTATTTTTCAAAATGATTTAACCAAGTTAAAGGTCATTAATAACGACGCAGGAGTTTTTTCAATTATTTATAAACATTAACGGCACAATAATATCTGTAATGAAGTATTTAAATTTTATGTAGACCAGTAGATTTTCATAAATATCTCAACAAAGATTATTAAATCATGTATCTGTTTTTATCTCCATTTAGATGTAAATGTCTCACGGCCTATTTATAGGAAAAAAAATATTCTGACATAAAATTGTTGCGTTACTGTCGTAATGTTATTAATTGAGAGGTATACCACATAATTATAATTATGTAATGCCCCGTAATTATAAATATATTTCACTTTTTACATGAGATTAATAAAACGATTGTTAAAAACATATTCATAAACCTAAATTAGTGCTAAATTAGTTAAATAACAGCTCATTACCCTAGAGATAAACAAATCTCTAAAATATTAGCAACCTAAGACATAAACCGCCTTACCAAAAAAAAAACAATAATACTACTTAGATACGTATTCAGTAGTTGCTAAGCAATAGTTTCTATGGAAAACTGCTGCTAAACAATCGTTAAACACGTGTCAAAGTCGTGTTTATGTTTTGTGGTAAGGCGGTAATAGTCTTATTGTGTGTTTTAGATCATTCAGTATTAGGCAGACATAGTAGTTTTTATGAATATGAGCGATTACGTATAGGGTAATGGACTTTTCCCGGGGGAGGTGGTGATTTCTGTGGGACCAATTCCAGGGCAGTGGTTATACTGCTCGGTCCAACTTATTGGAGGAATATGATTTTACTAGGGTCAGTTTTCCAACTTATTGGCTATTTAATGGATTAGATTAATAATTTGACAAGGGACCTCTCGAAAGTTGCTATGGGTCTGGTGCTATTTTAAAAGTTATGCATATGTGCGTGCATTGTGTTTATTTTTATTGACGTGTCCGAAATTCTATACATTTTGAAAAATGAAACGAAATTTATTGTGAAGTTAACGCTAAGAATATTTAAAATATTAAAACTGCCAGTAAGCAAATTATAATAATGTACCCTCATTATATCAACATTTATGACTGGCTGCTTAGAATTATTTTATGTCGACCGAGATGATGTGTCAATAAAAATAAAAGAGACAAAATATTTCGAATTCTTTTCGGGTTTTGTCTGTGTTTTATGTTTGCCTTACCCCCTGTTACATATTCTGTGTTCCGGTACAGAATACGCAGTAGTTTATACAAACGCATACTTTTGTATGAATAAAAATATTTTACAAAATGCTGATTTCGCCTCAGTACTTTGCAGTTCGATCGTATGGTGTATAAAAATGTGTGTGTAATAGTAGGATTTTATATTATAATACAATTTTGATCATAATTTTATTTACTTGACATTTGCAATGTTATAATAACTGTTTTATGTTTTAGAATCCCCGTTGTATGTAAAATTACAGGTCTAAAAATATATTTTTTCTCGAAAACTAATATGAAAAAACGTTTAAATTTGAGTTTATTCGCAAATAGCATTTATGAAAAACATTAAAATCTTTGCGGGTGTGGTGTGGGTGTGTAATAATAGGATTTTGTTCAGAATTTCATATATTTTTTTACATTTGCACTGTTATATCTTTTATTATAAATACTGTTTTATAATTCCTATTGTAGGTAAAATAGCAGATCAAATATAATTAATTTTCTATCACATCTCGACAACTATAGGGAAATGTTGCGAGTGTGTAGTAAATTTGCATTTTCGTATAACATTAAAAACTACGTTTATAGAAGAATGAATATTTTTAAGGCTTTTCCAAATGGGATTATTGTTTTAGTTAGGTAGGTATAGGTATGAGATGTTGTGATAAATATTTGTATTGTTTACATTGATTCTGAATTGTTAAACTTGACTTACCTTGTATAACGCCCTGTGTTATATTTTTGGTGAAATAAATAAATTGAAAAATTCAAATTACAAGACCAAATAATAAAATTAATATCGAGTTCTTCTTAACAAAAAACAATAAGTATTTTATTTTCAAGCCAATCAACACCACATGGTCTCTAAAAATGTAGAAAATACAAAGAGCATAGAACATCGATGGCATACCTACTCAACCGCCATTTTGAAAAAAATGTGATTCGGCGGCCAGTGATGAAACTCATGTCAATCGACAGAGTAAATTATTACAAACAAAAAGTGTTCTATGATCAAATCTCTTAAGTAATACGGTTTCTGTGATATTTGGGTCTAAAAACAATAGAAAAAATTTGTCTTCTGAGCTATGTTCTACTTTACTTTATTTTTCTTTTTTCTGACCCTAATATCTCAGAAACCGTATCACTTAGGAGACTTGATCATAGAACACTTTTTGTTTGTAATCATTTACTCTGTAGGTTGACATGAGGTTCATCACTGGCCGCCGAATCACGTTTTTTTTCAAAATGGCGGACTAGTAGTTATGCCAGGCTCCATACAAAAATGTTCGAACCCTTTTACAAATCAGTATGGTTCAGCATTTAGGTTTCTGGGAATTCTCTCAGTCCGACACAGGGCATGACAGAGAGCGACAGTACTTTTGTCTCGCTTTACTCACACAGAATAACTACGCTTGCGTTTTTGGTAGTAAGTATTTTTAGCCTCAGGCAAAAAAGATGGGTGTTATAAGTTTGACGTGTCTGTCTGTCTGGGACATCATAGCTCCCGAACGGATGGAGTGATTTAAATTTAGATTTTTTTTGTTTGAAAGGTGAGTTTGGTTCAAGACATGTTTAATAAAAATCGGTTTCGGTTTTTTATGTTCGATAAGCCTTCATTTGACCACAATCTCACCTGATGTAAAGTGACGATGTGGTCTAAGATGGGACATGAAGACCTAGAAGGTAGATGGCTTCTCCGGACCACATTACGAAACACGAAAAAATCGCTTCACGCACTGGCCCAGCCCGGAGGGGTATATTCATATTCATATTCATTTATTCATATTCATTTATTCGTTGTTTCATGTGGTTACAATTTAGGTGTTAAGTATAATATTATATCTACCCTTTCATGAGCCCCGTTGGGACATTACAACTACAAAAAATAGACTTATACTATAGTAGGTAACTTGTTACATATTAAATATTTATAATTAAATTTAAAATTGTTTTAAAGGAAGTTATATTTATAATAATAATATGGCTAGTGGCAATCTTTAATTGTTTTTATAATATTAATATTACCTATGTATTTCTATTGTATGAATTACATATCACAGTTTATTATCTAGATCTAATATCTTAAATATTATTATTTTGTACCTTGGATATTATAAGAATTTAATAAAAAATATATAAAAGTGGGGAAGGATAACTCGAGTATATTTGCAGATTTTCATCTTAGCAAATATACTCGATTGGGGTATCAAACGAAAGCGCATCACGTGCACATTACAAAATGACTTTAAGGGAACTAAAGTTCAGGAATCGGGGTTTTTTTTAATTTGCAAAAATTTGCAGTCAGAGCGGACCATCCAAGTACTGACCTCACTTAAGGTCGCTTAACTTTATAGGTGAAAACGTAAATTAAATATGCGCGACTGTGAATGACTCCATTCGGATTATTCGATTCCTTAAATCATTCGGATAATACGAATTTTCGCTGCAAATTAGTAACTTATTAGGTTAGTATTCGGAAGTCGGGCGACTCGACTCGTTCGTTTTTCGACGCAGATATCGGAGTCGAGCCGCAGTGTGTTGGGTGTTGGGCAGATGACCAATAATCAAAATATAAGATATCAAATCTTTTATTTCCATTATTAGGTTTTTCAAATCCTAGAAATTGAATGTTAGAATGGAACCTTAGGAAGAATCATATATTTTTTTCAACTTAGGGTTTGTATTATTACAACATTTTACTTTGGAATTGTCTCTCACGCAAACCATTCAGTTTAGAAAACAATGATGAAACAAAATATTATTTAAAAAAAAATGAGTTTTATGGGTTCTTGGTGTAGGAAACCCCAAAATTATTTATTTTATTTTTGAAGTGAAACTTCTTTAGAATAGTTGTGATTTCAAACTGGATGCAACGGAAAAAACGGCAGGTAAGCCAATCTTAAACGCTAAAAAGGTTAAGCAACGTTGCGCGCCGCCAGTACTTGGATGGGTAACCGCCCGAACAAAATCTTTTAGGAAAGTTTTTTTTTTGTTTTTGTTTATTCATCTTATTCTTTTGTCGATTAACTGAAGTTTCACTTCTATCGTGTGTGAATCGCACACACACCTTTTTTTGTTAAAATCTTAATGCGTTTCACAGAATATCTTCTTACCAAGTTTCTACAACATAATTCTAAAAGTTTACGAAAAATGTGACGACAGACGACACATACTGAGACTCGTCACGACGGCATCTAATTGTTTTTTTGTCATTTATTTATTTTACTTCTATAATTTAATTCTAAATGTATTATATACACTCGTTTTAAAATTGTAAATGATAAATGAGTTTGAATGAATTTTGAATTTGTTTAATTTAATGTTTGTGACCTGACCTAAGTTATACCTATGGTTGTTATCAATAAAATACTAAATGTATGTGGACAAAAACAAATATTTTAATAATATAGGCAGAAACTCCGGGTTGAAATAAGAGAAATAAAGCAGAATAAGTTCAAAATCTCGCTGCAGGATCGTATTATTTGGTTAACAAGAATAATAAATAAAGTCCGACTGTGACTTATTTAGAATATGATTAAGCGCGCCATAAACTGCAATTTTTAAACACTTTCCCAATATCATTCACGATGAATAAAAATATTTCGACATTTCTATCAAGTTAAAATCAATTGAACGGTCTAGTCGGCAAAACGTTAAAACAAATATTTATATTAGACAAAATACTTACTCTCAAGCAAGAACTCAATCGCAGTTATTCTGTGCGTCTAAAGCGAGACAAAAGTACTGTCGCTCTTTGTCATGCCCTGTGTCGGACTGAGAGAAGTTATACATATATTCGTTAATTGGTATTTTCTACATTTCTAAAGACCGAATTCATTGATTTTGTAATTGATGAAAATATAACTAATGATTTTATCAGCTTGAAAATATAATAAAATTTAATTAAAATGTATCATTGGTCCTAAAACAGTGGATATAGAAATTTGTTTACAGATATGGGGAGGGGGGGGCGAAAAGAAATCAATCTCATTTGGAAAACCCATAAAAATGATTCATTCTTCAAATAAATAGTTTTTAATGTTATTAACCCGCGACAAAAATCTGCAAGTTTACTCGACTGGGGTCTCAAATGAGAGCGCATCACGTGCACATTACAAAAAATTCAAAACATTTTCTCATATCTCTTATACTTTGCAACACAGTTTTCCAAACTTTCGCAGACGCCATCGTTCGAATCAAATTGTGAAACTTATTGTTAATGTCCAAATAAATGATTTTATTATTTTATTTATTATTTTTTTAAATTTCAATATAACTTTACGTTACCACCTACCCAAGTATGACGGTTCCAAGAGTCACATTGCGAGTCCACGTGTTAAGGTGCCCCCTCACCGGGAGCATGTAAA
The DNA here is from genome assembly GCA_929108375.1 of Gymnoscelis rufifasciata. Lineage (NCBI taxonomy): Eukaryota > Metazoa > Arthropoda > Insecta > Lepidoptera > Geometridae > Gymnoscelis > Gymnoscelis rufifasciata. Next base: position 4,195,695 of record OV815317.1, on the reverse strand, counting down.
GAGTGAAAGAGTGATTTAATAATGTTTGTGGGGGAAGTGGTATTGTAAAGTAATGCTCAAATTCGAATCTTTATGGTTTACAGTACACCGCGAATGTTTGTGAGGTCGGTGAGAAAGATAGTATAAATATAAAAAAATATTCTTATTATTATTATACATAAGCTTGTGTTACGGGTACTGGACATCTGATATACTGAATATATTAGACTTAAATAGATAGATATATATTTTTACTATACATATTAAACACCCAGACCAAGGAGAAAGTGCTTGCAGAACATACAAACACTTGACCCGTCGGCGGGAATTGAACCCGCTCCTCTTGCACCGCAAGCGGACGTCAATATAAGGTAGTATTGTAATGTAATGCTTAAAGTAGAATAAACATATAATGTTACAATACAAAGTGAATGCTCCCGGTGAGGGAGAACCTTTATTTTCCTGTATTTTAGCAAATAAACGATTAACTTATTTTATCAACGAAAAGAGTACCAGTATTGTTGCATGATAAGATTGTCTCCTTCGTTTTAGTGTGACGTCATTTAAGCTATAGCTAACCGTTAGCTTGCGGCTGTTGATTAAACTCATAATACCCTCATTATGACTTAAGTCACAGAATACATAATAGTACTTATGTCAACAACATAAGAATTTACATTATTATTATGGCTGACCGTTTATATTTTGTTTTTAAAGATTAATCAAAGTCATCAAAGTAAATTATCCTTATGCTCTTAGAAAGGAGAATACCACCACCATTTAGTGTGGTACTAACCAGAATATGAAACAAAAATATTTAAAAAAACGTATGGATTCTCTTGATACGTCTGATGAAGTGGACCTTTTATTTACACTTATCAAAGAATATGAAAAAGACTTAAATCTAGTAATATAATGTAAAAATCTAAATAAGCTTGTATTGCACTTCACATTATTTAAAGCAAATATTGAGAAGTGTATTTTAGTTATCTGTGGAACCTAGATTCAATTATTTAAGTATTGGGGTATATAAATGAACTGCTCCTAGTGCGCATAAAATTTAAATGAAAAGTCAAAGTCAAAACGTTTATTTTCTTGGAAGCAGAGGTCACCTTAAAATTTTAATAACTAAATTTTTTAAACAATAAATTAAAAATTAATAATTTAAGTAAAACTCCCGATGCCAATGCTTTAATTTCCTTAAAAGTAAAACACCATTATATCTTGTAATGCAGGTACACGCGGTGCGCTTTCATTTGATACCCCACTCGAGTATATTTGCCGATTTTCGGTTTTCTTTCCCCTTTCTCACCCCCATAACTTTAAACGGCTCAATCGATTTTCATGAAACATGTCTAAGAACACGCGCGCCAAACTCACATTTCATACAAAAAAAAACTAAATTGAAATCGCTTCATCATTGAAATTTACCATGTTTATAAATAATTGGAAAACTCCTGCGTCGATATTTAGGACCTTTTACTTGGTTAAATCATTTTGAAAAATATTTTTTTAGATATTTATTAACTTTTAGTTGATAAGATTTTAATGAAACGCTGGCTCAGTTTAATATGACTGATGGCATGTGTATATCTTTTTGTTTGTTGAATTTGCTCTGATTTTTAGGTAGCCTTATTAGAATATTTCTATTTGGAGCCTTGGTTATGTTGGCATATTTATGAACTCGACTGTACATTACGAAGTTATAAACAATGTATCGATCCACCTGTATTAGTATGGTATGGATTACCTGCCACCAACAGCTGGCTTTAACGATTTCAGGTTTTTTGTTCCATAGTTTACATAGTTTTAGGTGTTTACAATTAAGCTGTATTACAAATAGAGCCACCGGTAACCCAGAAGTACAAACTTGTTTTGTTGATAACAAGTAGTTTGTAACAAGAGCTAACCAGGATCCCAGGACTGCGAAGATTGTGTTTTACTTCCAAACGGATACAAATGATTAACATGAAGGTTTGACACTTTTAATAATACGAGTGGACTTACATAATATTAATCTAATAGTTTTCTCGTAATAAATAAATAGTTAACAAGAAGTTTTAAATTATTTTATCTTCCAAATGCTTTTTTAATACAACGTCTTGTGATAAGTGATAATATGATAACTTAAGTTACCTGTATCCTTTACTAGATTATTCCTAAAGAAGCACACCAGTTTTACTTTACAATTTTACAGAGAAAAAAAATAGTTTTTTTAATTAGAAGTGTATTTTTATGCATCCGCTATTAGAGATTTAGTAGCCATAAATTATTTATTGATACCTATTTTTTTATTTTAAATAAAATCACAGAAATTTTACCATGTAAAAAATACCAAGAATATAAAAAAAACATAAACATGAGGGTGAGGTTTAAAATATACAAGGCAAACATGACTAACAAGTGATTGTTGCGTGACGCAAAGTATGTACTAGGCCCTCAAATAACGTGAGGTTTAGTTCAAGGACAAATCTTTATTGATTACAAGTACGCGTATAATTTAAAAACACTCTTATCTGGTATACGTTTCATTAATTGTATATAAATAAATTGCAAACAATCTGCATATAGTCGGCTACTGATCGTAGATAAGCCACAGATAAATAAAAAAAATTGATCATTAAAAAAAAAGAAAATACATAAGTATTTTATTTTTCTTTTGTTTTGGATAGATACTAAAATTTATTAAACCATTTCAGAAGGATAAGGACAAAAAACCATTTAAAGGTTTTATTATAAGAAACCATTTAAAGGTTTTAGTATTAAAAGTTTAAATAAAAAACTTTTCCGGCCGAAAAATATTTTGAAAATTAAAAATAGCATCACTAAACATTAAAAGAACAACAGACTCGTCGTGCTGAGAACCTTTTTATTTAAAGTTCGTCGAAATAACTTTAATTATATATGGCTTCTGCCAAACCTAAGCGTAGCTCCCCCTTCGCAGCTGCTTTAGTCGCGCAGACGTGGCTGAAACGCTAAATAACAGGTTATTTGCCAAGTAAAGTACCAGGACTTTATACATTACATAGAGTTTGAATAATCGTTGTCAACCCCAACAAGTGGTAAAGGTGTGATTCCAACCAAGTTCCCTTTTGATCCTTAAAAAATTACCATTATCACTGGCATTTTTACAGCCGTGGGAGGCCTATCTTCTAGCAGAAGACTCCATGTCTTCTGCTAGAAGATAGGCCTCCCATAGCTTTATAACTAGTTAATTAGTTGTAAACAAGTCATCTGACCATTTAGATCAGTTATGGGCAACCTTCGGCAAGCTGCGTGCCAAAATTACTATATAAATGCAGCTGCGGGCCATAACAAGAAATAGAAAATATTTTTCATATATCTTTTTATTAGGTTTTAAACACACAAAAAAAAGTCCTATTATTTTGATTTCAAATTGGGGGACGTAGAATAACAGTGACCGGCAGCTCTGAGCTGCTGGATCAAATGCTGAACGTCTAACCTTTTTTGTTGCCTAAATGTGTTAATATTACCCATTTCTAGTTTTAAGTTTTTCTATTGTGGCACAAAATAAATGTTTTTATTAATACATATATTATTATTACCTATTAAATTTGTGTCTTCCTGAAGCACGAGCAGTTCCATTTGCAGTTGTAATGGAGCATTATTTACGTCACTTTTCGTCGGAGTAGCGAAAAGGTTAAAGTAGCTATCCATCTTCAGTGTCTGAAAATCTATTAGTAAATTGCCCCGACAAAGATTTCAGTTCATCAGCATACTGAACGTACGTAAAATTTTAATGACTGCATAGTGTCAAAAATGATAACAGCTTCCAGATAGCATTTGTGTTTGCCATTCTTCTTACTTAGGTACTAGATTTCGTTAAGTGTGAAAGGAATCTTGTGAGGCTACAAGCGATACTGTGATGCCATTGCATCTTTCGTTATGTTACCTATTCATGGCATACGCACGCTACAATTTTACATACAGAAAGTGAGCTTAGCAAGCAATGGTTGTCATTTATTTGAAGTGTTTGTTATTTTCAAGTTATTTCACTTTAGTGTTCTATAGTTACAGCGTGCGTATTCTGTTTTCGGGCGAAGTTTCAAAATGTCTCGCGGGCCGGGTCAAAAGTCGAGGCGGGCCGGATCCGGCCCGCGGGCCGTACGTTGCCCATATATGATTTAGATGGTGGCTTTTCCTTAACTCGCTGCATTTAAGTTCAGTTTCAAAACATTTTAAATAAATAAATAATAAATAAAGCTTTCTAAAACATTTATATCATTTTAGAAGCTATAAAATAGAAGTTTAGTTTACTACAACTCCACAATTTGCTTCTAAGAGACTCCACTTTAAGCTTGATGTCAATGATGACGTAGAAAACAGCAAACAGGTGGCTTTAGCCATTTTGCTAGTAGTCATTTTGTGAGTGAATGAAATCAACAAGTTTACTTACAATGCTACTAGGACATCATAAGGTTGAATGACATTCGAGTAACCTTATCAAAACCATAATTTAATACAGCTAGTGATTTTTACTCGAAAGCGTGTGATATTTCATAAGTCTATATGTTTATATCCGTAGCCGTGTTGGCTAAGTGGGAGGACACTCGACTTTCATTCCGAAGGTCGTGGGTTCAAACCCCGCCACGCACCTCTGGATTTTTCTTCTTGAGAGATTTATGTGCGCTTTAAACACGTGCTTTAACGGTGAAGGCAAACATCGTGAGGAAACCGGCATGTTCTGAGAACTTTAAAAGAATTTGAAGGACATGTGACATTCACCAACCCGCACTTGGCCAGCGTGGTGAATTAAGGCCTAATCTCTCTCGTCAAGAGAGAAGTCCCTGTGTCCCAGCAGTGGGAACGTTAATAGGGCGATGATGATGATATGTTTATATTAGGTCCTTACATATGAAATTGGCGTTTTGTATGGGAGGAACAAAAAGTCGAATATTTTTTAATATAATATATTTAATTAATCAAAGTATGAACCATTATTTTCTATGCACTTTTGCCATCTTTTAGGTAGTTCATTGATCCCTTTACTAAAAAAACCAGTCGGACGGGAATCAATAAAATCTTTGAAGGCGATTTGGACTGCCCCATCGGAGTTGAATTTTTTCCCTTGCAAGAAGTTATCCAAATTTCGAAAAAAATGGTAATCTGTTGGAGCAAGGTCCGGGGAGTACGGAGGATGTCGACTTAGACTTAGACTTTCCAATTGAAGCTCTTCTAATTTAGTAGCCGTCTGTTGAGCAGTGTGTGGTCTAGCGTTGTCGTGAAGCAGCAGTGGCGTGGAGCGATTGACCAGCCTAGGTTGTTTAGCCGCTAGCTTTTCCATCATGGTTTGCAATTGCTGACAATAGACATCAGCCGTAATAGTCTGGCCAGATTTGAGAAAACTGTAATGAACAATACCGGCACTAGTCCACCAAACGCTTACAAGTAACTTTTTTGGGGTTAATTTTCGCTTGGGGCAGGATTTGGCTGGCTGGCCAGGATCCAACCATTGCGCTGAGCGCTTCCGATTATCGTAAAGAACCCATTTTTCATCACAGGTAATGATTCGGTTTAAAATACCTTCATTATTGTGCCGGTTTAGTAATGTAACGCAGCAGTCGACGCGCGTTTGCCGGTTTGCTTCAGTCAATTCGTGAGGTACCCACCTTTCAAGCTTTTTAATCTTCCCAATTTGCTTCAAGTGAATTAAAACAGTTTTATCACTAACACCGCAGCCTGCGATGGATCCGCTTCCACAATAGCCTTCAACTCTTCATTATCAACTTGAGTCTCAGGCCGTCCACGGGGCTTGTTCTGCAAGTCGAAATTTCCAGAACGAAAACGTTGGAACCAAAAACGAATTGTGTTTTCTTTTGCAACACGACCGCCATACACATCATTCACCCTTCGAGTTGTTTCCGCAGCACTAGTGCCACGGCGGAACTCGTACTCGTAAATAATGCGATATTTTAAGTTTTCCATTTTGTAAAATGAGTGACGCAAACAGAAAAAAACAGAAGAAAAAAAACAAATGAATGACGATCATCGAAGCACAAATACATGAGTCTATAGCTGTACAAATTTGAATTTGGAATTCCTTACCAAAGAGGAGAAATTTGTGATTAAAGTGGCCAGTACGAAAAACGCCAATTTCATATGTAAGGACCTAATATAAATGAAAGTGAATTGGCGATCATACATTTTAAGAAGTGTTTATTTTTTTGTAATGATAATGAGTTCAGAATAATGTTTAATTTATTATACTTTTTATAACGCTTGGGTCTGAAATCATATTATAAATGTAATTTAAAACTTAAATACCATTTGGTGAGTTCATTAAATATGTATATTATAAGCAGCCCCACTTATAAGAGATTATGACAAATACTCGTATACCAAAATAACAATTATTGCTTTTTCAAAATTGTCATACTCCATTATGTCCAAAGATCAATTTTTCTAAATTATTATTGCATTGACAGCCAAAATAAAAATAATAAAATAATTACTTTGTCCAACTGTCAGTTGAAAATACAAATCTGTCCATGAATGTGATTCTAAGTAAATAAACGTGTTTGACTTTGACTTTCACTTCAATTCGGTTCAAAATCTGTTCATTTTTATAGTTGCCGGTTCTACCGCTCGTATCTCTACAAGAGACCGTCAAACCTTCTATTATCTCGTTACCAAGCAACAGTCAATATTGAAGATCTGGTTCACACCTGAAGCAATTTGCCAATCGCATATCCATTACATTCGATTGTTATGTGGAGCAACGGATGTAATGAGGCGATTGCGATATCTTGTATCAATAGTTAATTAAAAGTGTATTAGACTGGGTTACTGCTTGCGGCTATGCTTGTTACAAATACTTTGTAGCAAGCATAAGTTTGTAAATTACTTTATGAATTGTAACGTAATTTCAAAAAAGGCAAGAAAAAATTTTTGTTCTACATAAAAATAATAATTATATTTTCTCGCAAACGAAAAATCAAGACGATACAGTGACATTGAACTTTTGAGTGACGTAAAGATTATAAAATTACAATATTACAAATTTATACATGCTAAGCCCCTACTCAGAAACGATATTGCTCTACAAATTGGGACTTTTTTAGGAAATCGTCAAAAAACACATGTGTATATTCGATGGACTAAACAGAATACTATAATTAGTTATCATGCCTTCTACTTTTTAAATAGTAGTTAATAAAACAATAAAGTGACATATTGGAACGGGCCCAGTGTACAAAAGAAAAGTCATAAATTAAATGCATTAACTCGACCAGCCTTATAAACCGGCAGTATTTTTTCGGACCCGGGTGTACTAAAGAGCTTAATAATTAAGTAAAACAGTAATAAAAGAGTAAATATCTTTGATATTGCGAATTGAATCAAAGTTAAAATAGTCACAATAATTTATTATCAATAATCGTAGCCAATCTAAGAAAAACATATTTTAAAATTATGGTTGCTACCCATAATTTTAAAATATGTTTTAGATTAGTTATTTTATTATAAAACAAAAATAAAATAAAACTTATAAACATTATGTAAGTCACAGGAAATTTAAAAACAATTTCGCTCTTGGGGAATGCTATTTTTTTTGGATTTTAATTAACTACGTATATTATTATATTAATAATTTATATCTTCTACATATATATAAAATCAGAGTAATCTAAGCAATGGCGAGTTATGTTTAGAGCTCTCATTGTGTTACATGTGACTGAGCGACATAGCTCTATATTTTAACCAATGTCTAATTTTACTCAAGAGTTGATGAAACAAGTCCTAACTTTAACTCAATCAATTCAGCCCCTTGTTGCGAAACTGACATACAAACTGTCAGACATTACATCCTTTATAAGTACATATTTTTATTCTAGCTATTACCATTATGATATAACCGTAATAATTAGGTTTATAGGTTCTGTGATTAGTACTTTCAAGTGCTTATCTTGTTATTAATCTCAAATCGACCAAATAAAAGGTAATTAGTTCGAGTAACTTTCTACTCGTATTAAGATTGCTAAACAATGAAATTGGAAATTTAAATGCAGCGTTTTTAATGTATGTTTTATAACAAGTTGTCTACTTTGACTTCCGTTGCGTACTTGCTATTTATTTATTTATATATTTTTTGTTTTGTTCTTAGAATCTCAATAATTGAAGTGCCTAATAGTAGGTAATGTTAATTGTTTGTACTTTCGAAGTACAATATTTTTTTCCGAAATCTCTCCATTGTTAGAAATAATAAGATTCATTGATAGTTAATAACAAATAACTAGATTAAAAAAAAACGAAATGTATGATTTTGGTCCTTTATAACTGATTGGTTAGGTTAAAAATAAAAATATTTATAATATAATATTGGTGGTTTTTAGTTTACAATCAACACCAATGATACAAATCATATGGCTTTGATGTATTTTTATATGACCACCATTTGTTATCTAATAGGAATTCATATTAACAAAAATTCTCTGATTACTTTCAATTTCAATCAATTTGTCGAAAACAAATTCGGTGAATCATGTTTTTGACGAATTGTTTTCGACAGTTTGTTTTCGACAGTTTGTTTTCGACGAATCATACGCTGCACGACCCTTACTCGCTATTGTATAAAGTATCTCAACGTTACCTAAAAATAAAACCTAGTTAGGTCAAAATAAAATAGAAAAACAAAGAAATATACAAATTAATATCACTTTATTTCTTACATATACAATGGCACGGTTAGTTATTGGTAACTCCTCAATAATAACGTCTGGGGTTGAAGGGGTTAAACCTCTGCTGGTTGTAGGGCACAGCGGGAATGGTGCGCGCGGCCACTACGCCTTGAGCGTATTTTCCCTCGTGGTAGGAACCTGGAAGTAAATAACGTCAAATTCAAAGTCAAAGTCAATACGTTTATTTCCTCAGACGCACAGGGCATACATGGACAGGTCAACATAAATTAATTTTAATAATGATTACTAAATTAAAAAGCAAACGCAGAGTTGACGAAATATTTAAGTAAATTATTTAAATTACAATAATTTTACTACGATGTACATATAATACAAAACCACTTTATTGTACACACATGGAAAGAGAAAAACAACAACGCGTAGAAAAACAAATGTACAATGGGTGGCTTTATCGCTAAAAAGCTATCTTTTCCAGGCTACCTTTTATTGGACAAGAACTTAAATGAATTATTAGGCAGTATTAATACACAGACTAAGTATTTTTAAATTTTATGCAGAAAAAGATTAAGACAAAGAAAAAAACACATCCGTAAACTGCGCACGCACAGTTACGGATGTGTCTTAATCTTTTTCTGCATAAAATTAAAAAATAGTTAAACGTGCAAAGTGAGGTTTATCACTTATTAAAATCATTAAAAACAGACTAATTACTGTTAAAAATATTTCTTTTAGAAATATTAGACTATGTAATGTTTTCTATATCAAACATAATGCAATGCTTTGTTTAAATCCAGTACTTGACAGCGAAATAAAACAATGAACTCTTTACTAAAACTTAAATAGTCCTTGAAAAGCAGAAGACCTCAAATATTCCTGCGTAGGCGCACCTAATTCACCATTGTCTCTAGATAAATGGGACATTATTATGTAAGTGTGGGATGCATGTAAATACATAAGTCGAAATTGGCTAAAGTTATTAACTAATATGTGGGTAAACACGATAATAAGAATCATCTTTTATACTAAATTGGTTTGTGATTCTGTGGGATGATGATCTTGGTAAGTTATTTTAGACTTTATGTAATAAACATTTGGTTTCATCATCGTCTTCCCCCGTAGGACGTCTGACGTTCGACAAATTCCAGATATTTCTTAGAAGTGCGCAGTATAGAGAGGTAAATCATGAACCAGCGAATTTACCAGAAGTAATTGTTAAACCACCGACGTAAAAAGAGGGATTATAAGTTTGACATGTCTGTGTGTTGGTCTCTCTGTCTGTCATTCATAACTCAAAGCTGGTTGAAGCGATTTAAATTTAGTTTTTATATGTATGTAAGGTGAGTTTTGCGCGAGTTATCTTAGAATTTTTTTTTTTTGAGATTGTGTAAAGAAAAAATACTGTATTCATTTTATTTTATAAATCTGTGTAAATGCCTCTGCTCTCTCTTATTAACAAATTTCAGATCCATCCAAAGGTTGCCTGGAAGAGATCGCTATTCGCTATTATGATAAGGCCACCCATTGTGTTACTGTATGCTTTAATTATCTCCTATGTATGTTCCTATAATTGTCGTGTTGCAATAAATATTTTTTGTATTGTATTGTGTTCATAAAGTTTCATACACTTACTCTACCGCGACATAATATTGCAACATGAAATTTGATATACTATAGTAATCAAATCAATTTGGATGCCACATTAAATAAAGTTCAAGTTTTTATAGTCATAACGAGATAAAGTGCTTTAAGTCATTTATCATGGGGTATTTCAACATTGTTCTTTTAGACTGTACGATACGATCTTCATAATTTTTATCGGTAATATTAATGGGTGCCTATTTGTCGAAAAGATTTTTGTTTGATAACTGTTTTGTTGATAATCAGGTTAAGTTATTTGTTAGTGAGAAATATAATTGTGGTTCACATAAGACAAAGAAATTATATTATCAATTTCAAAATATTTTAAAAAGCGTACAAGATCTTATGTTACATAAGGCTCAGAAATAATATCATAAATATATATATCTTAGTAATATTTATAAAAATAATAAAAAAACATTTATTTCAAGCATCTCAAGCCCATATAAACATAATTGTATTTGTACTTTACAGACAAGCATTATTATTTATGAAATATATAGCTACAAAGATATATTGTATGCCATAATAATAAAAATCTGCAAAATTTATTAAATTCAGTTAGTAAAATATATCTTCTAAAAATGTCCATAAAGCTGCCTACCTATGTATAACAAAGTTCCTATTAAACAAAGAAGAATCTCTAATTATCTTATGGACATTACTTAATTCAGTGACCGTGACTTGATGGTGTCGGATCTGTTCGTGTAAAGACCTTGATTCTAAATGATCCACAAAACGCCCGTAGCTTCACTGTTTTCAAATAATATTTATTGTTTTTATGATAATTATGTTAATCTATGAATACAATGGCTTGTTATTATCTATAATAAATGGTTTTTTATTGGTGGAAACAAACATTTATTTGACTTGATTGTTACTTAATAGGTATTATCAACGAAAATTTATTGAAACATTAAGGGTTTATAAATAATTGACCTTGGAGGTTTAATGAACGCCATGTAAGATATTATTGTATCTTCGAAACATCAAATTTTTTTAAAGTTTTTCTCTGTTCTGCGAGCAATATGGCCGGCTTACTGCCACTCCAAGAAGCTAATCAGTTTGGCTGTGGCTTTTTTAAAGGAGTTAGATTTATGTTTGTCCACAATCTCACCCGATGGTAAGTGGCGATGCGGACGAAGATGTATCACAGATCAAGTAGGTACTTATTCACTCTTGTCTTTAATACGCTTAGGTAGTTATTAGGAAATAAAGCAGCAGAGACGAAATTCCCTTTGCCGAACGAGTTATAAAGGTGGATAACAAGAAACTTGGTAAATTACTAAGACTGTTACTCACCATCATCAAAGATTCCAGCGGCCTCATCCCTGGCGTTCTCTTGCAGGGCGCGGGCGATGGCCTCAGGGACCGGCGGGGGTGTGGGGAGGTGGGCACCACTGGCCTCGAAGCCGTTGGCTCCGGCAGTGTACCTCACGGAGTAGACCTGACCGTCATCACCAGTGTAGCTGTAGCTACCTTGGGCTTGGTTGCCGTTGCTCTCAACTCCGGTTTCGTCAGCGTGGATGCCTGGAAAAATGTTTAGCACTTTAGGATTTTTGAAGAATTGAGAATTTGCGAATATGTAAGAGAGGACATACTGGTGACAGGAAGCGAAGGATGACTAGGGCATTTGGGTCAGATTTGGATCATCAAACACGTCAGGTTAAATTATGTATTATAATACATTTGATTAGTTTGAAATAGACTCATACTACAATAGGGTGTACACATACACAGAACAGTTTATACACATTTTACAAAAAAAAAGTAGTAGTCAGAGCGGTCATCCATCCAAATACGGTTAACGGTAACGCGTAAATTTGATGAAAACACGTTTGTTGTATATATATTATCAATATTATATATATATATATTCAATATATGTGTTATTTGCTGTTATAGCGGCAACAGAAATACCTACATAATCTCTCAAAATTTCAACTGTCTATCTATCACAACTCTTGAGATATAATGTGGTGACAGACAGCCAGAAGTATCAGTTATAGGGTATCGTTTTACCCCTTGGGTAAGAAACCCTTAAAAAGCGAGGCGTGCCACCCCAAATATGCAGTTGTTTATTGGTAGTAGAATGACTAAAAAGAACTTACTGATTTCTTAAGGTCTTGCCCTGATTATGTTATCTATAATGTTAATTTATATAATTATAAAATATGTATATCGATTCACCGCGCCGACAAATTTTGGTAAATATAAAGACTATATGCAAATCATAACTAAGGAAGTGTAAATAAATTATTCATATGATAATGCTAGCTCATAATATTATTATTAGATGCATATATGTATATAGATTAACAGCAATTCTCGTATTAACTGGTATGGCCCTAACCGCTTAATGACTTAATAGTTGCAAATTCTTGACGTATAAATCTAATTTAAATTAACTGGGTATAAGATTATTTTTTGAGGATATCCTTGACATCCTAATATGAAAAAGTCACATCTTCCCACTAATACTGATTTATGTGAATGTAAATACATTTTTTATGTAATTATGTTGATTTTATGAATAACGTGGGCGCTTTTATCTTGAACTTCTGAATTCGAAATGAATTAATATGGTTTATATAAAACTAGGTATTTATTATAAAAGTTTATGTGATTTATAGTCTGGCGTGCGACAATTCAGAGCGTTTTGTTGATGTAATTTAAATACATTTGTTTATATTATGATTTTACTTTCTGAATCACTACATTTTTCCCAATTTGGTTATTATAATATCATAGCAGCTGTTTTTGCAACGATCATAATAACAGCGTATCAATGAATAATTATTCCGATAGTTTAATAGAGATATTTTTAAGTAATGTTGAAAAAAAAACAAATTTATGAAGCTCGGTTTCGGCGTAATTTTTTCAGCTTCAAATTTTAATACATGGTTTCAATATTCTTTATTTGATAAGATATACATGGTGAGTAGCTCTAAATTTAATAGATAAACTTATGGGATATAAGAAATTCCACGTTATTTTTTTTTTACTAGCAACATTGCAATACAGTTTTCATACCCCTCGTAAAGCAAAGAACTCCTACAAAATTTCAGACGAAGTCCTGATCCCCAATTGACGCCGTCTCCATTTCGATATCTCTCCAACCATTTCAAACAAGTGAAAATCCTCGCGAGAACGGTTAGTTCTTCACTGGTGGCAAGTCACAAAATGCATAAACTTAAAGCTTAGAGCCACACAAATTCTGTTATTTTAGTCATATAACGTCATCTAAGTTAAGTTTAAGCTTGTTTTGAATTACAACTGACTCGCGAAATATAGTGGATCGAGTCCTTATTGCTATGAAATCCAAGTTTTCTCACCGTTATTCGCGATATAGTTCAATTAGTTTATGTTCCTTGTATTTTATTTTCGACGTTTCTTGGATTAGTAGAACCACACAATGGAAATTAATCTTTGTATCTTGTATCTAGTCCTAATTGCTATTGATATGAAATCAAAGTTTTCTCACCGTTTTCAGTATCGTAAGCATACTGGTATCCATTCTCGTTGACAACAGAGTCAGATCTCACGATCGCGGCGGCGGCCTCGGCGCCGGACCTTGCCCTGGTGTTGTACTGGTAGCTGGGGTTGGGGTTGTATGGGGTCGGGTTCAGGTTGTATGGGGTCGGGTTCAGGTTGTATGGAGTGTATGGGGTGGGCTTCAGGTTGTAGTTGTATTGGTTCCTGAATGGGTTGTATTGGGGCGCCGCGGCGCAAGCTCCGAGGATGGCGGCTACAATGATCTGTGGAAAGATGATTTGTTGATGAAATTTTGCGTTATTTGTTTTTTTTTAATATTTTTTCTAGTCCAGGCGATTTGGCTAATAATGAGAATTACAGCGGCAAAATGCATTAAATTGACGAAAATCTTCAAAGATTTTCAAAGTTTGTTAATCAAAAACAAGAGCAAGATCACGTTGTGTTAAAACATAATAGTTACTTCATGAGAGTAACTTCAAAAGTATCAAATAATAACATACAATTTAGGTAAATGTATGAAAATAAAGTTGGAAGAATGTTTTATATACATAAATTATTGGAATTTGGTGAACTTATTTGGCAGTTAATATAGAATTCAAATTACAATTGAAAGAAGTAGATCAACTTTGTGTCATCTTTACATAACTCTAAATTGAATAACTATTACGATCATTTTCAAACTTTTTCACAATAACTAAACTGTTTACAAATCGATCTTAAATCCACAAAAGGTTGACACTTCACACAATACAATCGTGATCTCGATTCAAAACTGTACTACCAAAATTATGCATTATTAAAGAATTAAACCGTGAACTTTATAGAATAATGAAGAGTATTTTGTACAGAACTACTCTTGAATAGCGAAGATTATTTTGAATAGAAAAGGACCTACCAATTTCATGTTGACTGTCTGAATATTGATCGTGCTATGTTTCCGAAACCGATCAACTTAGCTTTTATACTACGTGATTTCAATGTCAGGGCTAAGAAGATGCTGCCAACGAAACGTCGAACTTGAGAACATTTTACAATCGGCGGGAATCGATTTTTTTGGTATAATGTTTATGGCTAGCAATATACGAAAAGTGCCGAAATGTCAGAACTATTATTTTCTTTAGCAAGATTGGCATTTTAATGTTTTAATCAATCAAGGTCGGCATTTACAGTTTTTGTCATTTTAGGATAATAAAGGTAAAAATAGCTAAATAAATCCTCTTAATAGCTTTTACAATACTTATTATACTTACTTTTACTCTTATTTAAAGCTTTGATATAACATTTGGTTGATGAAATTTTTATGTATTCTTTCACCATAATGGCGGTTAAAATCAAATCTTTGCTCAATCGCTCGTGTTAACCAGGACAAATTTGGCAAAAAGTGATTTTCAGGACTTTTATCAAATTTCTTTAAAATTTAGCAGTAGTAGGTTATATACTTAGGTCATCGAATGTTTAGATCTTATTAATATCCTTAGTTCTAGTATTTGTTCATGTTAAGATGAATTTAATTTACCTTTTTTCTTATATAGATCGTTACGAAATTATAGGATTGCTACACGTAAATACAAGGAATATTTTAGTTACCTAAAACAATTTATGATCGGAAATAAGCATTTAATATGGCGAAACATATTGTTAACTTATGGTCTGTTTCGGGTAATTGAACACAAATTACTGTTTGGTTGAGAATAAATCTTAATATATTGTTCTTTTAAATAGATTACAATGGTATGATTTATTTTTAAATTCTCCGAAA
This sequence comes from Gymnoscelis rufifasciata, assembly GCA_929108375.1. Lineage (NCBI taxonomy): Eukaryota > Metazoa > Arthropoda > Insecta > Lepidoptera > Geometridae > Gymnoscelis > Gymnoscelis rufifasciata. The sequence goes on along the minus strand of OV815317.1, from coordinate 4,180,167 downwards.
TTGATAAGATTATTAACATATTTTTATTTTATTAGATTATTAGCTGTCTGCTTGTGGCTTTGCCCGCGAAAAAAAATTTTTTTAAGGACTTCACTTAGAAACTTCATAATAATATAGCTTATAATATCATTTTACCGCGGTATAACATCACATTTCTTACCGAGTAACAGTCTTTATTATCAGTAACTATGGAGATACTATAAGACTGAATATATTTGATATTTCAAAATATATATTTTTTTATAGTATTCAGTACTTTTAACGTGAAATAACAACAAACATCTTCACTCACTCAAATACTAACATCCACAAAAACTTTCGTGTTTATAATAATTAGTTATGTTATAGTTATTAATATATATTTGTCCAGTTCCTGTTTAATACCTACCTAATTGTTTCTAACTCAGCTGAGTTCAACCACCCGAAAGTGATTGATATTGGTCATTAGGATTACGGCTATTCAAAATAACAAATCCCTCTAACGGATTTTCCTAGTCAACGCGTCATTATATTTTTTATTGCTTTGTAGGTACTATGATCATATTTTTGGCAACATTTTATTTTAGACAAAAGCTGTATTGATTCTTATATAATGATAATCGCAGGTTTTCTGTAGGTGCCAAATTACTTACACGAAATTGGCACCGTTGAAAAAATTATGAAGTGTTTCTTTAAACCATATTAACCCAGTTCTTACACTTATGAAAAAATACCCAAGTAATCTTGAGTCGGGGCTACTACATGTAACATGAACATAATGTTAGATTTGATAATAAATTTCATAAATTCTGATAATTTGTGTTCTTTGATCCTTCTATGGGACCAACTTCGAAGTAAATGCTTTCCATTAAAAGAGTATTATCTCTATTAAATTTGACTACTCATTAAAAATTATACTTGCATACAAAATAAAGATATGCGTTTAATTGAGAATCTCCTCGTTTTTATCGTCCGTTAAAAATGCACTTTGGTCAGAATTTAAAAACTTATAACAGTTTTTGTAGTACTTAATTACTTACTTAATTGAAGTTTTAACTATTTTTAAATTGTATTGCATTGATTATTAGTCCTGTCGAGTTCCTTCCAAACGAAAGTAACTAAGTCTGCATCAATCAATCAATCATAAGTCCTAAGACGTCCACTGCCGGACATAAAATATGTCTCTATTTGTTTGTGTAGCAATGGGATCTGCATCTACCTTGACCCCACTGCTGGTGCTATGTCCGCCGAGTGTGTGGACGTTTTGGGACTCGTGGTCTTCTTTCAACAACTTTTAGACCGCCTATTTTATGTCGATTATATTTTGGCCATCATCCTTTATGATACTTCAATGTGATTATATAAATTTTTAAACTATCATGGTTATGACCATTATTTGGATTAACAAAGGGGTGTTTAGCACGATTTAACTCTCAATTAAAAACGGTTAAATCATGGTAAATATCACGTTGTTAATGTTAATAATAAATATTTCCGGACAATACACAACAAAATCTAACCTGTGTTAAAATGTTTAATGTCATCATCATCAACATTTCATAATAAAATAATTCTCAAATACCTACTTACGACTATTCTCTATACCAAATCTCCACATCCAATCCGATTAATAAAACCACACCCTGTACCTAAAAAAAGAAGCTAAAAGATACACCAAGACAAGACAATAAATCTACAGTTCCTGGTACATAACATATTAACACTTAAGCAGTCGCTAAAGGGTCTATCAGACCCAGTCGCCCATTGTTTGCATGGTAACTATTGAATCTTAAGGATTGCAACATTGCCGCTCTTAGTACCTTCCGACGTTGGATTGAGACAGCGAATAACAGTCGCAGCAGTCAGTTGACGCGCTGCGCTCGAGTGTTATGGACTTAAAAGGTGCTTATGGGTTCTTTGGACCCGGTAGCGACTATATACGTAAGTGATTTTTCATAACTTTATAACCCTTATTAATTATTTAAAATTTGTTTTTATTATAAAAAAATGGACACCAATAGGCCCTTAAGGTTATGGGATATTGAAGAATGCTTGAACGAAGCAATAGATAATGAAGAATGCTCAGAAACATAAATAAATTACCATGAAACAGCTTCCGAACAAGATGGCGACGAAGAAATGCAAAATACAGAGGGACCTGAAGAAACTAGCTCCTCAAGGAGTCAAGTTGTGCAGTAAATTGAAAATTCACTAAAGCAATATGTGTGAACTGCAATAACAATATTAATAACAATATTTGACTTGCAAAGTGACAAAATAAGGTATTTTTAGACTGTTGATTTTTAGAGAAGTTTTTTAGTTTTTTTTACCAAATAATGATGGGTCTCTTATTGTGATTTGGAATAAGTACATTATAGTAGTATTAGAAAAATAAAGAAACTTAATGTTATTTTCGTTATTTACTAAGATATATGATAATGGTTAAAATGTGTCGTTAAAGTTAGTTGAATTTTAGTATGTTTTTAGATTGCGTTTTTTATGAATAAAAGTAATAAATATAAATGTTTAATACCATATGTAATTTTATTTTATAATATAATTACCGTTAGGAAATACACAATAACATTATATTCACTAATTATAGAAAAATCCAGCAATATTAAACTGGGTCCGGTGGACACGGTAGCGACTCCTAGCGTATCAAAACAGGGCGCGACTGCCCAAGTGTTAATTACCTCACTACATAAATACATACATACAGATTCCACCGGCTCCGAAACCATTGTTACACCCACGCCGGTGTCAAGGTGCGTGATTCACTACTCGTTTGAACATCTTATACATGATAGTAAGGCTAGATCTATATTATCAAGGCCTGAATATTTGGGTGCATATTTTAGGTGATAGAATCGTTTCAGAGCTTTATGCATGTCGATGATTTAAAACATTAAGCAGTCAGCTCAAATTGATTAATGTTCTCTATTTCTAGAGAATAACTTACGTTTTAACATAATTTTGAGGATTTTTATTAATTTTATAGTGAGACATTTTGATAAAAATATCTTTTAAAAACAAACCTTTTATTCTTTAAAAGCTTTACTAAAATTATTACTAGTATATTAATATTTTGGAGGTTTTTCTGTTCACGTCCGTAAGTGGTAACCCTCTGAATCCTGACCTTCGTGGTCTTCATGCCCCATCTTAGACCACATCGTCACTTTACATTCGGTGAGATTGTGGTCAAAGAAAGGCTTATCTAACATAATAAAAAAAACCTAGATATAAATGGCTTACTTCAGAAAATTTATTTATTTATTTATTTATCTTACCCTATTATTACAAGAAAAAACCCAATGCAATAAGGAAGAATGTCAAAAGTTTGTTACATAAATTTAAAAACATTATAAATTATCAAATTAAAACTATTACAAAAATAAAAAACAATAATAAATAAAGAATGTCACAAACCAAAAACTAATAAAACAAAATAATAATAATACATAAAAGAAAAAGGTAATTGTGCCTATTTAAAAAACAAAGTGTATAACGTTGCTTTAGTGAACTCGTTCAGAGAGCAATGCAGTAAATCCAAGTTCTCGGCTGCTAGGTTAAGCGTTTGGATAGCGCGTATCAAAGGTGCTTTATTGAGTAGATTCGTCCTGCCTCGCGGAACCACCAGTAAGGGCGGTCGCCTGCGCCGGTGAACGAACCCAGCCGGTGCGCTCAATCCTATCTCTGCTAAAATTGCCGGACTGCACAACTCCCCCCTGAACACTTTCAGGACGTATCTGGCTATCGCAACTTCTCTTCTCAATTCAAGCTTTTCATATCCAACCATTCCGAGAACAAATAAGGTTGGATACATCAGAGGGTAGAAAGGGTACACGCCATACAGTCGCCAGTATAGGTATCTTATGTATTTATTCTGTAATTTCTCTACCATCATATTATATTAACCTCATATGGCGCCCAAATGGCGGCGTTGCATTCCAATTTACTCCTAACTAAAGCTTCATATAACATTTTCACAACTTTAATATTATGAAAGCTGTTAGCCTGTCTTAACACGAACCCCAGTGTTTTAAATGCATTTTTGCATATTTTAGTCCCCTGCGAGAAGCATCATTAACAAGCATCTGCGATCATTTAGGATTTTGTTTTTACAAATACGCTGATTTATTACTACATCTGTATCATATATATTTTTTTTAATATAAGAAACATTAATTATAATTAAACTGAAATGTATAATTTTTAAACATACCTTTAATTGCATGTAATTATTTAGCATAACGGAAATTATAAACTCTTGCTAAAAATACACTTTCATCTTCATGGTCAATGATTTAAATAAGTTTGCTATGTAATGGTCTAGTCTAGCTGGCAAGTAATTTAAATATTTATATAAGATAATCTGAATTACATTTACCATTTTATATATTGGAACTTAAACTACTCATCTGGGCATCATCATTGCCACCTATTAACGTTCCCACAGGTGGGACCCAGGAACTTCCCACTTGGCGAGAGAGATGAGTCCATAATACACCACGCTGACCAAAAGCGGGTTGGTGAATGTCACATGTCATGTCCTTCTTAAAAGTTCTCAGAACATGCCGGTTTCCTCACGCTGTTTGCCTTCACCGTTAAAGCACGTGTTTTAAAGCGCAAGGACATTTTTCAACACGAAAAATCCAGAGCTGCGTGTCGGGGTTTGAACCCACGACCTTCGGAATGAAGTCGAGTGAGTGAATGGAGTCAGTCTCCTCCAATCTTTTCCATTCCTCCAGATTGCAAACACAAATCATAAATCAAAAGTTACCAAAAAATAACATTAGCCCCGTTGTAAAATCGAAACTGTGTTAAAATGTTTAATGTCATCATCATCAACATCTCATAATAAAATAATTCTCAAATACCTACTTACATTTATTCAAATCATATAAACAATAAATTTAAATAATAGGATACGATGACACGATAGTTGGAAATAATGAAGTCATTTCCCCTGGAAGAAAACTAATAATTCCGTCCCACTTTTACACAAATTTTGCCTATATCATTACAAAGTCAAAGTATTTTTATTGCATAATTACAGATATCAATTTGCCCATTGGAGCGTGCAACATTGCGCGCATGTTATAAGTAATGTGCTATGTAAATAAATATAATGCGGATTAAATTAAAATAAAAAAAATCAAATAAAATAATAATTAACTATTATTATTTTATTTAATTTATAAAATTATTGACATGTTTATATTTTATTTATAAAATTTGCCCATTGGAGCGTGCAAAGAAGCTGCTTCTTTTTGTTAAAATGTTTATCAGAAATGTAGATTTTTTTTTATTTTAATTTAATTACACATTATATTTATTTACATAGCACATTACTTATAATAAAATTTACAGGAGCATTGTAAAAGAGTTAAACACTAACTTAAACATTACAATATTAGTAAGGGTTATTTGTAATAAATCATGGTTCTGTATAAGCTAGTCAGAAGACATAACATAAATAACAAGATAACACCTTGTAAGTCTGTACAAAGGAAATTATAATCAGCCTATCAATCAAACCGCAGAGATGTTATTTGTCTGTCTGTCTGTAGAAGATGTAAGTGCATAGGAACGCCAATGGCACACCTACTCCTTTGTATTTGCATAATTCCTAGATTACTAAGACTACTAGACTTTGTGTGCGAGACTTTAGACTAATTCCCGTTGATTTTGTCTGTAAGAATTTAAAAAAATCCTGCCTACTTTATTATTAACGTATGAAAAATTTACATTAAATAATTCTATGAAGAATATTTAGGTATTCACATAATAAAGTAATTTTAATATGCGCTTTTTTCATCCATCGATAGAAAAACCCAAGGTGGAAGGCGAACCCAAATGGATAAATCTACTATTGATTTGTATTCTCTTTGCCTACAGAAGATAAAACTTTGACAAAGAATTTCTTTTTCAAATCTGCAAATGCATATATTTCCATGTCTATAAATACCAATGGAATCTTGTTGCGAACATTAGATAATTTTCACGGTTGCGCTTAACGCGAGAAACCTTGAAAGTGCTGAAAATAAAAAAGTGTGTGTCAGCTACGACGCACGATTGGAGTTTACTCCTTACGAACGATAATTATGATATAATATCGAATAGAAAAAAAGGGTAAATGAACGCATCTGCTAAAATGATAAGAGAAACAAACATAATATCTGTAATTATTCGGAATATTTATATTACTTCAATAAAGCGTATTACATAAAGTATGTAACAAAATAATATAAATAAAATACAGTGAGACTACGAAGTATCGCGCAAAGAGGAGACCCCGAGAATGAGATACGCTGTGTAATGTATTCCATCTCATTCTTTTACACGTTCAATCCTACAGATAATATACGTTTGTCTCTTTCTACGTAACGCCTCAACTTTTCGTTTTACACTTGATTTTACTCCTCATAAAATTTCCGTACCGGGCCTTACAACTCAAATCGTTTCTTAAGGAGTAAAATCCAAAAAAAACATCCAATGGATATGATAAACATTAAGTTTGTGAGGCTGTGTGTACTGTGTAAGTGTGTTTGTTGCTCTTTCACGGAAAAACAACTGAAGTGATTTTGATGAAACTTTATATGTAGTAACATAGCGTACTTAGCAGAATAACACATTGGCTCATTTACAGTGGTAAAATAGCACAAACATTTGGCGGGAAAATAGATTATAGCAAGTGAAGCCCGATTTGGATAAAATTAAATACAGGTATTGTTAGCTGGTTGTCCCAGCAAAGAATAAAATCTTCTATATCCACAAGGTACTGGAGTCAAGTATGCCTCAATCTGAAAGTCTAAAGATCATAATAGAGCGCAGATAGGTACTATTTTATCTGTACACAATCGAGAAGTCGATTACTTCTCAAACATGCTCTAGCTATAACTATATAAAATATGTATTTCGAAACAGAGTAGGCAACTAAAATAACTGCCATTTGAGATAAAAGTCAACACATCCTTATATGAGCAACAAGGCTGACTCTGTAACTATAAATCATAATTCATATCATTTCGTATTTAGTGCTGTTAATGATACAATCATTGCTTCTAAGTTCTTTTGATACGGTGTTTACTGCAAAATCATTATGTTTTTGTTGATTTAATTTCAAATATATTTTTGTTACTCCAAATTATTTGATTGGATACGTAATAACCTGCCACATCCTTCCCTCAATATTCCCTCCTAACGCACCAATCCCCGATCAAGTGATGCGATTGCAATCGCATCAATAGATCGGGAATTGGTGCGCTACATTTTGTCGACAAAATGTAGTATTTTTGTTAAAATCATTTAAAAAGAGTGTCCCTGATTTTAATCTTTTTGCTGAGTAAACGTATTTTTTTATTTTTGTGATTGCAATTTTTTTTGTAGGATAAATAATTATCTACGTATCAAATTCCCGACAAAATCTTGTTTTTTTTTTGTTGTTTAATTTATTTAAGTATCGCTGATTTATTTATAGAGTACGAATCCAAAAGGCGGAAAATAAGGGAAAATAATTAGGTACTGATACTTCGTCGTCTGTCTGTTCGTGCGTCCGAATGTCACCATTGTATCTCAGAAACCATGATAGAATGTTGAAAATTTGGGGTATGATGTATTTACATGTATTTTATAACAAAAATACTTGAAACTTGAAATAGGCTTAGGACATCGTAAATAGATATTTAAGGGAGGTTAAGCATCTCTTGGGATGGCCCTGCGGCCTTCCGAGATACAATAAAATTGTATGTTTTTTAATTCCAAAATCAAAAACTATTAAATGTCACGGAACCGTCATATTTTTTGGTATTTTCAAATAAAAAAATAGTACCTAGTACCTATTGCTAACCTTGCAACCTTAAAACTAAAACATTCTCAATTAGATTAACTTTATCTTTTTCGCGGAACTAGAATGGGCACATGGCGAATATCACGCTTTCTTGAGCGCATGTTATCATGAATTAAACAAATACATTAGAATTACGCAACTAATTGTGGAAATCTTCAAGTAGATCTGGGCCATGAATACTTGCATAGTTTTATAATAAGTAATTAATATTTATCATTATAAGTCATCATAACATAATATTCAGTTGGGACGATAATGGCTATAACTAAACTAAGTCCAAGCTTAACGAAGCCATTTTAAGCTTAAGTGTTAGCATAAATGGTTCTGGATAATGAGATAATTAACCATTATGAATGAGATAACTTGTAAGTCCAATAGTAATTTGAACAAGCGATTGAATGCTGTGAAGTCGGATCCTAGAGCAGAACCTATAGGAAGTTGAATTTGCAGAAAGTGAGGAGTGGCAAATAAGCTCAAATTAGTTTATGGCACAAATTCGACAGCGACTAAACTTTTTTGAATTTTTTTACAGTCTATTAAGTGAGATTGTTTGTTACGCAACTATAATTCGATATAGATCCTAGACGGTCAAAACAAAAGATGATTGTTATTTATTTAAATCCCTATTTAACAACACTCCACATGACATAGCTTGTTGATTTTTTATTACAAAATGTGGTGATGTAGAAACATGTTTTTTTATTTTATGTAGTGTCTCAGTTATTATACTAATATACTAATAATACATATTTGCCGGTCCTCAGTTGTTGCAAGCTCAACTTCCTAAAAGGCTTCCTCTATACAATAAAATACTTGAATCTTCTGTCTCTTTGAAAATATGTAATATGATTGTAAGGATAGCTTGGTCCCCAAATTGTAAATGGGTGCCATATTTTTTTATGAATAATGGTAAACAATAAAACGCAATAGTTAATACAACATTCGCTTGCTTAACCCCTAGGTTAATAATGTAGGTTATTTTTTATCTCATAATAATTTATGGGTTCCACATTTGCAAGATTTGGACGATAATAATGAATTTTTATTGTTTTATTTATTTTATCTATGAGATTGAAACATTAAAAAGACATAAAGTTGGATTTAGATCAAGGAAGTACTTTAAAAGGCTTTGACTATTATGAATGATTAATTGATTATGTATAAGTATCTTAACAAAGAAACCTATCCAACAGGGCTTCGCCAATCTTGAATAATGATGATGATGATGTTTTTAAATTTTGCCGATAGAGGTGAATACGAGTTATCGCTAACCCGCCTGCCAAGCATGGCGAGTAGGTATTAGAAAACTCCCTCATTGTGTTTTAGAGACTAGTGGAAACCTTTGGCCAGCAGTTGTGGACTTCCTGCGGCTGACATGGTGAAAGATGTTATTTCCTTGATATGTGTTATTTAAGCAATTTAGTTTTATTAATTTTAAGTTGACCTGTCCATGTAGGCTATGTGCTTCTAAGGAAATAAACGTTTTGACTTTGATGGATACGCGTTATACTTTTGTATACACTATAAACTAAAGAAGTAAGATGTGTTCCAAAGAAAACGTTTGTGTGTCAGCGTCTTGAGTGCTGTTGTGTCGTTGATTAGGATTCGATCGAACCAAACTTCGGTTGCGTTGCGTATATTTTTTTCTGTAACGACATCTCGTAGAAAATCCAAGGACTTTTCTACTTCCATAGCTGAAATTGCATTTCAGATTCAATGGAAACGATGGCGCTGTTGCTTATTATTAAATTTTAATGATTTTTAATAAGTGATAATTAAATCAAATTATTAAAATGTTCTAATGTTGTCTATTGTGTGCCCGAATGTGGATGGCGAAGCCAAATTTGGTTGAAAACTTTGTTGCAGGGCAGGATGTGCAGTTTACTGCTATCATAGGTGTAGTTGCACGAAGGCTTCGTACGGATATTTTTAATTGCGTTTCGCGTCAAGGTGTTCTAAACGACACTCTTCAAAGATTGATACAGCCTTATAAACACAGATACGCCATATGATACAGGTAGATACCTAAGTACCGAACGTCGTACACATATTAATGTATTCTAATATATATCCAATTATGATCAAATCAATAAAGATAGTCAACACCGTCAGTAAGCTATAAAATGAATTAAAACGAGCGAATAAATCGACGATCTAGACAGCTTACAAATTGCGAAGCCGACTTATTGGATTACACTCTGTAAATTATTTAAGCTTGCGTTATAGATAACATCTAACATTAATTGATGTTGAGTTTGTATGTCTATGTTGGTATAAAGTAATGTTAATGCCTAACAGGTATGCGTCGCATCGCCGAACTACAAGATTTGACGTAAATCAACATATCGCAAGATAAAGCTCGGATGCCACGGATTAAAATAAGATTACCTATTTTTGATAACATACGTGCCATTGGACAGACCTAGATGAGTGGATTGTTAAGCTTATTCAAATAAATTTCATGGTCAATTTGGTCACATCATAAAATCTCCAAAATTATTTGATCGTAATCTTAAAATATCGTCGATCACCAATCAAGAGAAGTATCGAATTATTATTAATGGCTTTTCGCTACTTTTTTTAAGTAGGGAGCGATATGTACATGTTTAATAATAAAATGTATTGTTATAATTTAATTAAGTTTGTAACCAAGCAAAAAAATAGTACCTACGGACTCCCATGTCTGTAGGTTTATAATATAAATAAAAATCAAAGGAAGTCGTATTTCAAATTCATATATTAAATAATCCAAAAATGCTATGTTAGATATTCATTACACATCACCGTAAATTTGTTGCCGTTAAAAATTTCTCACCTAGCATTTCATACTATTGCAATACGAAATTACTAGTAACATTATGTTTAATTTCAAAGTAAATTAATTGATATGCTAAGTTCAGCCCACTGCAGGATCTGCATAAATTAATTTCATTAGGTCATCTATTCAGTAGGTACCTACGCAGCTCATCCAGACTGTATTTACAAGTGTAGATATTTATTTTCCGACGTGATTATTTTTTATCATTATTTTATGGATATGCCCTATGTAACATACTTTATTTGCAGTTAATTAATATACAAAAATGTGGGGAAACTATATTCATTCATTCATCAGAAAACTTAATGTCCAGGAACTTTATGCCTGTCAACAATCAAAACCTACTCGTTTACTAGTTTTTATAAAAAAAAAATTCAAATTTTTCTCATTCTTTTTACGTTTCGTGTAAAAGACTTCACAACGTATGCTTTGCCTCCTTAACCATCTCCGAGTATAGTTAGACGATATGGTTAAAATATAGAGCTATTTTGATCAGTCACACGTGACAGAGCGAGATTGCTTTTAACTTAACTATTGACAAGTATTATTGACATAACTAACCATTTAATCAATCAATCAATCATTTATTTGACACAATTAAATTACCCAAATTACAAATTAACACAATGAGTACTAGCCGCAGATGTAGGTATTATAGGAAACTAGGCTTCCAAGACATGTTGGCTAAATGGGAGGACACTCGACTATCATTCCGAAGGTCGTGGGTTCAAACCTAGCTTAGCACCTCTGGATTTTTCTTCTTGAGAAATTTATGTGAATTAAACACGTGCTTTAACAGTAAAGGTAAATATCGTGAGGAAACCGGCATGTTCTGATAACTTTGATGAGTTTGAAGGGCATGTGACATCCTATTAAGCCCTAATCTCTATCGCCAAGAGAGAAGACCCTGTGTCCCAACAGTGGGAACTTTAATAGGGTGATGATGATGAGGCTTCTCGAATGAGTTACACTGAGTTTTTATGCCTAAATAAAGAATATAAAGATAAGTAAGTTTACTAGACATTGCTTAGTTTACCTACTCAGTTTTGTGAAATAAGCCCAGTTTTAAATGCAACGATTTTCAATTTTATTCAGCTATAAAGAATATATATAATTTATTGACATACTCGCATAAATTGCCTAAAACATGTATCTTTTACCAACATTTAGAAAATTACTAAATACCTACAAGCCAATTCAGTTTCAAGGGTGTGCCAAGCACATTTGAATATATTTTAGAGCAAATAACTACTAACAGGCCATCAGAATAAATATGGTCTAAATTATATTCAAACGTCTCAGCAAATTCATCTTCATTCGATAATGTTATCCTTGAACTTTATGAGACAGCTGAAATGAAGTGATTTTGAATCTTATTGTATAATAATAAGAGCTGGTCGAAAGATATCCGTAAATTGTAACAAACTGTCAGTCTATTGTTTGATTGTTGAGGTTTACAAAGGCTTTGGACCTCGGAAATATGTATATTTAACCTTTGCCACGTAAATATAAGTATGCGTAAACTACGCACTGTTTGTGTGTTACCTCTTCGCGCAGTAGGTAAACTGGTACTAAACGAATTTTCCGGAAATGGGTTCCGACATTTAATATCGAGCCTGGCATACCTAAGTCCGCCATTTTGAAAAAGAACTGTTTCTGAGATACTTGGGTCTAAAATTATCTATCATCACCCTATTAACGTGCCCACTGTTGGGACACAGGGACTTCTCTCTTGATGAGAGAGATTAGGCCTTAATTCACCACGCTGGCCAAGTGCGGGTTGGTGAATGTCACATGTCCTTCAAACTCTTTTAAAGTTCTCAGAACATGCCGGTTTCCTCACGATGTTTGCCAGCACCGTTAAAGCACGTGTTTAAAAGGCACATAAATTTCTCAAGAAGAAAAATCCAGAGGTGCGTGGCGGGGTTTAAACCCACGACCTTCGGAATGTTAAAAATTAAAAAACGAAATTTTTATGGAAATATCTCAGAAACCGTATACGTTAAAGATTTGGTTCCTTAACACTGTTTGTTTGTTTGCATTTCATCTATCTATTGACATGAGTTTTATCACTGATCGGGAAATCACGTTTTTTTTTAAATAGTGGATAAGTTGGTTTGCCAAAATGTTGGGACACCTTTTACATATGTAAAAAATAGAATAAGATCTAAGATGTAAAGGTGCATAGTAATGCTCTCGTGGGATAAAAAAAAATTACCAAATTATTTGTAAGAAAAATCTCGCACACCAAGGCGCGGGTAGGTAATAAATGTTGAATACATAGTTTACGGTTTACAGGTGAATAATTTTAATAGTATGCCATTATGTTGGCAGTCTGCGAATATGTACTATTAAGCTTGTAATATGTGAAGACCGCAAAAATGCTCAAATTCGTTTAACTGGGACACCACAGAAAATAAAAAACTCGCCTCATATTTTAAAACAAAACTTCATAATAGACCAGGGTAGAAGCCTTGAAAAATAATAAAAAGTGAAAAAAAATAATAGTAGGATGAAACCCATTAGAAAAGGAGGGGAATATTATAAAAATGAAAGGAAATAAATAATTTACGGGCGATCTGAGGTCGGGAAGGGGATGGGGGTGAGTTTTTAACGACCCTGGTCTATAGGGCCTGTTCTACAACATACGTAATTGAATAGTCGCAAAATGCTAATCTTTGGCGATAAAAAAGTCAGCAGTACGCGGAAGTCGTCGATAAGCGATGAATTGTAGAGAATTTCATTTTGAAAACCGGTTTTATTCACGTGTAAATGCTATGAAATTATGATATAATTAATTTGAGTTAGTTTTGAGAGTGTATAGAAATTATGATTAGCCGGCCCTCCCTCGCTCGGCTGTATATTTAGTTTGACTACCAAAACCATTTTCGTTAAATCTGCTAGTCCCATACCTCCTATATACTAATCTGGAAATTAACGTCATTCTACGTAGGTTGATAAAAAGTGAGATAACCTTTCCGAGTTCAATTGAATAAATTGAGAAGTAATGGCGTAATATTCAATTAATCTTACGAGAAGATAATATGTAAATAACGTCATTAAAGAGTCGGATCATCAAAGCAGGTTGTTGCTTTGTGATAGGAGTAGCGATTCTGCGAAAATGATATAACATTTTTATTTCAACTGTATTAAATTAATATTGAGAATAGCATAATTCGTCTGAAATTACGGAGTCGTTGGTGGTTGCGAACCTATTTTCTATCAACCGAATTTAGAAAACGATTGAGTATCGCCTATGCTTGGCCGGAATTCGCGCTGTCATTGTGGTTGCGATGAGGTCGGTATCACCACGCGGTCGATATCGCCTAAAATGTGGTACATGTGAATATTATTTTTTGTAGCTACACTTTGACGCTGTGATATGGTGGTGTGAGAGAAATCTAGATTTCTCTGCGTACAATAACTGCGTATTTTCAAAGTTTTAATTTATTATAAATGATAAAATTTATTTTTATAATATTTTTTTTAATTCCTTTATGTTTTAAAAAAAATATATTTTGAATGGTTCAGTTATTTATATTTTTTATATTTATAAATTTAAGTGCGTTTCTACGACGACGCAGAGAAATCTAGATTTCTCTGCGTCGTAGAAATCTAAATTAAGAATAAGGCAAAAAATTAATAGTTATGTTTTTAGATTTCTCGGGTTGATCCCCATCCTATTATGCAATATTGACACTACATATATAATCTCTAAAGGTTATAGGTATTGGGCTAACGGCTAATATTACTAAATACCGAGACCACGCCATGCCGTTCCCACGGCTTCGTCGTAACATGCTGTAGTAAACGCTCCTTAAACCGCTCCGCTCACCACCACACACGAATCCCGCAATTATATCTAGATCAGGGATTGGAATGAGCATACACCATCTTTAAATGCCATAACCTTGTGAACATTTCCTTAATTTGCTTATTTCAATGATTTATAGCCTTTTATGATTATCATGATTTTATTACGAGCTTAATACGGTTTTATTCGAGTACTCTTTATAAAAAACTAGCGGCCCGCCCCAGCGTCGCACGGGTATAAAATATTCCCGGAAATTATTCGATTTTTTCTCGCCGTAAAAACCATCCTATCTCTCAAGTTGGATCGAACTGCACATGGTGTGCGAATTTTATTATAATCGGTTAAGTGGTTTAGGAGTCCATTGATGACAAACATTGTGACACGAGATTTATAGTATATAATATATATATTAAGATATAGTACTGCAATAGGCAAAATGTCTACATAAAAAAATAGGTGTACTATTTAGTACCTCTGTTAGACCGTCTAAAATACTGGACACATATTATTTTCTAAAACAATTAAATAAAAAGTACGAAAATAAAAAGCATAAAATTCTGGAGTTAACGTCACCGTATAGTATAAATCGTACCTAACTGAACGTGACGTTACGCGAAGCCTCAAGTAGAAACATTTTACATTTAAAAAAAATATATATATCTTACATTTAGAATTTCTATGTCACAATGTCAGTTACCGTACTTCTCTGAAACGGTTTAACCGATTAATATGAAATTTTATATGCATATTCAGTAGGTCTGAGAATCGGCTACTATCTATTATTCATTTTGCAAAACAACGTTTGCTGGGGTCTGCTAGTATGCTTATAAAATATAATTGAATAATCTAGATGATGGATGGATGATAGATGATAAAATAGAACATCCTGGTGGTTAGGGTAAAAATAGAACATCTTGGTGGTTAGGGTAATTAATCTCCAACTTTTACCATTAAAAAATAAAGCTCAAATGTTAAACATGAATTTTTCGATGATTATGAAAAAAATCATTTTATTAAAAGATTAAACTGTAATTTTTTACTAGTAATCATAATTCCGGGTATATTAAATAAATCCCAACGAGGCTCATGTAAGGGTATATATAAAATTGTATACCTAAATTGTCACCACATGAAACAATAAATGAATATGAATAATTGTTCATTCAGAGCCCCTAAAAATAAGATGATGTTATTTGAACTATTAAATTTTAAATACTTTACTAGCGGTCCGCCCCCGCTTCGCACCTAGTCGACCGTATTGTGAATCTAAGCCATTCTCGAACCCACTTTATACACACACAAAAAATTTCATCAAAATCGGCCTAGCCGTTTAGGAGGAGTTCAATGACTAACACACGTAAAGAAGATTTATATATGGGTACTAGTGGCCCGCCCCGGCATCGCACGGGTATTATATTCAATTTTTTTTCAAAAATTGTGAATCTTAACCATTCCCAGATCCCCTTGAACACACACAAAAAATTTCATCAAAATCGTTTCAGTCGTTTGAGAGAAGTTCAATGACATACACACTCACAGAAGAATTATACATCTATACTAATATTATAAAGCTGAAGAGTTTGTTTGTTTGTTTGTTTTTTTGTTTGTTTGTTTGAACGCGCTAATCTCCGAAACTACTGGTTCTAATTGAATAATTCTTTTTGTGTTGGATAGTCCAGTTATCGAGGAAGGCTATAGGCTATATAACATCACGCTACGACCAATAGGAGCAAAGATATAGTGGTAAATGTGTAAAAAAACGGGAGAAATTGTTCATCTTTGAAGCCTTCCGTTGCGTGCTGCGTGAAAACGGTTCAAGATACACAAAAAATATGTATTAAGGAATAATAGCTCTTTTAATGATCTAAAAAACAGTCCGCGGTAGTATATGTCTATCTTTTAAGATTAACTCACAAAAACCGTTTTTATGGTACCTAATTTGGTCGAAATAATTTGTTTAAGTTGTATCAACATAATAATATTAATCTTTATTCAAATAAATATGTTGTTGGTTAAGAGTACTTCATCCATTATAACGCGGGTAGCACCGCAGGGCACAGCTAGTATATATATAAAGATAAAGATTTAAACATAAACATTACGTAGAAATAGGTAGGTATAATCACTACACATTTTTATATTAAGGTTTTAATGTGAAGTTCAAACAATCCTAAAGAGGACCTATGAATCAATACAAAACGCCAACAGGATACAAATTCCAAAACCGGTCCTCACAAATAAAGCGTAATCTTTAGTAATTTAGCGCACAAAACTGCCAATAATTATTAATTATATTCTACCACCATAATGTGAAGCTTGTCAATAATTACGATAGTAATGTAGGTATGTGCTTGATGTGTAGTCATTACCATTATCATTATATCGATTAATGTTGATATGATGGACAAGCCAGTGTGGTAATTTATGATACATCTATTGTTAATTCCATGTCAATACGAATAAAGGATGAGATGAAGTGGCACTGAGCAGTAAATACATATAGCACAAAGAAGACTTATCTAAAATAAATTCCGGGATATGAAACAAAGCATTTTAGCATAGGTACGATTTTGGGTTTATGACCTACACAATCGATATCTAAATAAAAGAGTTTTTTTTATTTATTATAAACCCTGGTTTGATTGCGAGCAAAGTTTAATGGTAGATGCGACTAGTTCCACTTTGAGGTCTCGATGTATGTCTGCATTTCTTATATACCACGGAGCGTTCACGATACTCCGAAGTGCTTTATTTTGAAAACGTTGGATACTCTGGATATTGCTCTGTTTGGTACAGCCCCAAAGCTGAATACCGTAAGTCCATATTGGCACTAGGACTTGCTTATATAGCAGTAGTTTATTGTGCACTGATAACGCAGAGTGTTTTCCAAGTAACCAGTACATCTTCTTATAGCGAAGCCCTAATTCTTCACGTTTCTTCTTGACATGAGCTTTCCAGCGAAGCTTTGCATCTAATGTCATACCTAAATATTTTGCTGTATTTTGATATGGTATTACTTTATCATTGATGTACACCGGATTATAGTTTGGTCTTTTATTTGTGAAGTCAATGTGAACTGACTTTGACTCATTTAATTTAATTCGCCATTTTTGTGTCCATTTCAATATAGTGTTCACTGCTTTTTGAACCTTTTCTGCCGCTTCTGCATGTGTGACTCCAGTAGCCATTATAGCTGTATCATCAGCAAAGGTAGCGATGGTATTGTTTTCTAACTCTGGAATATCTGCGGTATAAAGTAAGTACAAAACGGGGCCTAGGACACTACCTTGTGGCACTCCAGCTTCAATTTTCTTTAGATCTGAGTACGCGTCATCTTGACGAACTCTAAACATTCTTTGTTAAAGATAAGACTCTAATATATCAGCAAATTGCTTTGGGAACATAACTCGTATTTTATGTAATAGACCTTTATGCCAAACTTTATCAAACGCCTGCGCTACATCTAAGAAGATAGTAGTGCAGACTTTCCGTTCTTCTAAAGTATTTTCTATTATTTTCGTTATTCTATGTACCTGGTCTAAGGTGGAGTGTTTTTCCCTAAAACCAAATTGATAGTCCGGGATCAACTTTTTTTCTTCTATTATGGGCTTTAGTCTTTTGAGAAAAAGCTTTTCAAATAGTTTGGACATTATTGGTAAAAGGGAAATAGGTCTGTATGATGTTCTTTCATGTTCTGGTTTTCCTGGCTTTGGTAGCATAATGACTTCAGCAACTTTCCATACATCTGGTACGTATTTAAGCCTAAATGCCGCGTTTATGAGTGTGGTAAGCTTTACTATGGCCTTTCGAGGTAGATTCTTTAATAGTTCACCAGTCATAAGATCATACCCCGGAGTTTTCTTACGGTCAAGCATTTTGATTTCTCTTTGTACTTCTTTAGGCGTTACTAGTTTTATTTCCAGTTCTTCACAAGATAGATTTTCCAAAGATAATAAATCGTCTCTCCCTTCATTTGGTTGGAAAATAATTTCTAGATGATCCGCAAAAGCGGCTGCCTTTTGCTCACTATTCCTGGCCCAAGATCCATCAGATTTTTTGATAGGAGCAATATGCACAGTTGGCTTCTTTAGGCTCTTCGTGGCTTTCCAGAGAGAATAGTCTGTTGTTCGGTCATTGGTAAGCTGGCTTAAGTAAGTTTTCATATTTTCGTCTTGGAAGTTTTTGATTAACCTTCTGAGTCTTTTTGCAAGGTTATTAAAACATGATTTTTCTTGTGGACACCTGGTTTGTTGCCATTTCTTCCTTTGTTTCCTTTTTTGAAGTATAAGCTTCCTTATCTCCATCGGGTACTGGTTACCTCTCGGCCTTTTTTTTTGTAAGGGTGTATTATTCCATGCGCATTGTTGGATGTTTGTTATAAACTTTCTCAAGTCTTCGTCCAATTGTTCTCGAGTCTTAAGTGCCACCTTAAGTTCAACAACAGCGTCCAAGTCAGACTTAAAACTCTCCCAGTCAGTGTTTTTGTTAACAAGAAAGGGATAGTTTTCTTTCAGAATAATATTTTCTGACAAGGTCAAAATAATGGGTGAGTGATCTGAACTCATATCGAAGCCTTCCTCTATGTACATGAAGTTGGATGATACATTTTTGTATACGAAAAAATCTATTAAGTCCGGTATCTTGTTGGGATCTGTTGGCCAGTATGTCGGCTTTCCTGTTGATGAAACCTCACAATGCATCTCTTTAATAGCCTTTAGAAGTGCCTTTCCTTTAGTGTTTGTTAGTCTAGATCCCCAGTAAGTGTTTTTAGCATTAAAATCACCCCCAAGTATGAATCTGCTACCCAATTTCGTTAAGAATTCTCTATATGTATCTTCTTTTATTGCATGCCTGGGTGGACAGTAAATGGCAGAAATTGTAACACAATTGTGTTTAGTTTTGACACATACACCCACAGCCTGTATGTCTTGTTCTTCATGCCTGTACTCTTCATGATGGCAGATATTCTCCTTTATTATTACAGCGCTACCCCCTCTAGCAGTGTTGTTGGGATGTAATGCATGGTAAGTTTCGTAGCCTTTAATCTTGAGAAAGGATTCTTTTGTAAAGTGTGTCTCTGAAATTAAACACACATCAATCTTATCTGTATTTAGGACCGCCTGAAGTTCATTTTGATGTTGCAGGAGCCCATTTGCATTCCATTCCATGATTTTTAGTGAGTTTATCATTTTTTGTGTTTAATAGCAGCTTCTTTATTGCTGTTTTCTAATTTTTTTAGCCTGTCATCGAACAAGGTCAACAAGTAAAGTATTTTGTTAAACTTGTCGTCGACAGTCAAATTTTCTCGCTGTGGTTGTGCTTCCTGAGCTGTTTTATTTATCCCTTTTGTCATTTGCGCAAAAGATATGTTTTTCATGATCTTGTTATTGCCACTTATTTTGCCTTTGAAGGGTTCAGTAGTAGCTGCAGTGTTCTTTTTTGTTGTTTTATTTTTTAAATGTTGTAGTTCTTTGGCTACAACACAACCTCTGTAACTAGCTGGGTGAGCTTCACCACAATGTACACACTTTGGCTTAATTTCAGCTGGTTTTACGCAGTCTTTAGTGAAATGTTTACCGGTACACTTAACACACCTTGGTTCTTTAGAGCAGTATTTCTGTGTGTGCCCATAAGCTTGACACCTTTTGCATTGCGGTATCAGTTTCGACGTCTTCAATGGCTGAATCTCAACTTTACAGCCCAATATGCATTTGATATTGTATATTTTCTTGACGTCCTCTTCCTTTTCGAAAGAAAGCATAAACATATTCAGTGCTTCTTTAGTTTTCCAGCTTTGCTTATTAATAGCATCTTGGATTTTGTAGCCTTTAGATAAAAGGTTATCTTTAATTCTGTCCGGGAGACATGACGCAGGCAGATGTTTTACCATTACTCTTATCGGCCTGTCTTGTTTGTTCTCATAGGAGTGCCAAAGACAGCTGTTTTGTAGCAACAACTTAGTTATGGCTCTGTATGAGTCTTCATGACTTGCGTTGATTTTAACGCTATCGCCATTTAATATTTTAATTAAAAACAAATCTTTAGATATAGTTGCCGACAGAAGGTCATAGAATTCTTGGTAATTCTTGACATTTTCGACAATTATTGGTGGTGGTGCCGGTACCTTTTTGGCCTTTGGGATTTCCTCTTTGCTTGAAGCTGATTCTTGTTGTTTCGGGGGGGACAGTGACTCATTGAATTTCCTTTTCTTCCTGCTTTTTTGTCGTACCCACTCGGTTTCTTTGGCTAGTTCCTCTTCATCCGTTTCATATTGCACCGGTGCAGAGGAAGATTGAGAACGTTGTTGTAGAATATTTGGAACATTGTTTTGTTCCTCAATTAACTTCAGCTTTTGCTAAGGTTGGTCTATTTGTCCCTGTAGACTATTAACCAGCCCTTCTAGGTCTTTTCGAGCTGCCCTTTCTTCTATGTAACGGTTATACAGTATTCGCTCCGTTTCTGTTTTAATTTCTGTTATAGTAGTATTCATTTTGTAAATTATGGATCAGATGTTTTAGCTTCGCCTTAACAACGATTCACATTACAAATCAATGTAAGCAATAACGCATATGATGCACTATCAATAACTGGGTCATCGCGGTGACCGTGAGCGGCCCGGCGCAGCTGTGCAGGCTGCGGCGTCAGCGCTTTACGCGAGTACGATTTACCGTTTGCGAAACGACTACTCTCAGCGGAAGAGTCACGATCGAAGCAAGCAAAGTACAAGTTATTTTTTTTAAACGATTGAATGCAATATTTCATTTTGCTTAGATCGATGACATGCGGTTCCTAAGAACAAGGCTTCCTAAGTCTTAAATTTTTCAACAGGCCTTTTCATACTGATCGAAGCTTTTGTTACATCCTGTATAGAATAGGTTATTTAGTTTAGTTATTATTTACCAACTTAATAGACGACTTGGTAAGGCTGCGGGTACACAGCGAACAATTGTATTTTTTTTCTTTTCATAATAGATACACTCATAATTCTGTAAAAAAAAACATATATCAGTAACCATGCCAAGTAAAGCTCAATCCAAGCAAAATGTACCTAAGAATAAACTATACCCATGTCTATTTATCTATCTAACAGCCCGTTCCTGCTGTTAAACTCCTCATCGGCCTCATCTAAGGCTGGGTCCACACTTGTATCATTTCGGTGTATCACGATCAGGCGTGGCGTATCGAGTATCCGTATCATAAGTATGGACGCTCATTTTATACTTTTATGTGACACTGTATCATTTCAGCGTATCAACTTTAACTTTACAAATATGGACGCTTCAAAAAGAAAATGTAACAAGTAACTTCAAGAGTAACAAAGTCCATACAACCATAGACAACTTTGCAATGTTGGCTTTCGGTATATTTGGATTATTAATCGAATACAGTTAGCTACTCCGATGTTTAAAATCGACAATCCCAAAGTGCTGTTCCTCTCGATCTCCTGTCAAATCATATTTGGGTCAGTGAGAAGTGAGTAATTTCGCGCATCGGATTTAATCAATTACCGTAGAATTTGCGAATAGCTGTAGAAACTGCTACGGCTACAGGGTTGCAGCCGTAGGCAGTGCACTGTGTAATATTTTGGCCTGAAAGCCGTAGAACACGGTAATTGCCGCAGCATTAAATATAAATAAAATAAATATTTCCGGACTACTCACACAGCATCACCCAAACTAAGCAGAGCTTGTACTATGGGTGTTAGGTGACGGATATACTACATAGATACATTTTTTTTTGTAAATACATACATATATGATACATAGAAAACACCCAGACCCGAAACCAGAAATTATAGATCGTACAAAATCTGGTCCCCCGGCGGGCATCGAACCCGCAACCTCCTGCGCCTCAGGCGGACGTTCGCCCACCGAGCCACAGAGGTCGTCGTTTGGCAGCACTGCATCAAGCATTCACGTCCAAATTTGTTCAATGCAACGCGTATCCCCTTTGATGATCGTGGAAAAACCGACACAGGATGGTTCGGGGTGTATCACGTATCGTATCACGATACAGTATCATGATACAGTATCAAAATACGTCCATACTACCGTGATACGCGTATCGGATACGCGGTGTATCTTGATACGCGATCATTGGAGATCGGGGGCGGATCGGGCCGTATCGGATACGGCATGTATCATTAACGCGTATCAGCTTGCGTCCAAACTAGCGATCATGATACGCGCCGAGGATACGCGACGGAGATACGATACGCCGAAATGATACAAGTGTGGACCCAGCTTTAAATCACGCCAATTTTGACAGTCCCGTGCGAACAGTGCCGTAGCTACCGGCGGGCTAGGCTAGGCGGGGCAGTGGGGGACCCCCAATCCCGCGGGGGACCAGAGTCCTATAACTAATCTTACTGAATTAATGAAAAATTCAACCAACTTCGGAATTTAATAATAATAATAACTCTTTTATTACACACATAAAGATAAAACAAAACAAAAATGGACTTAAAGCTAAATACAAAATGCGTAATGGGCGGCCTTATTGCTTAAAGCAATTTCTTCCAGACAACCTTTGGATGGAGAGGAAAATGCTCACCAAATAACTGGACGGTGGTTTAATTACAAACAATATCATGAAACAAATATATTTCACTATTAATACTTCTGGATCTAGGGCATACATTTCGTAAGTACCTAATGCCATTGTGAACATCAACTTTACAAATTAGATAATTTTTTAACAGTGAGGAGTTGGAACAAGTTGGAATTTTTGACATTTGGTTGTACCCCATACAACAACTCAGGATTACATAAATTCATCAATTCTTTATTACACAAAATAGAAACATGTAGGTTTTGTTACATTATTCATGTACATACAAAGGCGAGCTTAACCATTTAAGTTTTCTTACCTGTGGTGATGAAGGTATGTACATAATTAATTGTTATGTTTTTATCCCTCTAAATTCAATCCATCACGAGACCAAAAGAGGGACCCAGTAATTTTTGCCTCAGGGCCCTTATTACCTAGCTACGCCACTGTGTGCGAGCATCCCAGTGCCTTCTCACAATTACTAAATACTAGTAGATTTATGTACGTTTCAATACATTTTCTAGTTTGACGTGCCTGGTGTAAAATGTTATACTTACCGAATTGTCAATTTCAAATAAAGTTTTAATGGGACAAAAGAAAATGATCCTAATAACACCGAGAATAGAACTAAATGTGATCACTTACTTAATACAAGTTATTTGTTTCTTTACTTCTAACAAACTACAATAGTCCGTAACTTTTACTGTAAGTATATTATTTTGGGACCCTAATTCATCAGTTTATTCTTCTGTAGACTGTTCTCTCGTTATTCAACATTTAAAATATTGAATCATATATTACACAATAACCTAGACCAGTTGAAGCAAGAAATAAGCATTGCTAAGTGAATGGATTACAATTTGCATAGTATGATTTCGTTATAAGATCTCTTTGTTTCGAAGTATGTGATAAATACTAACTTACATAACCGATTCTAGACCTGGCGACCTAGATAGAAAGACGTATGAGCTACGTGTCAGAATAAAACGGCCGCCAGAAAGCCTGTTCAAATGTTTATTTCTATTATAACATAAACATTCTGTAAAGATGAGACGAATTGAATATTCATTTATTGAATAAATCATTGCTATCAACCAATCAGAGCGCAGTGTGTTATTTTCCGTATTTTAAAGAACCGTAATATTCCCTCTACGCTCGCTTAGCTTCGCTCTTCTGTGATTGGTTCAACCGTTTAGAATCATACGAACGAATATCCGTTAGTTTATAATTTTCTAGGAAATTTATAAATATACGGATCATGTTCCGAGAATTATTATTCGACTTACACACGTGTAGCGCGGAGGTGTAGTAGTTATTAAGAAATACTATATACTACAATAAATAAAAGAACATGAGGGCTGACCCTAAATAATAATAAATAAATATTTCTTATTTTTAATGCATACAACAATATCCTAGGTACCCGTGGTAAGCTCTAAGCTTGTGTAGCTGGTACTTGGTATGAATGTCTGGGTGTATTAATCTATGAATGATGATGTTGAAATATGATGTTTTAATTTATACACCCAGACCAAGGAGAATACAGATTGCAGAGCATATAAAGACTTGACATTACAAAAAAAAAAATACCATTCGGCGGAATTCGAACCCGCTACCTTTTGCGCAGCAAGCGGATCTTTGCCAACCGCGCCAAATGCTTACTCACAGGGAGCGCTACGACGAACCAAGTGTTCACAAGAATGTCCCATCCTGCTTGGTGGACTCAAAACTTAAAAACAGATATTTTAAGAAATTAATTATAATTAGATTAACCGAAGTAACCAGGTTAATTCGTTGAAGCGGTTAGCGGTTTTAGCTGGTGGTTATTTTATAAGCTTCAGGTCAATAGAACTATTTAGTTACGAAATTGACGAGGCTTTAGCTGATAATTTCAATTTATAAGTGTACTTTTGTATCAAAAAGGAATAAATGAATTTGAATTGAATTACGTACAAACATCCCTAGAGCTTTCATTATCATTCTCGCCCTTTGTGGAACAACTTTAGCGCTCTTCGGCATAGAACCCTTCAGCTTGGCGCTCCAAATGAAATACCTCGTAATTTCTTGTTTTTATTTTGAAACTAGCAGGAGCCTTTTGCAAGCTCTAGAGAATCTGTATATAAAATTTAATTTGAATCGGTTCGAAGTTTATGCGTGACAGCGGACCAGACTTCGCATTAATAATTTTAGTATTGATTGGATTTCTTTGTTTAGTGTTTCCCTCTTACACAGTGAATGTCTCGATGAGCTGATTTAGGAGCTAAATTAGGTACGCCTATGTTTATCAGCCCTGGCATCGTGTGAAAGGTCACACACAAGGTGCGCCGTCTCTAACTTGCCCACGCCCAACACTTAGGAGATGCCTTCTAGTATCGAGCGAGTACAGCTAGCGAAGATCTCCATGTTTGTTGAAGAAACTAAAATTTGGTTTCTTCAACAATCTTCGATATGTTTATAACATTGTCAATGTCATATTTATATTAGACTAGCTGACCCCAGCAAACGTTGTTTTGCAAAATTAAATATAGATGTTGGCCGATTCTCAGACCTTCTCAATATGCTCACCAAATTTCATTAGAATCGGTTAAGCCGTTTCGGAGGAGTATGGCAACGAAAACTGTGACACGAGAGTTTTATATATTAGATTCTATGACCTCCGAGCGACAGATCGCGAGATATTTGCGTTTACTGATTTTTCGTAATTGATATCGTATCGTCTCGGCTAAAAAGGGTCAAACGGGCACGAAAATCAGTACACCCATCTTCATCAGAACGCCGTTATAAAGATGTATACAAAAGTTCAGCTCAGTAGGAATTATACCGCGGATTGGCTTTAAAATGCCTATAATAAATGCCTGGAATTAAAGTAGTTTGCCGCGTTATAATGAGTTTCCGAGCGGATAGATTTTATATTTTACTGTCGATTTTATGACGCAGAAAATCGAAACTCTTCAGGTTAGGCTTGATCAGCTGGAAGTAAGTCGAAAGGAGGACCAAATTTATTCAAAGTCTCTGGAAGATAAATTGGAAACTTACGAAAAAAATTCGAGAGCTACTTGTCTCGAAATACGGAATATTCCAGTATCTCACCCCGAAACAAAGGATAAACTCTTGGATACCGTTTTAACTATGAGCAAGGTAATAAAAGCACCAATCCTGGAGAGTCATGTCCGTGACATATTTAGGATTAAAACTAAAAACCCGGCTAACAGAACCATAATTGTGGAGTTAAATAGCGTCTTAACCAAGGAAAAGGTTATTGATATGTTTAGAAAATTTAACAGACTGTCAAGGTTAACCACTGAGCATTTGAAAATAGCAGGTACTGCAGTTCCCATATTTGTAGCAGAAAACCTGACGTCTAAAATGAAAAGATTATTTTACCTTGCTAGAGAATCGGCCAAAACTGCAGATTTCAAATTTTGCTGGGTTTCACATGGCAAAATATATGCTCGTCGCAGAGAAAATGCACCTCTTATAAAAATTGCAAGCGAAGCTGACTTAGAACAATTTAAAACAATTTCGTGACTAATTCAATCTAAGTTATTTGTAACACTAGTACTTGTTTTCGAGTACCTAACGTGTAACTTCAAAGCGCTCCATTTCTTGAGCTATTGTAATCTTTTTATAACCGTTTTTCATACTATAACGACACAGATACACAATCGTTTATTTGCTATATTTACACATTTACAAAAACATCAAATATACAACAATATATTCAGTCTATTTTTTACACAACATAATTATTTACATTTTTTTATACAATATTTTAAATTATACAGGCACACTATAAAAAAATCTTTTTTCTATATTTTCCGTACTCAATTATTTTATTTTCTTATAGATTTCCTTTTTATATTGCTATGTTTATACTTGAAGATTGCATATTTCAACTGTCACCCACTTTATTCAACTGTTTCGCGCCTATTTGTTGATCAGCTTTCTAATTATGGATAGTTTAAACCAAATTAACTCTGAAATAGAGCAGATCCAAGTATCGGATTCACACATTTGTTTACCAGAGAATATCAACGAACACATATCGGAAAGAGCTCTAAAAATATTTCACGTGAACATCCGCAGTATAAACTGTAACTTTGACCAGCTTTGTGTTTTATTGAAGAGATCAACCAGGGAAGCAAACATAATAGTCCTGTCCGAATGCTGGCTAAGTAAATGCCCTAACATTCCGAGCTTACCTGGGTATGAAGAGTATAGATCGGAATTCTCCAACCAAAACGATGGCATCGTAGTCTATGTAAGTGGTAATTTACAGCACAATGTTGACATCCCGAAATTCATGGGAGCCAACTGTATAACAGTTACTCTTGGTAATGAAAGTGCAATTATAGCATTATACCGCTCCCCCTCTTACACTAATCTAGAACCCTTTTTATTTGATTTGGATATTACCCTAAATAGATTCAAACAATTTAAATCAGTCCTAATTGTGGGCGATATCAACATCAACATAGCTCCAGCTAACTTTGACTCCAAATCAGATGATTACCTAAACCTAGTTGCTTCTCATGCAATGCTGCCCGCCCACCTTTATCCTACAAGAGGTATGAATTGTCTGGATCACGCAATTATTCGAACAACTGCTAATGCTTGCACTCTTCTTCTTGACTCTCCTTTTACTGATCACTACCCTCTTTTCATAGGTATCAACAGTAAAATTAGCAACTTTATACGTTCTAAGGGCTTCTCACTTCGACCAAACGTTCAAGCTACTGTAGAAGCACTAAATGATACAAATTTTGACAATATCTATCAATCCGCTGATCCTGAGTACGCTGCTGAAAGTTTGGTTGAAATCGTAGCCTCTGCTGTAAAAAACAATAGTCACGTGGCACCTATTCCCAGTCGTAAACGCATCTTAAAACCCTGGATAACACCAGGGCTCCTTAGGTGCATCAGACACCGAGACAAACTTTTCCGTAAGCATAAATATAATACAACAGATGAAGCAATCAAAACTATTTATTTTCGGTATCGTAAATTTTGTAATAAATTATTGAAGAAACTTAAACATGAATACAATACGAATGAACTCAAAAAAGCAAAAAATAATCCAAAAGACACTTGGTCCTTTATTAAGAACACTGCTAATTTAAATAAAAAAGTGTCCCATTCCACTAACCTACTAAACATTTCTGAGACTTCACAACAGTCAGTAGAGCTAGTCAATGGATACTTCGTCAGTATAGGTAAAAATTTAGCTCTTAAAATTCAGTCTGGTACCTACGGCTTTTCTTCTGGTGAATTTTCTAATCTGGATTCTTCCTCATCTGATTGCAGTGATTACTCTGGCTCTATGGTTCTTCAATGTACAGATCATGCTGAAATAGAGACTATTATTTCTGGCTTAAGGGACAACTGTGCAGTTGGTTGGGATAACATATCTACCAAAGTAGTTAAACGCGCGAAGTTTGTACTAATACCTCTATTAAACCACATCTTTAACTTATGCATCAATAAAGGAGTCTTCCCAAAAGTATTTAAGAGGGCAATAGTTCATCCGATTTTCAAAGGTGGGGATAAAAATAGTGTTTCGAACTACAGGCCAATTTCGGTACTGACTATTTTTTCAAAAATGTTTGAAAAAATTATTAACCGTAGACTTGTAAGTTTCCTAACAGCAAAGTCTGTACTCTCTGACAACCAATTTGGATTCAGACGTGGTAGATCCACTGAAGATGCCGTTCTAGAACTCACTAATACAATTGCTCAAAATCTCAACCATAAGAACAAAAGTTTAGCTATCTTTCTAGACCTTTCCAAAGCTTTCGATACAGTCTCAATCCCCATACTCTGCAATAAATTGGAAAAAATTGGTATCAGAGGTTCTGTACTTAGCTTATTCAAAAGCTACCTAACAGATCGATCCCAAAAGGTAGTCATAGACGGGTTTCACAGCAAAGATGAGTCAATTGGATTCGGGGTACCTCAAGGCAGTGTTTTGGGACCGACTCTTTTCTTAGTGTATGTAAACCAATTGTGTAATCTATGTATCCCTTTCTGCAGTATACTTACCTATGCCGACGACACTGTTCTGCTTATTACAGGCAAGACATGGGGAGAGACTCAAAAGAATGCAGAGAACGCTATAACAATAGTTATGCAATGGCTGCACTCAAATCTTCTCACCCTTAATATCTCTAAAACCAAATTTATCACTTTTTCTGCAAATACTTCCTCGCAACCTTTGAGTCTAGAATTACGTGCCCACACATGTGACCGTACGCTTTGTGACTCCTGTCCCTGTCTAACGCTTGAACGTTGTTCTTCTATAAAGTATTTAGGGGTAATAGTAGATTGCACACTTAGCTGGAAGGAACAAATTGACAATATAACTTCGAGAGTCAGAAAACTAATGTTTGTTTTTAAAAAAAATCGCTCCTATTGTTAAGAACAAAAACCTACTTCAAACTATCTACTATGCTCTTGGTCAATCAATCATAATGTACTGCATCACGTCATGGGGTGGTTGTTCTAAAAGTAAAATGCTCATATTGGAGAGGGCGCAGAGGGCTGTGCTTAAAGTTCTAGCTAAAAAACCTGTTCTATATCCTACTTCTGAATTATACAACATGTGGCATGTTCTAACAGTGCGTCAGATTTTTATCTTGCAAACTATACTTCGTAAACATTCTTCTATTGAGTATAACCCCAACCAAACTAAAACCAAACGTCGCTCGGATATAGTTTGCAGGACTGAAAATTGTCGCTTAGCGCTAGCTAGACGTCATTTTATCTACATGGGGTCGATTCTTTACAATAGGGTAAACAGGGAGTTAAATATTTATCCACTTACACGGTATAAATGCAAGGTGGCCTGTCTAAACTGGCTATTTTTGCTTTCGTACGACGAAACAGAAAATCTTTTAGAAAAAACTAAATGAATTAAAATAGTATATCTAAATACATCATAATATTTTTTTTGTGTCTATCAAATAAATATCATATTATTTTGTTATTATATTATTACATATGTAAATGTTTGAGAGTAACAATACCATATTTATATATATACTTTATCTTTTTATTTATGTACCTGTGTATTTTATATATTTATATATATATATATATATATATATATATATATCAAATTTTGATTATACACACACACACACACACACACACACACACACACACACATTGCTATTAGTCATTAATTATTATATCGATTAAACCTTAAATACCATTATTGGATAATTATGTATAAAAAAAACCAAGGAGTGGGCGTTAATATACGCGACACAGTTTCCGAACTAATGCGTATATTATCGTGCTATAGTTATAAGAATCCTGATGTTAATGTTTTCCAATAAAGATATTTTGAATTTTGAATTTTTTTGAATATTTCATATCGTAAAAAATTGCCTTTGGGTTAATACAGAATATAAGCTTAGTAGCATTAATATTCAAATAAATAAATATTTCCGGACTAATCACACAGCATCACCTAACCCCAAACTAAGCAGTGCTTGTACTATGGGTGTAAGGTGACTGATAAACTACAATAATAATTCAATGCGCGGAAATGTAACTGACATATTATGTACATAGATGTGTGTGAGTTATGTTACTAATATTATAATTGTGCGTAGTGTGCTCTCTACAATCTTACAAGTAGTAGTAAGTTGAGTTAAAACAGTAGTTTGTAAGTTTTCAGTTTTATTCATATGAGTAGGTTATTTAAATGGTCGCGCACGAGTACATCGTGTCGTGTTGTCTATTTAGACAGTATCTAGTTTGCGACTGCCCAAAAGGGCGAAAGTAATGCACGTGTTAACTGCTGAGTTTCGTAAACATGTTCTCTGTATGGTTTGCAAACCGTACAATAATTATTCGCAAACGTTTGTATGGACAATATACATAATGTAGGTATATTGTTAGGCAAATAATTACAATATTAGTAAGAAATCCGTTTAAAAAAATGTAAACTGTAAGATCCACGTTCGTGATGAATTAGTTTGAATAAAACATTTTGGTAAATGTCGGTCATGCCTTTTTATTATAACACATTCCTATGTAAATTCTATTCCTTTTATGTCAATAAGGAACCTAATCTATTGCGATTAAATAGGTGATAAAATATTAACGTCAAAATCCTTCCTAATGCTGATGTCTCCGTTTAAATTAGGTTAACTTAATTTTTATGTGAAGGTCATAATTAAAAACATATCGAATTGCCTTTGTAAAATAAAATTTAATTCAATGTGATATCAGACAATGTGTGTTATAGTTCACTCTGACATAATTTAGGTGAGCGCAGTAACAGATAACGAGAGCTCTACTTCCCACCAAAAAAAGGTGACTTCCCCCCAATTCCCCCTTTTTTATGGATTTTTGAAATCTGCGACCAAAACTTACCCTTAAACCAATCTTAGTTTTCCATTTAACCTTCCAAAGGCTCGCGTTTGAATAAGGGTTAAGTGAGTCTGGCAAACAAAGCTACGCGTCAGCTACGCGGAAGCGTAGACACACCCGTTTCGCAGTCGCTTTGCTCGCGCAGGCAACAACAGCTGCATAATAACACAAAACGCCATCTGTTACTTTGCTGAAGAACTAGACTTATCATTGTAAGCAGCAAGGTTCTAGTGAGTGAGAAAGGTTCTATACCTCTGCATCGTGTAGTTTTTGTAAAAGGCAATAGATGGAGCTGTTTAAGGTATCTAAGTCCGTCTATAGCCAGTTTCAAACCTCCAAGGAAATTACATACTGAACAGTGAACTTACCGATTCTTATGAGAAAACAGCGAGAGTTTATTTTTAGACTATTCAATTAACGGATGAAACAAGCAAATTTTAGGAAATCTTTATAATATAAAGATGAAGACATTATGTTTATTTTTTAAGAATAATGGAATTTGATTTGAATTTATACATCAGTTGATGTCAGTAGTGTATTGTGATGTATGCCTATATACCTATACGAGGTATCTCAACTTAGATAGATATAATGCTTATATCATTTGTAACGTGTACCTATGGAACAGAATAAATCAAGATTTAGAAGAGCTAACACCTTTTCATTTGGGCGCCTCAGCGCGCCGTCCACCGAACCTTATATGGCGACCCTGCCAGGATTTGGTTTGAACTTCCTCATAGTCAGATTGACAATATAGGTATTCGAAGTAGTTGAATAGACATTTAAAACCATTATTGTCTGTAACTTGAATCGACTATCTTCTCAGTTCAATTAATCAGACTAACTAACAACGTAGAACCTCGATAAGTTAAAGTCCAAGGGAAACACAAAATTTTTTAAGTTATAGAGGTTTTAAGTTATCAAGGGTCTATGTAAGGTAAAGGTTAATATAGAGGTATGTGCATGTTTCTATGTACCCTTGCTCCCATTTTTACTAGAATGCATCAGAAGGATGGGTTCAATATAATACTGAAAATTAAATATGTAATCATAATTATGATGATGATAGACAATGTACTCTCATATATTCCAAACTGAGCCGCAACTTCTTTCCTTATCAATCCATTTTCACTGCTTCTATAGCTTCTAATTTATCAGCGTAGGTGAGGGTTGTTAGTTTTCTTTTAGTACTCATTTTAAGACAGTTTTATCACACAGTAAGTACAGCGATGTTACCAGGACAACGATCAAAAAACTTATGATGCAAGTAAGTCGTTGTCACAAAGCTAACCGCCGCAAAGCTTTGAAGAATTTAGATAAAGCAAACAATAGGTAATGTATTGATTACGTTAACAATACATAGTAAACACGTGCAAGCAATAAATACCGAAACCATTTGTTTTGACACTCTTTCAAAATGACTCATTCACAAACAATTTTATGTTATAGAGGTTGTAAAAACATTTCTTTTAGTTACTGAGGGCCTATACAGAGATTATTTATTTAAGTTATAGAGGTTGCATATTTTAAGTTATAGAGGTTTTGGGCTGTGATGGGAAGGGAACATAGTATTTTTCCGAATCGAATCGGACCAGTAGGTAGTGCCTGAAATAAGCGCATTCATTGAAACAAAAAATCTCTTCAACGTTATAAAAATCATATTTTTATATAATATAAATCTTCTGTACGTATGTTAGTCATTGAACTCCTCCTATGACATTTTCTGTGTGTGTTTAAGTGGGTTCGAGAATGGTTTCGATTCACAATATGGTCAACTACTTGATAATATTGATAGTATAGATATTTTTAATCGTTAAATAAATAAATGTTTTATGACAATCAACAAAAGAACATCTACTATTACAACAAGGTACTAAATACAGATTCAATAAATAATATAGTTTAGCTAGGTTCACAATCCCAAACGGCATCTTTATAGGTATGCCGTTTGTTTTCAAACCGGCTTGCCTTGTGCTTTCAACGGCATCCTCTATAACATTATATCACAATAGTGGAGTCGTGAATGGGTTCACATTTACCGATACCCGTATCTGGTTCTAGCGTTTGTGTAAAGGTCTAATGTAACAAAATCGGTATTATAGTTAAATTTTAGTTAAATATTATTAAGGGAATCTTAATTAAAAAAATGATGTTGATTTGACTACCAAAAGGCGCCATTATAATAATTAATTAATATGAATATAATAATCTTATAAAGCATAAAACAGCATTATAATCTATAAGAAACGCCTAGCGAGCTCTAAGGAACATAACTCGATAAACTGATGATTTGAATTTTTTGAGAAACGCCTCATGAGTGGAATTGTAATAGAAGGAAAGATTCAAGATTCAAATCTAATTTGTAACCACGCCTAGGATTATTGATACCAATAAATCACTTTTTAGGATACCACGGTTTATGAGTGAGTAATGGTGACCAACAGACGGCCAAAAGACTCATAGTAGTAGGGTTCCCTTTTTACTCTTTGGGCAAGAAACCTAATAGCAACCTAATAGCGTGCGTGCAATAACATTCAATCAATCAATCAAAAGCCGAGTTGGCTAAGTGGGAGGACACTCGACTTTCATTCCGAAGGTCGTTGGTTCTAACCCCACCACGCACCTCTGGATTTTTCTTCTTGAGACATTTATGTGCGCTTTAAACACGTGCTTTAACGGTGAAGGTAAACATCGTTAGGAAACCGGAAAGTTCTTAAAACTTTAAAGAGTTTGAAGGACATGTGACATTCACCAACCCGCACTTGGCTAATCTCTCTCCTAGAGAGAAGTCCTTAAGTCCCAGCAGAAGGAACGTTAATAGGGTGATGATGATGATGAATCAATCAATCAATAATTTATTAAAAACCAAAGAAAGTATTACATAATTTACGCAGTCTTTAGGACTCAACCCTATGCTAGTTAGAAACTGTGTTACAGTAAGGTAATAACCCCATAATTCATAATCGAATACCTTGTATCAAGAGTGAATTAAAATAAAATTTGAAAGTGAATAAAACTAAGTGGCATGATCTATATAGGTAGCTGAAAGTGACCTAAGTGCTATTTAGGGCACCAAAGCTATGACATTGAGAGCTTCAGAATCGACAGATGTGTAACTAGGAGAGCTTGGGGGCTCCATATTGAAAATTTTGCTTATAATATATGTGCAACATTTTATAATGGTAATATTTATAATGGTAATTTAAATATGTTTGTATTGGATTTATTTTGATTTATGACTAAGCGAGAAACAGTTAAAATGATATCGCAATTAGCATGCAGTATGAATGCGATATAAGTTGATGGATTTTAATGAATTTTTATTAAATATTGTTTTATAAAGCTGAAATATAAACATTATGAAGCTGAAGAAGAAAACAAATTTATCAAGAATTACTTTTTACTGCGGGAAAATACATTGTTCCACAAAATACAGGCAACGCCATGGGTTGGAAGGCTAAGTATAGTTTATGATATAAAAAATGTTATTCTATCTTCATTAAGAATAATTCCTTCATTAATTATTTATGTACTGATGTTATCGTGCAATCATTATCTTCCTGTCCTTATCTCACATAACATGGAGACGTAACAACATGTATTTTGTTTCAATTTCTCTTTATTACTCGTCAGCGCAGCATTTACCCCTTTCTTACATAGGTATATTTCAATACTTACCATTTCTGTCATCGTTAAAATGTCAAAGAAAACCATCAAAGAGATCCCGAATGCGCAGTTTGTACTTCATTACCATCTCTATTTTTAAAGTCTTTCCCTCTGCTCGTACCAAGGGATTATCATCCACTTTTTTTTTAATTCTGCCATAGATGTCTTATGAGTCTTATGTCAGAAGGAAACCATCAGAGAGAACCCAGAGAAAATCCTTAATCCGACCCTGTCCATCTGACGCGTGCTCTTTTGCATTCGTGATCTATCGACACGTCTGCGACTGCGCAATTTTGTAGATAGCTTGTTTGTTTTACTGCATTTGGTATGATCTGAAGATATCTTATAAAATTTGAGGTAAGATGTATGTGAGATTCATTTTGATGTTACAAGTACAAGGAAAAGTATAGGGCAATTAAAATTCACATATGTTACGAATGCAAAGGAATAAGATTATGTGTAATAAAATAATTATTTTGCTCGATGTAGAACATTTAAATATTACCAAATAAGTAGCTTTCTTTATAAAGTTTTTTTGTTGAGTTGCGCCAATGTTTGGTTTGAGATACTTTAGGTTTGAATTAATTTATTAGAAACAAAAATAGGTAAAAAATATGTTGGGCAGTCACCCATCCAAGTACTGGATTAGCGCAACGAGGCTTGATTATATAAAAACCAATTTTGTTACAGTGGAGCCCCCTTATTTATTAATTATGTGTTTTTAGTTTTTTTTTTATAGCGTCAAATTCAATACATTATCCCTTAAAATCTCAATCTCTCTCAGTTCTTGAGATACAGCCGGATGACAGAAGCAATAAAGTCCCTTTACGGAACGGTAAAAAGAAGATATCTTTTTGAACATCCCAAACAACCCATACAAATGAACCGTTAGTTTTATAGAAAAACAACAATATATACATTCTTTTACTCCATTCTTTCAAGATCTCTTGAATTTACTGCTAATTTATAAAATGTAAAATCTCTTCAAAGTTGTCCGGTTAGATTATTAAAACCTTAACCGTCTTACAACAGAACTATTACAAAAACTCATGTCAGAGGTTACTTTACATTGAACGGGTGGGCGGGCACTAACCACTGGTAATTGTATTATGTAAGATAAGTAAATACATAATTGAAGAGGTGATGAATAGCAATGTATGATTGAAATGGCATATAAATAACTAAACTTATACTGAAGAAGTCGTTACTTAAGATCTTACTGAATGTAGGCTGTTTTTGGTCGATAGTTTTACTTACAAATACTAGGGGATTGCTGTATTGTATGCATTATGTCTATCAGATATATTTACATTCGGATATAAAAATAGCATTATAAACAAACTGGATAGCGTAAGAAGGGACGTGTACATACATCAAAGGATGAACGAGGATTGAACGAACGTAGGGCTGTATGGGGATTAATAGTGTTGTACGAACGCCACCCTTAATATGTTATGATGTTTTAAGAGTTATTTTATAGCGACAACATAAATTACAGATTTAAACATTTCAACTGTTTTTATGAAATGCTTAGTGATAAGAGTGACGAATCGGAAAAACAAACCGCTGAACAGACAGAGATTGGGAGTTTTAGTTTGGGGTCCCGTTTTCTGAAAATATAAAAACCCTAAAAAGGTTTTCATACTAGCTATAGCATAGACAACTTACATATTTTGATCCTGTTATTATTATTATGTTGTATGTGGATATAGAGTCACTGCGGGCTGCAGCAAGTGGCGATCGCAAAAGACATAAGGCCTTTTGCGATCGCCACTTTACCTCGATACTCCCTCAAAGTTGCAGCGTTATACTTCGCAGCTTATCGTTGCAGCTTTTAAGAATCGAATTATTTCTTTGAGGGGAAGATTCGTAGTTCATCTGGACTGAGCAGAAACTTGCCTATTTTGATCCTAAAGTGATAGTACATAACTTAGATATAATTGCGTAACAAACTGACAGAAGGTAAGTAATCCATTACAAAACGTTTAGTAGCCTGATTGGAAGCATTCAATTACGAGTACTTACTATTGGACTTGAACCTTGACACAGATTTTGGTGCAAGACACAAACCGAGCTTTTTTGCAAACTATTTCATAAAATAAATAAATATTTTCTGAAATGGACAATCCACACAGCACCATATTGCCCCGTGGTAAGCTCTAAGCTTTTGTTACGGGTGCGAGACACCTGATATACTTAATATAATAGACATACAAATATAGATATTTGACCAAAGGAGGTCTACGATTTGAGTTATAAGGCCCGGTACGGAAATTTTATGAGGAGTTAAATCAAAAAGTGTTACACGAAAGTTGAGGCGTTACGTAGAAAGAGACAAACATTATATATCTGTAGAAATGAACGTGTAAAAGAATGAGATGGATTCATTCATTTGAAGTCCATTGGACTTCGTGCGGCTGAAATTATGATATGGAGTATTCCGTCTCCACCTCAACCCACACACCGACCATACAAATTATTATCTCTTATTAACATAGAATCTAACAGTAAAATCGAACCTTACGCGTAGCAAATGTATTATTTATTATTCTTAATGTGATTATTTCTTTCTTGCTCATTAATTAGTTACTTTCAACTGATACTGTCATACTTATAGACTGCGACAGGTTATGCTACATGGACCTTTTAAAATAGAATATACAAATTATTTGTGTTCTGCATTATAACTTGGATGCTCCTTGGAGGATTAGGCGAAGTTCAAC
Organism: Gymnoscelis rufifasciata; assembly: GCA_929108375.1. Lineage (NCBI taxonomy): Eukaryota > Metazoa > Arthropoda > Insecta > Lepidoptera > Geometridae > Gymnoscelis > Gymnoscelis rufifasciata. Next base: position 4,142,386 of record OV815317.1, on the reverse strand, counting down.
AAGAACATACGAGATTCTATCCTTCTAAGTTTGGTGTCCACCTGCCAAAATCTAGTTTTTGGAGGAAAAAGCTCCTCAGCTGCTCCCATTTAGCTATCGTGTTGCCACTCATATGGTTTTCAATGATGAAATGAATACAAGCTTTCATAATGTAAACCGCTATTAGCTTTGAACTTGCAGCGTGCCATCTTCACATAACTCCTAATTGGAAGCTGTCAATGGATCAAGCTGGTTGTTTTTTTAACGCTGACAGCACGATGTGCTTGACTGTAGCGGACGAAAGTAGGCTATGCGATGATAGATCTGTTATGGAATTGGTACATCAATGAATACATGTTTGAGTGATATAATAGTTATCATATTTTTTCTCCTGTTTTGGTAAACAAGATTGGGTAAATTTTATCTAAAAAAAACGACAAAGGGGTGAAGCTGCAGGCAATAAATTTTATTTATTAATTCTAGTTATGACTTAAGCTTTAGCCTAAGCAATACTGAAAAAAACAGATAATAATGTTTTTTAAGGCTAGGGCTTTATATATTATAGTTATCTCTTTCTGGATCCTTAATTAAGTATATGCAATATTGATAGACAAAATCACCAATTTTTCTCCAACTAAAATTACTTAATGTTATGCCGGGGATACGCATGCCATTATCTTGCACAGTTAAGTATTTTCTAGTATATTTAGATAGTGATCTGATTAGGCCTAACTAGGTATGTGGAGATGTTTGCTGAAACTATATTCTACAGCACTATAGATCCTTTATATCGTAACAAACGTAGCAAACAACTTCGGCCAAACCAGCGCGACCAAAGCGGCTGCGAAGGGGGATCATCTGCCGCGCGTTGGACGCTACTCATAGATAACTATGACTCCTACACATACGCGACCACAAAGGGTCTGTTTCGGGAAGTTTCAGACGAAAATGCCTCGAGTTGCAGATGATGCCGCGTGGCATTCCGTTGCTGACGCGTAGGTTTGGCCAAAGCCTAACTTTTGTAGACAGACCTTTAGTATACCTACCTCTCACTAAAAGTTGAGAAGCGTCGAATTGCGTCGCTATGCAATAAAATAACTGAATATTGTGTAGGCCCGTAAATTATAATAAATTGCTCATCTACAAATCAAATAGCGATGCCGACATAACTCATAAATTTATGAATACCTAAATTATGGCGAATAATTCCATGCAATCGTTTGATTTGATTCGTGTATGAATAAACTCTTAATTTCGAGACGTAAAAAGGTCTGAATATGATTGATATCGTTTTAATAAACAGCTTTGCGTGCGAAAATACCATAAATTATAGAGAAACCTACAGAATATAAAAAATAAATGTTCCAGGACAAACCACACAACAACATCTAGCCCCGTGGTAACCTCTAAGCTTGTGTTACGGGTACTAGACATCTGATATACTTAATATAATAGGCATACTTAATACATGTTTAGATATTTTTTTATAAACATATAAAACACTCAGACCAAGGAGAAAGGGCTTGCAGAACATACAACCACTTGACCCCTCGGCAGGAATCGAACCCTTGCCCTTGAGCTACATCTTGCGCCGAAAGCGAAGCTTCGCCCACCGCGCCACTGAGGCAGTCATTGTTTAGAGCAAGTATGTTTTCTTTTTCAAAAAGGAGGGTATACCCTCCCAGAACTATAAAAAAAGGCTAAAATATGCTTTATTTCCCCTCCATCCAAAGGTTGCCTGGATAAATATATAAATATATCCTCATAGCGATAAGGCCGCCTTTTGTACCCTGTTTTTAATTAGTTAAGGTTTTTGTAAAGTTTATTATTAATTTGTGTGGTGTACAATAATGTGTTTTCTATTCTATGTATCATTAACATGAGTTTATGCTATTGTTCCATGAGAAAAATGAAAACTATTTCTGACATAATCTAAATTTAAAACAATAAAACCCGATTCCAGAACTTTAGTTCGCTTAAAAGTAAAAAGACATCATCATTATCACCCTATTAACGTTCCCACTGCTGGGACACAGGGACTTCTCTCTTGACGAGAGAGATTAGGCCTTAATTCACCACGCTGGCCAAGTGCGGGTTGGTGAATGACACATGCCCTTCAAACTCTTTTAAAGTTCTCAGACCATGCCGGTTTCCTCACGATGTTTGCCTTCACCGTTAAAGCACGTGTTTAAAGCGCACATAAATTTCTCAAGAAGAATCTAGAGGTGCGTGGCGGGGTTTGAACCCACGACCTTCGGAATGAAAGTCGAGTGACCTCCCACTTTAGCCAACACGGCTTTTTTATAAAGACATACTATTTTTAACCCCCGACCAAAAAAGAGGGGTGTTATAAGTTTGACGTGTCTGTCTGTCTGTCTGTCTGTCTGTGTGTCTGTCAGTCTGTCTGTGTCACCATAGCTCCCGAACGGATGGATCGATTTCAATTTAGTTTTTTTTGTATGAAAGGTGAGTCTGGCGCGAGTGTTCTTAGACATGTTTCATGAAAATCGGTTGTGCCGTTTAAAAGTTATGGGGGTGAGAGTTGGTAAGGAAAACCGAAAATCTGCAAATATGTGTGTGGGGTATCAAATGAAATCGCATCGTGTCCACATTACATAATATTATGTTGTTTTACGTTTAAGGATATTATGGCATTGGAATCGGGGGTTTTTCTTAAATTTTAAATTTAGATTTATGTAATGTGCATGTGATGCGTTTTCATTTCGGTCTCCAATCGAGCTATTTGCAGATTTTTGATTTCCGTCCCCACTTTTAACCTCAATCGATTTTCATCAAAAACGTCTAAGAAAACTCGCGAAAAGCACACCATTCTTTAAAAAAATGCAATCGCCTCATCCGTTTGGTAGCTATGAAGCGACAGACAGACAGACACGTCAAACTTATAACACCCCTCTTTTCGTCGGGGGTTAAAAAATAAAACACCTATACATCTATATAAATAAAAATGAATTTTTGTTCGTTAGTCTGATTAAAACTCAAGAACGGCCGAGCCGATTGAGCTGATTTTGGTTTTAAAATGTTTGTCGTAGTCCAGGGTAGGTCAAAACGGTGAGCAAATACGGAAAAATTGACGGGAACTATTTTTAAAAATAGCCGCTAGTTTTATAATAGTTTTGTGAAGTCTGTCAAAAAAGCTCAACAAGGCACAATTATAATTATCAAAGCCATCACTAACTCATAATTATTAACATGTTAACATAATTCCCGTGTTTTGCAAGTCTGATAAATCGCGCATTTTGCAATTCTGATAAATGTAAGCCTCGTTCTAGTTCGCGTACATCATCATTATCAGCAGATCTCGGTGTTCCATGTAATGCAGCCTTTTTGGTAGCACGATCATTATCGAGACTGCTTAGTTTCTAACCCCCGGCTAAAAAAGAGGGGTGTTATAAGTTTGACGTGTCTGTCTGTGTGTCTATCTGTCTGGGACATCATAGCTCCCGAACGGATGGAGCGATTTCAATTTAGTTTTTATTTGTATGAAAGGTGAGTTTGAATCGAGTGTTAGGGAGACTAGACATGTTTCAGAAAAACAGCTCAAAAAATAATCTCGAGTGCGTGCACATTACAATATACTCGAGTGCGTGCACATTACAAAATAATACTAAATAATAATTATACTATTAAGAAAATTAAGACATTGGAATCGGGTGTTTATCTTAAATTTTAAATTTAGATTTATAGACCTTTGGAATAGGGTAGATAACTAAAAAATTAGTAATTAGAAGGTTAAAAAAATATATACGTAAAGAGTAGCATATGCCCTTTCTCATGACTAAATTTCATTGAAATCTGTTCAGTAATTTTTGTGTGAAAGAGGAACAGACAGAAAGAGTTACTATCGTATTTATAATATTACTATGGATTTAAACGCTTATCTCCTTATTTGTACGCCTCATTTAATCGCCACTATAGTTAAGAATTTCTGGCGGTTTTCGAAAGCCTTTAATGTTTAAGATACAAAAAGGTAAACAAACAAAGTCAATAAAAAATAAAAACACAAACACATCAAAATTTACACCCATGACCATTTTACACCCATATCTGTTAGAGCAATGCTGAATTAGGGTGTTGGTCTCGAATTATTACTTTAATAGCTGCCAGTTTTTTTTCCACTAAGTTAGTCTCCAATGAATAGGCAATCATAGGCCATACCCATAACTTCGCTATTTCAAGTCATCATAGAATATTTGTGCATTAACCCTACAAGGTAAGAGAGGCATGCTTATGAAAAACATTGCATATTTATGTATGAATCTAGAGTCTAATATGGTGAGGTCCTCTTTCAAGATGAACAGCTTAAGGTCTGACATACATAATCGTGAAGATTTGCTGTTTTGCTTTGAATTTGGACTTACATCTTGTCCGCCTGGCTTATCTATGGGTAGGTAGATACGTACGGGATATTTACCTTTTAATAGTAATAAAAAAAGCCGTGTTGGCTAAGTTGTAGGACACTCGACTTTCATTCCGAAGGTCGTGGGTTCAAACCCAGCCACGCACCTCTGGATTTTTCTTCTTGAGAAATGTATGTGCGCTTTAAACACGTGCTTTAACGGTGAAGTCAAACATCGTGAGGAAACCGGCATGTTCTGAGAACTTTAAAAGAGTGTGAAGGACATGAAATGTGACATTCACCAACCCGCACTTGGCCAGCGTGGTGAATTAAGGCCTAATCTCTCTTGTCAAGAGAGAAGTCCCTGTGTCCCAGCAGTGGGAACATCAATAGGGTGATGATGAGTAATAAAAAGTTAAATGGGACCAACCAAATTGGCTTTTTAGTAGACTGGGACCGCTAGGACCGGCCCTTGGGGCGCGGTAACGTAATGCGAGTTTTGAATCGGTCAACTGACCCCCTTACTGAGTATATTATTAGACAATATACAATAGAGGCTTCGCCAACAGTTCGTGGAGAAAATAAACTGAGATTTAAAATCTAAAGTTAAAATAAAAACCTCTTCTTTCTTCTCTTCTTTTTTTGACTGCTTCAGTGGCGCGGTGGGCGACAGTCCGCTTGCAGTGCAAGAGATAGCGGGTTCGATTCCCGCCGAGGGGTCAAGTGTTTGTACGTGTATGATCTGCAATCACTTTCTCCTTGGTCTGGCGTTTAATATGCATAATAAAAAATATCTATATGTATGACATATCAGATGTCTAGTACCCGAAACACAAGTTTACAACTTACCACGGGGCTAAATGTTGTTGTGTGGATTGCCCGGAAATATTTATTTATTTTATTTATTCCTCCTTTTGAAGTCGTTTGACAATAAAATGGCGGTGCACGACATTCACGCCGATTTGTCGCCCTTGTCTTGATCTGGAATGTAGTAGACACATTCTGTACTCTTAAATGTCAAGAATGGAGTAAAATAGAGACTATTCTGTTACAAAATAAATGGTACCTGTAATAACAATATTACCTAGATCGCCAAGCGTCGAAATAAAAGATAAAGTGATTTGTTTTTTAGTCTTTATTTCAGTTTAACCGACTTCAAAAAAGTAGAATGCTCCCACATTTATAGTGTATTTTTAACTCTCGGGTTATTGTAATATATAAACAAACTAATTGCATTTTAACTTCAAAATGGAGGAGGTTCTTAATTATGAGTATATTTTTAATTGTCGAGTTAGCTTTAACAATTGTTCTCAGTTTTTATCGATAATTTTCGGAAATGGTTGCTACCATAGGAGGAGATGGAGGCAACATTTTATTGCAAGTGCACACGGCCCGAGTTATTCTTAATTCATACTTATAATAGTATGGATTTATGTGCAGGTGTCTGCCTGTATGTTGGTCCGTTTTTCTCGGCAAAATGGCTGAACAATTAGCCTGAAATTTGATATGATAATAGGGTATTTCTAACCGCGGCAAAATACGTAGTAGGACCGCGGGGCACTTTCAGTAACTCATAAATTCCAAACAAAAATGTAAAACTGAAAAAAAACCTTTTTGTTAAATCCACTTGATTTGTTTAAATAAATAAATGCAGATATCGAAACAGTAGATAGTAAAGTCGATCAAATGAGAAACATCAATACTTAAAAAAAATACACATATAAACGCCGGAAGCTGATTTTTTTAAATAATGATGTTGTTTTTTGAAACCATATTAACCAAGTTCTTACACTAATTATAGTTAACCTTATTACACTAATACCCCGTTAGTCCCTGTGTCCCAGCAGTGAGAACGTAATTAAACACATGTTTGTGTGATATTAACAAAAACGTAAAAAAATAAAAGTATTTGCAAAATACATGGAAGGATGAGGTGGTTAAAGCTGCGGGTTCCTTATAGGTATTTCCGATCAGAACAACTGGAAATAAAATCTATGACAATGGAAGAGGCTTATGAAAAGGATGTCCTTATCCTGAAATAATGCTAACAATGCATATTTATGCAGAAAATAGCTTTAAATACCAAATTTATTTGAAATTATACAATAGGAAAATCAGTATACGAGTTTATGCTTAAGAATTATTGAAAACTTGGAGCAACAGTGAAATGGAACACCACATTTATAAAAATACCGAAGGATATGCAAAACCTTATTTTTTTTAACAAATATGGACCTAATTGCCTTTTAATAAGACTAGTGAAGGGACAATCAAATAAAGTAAATCGAATTATCGAACTCGGTACCATCACTATAAATGCGAGAGGATTCACTGCACTATCACATTCTAATACAAGTCTTTGTGAACGCATCAACCATGAAATTCGTTAGTATTTTACTACAAATATAGATAGTGATTTAGATATATATAAATTTAATAATAAGGAAATTCTGTTTTTTTTGTCTGAAATTCATTAAAGTTCTCTAAAGTTTAGTGTGGTGTGTAGTGTTGTGATAGTGTGTGTCTTAAAATCGATTGTGGATATCCAATACTAATTCGAATACTTATTCGATTTCGGAATTCCTACCAAAAAATATATACCTCTATATCCTAGGCTCGTCTAAGACGTGCTTGTTTCAAGTGCAAATAATGCCAAGGACACGATTCTAACGATTTATTTCTCTCAAACTGCTAATAATATATTTTTTTAAAACTACTAAGCCTAACTATAGCTTTTTATACTATAGCTCGGATATAAGAAAAAGCGGTCAGTTTTTCTTATAAAAAGTTTAAACTAATTTACAAACACAAACCAATCATTGACTGTTCAAGCTGCTTTTACTTTTTGGATATTACAAGTGCTTTTTTGTCAATTTTTAAACTAATTATTTTAACGCGTTTTTACGTATTATATTAGAATCCCACATTTTAGGATTGTTTAGATATTTCTATTGTTTTTATGACAATATTTAAACTTTAAACTTTTAAGGTTTTTCGTTATAATTAAGTTGATCCACATTTAAAAAAACATATAAGTACATTTTGGTAAGTTTTTCAACATTTATGGCTCCTACATACTATATGATGGGAAAATCAAATCAGACCCATTGTGGTTAATAATAATTGCCTCTGTTATTTCGTTTGCTGAGAAATAACCGCAAAACACGAAACCACAACACGGAAAACCATGTTTATCAGCTGTAATCTTGGTAATATCTAGGAATTCGTTAGTACGCTGGCATGCCTAAGTATCTTAAAGTAAGAAAAGCTATACGTCTTTTTATTAATCTTAATATATAAAATTCTCGTGTCACAGTTTTCGTTGCCATCCTCCTCCGAAACGGCTTAACCGATTCTCATGATATTTTGTGAGCATATTGAGTGGGTCTGAGAATCGGCCAACATCAATTTTTCATTTTGCAAAACAACGTTTGCTGAGGTCAGCTAGTAATATTAGGTCCTTACATATGAAATTGGCGTTTTGTATGGGAGGAACAAAAAGTCGAATATTTTTTAATATAATATATTTAATTAATCAAAGTATGAACCATTATTTTCTATGCACTTTTGCCATCTTATAGGTAGTTCATTGATCCCTTTACTAAAAAAACCAGTCGGACGGGAATCAATAAAATCTTTGAAGGCGATTTGGACTGCCCCATCGGAGTTGAATTTTTTCCCTTGCAAGAAGTTATCCAAATTTCGAAAAAAATGGTAATCTGTTGGAGCAAGGTCCGGGGAGTACGGAGGATGTCTTAGACTTTCCAATTGAAGCTCTTCTAATTTAGTAGCCGTCTGTTGCGCAGTGTGTGGTCTAGCGTTGTCGTGAAGCAGCAGTGGCGTGGAGCGATTGACCAGCCTAGGTTGTTTAGCCGCTAGCTTTTCCATCATGGTTTGCAATTGCTGACAATAGACATCAGCCGTAATAGTCTGGCCAGATTTGAGAAAACTGTAATGAACAATACCGGCACTAGTCCACCAAACGCTTACAAGTAACTTTTTTGGGGTTAATTTTCGCTTGGGGCAGGATTTGGCTGGCTGGCCAGGATCCAACCATTGCGCTGAGCGCTTCCGATTATCGTAAAGAACCCATTTTTCATCACAGGTAATGATTCGGTTTAAAATACCTTCATTATTGTGCCGGTTTAGTAATGTAACGCAGCAGTCGACGCGCGTTTGCCGGTTTGCTTCAGTCAATTCGTGAGGTACCCACCTTTCAAGCTTTTTAATCTTCCCAATTTGCTTCAAGTGAATTAAAACAGTTTTATCACTAACACCGCAGCCTGCAGCTAACTCGGACGTGGTTTGCGATGGATCCGCTTCCACAATAACCTTCAACTCTTCATTATCAACTTGAGTCTCAGGCCGTCCACGGGGCTTGTTCTGCAAGTCGAAATTTCCAGAACGAAAACGTTGGAACCAAAAACGAACTGTGTTTTCTTTTGCAACACGACCGCCATACACATCATTCACCCTTCGAGTTGTTTCCGCAGCACTAGTGCCACGGCGGAACTCGTACTCGTAAATAATGCGATATTTTAAGTTTTCCATTTTGTAAAATGAGTGACGCAAACAGAAAAAAACAGAAGAAAAAAAACAAATGAATGACGATCATCGAAGCACAAATACATGAGTCTATAGCTGTACAAATTTGAATTTGGAATTCCTTACCAAAGAGGAGAAATTTGTGATTAAAGTGGCCAGTACGAAAAACGCCAATTTCATATGTAAGGACCTAATATATAAAATTTCCATGTCATAATGTTAGTTACCGTACTCCTCCGAAACGGCTTTACCGGGTTTTTCCAAATTTTATATGCGTATTCAGTAGGTCTGAGAATCGGTTAATATCTATTTTTCATTTTGCAAAACAACGTTTGCTGGGGTCAGCAAGTAAATCAATATTTGCAGATGATATAAACAACACCTGTAAATGAATAACCAGCTGGTATTGCCAGAGACGTATTGCCTGAAATGAATGAAGACCTAGTTACTAGTTGGGCTTCCTCAGAACTGAACAGCAATAATCTAAATCTAGATAAAATTTCAATGTATATTTTGCCATTGACGATAAATCTTAATTTAAAAATTAAGGAAAACCCCCTATTCCAATGCCTTTAATTCCTTAAAAGTAAAACACCATAATATTTAGTAATGTGCATGCGATGCTCATTCATTTGATACCCCACTCGAGTATATTAGCAGATTTACGGTTTTCCTTACCCACTCTCACCCCCATAACTTTTAAACGGCTCAACCGATTTTCATAAAACATATCTAAGAACACCCGGCCCAACTCACCTTTTATACAAAAAAAATAAATTGAAATCGCTCCATCCGTTCGGGAGCTATGATGTCCCAGACAGACAGACAGACAGACACGTCAAACTTATAACACCCTCTTTTTTGGTCGGGGGTTAAAAAGAAAGTGGTCAGTCAAGCTTAATAAAATCTTTTATAATATATTATTACAACAGAGGTTTTTTTAATCTCACTGTAGTTCTTGGGTTTAGTGAATCCATTTAAAACAAAACCCTTAGCTTATAAATAATATAAATTAGTGAAAAAAATATTTTAATCGGTATCTATTTAAACCTGCAATAAATACTATATCAAAACTTATATAACGTTAATTCCAATGAATATTTAATGAAACCATCACTGTGTTCCGTTAATTATTCCGTAAATTACATATAAGTTGACATGAATTTGCATTGATGTTTTATAGATGTCTCTGTCCATCCAAAGGTTGCCTGGAAGAGATTGCTTTTGTTATATGATAAGGCCGCCCATTGTCTCACTTTTTGCTATGTACAATTCTTTGTAATATTTATGCTGAAAGTGTTTCAATAAAGAATATTGTATTGTATTGTATTATAGACTGGTTACATATTTGAGTAATTATTGTTGATTAATGATTAGGACCACCAGCGAATTAAGTATGTTAAAAATACAATATATTTATGGACCAGTTGATTGATTTCTAGTGTGATTTGATAACTAAAAATTCTATGTATCAATTTGATATTTTAGTCTAAATATCAACTTTTAATATAAAGTCAAATTTCATAAAGTTTACTAACTCGATTTAAATTAGGCAAATAGATAAATATCTGTCAAGAGATAATGTTTTATCAAGGATCTTACCTCATTAAATAACAACCTTTCAATTTTGTAATAGTTGAATATTAGATTACCTACGCAGACCTACGTACCTAGAGTAACTACGGCATTTATTATTTTAGAATTATGGAAAAAACAATGTCTGTGTTCGGTCGTAACAGCCTTGTTGGCTAAGTGGGAGCACACTCGACTATCATTCCGAAGGTCGAGGGTTCAAACTTAGTTGTGCACCTCTAGATTGTATTCCTTAGAAATATTTTGTGTATGCTTTAATCACGTGATTTAACGATGCAGGCAAGCATCGTGAGGAAACCGTCATGTTCTGAGAACTTTGAGAGTTGTGACATTCACCAACCAGCAAATTAGCGTAGTGAATTGAGGCCTAATCTCTCTCGACAAGAGATAAGTCACTGTGCTTATAGGTTGAATAGAATAGAATATTAAATACTTTATTACACACCAGATAAACAATACAATAAGAAATTAAAGAATTAAAGGGTGCTTATTGATGATGCTGTTTGGTCTATATTTTCAATTCTGTGGTGGATATAGGAGTAATTAAGTTTTACTAAGTAACTAAGGGAAGCCCTTATGCAACAGTGGACACGCTAAGTAATGAAATGCTAATGATGGCAGTGTATATAAGGAAATTGAAAGGTCCGAAGTCTATTCAGATCATTACATAAGAAACAAGTGATATATAAAATTAAATGCTAAAGAATGCCCTTTAGACTTTCTAAGGTGACATTGGCAAAGTTTTGCAAAAACCGAGCGCAATCTCTTCCTTTAGCCAAGTACTTAATTAATTTTAGTAAATTTTTAGTAATGGCCGATTTAAAAGAGTTTCACAATTTAATGAAATTATGTTTAATAGATGATGTTATATTTTATACATAGATTGTAAGCTAAAATCAGATGAGATAAATAAAATTTTAAACGTTTAATATTTCAAACAAATTAATTCACGGTCGATGACGCTTCTAGCCTAAATAACGGAACCCAATGTCAAGTACACTTCCTACGGCTAAAAATATTATGATGATATTGAAATCAATCAAGAGATGATTTACCATTTTACTCTCTGTTAAATTACAATGACGGTCAATTCTTTTCTAGTCTCACCATGCGTAGGGATTTGTATTAAAGAGGATGTATATAGGGGTATGGTTTTTAACGGTGAAGGCAAACATCGTGAGGAAACCGGCATGTTCTGAGAACTTTAAAAGAGTTTGAAGGACATGTGACATTCACCAACCTGCACCTGGCCAGCGTGGTGAATTAAGGCCTAATCTCTCTCGCCAAGAGAGAAGTCCCTGTGTCCCAGCAGTGGGAACGTTAATAGTGTGATGATGATGATGATATAGTGGTTTATATAAATTACTTTTAAGTGTATTGACCATGTAATCTTCTGTTTCTATGGAAATAAATATCTGGACATAAATGTCTGCTTCCGTGGCGTAGCGGACCAAGGTCCGCTTGCGGCGCAAGAGGCAGCGGGTTCAAGTGTTTGTGTTCAATATGTAAAATAAAAAATATCTATATCATGTGTATGTCCATAATATTAAGTATATAAGATATCTAAAACCCGTTACACATACTAAGAGCTTACCACGGGGCTAGATGTTAGTTGAATTGTCCGGAAATATATGTATACTAGCTGAGACCTGCGGTGTTACCCGCGTTTAAATGGATTTTCCCGCGATAAAAAGTATCCTATGTTACTTTTAATACCTCCAAGAATATGTGTACAAAGTTTCATGATGATCGGTTGAGTAGTTTTCGCGTGAAAGCGTAACAAGCAAACTTACATTCACATTTATAATAATCTTAATATATATAAATCTCGTGTCACAATGTTTGTCCTCAATGGACTCCTAAACCACTTAACCGATTATAATAAAATTCGCACACCATGTGCAGTTCGATCCAACTTGAGAGATAGGATGGTTTTTACGGCGAAAAAAAATCGAATAATTTCCGGGAAAATTTTATACCCGTGCGACGCCGGGGCGGGCCGTTAGTAATAATATAAATATAAGGGATAGGGATGAATATAATGTTTAAGTCCATACTAATTGTACGATTATTTCTACTTCAGCTGATGATCTTAGCTGCGGCTGCAGTGGCGTCCGGCGATCGCCTAGAGAATGTCTACCTTCCACCGAACAGTGCGAAGAGTGCTAGTGGAATCAATGCTGGTCTGCAAGCTCCATTTGGTAAGTAAAACAAAATCCAAAAACACTTATTTGTACACACAGGAAAAATATAAAAACAAGATGGGTGGCCCTACTACTTGAAAGCGTGGTGGTTATAGCCTTGGGTGAAATAGTATATTTTAGTTTGCTCTCTTTTTGGAGGGCACCTACATACCTATCTGCTAAAGAAAAAGGGACGTGAAAAAGTCAGTCAATAATATCCTGGCATTCGAAAATTTCTGCAGAATCGTTGGTCTCTAAAGTAATCTAAAAGGGCCTCTAAAGAGTATCACTTTTATGGCTGCATAATAGTCTATGACGCAGATTATTTTAAGAAATATGGATAATACACACAATAGCATAGCCCCGTGGCAGCTCTAAGCTTGTGTTGTTATTTTCAGTTTGCGAGAAAAGCGAAAAAAAACACGAGTACAATTTTTTTTAATAATCTAAATAACGGACTTATTATTTTCTTTAGTCATCTATATAGAGGTACTATCCTTTTTTAGTCATCTACCCTATCGCCCATGTTTTACATAAAATGAACTTAATGTTTTCAGATCGGTCCCAGAAACTGGAGACTCTATCTGGTTCCTCAACAGCGACGGCCGAGATCCTCAAATACGACAGCGAAGCCAACGAACAGGGGTACAGATATGCCTTCGAGACCAGTGATGGCACCAAGGCTGAGCAGGAAGGTAGATGCTGTTGTTTTTTATTTATATTTACTTTATATATATATGTGTAAATACGGTTGTTACCTTAAAAGTAGGATATACAAAAACCACATAGGGTGCTAGGAGATATGACAAAAAAATACGTACATATGATTTATTACATATATATTTTTTGCAAATTGTATATATATTTTTTTTATGGTGGATAAGCCTTCATTTATTTGACCACAATCTCACCTGATGTAAAGTGACGATGTGGTCTAAGATGGGACATGAAGACTTAAAAGATAGATGGCTTCTCCGGTTTTAAATAAAAAAAATCATACTAATTAATAATACTTTTAAAAGCAAAAAGTCAAAACGTTTATTTTCTAAGAAGCACATTATGTATGAATGTATATGTGTATGCCCATACATGGATAGATCAACTCCAAATTAATTAAACTAAATTTAACTTTAGATATACTTTTCCCTTTCTGAGCACAAGTTTGAGAGAAAACTTTCACACTAAAACTACTTAAGGGAAAAAAGACCTGAAAAAGGGAATAATGCTAGTTTTAATGGGTAAAGGCTAGGAAAGGGTAGGAAAAATTTAATGGAAGATTTTCAATTACTGACTAGCCAAAGTTAATCATAGGTAATCATTTATTCATAGAAATAAATGTTAGTAAGTACAAAGTTCTTAATAAAAAAAATTGTGACACTGAAATATTGAAATACTGCCTTTACAGCGTATGCATATTACAAACAAAAAAAAATTAATACACTATTTCATTTTAAAAATTCAATTTAATTAGTACAAAATATAGAAAATAAATTATAAATCCTAAGCTAAATCAGATGAAATCGTTTATTCAAATTAAGTCGAATATACGAGTAGATTAGTAAATAACTAGGTATAACATCTAGCTCAAGTTGTCAATTAAGTTCTACCTAGTACTTCGAACCTAATTGGATTCCAAGCATTTAGCCCTGAAGCTCTCAATTACATTAAAGGTTAAAACTAATCGGCCACATCTGCTCTACTCTTAGGATAAACCTGCGATTTCCTTGACTTTATTCAATCCATCCATACAAATATTATAAGCTAGTGGCCCGCCCCGGCTTCGCACGGGTTTTTATTAAATTTTTTCCGGGCAATTATTCGATTTTTTCTCGCCTTTTAAACCTTCCCTAGACCTCCACGAACATTTCAAGACTATGATAAGATAAATCCGTTCAGCCGTTCTCGAGTTTTAATCAGACTAACGAACAACAATTCATTTTTATTTATATAGATAGATGCGAAAGTAACTCTGTCCGTCTGAGCCTCTTCACACAAAAACTATTAAAAGGATTTAAGATAATTAGGTACACAGATTCTCTAGAGCCTGAGAAAGGACATAGGATGCTTTACCGCGGGAAAATCCAGTATAACGCGGGTAGCACATTGAGGACCAAGATTATTGTACCCTACCTGCCTTCTGTGGCTTATATAGAGCTGAAGTTATATACTATTTTATAGTTCCACCATGGACAACCATCAATATTAATAATATTTACAAAGAAGTTATAACTAAATTTATTTTTAGGACTTTATACAGTGCGGTCCTAAATAATGAACCTCAATAAAACGATTTCCTTAATTTACGAAATTTTCGTGATCATATATCTAATTAACTAATTTTTATTAATGAAAATTGTTAATATCTTTAATCATCGATTTTTTTTCAACATAAGCTTTTATATAACTTTCCCACCAATAAAAAATAGGGGCAAGTTTATTGGTAAATAGACTAATTCATGTTGTTACACATTAATTGTATTTTTTTATGAAAGTATTGAAAACAATGTTGCAAATAAAAGTTGGAAATGTTTTAAGTTTGTCTGAAACCAAATCTTGTATAAAAAATGTAATGTTCTTCTTTTCCCGATTTCCAATTAATTGATTAATCCATACAGTCATGTATTGACGTGAAAAGTATACAACTACGTATAACTGTTATGATAAAATCGAGCTGATTAGATGAAAAAGTTAAAAAGGCCCAATTAACTCCGTTATAAAACCAAATGACAAACTTGTTACAAGTACCTCCCTCGTAAAAAAATATTTTTAATTTATAACGTATTTTCCCAGGCCGCATAATCCCCGGCGAGAAACCGGAAGAAGGTTCCCTGCAAGTGTCCGGTTCCTACTCCTACGTCGGCGACGATGGTCAGACTTACACCGTAACCTACACAGCTGATGAGAACGGATACCGGGCTGAGGGCGCCCATCTGCCTACTCCTCCTCCGATCCCTGAAGAGATTTTGAAGAGCTTGCAGCTTACGGATGCGAGTCGTGGTGAGTTCTAAAAATTCTGGAATAATCTAGAACGTTTCTTGGTGGAAGCCAGGAGAAGGTTCCCTCCAAGTGTCCGGTTCCTACTCCTACGTCGGCGACGATGGTCAGACTTACACCGTAACCTACACAGCTGATGAGAACGGATACCGGGCTGAGGGCGCCCATCTGCCTACCCCTCCTCCGATCCCTGAAGAGATTTTGAAGAGCTTGCAGCTTACGGATGCGAGTCGTGGTGAGTTTTAGAAATTCTGGAATAATCTAGAACATTTCTTGGTGGAAACCAGAAGGAGTTTCCCTCCAAGTGTCCGGTTCTTACTCCTACGCCTGCGATTATGGTCAGACATAAACTGTCATCAGCACAGCTTACAGATGCAAGCCGTGGTGAGATTTAGAACGTTCTAGGATATTCTAGATGAATGTTAGAAGGTTTATAAATTTGAGCATATTATTTGCGAGTATGCGAGAGGTTGTGTGTTTTAGATGGAACTCGGTCATTTCTGAAAAATTTAGACAATCTATCTACTTTGCGAGTAGGTATTTGCAAGCCGTTAATAATGTGTGTGTTTATATCGATCTCATACATTCTAAAACAATTAAATACACTAGACTGCTTGTTACGTTCGTAATCCAACATTTAAGAAGAGATCTATATTTATATATATAATATTTAAATAAGGAATTCATAGAATATTTATTTATTTAAAAAGACAACTTTGTTACTACGCCACATTCAAAAAAAAAAATTATCAGCATTACGTGAATGAACGTTTCATGTTTAGAAAAAGATAACTTTTAAAATTTTGATCATCTCTTGTAACTTTTTATCGGTATGCAACATAGCAAACTTAAAGAATTGCAGTGCTAGGCGTAATGAACCGTGGATATAATCATAGCAATAGTCTAAGTTTGCTATGTAGATTTTTCAGGAATTACCGAATAACGGACTACTTAATCAAAATTTTATTTTTTTCAGGGACTTATGACAGCCAAAAAAGCAGCTACGACGCTGATGCAGGGTATTAAATGTGTTATACATACATTACCTGAAGTACCAAAAGTACAAAAAACCACAAAAGAGGTATAAATTAAGTTAAATGTGTATGGACAGTGGCCAGTTAATTGTGTTCAATTTAGTCGTAGTTAATGTATTTTTGTAAATAAAAAATGAATAAAAATTACTTTTGAGTTATTACTGAACCTACTTAAAAAGGTCCTACAGCCTAAATAACATTATTCTTGATTTATCAAGATTTCTTCTTATAAAGTACTAAAACCCTACTAAACCGATAGTAATCCATTACTTCCTCCAAATATCCCCTGCTAAAATTCACGGGATATTCGGATTTTTTTTTCATAAAGTATTCGATCTTTATTGAAGAACACAGTTCAGTTTGAAAAGCTTTTTTGGAACAATACAAAAAAAAAATTATTTGTCCTGAATCTAAAGTTTTAAAATTCTAAAAATGAACTGTAGTATTAATAGCGATATTGTTATCTTGGCACTCAGTCGTATTTGGGTATTCAAAATTACTAATTAAAGGAAACTGATTAGCCACAGACAGTGGTTTCCTGTTCTAAATTCTAAATCCACTATCATAATAAATACCAAATAGGTACCTACAGATAATATTATAAGTACTAATTAGCGTAAATGAAATCAATTTTTTTTAGTTTTTTCTAAAGGGGTGTTATTTGGTGTTTCCTACTCAAGATCGCAACTAAATGAAAACATTTCAAAGATATAGACACAAGTTTGACATAGATTCTATAGTAATTTCATCCATGGATTCGATATAGCCTTTTAACTCTAAAAATGTAGTCTCAAAAGAACGAAATCGTTCCGTCTACACCCAATGCAGGAAAACATAATTTACAATTACAAGTACCAGATGTTAGTTCCCAAACTGAATTCCTAGAAATTTCGTACGGCTAAAAATAGGCCATGTTTATACCATCTGTTTTTATACACGTTTTCGCTAGATCTAGAACATGTGTGTACAGTACAATATAGATTTTTTTGAGCTATTTATTTCCTAGCCACAAATTACGTCGGTGCTGTTGGTAAAGAGAATAATCATCCAACGAAAATCTTTAAAAGAAAAGTCTTCAGGGTAAGAGTGAATAAGTACCTTCCAGAACTATGTGATCTACATACATTCGTCCACATCCATACTTACCATCACGTAAGACTGTAGACAGACATAGATCTATCTCTCATAAAAAAAAGTATTCAGATAGCTATCATTAAGCTCGCTAAATAAACAAATCTATCATTAATGAAAACTCTGGTTAAGTCATCAAAATGATAATGCAATCGAGCATACATAAGATCATTACCTCATTGATGGTCTTCAAATGCGCGTGAGTCAATTGATCTTCAATCGGTTCCAGATGACTTACTCAGAGTAAGACTATGTCTATGTTGATTGATTTAACAGAAGATGACTAAACTAATGACTAAAGTGATCTCAGATGGGGCATGAAGACCTAGAAGGTGGCTTCTCCGGACCACATAACGAAACACGAAAAAATCGTTTCACGCACTGGCCCAGCCCGGAGGGTGGTGACATCCGCGGCCGAAGCCTACCAGAGACTGTTCTTAGCAATGATTCAGAGGGTCAACACTTACGTAATAATCCCCTTCTGCATACAAACCACTTATGCAAGGGGGTATAACGTCGTGTGATTCGTACTGTACAAGTGCTAGGTTTTTTAAGATGTATATAGGATTGTAAAAGTGCTCAGTGTACGATATTTTGTAAAATTCAACCCTCTCTAAACATCTCTAATAATCTCCATACTCTTAAAAAAAGTTATAAATGGTTTGTAAATAGATTTTTTAATAAAATGAAGGCATTAAATGTATTATAAGTTTAGCTCTTATGTATTTACTTTTTATACATATGTATATTGTGTAGGTATATAAAAAAATAAGCATGTTTTCATGAAATACCCCGAAAAGGATGAAAAGGGCTTTGTGACCAACAGCGAGGGCAATATTTCTGGGAATAGGACTGTCTCGCTTTTCTGCAGAAGGAAACATGAAATGGCTATAATCATTCATGGTGGTAATCCTATAGAGCTAAAGTTGTGGGAGGATCAGTGCAATATAATAATTATTTTTGTACAGAATTTGATAAAGGTACAGTCATAACAAAAAGTGGTTATAGTAATTTTAATCCATTTCCTGCCTCAGTGGCGCGGTGGGCGGAGGTCCGCTTGCGGTGCAATAGGTAGCGGGTTAGATTCCCGCACTGCTCAAGTGAAGTGTTTGTAAGTTCTTTTCCCTTGGTTTAGGTGTTCAATACATGTAAATTATTTTAAGTAAATCAGATGTCTAATAGCCGTAACACAAGCTTAAAGCTTACCACGGGGATAGATGTAGGTTTTATGGTCGAAAAATCTACCTAATTGTATTGGGTAAGATGAACCACCAAATTGCGAAACATTACATTTTTAAAAGTATCATTCATCAAATACATTAATGATCATTATTCACGCCAAACCTGGCGTTTTCTGACTAAGTGGGAGAGCTTTAATTAAAAAACACTTATTAGTAATGTTACCTAGATAGTTTAGGTATCAGATATTAATAGAAGTAGGGTAAAGCGGTACAAATTGATTGTCTCATAGCTGTAAAGTGTGATGAGTTTATCACTGGCCCCTGAGATTTTATTGTCCGTTCAAGTTTACGTTTCTATTTTTGCATCCAGTTGAGAAATGCACCCTATTTACGTTCCCACTGCTGGGACATAGAGATTTCTCTTGTGACGAGAGAGATTTGGCCCTAATTCACCACTCTAGCCAAATGCGGGTTGATGAATGTCACATGTTTGTTCTTAAAACTTTTCATAGTTTGAAAGACGAACACGGTATACAAGTTCTCAGAACATGCCGGTGGTTTAGAGTGCAATAGATTCTTATTTCCATCTCCTGGATTTTTTTACAATGTATACTAAGTCCTGAGAAAACCGGCATGTTGCATGTGACCGCATAGAAACTGGGAGTTCTGTCTTGACGAGAGAAATTATGCCTTAAATCACCACGCTGGCCAAGTGCGGGTTGGTGAATGTCACATGTAAACTCTTTAAAGATCTCAGAACATGCCGGTTTTCTCAGGACTTAGTATAAAATATAAAAAAGTCACAGCAGTGGGAACGTAAATAGGAGTGCTTATTATTTTTTTATACTTAGCTCGCTCTATAGATTGTTTTGTTCTATTAATAAAAAATAATGACATGCTTATGTATGAAAGAATACTATGGAAACTGTAACGGACAACATGGGAGTTGTCAGACATTTCCGATAAAATTTTGCATAGCGTCAGACAATGATGTAATGTTTCTCATAATACCTATTAGCTGTAAATGATGTGGGTCAAAACACAATGAATTTATTGAAGTTGGATGGATCGCTCTTGGTCAATACTCCAGTGTTCACTAAACTGCAATTTAAAAACGGTAAATATTTTGCACCTGTCATTTTGGAGCTGGCAAAAATGTTGTTAGTTAATCAGTTTCGCGAATCAAATAAAATAATAAATAAATGATATTAAGTTCACAGATATAAAATTTTAAACTGACTTACAATATTATATAATTTGGGTATCTATAAAGCGAATTCTGAAATATTGTTGAGATGTATCTTTTCGCTATGAGACAAGTGGTATTCTAAAGTACCTACTTAGCTCAATTAGATTTAATTATATTATTTAGGTTATGGTGTTTATAACAAGAATCAAATTAAGAACAGAATCTATGCCATCACAAAAAAAAATTGGTATTGGCTGATTCGTAATTCGCGTCAGAGTACCTCCACATGCGAATTTTATAAATAGTACTCGCGAAAGCACTTTTGTAACTATCTGTACCAACAGTTACATGACCGCGATGTGAATAAACTATTGTATACCCTGTGGTTTTTTCAATGCTTAGAGCTTAGTTCAGTTTAGGCTTTGCACTCGTGTGCTCGGAAGTACCTGTACGATGAATTGGTGGACTCTATTTGTGTTGGTGGTTGGAATTCATGAAGGATTATCAATATATGTAAGTACATAACTCAGTATTTATTTTAAATATCTATTTTATACCTTAACTGTAGGAACTTTCTATGACAATTAAACATAATTATTTTTTTACTTTCTTCAATTGAAAATTTAATTTATCTGAATTACGCTGAACTGGCAACTTATATCCTGATTCGTATGCATGAGCTGTGAGTGGTCTTACCTCCAATCTTCACGATAATTTGTGAAGAATTAGTAAAAAATATCAATACAAAGAATAATTGTCAAAGAAAAATAAAAAATATATAGTCGATTTCATGGAACACTCAAACGGCATGTTTTCAAAAGTCGATTTCTCGTTTATCTCAGGTTCTACTCGTCCAATTTAGTTATTCCATTAAAATACAAAAATTTTTATTGTTAACTGTTGTACAATTAGGTGTTTTATGAATAGGGTAGGTACATGTTTTTACAGTTTATCCTCCTAAAGCTCTATAGGTAGAGAATGCAAAGTTTAATTTAGAAAATTGCAATGCTTTACGAATTCGATAAAGAAGGTAAATACTTAATCCATTTTGTACCTACCTGAATGTCACACATTTCTTAACGTTGTAAATCTCTAAATAAGTAGATGGAGACTGAATCAGGCAAGATAGATAAAGATGAATGATGAATATTATGATTTTCATCACACTTAGTTTTAAATTAAATGAGTGTATAAATATAAAAATTAATATGCACAAGTGAGTCACAACCACAACGCACCTCTAGATTTTTCTTCTTGAAAAATGTATTTTACGCTAAACGCTTTAAAATACGTGCTTTAACGGTAAATTCAAACATCATAAAGAAACCGGCATGTTCTGATATCTTTAAAGAGTTTGTAGGACATGTGACATTCACCAACCCGCACTTGGCCAGCGTGATGAATAACGCCTAATCTCTCTCGCCAAGAGAGAAGTCCCTGTGTCCCAGCAGTGGGAACGTTAATAGGGTGATGATGATGAAGTGAGTACCGTAATCAATTATATATTTAGGTAGTCTACTGGTACAAAACTGGATATAAAATTTTACCACAAATTCCTTGTTTATGACAATAATACAGTACCAACATATACAAATACAAAAACACTTTATTGCACACACAGGAAAACAAAATACAACAACACGTAGGAAACCAAATGCACAATGGACGGCCTTATCGCTAAAAAGCGATCTCTTCCACCTTTGGATAGAAAATAAATTGATAAAATAATATATTGAATTTTTATACATTGCTGATAAGGGCTTGGTTCATAAATCCCCGGCGTAAGATCCCCTTTAAGGAATCGTTAAAAGGGTTAAAGGGATCCCCTTCAGTTACGTTTCACTTTGTTCGCAATTAAAATTATTTAGCGCAAAAATCAAATCATGTTTTATGAAGTGAGTAAGATATCTCTTTTTCCAAAAACTATGTTAACCAGTTCTGACACTAATAAAAATATACCCAAGAAACCTTGACCCAGTGCGGCGCCAACCAATCCAGAATCAACGAACACAAATTATCTAAATTTAAAGAAATTGATTGTCAAATCTAGCATTGTTACCTATTAAACGTAGTGATTTATATTCTCTTTGGTTGTTACAAGAACATGACACAAACAAGCAAATATTTTCCACCACTTTCGATGCAAATTAAGAACAATATTGAAGTAAACTCGCTAAAACTACACGCAAATTTAAAAACCACCTCCTTTTTCTTAAGTCAATTAATATGAGACGTGCCAAAAAAGAAACGCGAACACTAAACAAAACAATAACATAGCTGGAGAACTAAAAATACACGCAAATGAGAAAATTCTACTTTTTTGAAGTCTGTAAACTAAATACTTAAAAGCTTATCTTTAATTCTATTCTCTTTTTTTATACTATACAATAATTATAAATGTAAAAAAAAACCACAAATAACGCGTTAATTTCGAACTTTAATTGATATGAAATGAGGACATATTACAAGATAAGAATGAAAAAAGGCCTTAAATCCACGCTTCAAACTTTTTAAAGTTCTCAGAACAGGCCGGTTCCCTCACGATGTTTGCCTTCATCGTTAAAGCACGTGTTTAAAGTGCACATAAATGTTTTATGAAGAAAAATCCAGAGTTGGCGGGGTTTGAATCCACTTCCTTGGGAATGAAAGTCGAGTGTCCTCCCACTTAGCCAACACGGCTTAGGACTACACAGTAATTTATCATAAATTCATAGTGAAATCTTATCATCAAACAGTGAAATCTTATCATCAAACAGTGTCTATTTACATATTCCCTCCCAAATTCCAAAAAGCATTGCTTTGCTGAAAATCTAATGGTTTCCATAACTAATTAACTGAATTTATCAAACTTTTAGTGTGTTTGTGAATCAAACACTTCGTTACTGACGTCATGCTCATCAAAATGGGCGCGTTTAAGTCGCCCTAAACAGATAGAGATTTTAAAATACATTTTGTAGCTTACTGGTTTATATTTTGGATGCGTTATACATATTTTTATGAATAACGTAACAAGTAGTTGAAACGTTTTAGGTAGTAAAAAAAATACATGCCCTTGATAGATATTTCATATTAATCAGTGACCTATTTCAAAATGTGACTATTTATTAGGTATAAACCTATCGTAGACCAGCTATTTGTAAATAATATAAATAAAATATCTTGTTCAAGTATAAATGTCTTTATTCTAACACAAGCCAAATATTCGTAAAGCAATTACACTTAATAACACTATATTTATTATTTACATTAATCATCTATGGCCCTTGCCTCTTATAGTATGTATACGATGATGTTAAACACAATACGACACAGAACACTTTATTTAGCAAAAATTATCATACCTCGGTAAATACTGAGTAGTCTTCCTTCCTTCACTGAATTTCAACGGGGAAAAGAGACCCAGGATCCGACCCGTTGACTTCTGTCCCTCGGTTGAGGGCGCAGGGTGGGGCCTCGAGCTTGCGCTCCTTACCCCGGCTTCAACTCCGGGGGCGACTACCCCCGGGTCACGTGATTGTGCCTTTAAGAGACCCAGGCTTTGTAACACTGTTCTTTTATACCCTATTACCAGACCCAAGTAGGAAATTGCCGTTTTCAGTAACTGATTTAAATAACTAAAAAAGCATACTGTGTCTATAGTACCATTAATTTGTACCATAAATGGTACAAGTGATACTACAATGTGTCCTTAGTACCATCAATGGTACTACCGATACTAGCACGTGTCGCTAGTAACGTTGTTTTATAAAATCAAAATGATAGTTTACCTATTATTGAAAATGGCTATTTCATGTGTTTTAATTAAATAACAATTTTGACCAGCTACAATTATTTATTCAATAATAAGTTTACAATCAAAAACAAATCACGGTATTTCAACAGAAATATCTGTTTTCTATAACGGTTTTAAATTATTTGAAACTAGCTGACCCCAGCAAACGTTGTTTTGCAAAATGAAAAATTGATAGTAGCTGATTCTCCAGACCTACTGTATACGCATATAAAATTTGGTAAAAATCGGTAAAGCAGTTTCGGAGGAGTACGGTAACTAACATTGTGACATGAAAATTTTATATACTTTTGATAGATATGATCTTTGACGTAAGGAACACACCTACATTGCTTAGACAACAGTGAGTGCTTGTAATTTAATATGAACTTTATACCATAGCAATAAAGCTCAAATTGACTACGTTTTAGTTACAAATCATTTGTATGGGAAAAAGAAAAGGGCTATTTTTAGGGTTTTTTCAGGAATAATTCTAATTTTTCTCGCCGTAAAAACCATCCTTGAACTTCAACGAACATTTAAAAAAAAGATTTGGCCAAATTGGTCCAGGCGTTGTTGAGTTATGCGCTTACCAACACATTTTGCGATTCATTTTTATATTATAGATATAACGGTACTTTAAAAAAAAAAAAGAAACAATAATGATTGCAATCGGCCATATCACGTAATTGAATAGTTATTAGACAGTAAGTTTATAATCAAAACATTCTCAATTTCTCATTATTTATCACCCTCATATTGTTAACAAAAATGAACTACAGCCGCGTCAAAATGTGTTCATTGTGTGAAATGTGTGAATGGTCTAGTTGCAGATATTTTTAAGGGTTTTAATCGTTTCACGCCGCGTGCTTTTCGCACTACAGTATGAATCAATCAACAGTCAATATGAATTTTCTCGCACCGCATTGATTGTAGTGGTGCGAAACGCCTAAGGTATTTTATGAATAAATAGATTCGGACCACGAGCAAAGGTATTTCATACCCATTGTTGTAGTGTTGTGGTACATTATGCATTTGTAAAAGATTTTTTCAAAAGAGTTATTCGTTTATTATACTAAATTATATCAGACGTCTAGTACCCTTAACACAAGCTTAGAGCTTACCTATGATAGATTTTGTTATGTGGATTGTCCGGAAATATTTATTTATTTAATACTGCGCTCGTCAACCCCCTACCGGGTGTTGCGTATTTATTGACCCACTTATTATATTGAGGGTGGCCTATATCCATCAGTTGACTTCATACACATAACAATAATAATATTAATGATATTTTTCAGAATAGCGAAAGAAGCCGAGCCCGTTCGAGTCGCAATGAAGCCAATACATTCGAATACACCGTCGAGCATAACACCATTACCATACCTGTAATGATTCACCTAGATAATAAGCTAACTCATAAATTATCCAGCAAATACAAAACAAAGACACGAAACAAAATCAAACGACATTTCAGATCCATTTTCCGTAACGTCCAAAACACGTTTAGACGGCCATCTTTGAATCAAACTATGAAATTCGAACTCCAAGATGTGAAGTTTCTGAAGAACGCCACCAAAAAGTTTACTATGGATGAAAATGTTTCCAAGTATTTGAGGAGTTATTGCCAGTGGCAGGGTGAGAAGAAGAGGCAGAGGAAGATGTGGTGGTATTCTATACTGTTTACAGGATTGGATCTGTTTTACCACAGAAAAGATAAAAGCGAAGCTAGGAGTAGCACAGGTTGGTTTAAAATTACAAATGATTTTAATATATTTCTGCTTGCACAGTCTAAGGCTGATGTTTGTGTCACCGTTTTTGAATCATACCCCGTCTTTACACCGTCAAGATGTGTCTGTAAAATTTTGCTGCAACTCCACTCAAAACACAAAAGATTAATTAACAAACACTACTAAACTATTAAAAGAATACAGGATAACTTCCTCTTTTAATTAAATGTTGATAATGTGAAAATCCCGCCAGAAATTACACAGAAAAAAAAGCAGGCGACCTATTATAGAACATTAACAGCAGACTGGAAATCTATGAGGGAAGCCTATGTCTAGAATGTTAATGACAATCGTTATGTTTTTAATTGTAGCAAATAATACAACATCTGTAAGTAGATATAGGGTGTTATTTATTTTAATGCTTCTTAGAGACAGTGGCGTAGCGTGCCTTGTCGGGGGAAATTTTTTTGGAGGCCCTTATATGGAGGTATAGATTTTTCACAAAAGAAAAAAAATATTGTGAGAAGTAATATTTATTTACCACATAATTTACCCATTTTACAAATAAAAATCTAATTTTAAATATTCACTCTCCTTGCCTTTTTATCGGCAAACTGATTTATTAAATCATTTATGGCTGATGATGATTTTATTTTTTCTAAAGTTTCTGCCTTTGGACAATAGTGAGATGTCTGACAGCCGTTCTTGTCCCATCGAAGTTCTTAAGTAATTTTTTATTAGTTTTAATTTTGAAAAACTTCTTTCTGCCGTTGCGGTTGTAACTGGAAGGGTCAAGAATAAAAAGCATGCTGTGATTACCTCGGGAAAACTGGATGCAAGACTATTGAATTTTACTAGCAATAATTCAATGATTTCTTTAATAGATTAATTTTTTTTTATTTCAGAATTTAAGCATGTTTTTAGAGCCTTTAATTGGTCACAAAGATTAAGTGAGATGTCTTTACTGTATTTAGCAGACAGTAAAATAAAATAAATTAGAAGTTTTTATTCTTTTTCCTTACACACTTTGGGGGCCCCCGTGGCCCGGGGCCCCGTATAATTGATACGGCAAATACGGCGGTAGCTACGCCCCTGCTTAGAGGCTCTATTATGTAATCTACCGCATTTAATTAAGCTATGAATATAGGAATAATGTAAAACTATAAAGTAACCATTAATAATAATCGATAATTGATTTATGTATATTTTTTTATAGCAATTAAATATGATTGTAAAACTTATTCTAGATGCTTGTACCAAAGAACAAATAACTTTTCATGAAGGTGAAACCTTGAAAATTAGATAATTAACTGTACACATGAATGCATAAACGATTCTTGATTTTTATTTTATAGATGTAAAACTCATTCCAGGGAGGAGCTACGTGAACGGCCTTTGCAGTTCAAGCCACAGCTGTTCCATCCTGGAGCTGTCCCACGCCGAGAACATCCACCAGAAACTGGCCCATGAAATAGCACACAGGTAAGAAAAAAAAAAGTGTGTGTGCGATTCACACACGGTAGAAGTGAAACTTCAGTAAATCGCCAAAAGAATGAGATGAATAAAAAAAATACTGTGCAAAAAGATTTTGTTCGGGCGGTCACCCATCCAAGTACTGGCGTTCCTGAAAGTTGCTTAACCTTGTTAGCGTTTAAGATTGGCTTACCTGACGTATTTCCGTTGCATCCGGTCTGAAATCACAACGATTCTATAGAAGTTTCACTACAAAATCATTTAAAACCTTTTATTGTTTGCTATGATGGTTTTGACAGTAGGTACCCAATAGTTACATTAGGAAATTTCTCTATTTATTTTTACAATAAATTATCTTCTTCTTCTTCTTCTTCTTCTAAGTACCTACGCCTTTGTCTATTTTTCTAAACCTAACATTATTGGGTTAGATAGAAAAATAATGGTTTTATTAATTACCTACCTATACCTACCTGTTGTTTGAATCTGAATGATTCTATAGTTTAAACAACCTACTGGTCAATATTTCAGCATAAACCTTAGGAGCTTTTATCCGATCATTACGACTACCTATATTATCATAGCAACGCACGAAGCAACAAGATCTACAAAATTGAAGGGTTTATATTAACCTACCTATTACATGATTGATAATTAGAAACCTGAAGAGACCGTAAATAAGTATTCAAAATTTGTGTAAAAAAAAGGCGAAATGCGGGACTCGGACCGATGTCTTCCATTATACACATAGATGTGCAAATTTAGAATATTAGTTTCAACTTATAACTGGGGTTTATCACTTTGTAAAAACATAAAAGTTCGTTATTTGTTTAGCTCAGAAACTAACCGGATTCATTTTAAATAAAATTACTAAAAATTAGCTTTTTTCCCATAAATAGAGAAGGCTTTATCTAGGCTACTTTTTCCGGCAGAAAATTTCATAAACCACGAGCAACACTGGCTGTGACTGGAAATACAATAAAAAAATTAAATATGTATAAACTTTAGATAATTTTATTTATCTTTTCAGCCTGGGTATCGCACATGACAGTACAGTCAATCGCAAATGTCACGGCGAATACATCATGTCCCCAAAGTACAGTCGCGATCACAAGGGTACAAGATGGTCCCCGTGTAGCAAGCGGGATCTAAACAAATTCTTGACGTAAGTATGCTGTATAGTTTTACTTTAAATACATCCCTATTTGCGTTCCCACAGCTGAGAAACAGGGATTTTTCCCGTGATGTGATGACAGAGATAAGGCCTTAATTCATCAAGTGCGGGTTGAATGTCACATGTCCTTCAAACTCTTTAAAGTGCCATGCCGGTTTTATAACAATATAATAATTGCCTTCACCGTTATAGCACGTGTTTAAAGCTCGCATATTTTTTTAAGAACAATAATCCAGAGTTGGGCTTTGTACTTTTTTATATTAAATACACAATAATCTATTTTATTATAGTTCTGGACTAATCACAATACGGGAAAGGATTTTCAAACACGCAAACATTACTAACAAAATAATCAGCAATAATTGCAATGTAAATCAATAAAAAAACAACAAGTTTAAATTTAAAATTTACCTACAAATAAATTTAGTCAAACATAAAATACACAATTAATATATTATAATGATTAAATTTAATAAAACATTTTAAATAATTAAAAAATGTCAAGTAATTCCAGATAAAGTATTAAAATGATTTAATGTCAAAGTAAGATTTAATGTTTTATAAATAAGTTTATATTGTATTTGCAAAGTAAAAAAAAGTATTATGATTTAAAACGGGTAACATACCATGATTTGACGGTTTTTGAGTTTTCCGATATTTCGACGCTGTTGCAAGCCAAGACAGACAGACAAGATCTCAAAAATCTTGAGTAAGATGTCTTTGAGAACCGTATTAACACCGCTCAAGAAAATCGCAAACTACTTACGAACGCCGAAAGATACCTTTCCATTAGGAAGACCAGGTGTTTATAAAGTAGATTGTAGCTGCGGGAGCTCATATATAGGGCAGACCAAGAGAACTATCGCGTGTCGTGTAGGTGAACATATTAGGGCAGTGAAGAACGCAGATGTCCATAAGTCTGCAATTGCACAACATTTACTGGAGTCTGGTTCCAATCACGGGATTGAGTTGCATAGCCCACGGGTAATTTCAACAGAGCGGCACTATATACCTAGATTGGTTCGGGAGGCTATTGAAATTACTAAATATAGGAACTTCAATCGTGAAGATGGCTTCCAATTGTCAGGAGCATGGAATCCTGTAGTGCGGTTATGCAAAACTCAAACATATGTAACACCGGTTATTCGCCAAGACACGGTCAGTGTAGTGTGTCGTGATCGAGTTGCGTTCGAGAATGAAACAAGTGGTAGTAGCACTAGTGAGTGTCAACCTCGCAATAAAAGACTCAGAAAGAGGGTAGACCGGTTCGTTTGTGAATAACCGTCTGCCCAAATCGCAAAGACAATGACAATTCAGTTGTTTCCGTGATCATGGCGCTTGCAACAGCGTCGAAATATCGGAAAACTCAAAAACCGTCAAATCATGGTATGTTACCCGTTTTAAATCATAGTATTGTTAAAAACCATGATAATTTAAAAAGTTATAAAAAAAGTATTTTCTTAAGTAGCTATATGGACAGTAAAATTTCCTACAATTATTGATAAATTTCAAAACCTTTCGTACATAAACAAGTTTATTTGAGAAGTGGAAGTCTCATGACAGAATAATGATAAAAGTATTTATTAGATTATTTAGTAGATAAAATTTTTTACTTATGGATATACAAAAAACTTTGATTGTGGTGAAATAAGTCCTAATCTGTCTCGTCAAGAGAGAAATCCTAGCGTCCCAGCATAGCAGTTAGAAAGTAAATACGGTGTTTATTTAATTTTGAATAGTCTGGAAATATTGGATCAATTCACAACACGTTTAAACGTAATTAATAAAATGACAGACGTTGTATGGCATATTTGTGCCATAAAATTTGCCGTCTAATGTCATTTAAGGCAATTTTACGCGTCGCAAGTTGTGAACTGCTACAAAAAAGAGGGGTGTTATAAGTTTGACGTGTCTGTGTGTGTGTCTGTCTGGGACATCATAGCTCCCGAACGGATAAAGCGATTTTAATTTCGTATGAAAGGTGAGTCTGGCGCGAGTGTTCTTAGACATGTTTCATGAAAATCGGTTGTGCCGTTTAAATGTTATGGGGGTTAGAGTGGGGACCGAAAATCTGCAAATATACTCGAGTGGGGTATCAAATGAAAGCGCATCGCGTGCACATTACACAATATTATGGTGTTTTACTTTTAAGGAAACTAAGGCATTGTATACGGGGGTTTTTCTTAAATTTTAAATTTAGATTTATTACATTTATTAACTGCCTCAGTGGCGCAGTGGGCGAAGGGCCGTTTGCAAGAGGTAGCGGGTTAGATTCCCGCCGAGGGGCCAAGTATTTGTATGTTCTGCAAGCACTCTCCTTGGTCTGGGTGTTTAATATGTATAATAAAAAAAAGCGAATAGTGTATGACTATTATACTAAGTATATCATATGTCTAGTATGTATGTTGTTGTGAGGTTTGTCCGGAAATGTTTATTTATTTTTTATGTATATTTCAGGAGCCATTATTCATGGTGCCTCCACACGAAACCTGGACAACAGTAATCTTGCATCAGCCTCGCTATTAACTACAGGAGGTCCAAAGAAATAGATCTCATTGACCGATGATTGACCGATCTCGTTCGTTAAATTAACTGACTAAACGGTAAAAAAAAGCCTTTGCCCGATAAATGAGCTATCAAATATTGTTATTTGATATTGTGTTATAAAATCTTAATGATTTTTTAATAAGTGATAAACATCCCTTTCTTAGGTTAACTTTTTTAAAATTTATCAGAAGAATTTTAAGACACATCCGTAACCTTAAAGATATTCTTATATTGTTACAATAACACATTATCAAAACAATATTTTTTCTAATCTGACAAGTAGTTTCTGAGATAAGCGAGTTTAAACAAACTAACTCTTGAGCTTTTTTAAATATAAGTATTAAAATTAACTACCTCATTATCTGATTTTTTATTCCGTTCCCAGTAAACATCAAATCTAGTCTATAATCTGCTTTAGGACAAACAATTTATAAACGATTGTCTGAAACAATCGTCTTACTTTAAATATGTAAAATAAATAAATGTGTATTGCAGAGTTTATAAAATAAGTTACCATTAAGGGGCTAAAATAACAATAGGGAATATGACACGTACGTATTTGTATGAAAAATCGATACTTATGAGGTGGACTCAAACAAAACCTAAGGCACAAGCATACACACTTTGCAATAAAAAAAAAATTAAAGTACAAAAAAATGCAGTTCGAGCGGTCATCCATCCAAGTACAGGCCTCGCGCATAAGTCGCCTTACCTTGTAAAAAACACGTTGTCTGTATAGGAGCCCTCTTAAATATTTATTTAAAAAGTAAAACAATATATAATATGTTTCAGTTTTTGTTTTTAATAATACATCATGCCTCAAAATTTCAACTCTCTAGCTGTCACGGTTCTTGAGATATTGCCTGGTGACCGCCAGTCAGACAAGACGAAGTCTCAGTAATAGGGAGCTGTTTAACCCTTACGTAAACAACCTTCAAAAATGTAGGAACCCAAAGTCACTTTTTCACGCAGACGTATGAAAATTATAAGAAACCGCCAGACTAAAACAGTCGTATCAAGAGAAGTTGCGAAATATAAATTATTCAAATCACATGTATGAAAAGCATCAGTATTCAAGGGATCAGAACTGAAAGTTGGCATTAAAGGCGAAAGTTTTAGCAGCGTAATAACTGAGATAGAAAGTAGATCCGCAGTGCATTTATATATAACTAGGTTTATATGACCTGAGTAAACTTGCACCTTAAAAATATATTTATATATGTATGTCTATTAGATTAAGTATCAAATGTCAGTACCCGTAACACAAGCTTAGAGCTTACCACGGGGTTAGATGTTGTTTTGTGGATTGTCCGGAAATATATTATTTAGAAGAAGTAAAGAAAGGAAAAAAAACATTTATTGAGACGAACGACGACGTTAAACCGACTAAATGAAGATTCAAGATCATTTATTTCCATTATTGTTGAGCTAGATGTTGTTGTGTGGATTGTCCGGAAATACATATTTATCTTACTTATATTTATTTTACTTGGCACCGACCTCAAAATTACTAAATACTTAATTATTTAATTGTTTATGTTTCTTTTAATTATCACTTATAATGTCGAAATGATTTGTAAAGTTAATTTATTTTGTACTTTTCAGTTTCTCTTTTGAAGTTGGTTTAATTTTTGGCAAAAAAGTTTTATTTCACGATTTTGAGTGATTACTCTACTAAAATATACCTTATAGAGTTCCTTTGACTGTCCTTCATTTTCATCATCAGACCCCTAATATCAGTCAAAACCCATTTAGATGAACGGTCTCAGTAATATAAGTTAATCAAGCCCAAACACAAAGCACTTGCTGTAAATCGTTGAGGAGTTCCCTCGACCGCCTTTCCCTCCATCATCAGATCAACACCAGACCCTCATTAATAAAACGGTTTTAAAATTCATTACATTGAATAACATTAAGTAACACACAAGTCGGAAAGACAATATTTTCAAGAGTTTCCCTCAATTTCTTCAGGATTCCACCACCAGATCCAGGTTTCCTTACCATGGGACCACCCTTGGGATACTCCCTTTCCAACAAAAAAAGAATAATCAAAATCGGTTCATAACCGACAAAGTTATCCGTGGCATTCCGTGGTAAAAAAAATATACGGTTGAATTGAGAAACCTCCTTTTTTTTTAAGTCGGTTAAAAATGAAGATACAAGATCATTTATTTCCATTGTTGTTGAGCTAGATGTTGTTGTGTGGATTGTCCGGAAATACATATTTATTTATTTGCCAGAATATAGGTTGTACAGGTTCATGATATTAAAGTAATGATCTCTGTATTCGATATTAGGTTCCTAGGAGAAGGAAATCTACTCGTGTATATTATAACTATCCCTGACCCATGTCAACCGTTACTCTTTGTTTCATTATGGCGGATTACCGCGTTTTCGGCACGGTGCTGTTCAACGGGCTTTGTTCTTTGTCTGGGTCACCGGCACACCTATTGATAATTCTATCTGGGAACGGACATTTTTACTAGCTAAAAGTTAATACTACTGATGAGAGAATATAAACAATTTTGTTAGGTAGATTCTTCTTTAAATTAGCCATCGTCATTCATTGACTTTTACGGAAAACAGAATACCTATCGTATATCTGTTTCAAATGGAATAAATAGCCATCGATTCAAAATTAGGATACTCCACCTGACACCTTTAAAATTTTATCTATTAAATTTTCAAACTGTACTTTGTACAAGAGTCACGACGTCTGTCACGTCGGTACAGAAAATTTCAAAATTAATAAAAGTATTAAAATAACGAACAACATGAATTATTTTTTTATAGAAATAACGATTTCTATTTCAAGTGACGTGGCTATCACCAGAATCCAAAAAGTAATGCGTGGTTATACATACATTGTTTTTATATTTTATCTAAACATAGGTACCTATACATTTTTTGAAAAATCACAAGCAAGACTCCCTTCCAATCGTTTGACACTGCGGGTTTATAGAATGTTTTATATTGAGTTTTTTTATAAAAATCTTGAACAATTGTAACGCTATCATATTGTCTAGGATCTGACTATAAAATCGATCTAATTAATTTCCCACTTTCCCCAAGACAATGGACAAGCTGAGAGAAAGGCGCGTGCTGTGACATATCGAACTCGATCTGTATGCTGTGTGGGATGTGTGGAGACGCCATTTTGTACATATTGATATTAGTTTTTAAAAATAAAATAATATTGTATGTAGGCTTATTGATACACTTGTATTTTTAGTAAGTACATAAGTACTTACTAATAAATACTTTTTCTTTTTAATAAAATTTGTATAACCTTATTAAAAATACATACAGAAAATGGCGACACTTTGATGAACGACTTGTCACAATAAGCATCATATTAAGTTCTGCGATAACAAACAAAAAAACTGGCTGGGATATACGGACGGCAAGACAGACAGATAAAACGAATCCATAAGGGTTCCGTTCTTTTGCCATTTGTCTACGAAACCCTAAAAAGAGCATTGAGAGCCCCCTCATTATTTCGGAAGTCAGTTTTAAAATACTGTGCCATTATACAACACGCATGTTTTCTAGATCGTTTTTTTTTTTTTATAGATAAGCCTTCATTAGATTACAATCTCACCTGATGTAAAGTGACGATGTGGTCTAAGATGGAGCATGAAGACCTAGAAGGTTGTATCATGTAGGTATCCTAAATACCCACACAACACTGTAAAATTCTGTATAGGTAAAATTTAAATATTGCAACTCCACCGATTCCATAATCAAATGCAAAATGAGAGGCACCAATCGAAGCGGAACCCTTGCTACATTTTCACTATTTCACTCCATTCCGTGTTTCAGATTAGCAAACAATGGAATCTCAAACTGGTAAGGAGGCTAATAGTTTCAGAAGGTTGTAAACCTCCTTGGTTGTTTAGATAGCAGGAAAGAGGTTTACTGCTTAGAAAGGGTACAATGTTGACATGTTTTATGTTGCTGTCAATTGTCAAGTTGCCGCAACCTGTGAAATTATTTTGAGACAAAAATGCAAAATGGATGAAATGAAATGGAAAAGCAAGCCGTCTCTTTTTTTTTAGGGTTAGGGTACAAAGCAAAGGGTTAAACGAGACCAAATATTGCATTGGAACAATATAGGAGAATAGGGGAATTTTCGGCAATACTCGAGCGTGGCAGTTTAAGATATGAGAGATACCTTAGACCTAATAGAACAACCTTGTAAAGTATTTAGCTCTATATGTAGTGACGCGCGCCTAGAATAGACGATCAGATTAGTAAAAAAAAATGGATAGTCTGAAATACCTCTGGCTACCTCGCCTCCCTAACTATAAGCAATTAAGCGTAATAATTACAAAAAATTAATTCAAATTTAAATGCCAGTAAGTTTTATGTTGTTTATGTTGTTTATGTTAGCTACATTACCTATTATTATTGATTCAGTATTTGATGTCGTTGTAGTAGTATGTACTTTATTTTTTTCGACTTTTAAATTTGATAAATTTCTAAGAATATATTAAAAAAAAATTTGAACAAATAATTACATGACTTTATTTCATGAATTATGAAAAACTAGCATAATGATGACTACATTAATAACTGTGAAATAAGCTGGGTGTCGATAACGCAGTAAGCTACTATGGGTAGTTTTGCTTGTCTGTCTGTCACCAGGCTGTAACTCACGAACCGTGATAGATAGGGACTTGAAATTTTGAGGAATGATGAATGTATCTTGCCGTTATAACTTTAAACACTTAATAAATATATATATAAGGGCTTCTATTATGAGTTCACCACACATTTATTTGATTTAATGAACATATACAGGGGTGGCATATTGAAGCAAGAATGTAACTATCAGCTTTTAGTTTTTAAGAATGCAATATTTCATTATTACTTGTATCATGTAGGTATCCTAAACTAACAAAAAAATGGCTCGTTAGGAATCGCACTTTATGCGAGAATCATAGCCCTACTCTTATATTATATTTTTCATAATTTTTCCAATATAGGTAGGTACCTCATACCTATAATAATTATTAAAGCTGTATAAGACTCATACTTTCTTCGATAGATAGAACAAAACCGTAACAAAACCATAAACTAGTGACTAGTGTGTAAAAAAAGAATTCTTGATTGAATATAAAATTCAAATATCTTTTATAAAAATTGTGTAAACAAAAATTAATATCATAATAGAATTAAATAACCAACGAAAGTAAAACCTCGCTCTAGTTCATACATAATAGATTCTGACATGGTTCGGAATAGTTTTTTGCAAGTTCGAATTGCATTAACTAGTGATGTGACTGTGTTGTGCTTTCATTTTGTCGATATCGATATTTTATATACTCAATAGAAAATAAAAAATAGTTTGTCGCTATGTTCGGTTAACTTGAATAATTGATATGATTCAACTTTTTTTTTATGCTGGATAAGCCTTCATTTGACCACAATCTCACCTGATGTAAAGTGACGATGTGGTCTAAGATAGGACATGAAGACCTAGAAGGTAGAGATGGCTTCTCCGGACCACATTACGAAACACGAAAAAAATAGAGACTGTTCTTAGCACCACCCGGAGGTCACATGTAAGGACTTACGGACGTGAACAGACAAAACCTCCAAAAACATTTACTCTACATTTAGTTGTACCAATAAAATATACACATTATTCTATACATTTATACTAATTGAAAATTCATATATAATATTTTTCGTTTTGTTTAAATATAGGATACAAAACCATATTTTAAACAATCTCCCTACATTAACCGATATCCAACCACTGATTTTCACTCTAACGTTTCTATCACTTGTTCCGACTAACGTGCACAAACCACGCAGTCGCAGGCCGCAAACCGTGCGAATAGCCGCTTTCGTTCTTTTTTTAATTTTCGGCGCGAAATACCGGCATCGAACCTCTATGGCTTAGCATGTGATTGACACAACGAATTAAAAATAAAACTTAGCGCGGGAATATCAAAATGTCAACTGAATTTTTGCTCAGAAGATAATTAGGATTAAATTGTTACCGTCGAAAATGCGTATTAATTTTGCTGTTTATTTTATTTTTTGTAAAAATGGTGTATTTTTGGAAGAGCTTTGTGTTGGTTGCGGTGCTGTCGACTATTTTGGATGTGAAATGCGAAGACAGTTTTGGAGATCATGTAAGCATTATTTTGTTTTTGTTATTTTGGAATAAAAATTGACATTGAGGCTTGTTATTTTCAATGTCAAAAATGTTTCCAAGAGGTTGCGAATAAAGAACAATTATAAACTCGGTCTATATTATTAGGGTCTATTGTTTTATTTACCAAAGCTTTATTTTAGAAAAACTTGTATATACGGTCGAATTGAGAAACGCCCTCCTTTTTTGACGTCGTCGATTAAAAATAACAAACTTGCAAGAATCCTACTTTTGATTATTGCACCTAATAATAAGTTTTTTATCTAATTAACGCGACTGCGGAGGGTAATGTTTTTAGTTATAGACTAAACCGGAGCACTAGGCTAATTATTGTTATCATCAGCCTGTATTACTCTTCAGCTGGAGTTAGATCACATAGCTAGATCGACCTGTCTAAAACAATTAATTAAGATCATTCCAGTCGTGTACGACGTCCACTGGACAATAGACCGCCTTGCGTCAGTCATCTTTGTTCTTATCATATCTGAACTTCTGTTTGTGGGTGGACGTCGGTTGGAAGTCTATTTATTTTATTTATTTTTATTTTTCTTTATTCGGAGCAACAAACAATTATACTCTAGACTAGTTAAATAATCTTAAAATAACATCCTTATACTCTAAGCATAACCAGCACCGTTGCCCGCAGATTACTATATGCGAATATCGGCGTAGCTATAGTAAGTAATACAAAAAATTAAATTTATGATAAGTACAAAAATTTTAACACTAATTAACAACTACAAAAATTTTATTTTTATTCTATATAGATACATAATATTGTAGGTATGAAGTTATACAAATCAATTAATTGCTAATATTTATGTTGTAGTTACAAAAGACTCAGACATAATAGTCTGTATGATCGATTTCTTGTGCTGGGACACGGAGACTTTTCTCTTGATGAGAGATATTAGGCCTTAATTCACCACGCTGACCAAGTGCGGGTTGGTAAATGTCACAGTCATGTTCTTAATATCTCAGAACATGCCGGTTTCCTCACGATGTTTGCCTTAAGCGTCAAAGCACATGTGTTAGGCGCACATAATTTTATCGAGAAGAATCCAGAGGCGCTCGGTTGGGGTTTGAACCCACGACTGAGTAGCTTCCACTCAGCCAACACGGCATGTTCTATCCTACATATTTTATTACATTACGAATATAGAAATTATGTGCAGTTTGCATAAAATAGGAAAAAAGACAGATTAACAAGTCAATACAAAAAGATTTCAGTACATAAGCAGAGAGTATCTATATACCTACCTTATTTACTAGATTAATCAACGAGATATTTGAACAAAGTGAGTACCTACCTCTGAACAATAGGCCACACACTACAGAATTTCATTGAATGACTGTGCCATCTGTTTTGCATCCAAGTTTTGTCAGGAACTACAAAATTATATGCTGTAATATTTAGAACGCAAAATCCATAGTAATAGTTATCCGTAATTAATAGCTGTAGTACTTTATACGGATTACTAATAAGTACTATTACTAAATAGTACCTACCTACATTCATAAATATATCCGGACTACTCACACAGCATCACCTAACCTCAAACTAAGCAGAGCTTGTACAATGGGTGTTAGGTGACTGATTTACTACATAGATACATTTTTTTCTCTAAATACATACATAATATGATACACCCAGACCCGACACCAAAAATTATAGATCGAACAAAATCTGGTCTCCCGGCGGGAATCGAACCCGCAACCTCTTGCGCCTCAGGCCCTCGCCCACCATAATCCGTATATTTTAATGGGAAATGCTTCATCACCTTTTGCCTAAGACAAGCATTCCTGGACATATACCTATACATACAAATACTAGTCGTAACTAGTATTTGAGATTAAATATTATATAATCATCGTATTTATAAATAATATTATTTAAGACTCTTGCCACAATGATGACAACTAATACTAAAAACACAATACATATTTATAAAGGGGGCTCCCATACGACAAACGCTAAAACTGCATTTAAAATAAAACATATTTCAAGTTAAAGCGGATCTCTAGGTGTTAGCAGTCAATCTCATAATTATCCAATTTATTTTTAGTCAAAATAACGGGATTGTAGGTATAAAAAATAATATGACGTCACTTAAATTATTGTATATGACGACGTCTAGCCAGTCAATAACCGACCTAAGTTCATAAGAGGTTATTAAATTTGAAAACACTACCGATAAAAATTTCTCACATACATATTTTAATTTATTAAAACGCGACTTCACATGATGCATGAGATCTATGTGCCATTGATGTATGTTACGAGTATGTACCCCTTCAATGAAATTAACAAATCATAGACATTACCTGTTTGCCATAAGGTACCATTCCATTTTGTGTAAATTTAAGCCTACGAGTAACTTTGAAAAAATAACTGTTCATCTAAGCTAAAATAAGCGTTTAGATTTAGTTTTATCAGTATGTATGTTAACAAATATTTTAATTTTTGCGTCAATCATCATCATTGTATTTAAATTGATTATTGCATTCATGTTTAAAATTTTTTAATAGGTACTGCTTAAACTTAAATCATATTCTTTATTAAATCAAGGTTGTTTTAGAATCTCACACGACACATCTTCCGTGTAGTTATAATTGTGAGATTTTGTATAATTTTGACAAATTTATCATATTATAACAATTAAGTAGGTTTTATAAATTAGATATAAATATGAAATGAGTATTTACATAAATTTTTATGTATTTAAGAAACGCATTATCTTTTGTTTATTAAATATTGCCTTCCAGATCCCAAAAACCACTAAATTTCAGCAAAGAAACAATGATCCAATGAATCAATCAACTCAATTTTGGTTTTTACATTTTTTTTATTGAATTGACTTTCTTTACTCAATTTCAGTGTTTTTTTGGATCAAATTCAGTGGTTTTTAGGGCATCCTACATAAATATTAAAAATCAACTGAAAAAAAAAACAAAAGTACTTCTGGAGCCATAATTATCAATCATAAAATTTAAATCTCAACAATCTTAACTCGACAAACCTAATTGCACACCTAAAAAGCGCAGCGACCGGACCCTTTCCTCAGTTCAAGGGCAACTAATCCGCGAATCACGACGGATACCTTGAACTGTCCGTGTCCAGTGTACTCCTACGAACCTATTTGACTGTTAATGGAAACTTCTGTTGCTACCGGCTCGTGATAGCCTAAACTGGGTTACTCAACGTACCCGAATTATAAGCCTACGCTATTTCAGATGACGGATTGATAAATTGTGATTCTATGGTCATGACCGGGAGAACATGTGTCCAGAGAATATCTCACTTCTAAAAAAACGGTACGGTGTCTAACGTATCCACATTATAATATGGATTTAACGTGAAAAGAGGAAATTTTCTTCGTTAAAAGTACTTTATTGCCTTATGAAGTCTTCCTGTAGATATAGGCTAAATGCTAAATGTGGTATAAAGAACTGCTATCTGCATTAACAAAGGATGGTGATGAAAGAATTCCTTATTCCTTGGCTAGTGGAGTGGAAAATGACATGTACTTAATAGTGTTTTCCAAGTAACGAAATTTCGTTAGATATTCAAAGCCAAATTTATGTTTAATGGTTATCTACCAAAGATGATATCTACAAATGAATAAAAATAACTTGCAGATGTATAAACATAAAGGCCATTGTCCTATTTTACAAACCTGCTTAGAATAAGTCATTTACTTTTTATCTGTAAATTCTTATTCGGACAGACAAAATACGGATCACCACACATGACCTTCATCCGATAGTGGTATTTCTGTTATCTATTTCCTACCTATTTTTATGTTTTATATCAATCGTAATGTTGTAATCTGTTAAGGTTAATGAACTTGAAGCTCATCATGATTATCATTAGTCTATGAGCCTGTGTTGGTTCTAATATAGAGCTATCAAGCCAACTGCAAACTATCAGTTACTGACGGACAAAGATTTCTCTACATTTAAACCATTGCCTTAATTTATTTGGATTTTTTCATGAAACCCATAAGTTTAGTGGACATATTATGTGTCCCCATCCCTGTAACTTCTACATATAGGTTGTACATTATCATTCAAACTTTCACCAAAAATGGTTGAACAAGATACATACATACATTATAGCAAGTATTGTCTTAATATAATAATATGTCATAAATCGTACATGTATCTTTCATTTATAAAGTTAAGCCATAATGGTTGTCCTCAGTTCTTGCATAAACAATAATTAAATATTTTTATGCACTATATTTTATCCATAAATTGTTGACAGATAGATCTAAGTCTATCACAATAGTAATAACATTTCTGTTTATTACCTATCTTGTTATTTTTTTAACAACAATAATGTATTTGTTAAGAAACTACTTATCTGTTAAAGGCTGACGAAAATTGACAGAAGTGATTATAAAATTGTGTTTAAGATAATAATATAATTGTTTATATTGTGATAAATCTACGTGAAGTAACTATAGGCGAGTTGCTTTTTAGACGAGTTGCTATGTAGCGACTAGTGCTTTATTTGTTAATTAATATATTCACAAGGAAGGCCAAGTTCAGCTAACACAGCGAAATAAGTAGATAAATTAGTTTACAAAAACCAATTTTTAGCCCCAACGGATAAGAGACACAATTCCTGTGGAATTACGATGTTTAAAATAAACACACATAACTCGTTTAAACTTGTATTTCGTTTCAGAGTAGCTGATTCCTTAGACAAGCTGCTGTTTAGGGTAACCAATACTATCCCCTTTTCCTACCGACCCTCTTGGGTTGTCAATCGTCTAGTTATTTTACACTATATAAAGGCCATATAAAGAGTACGGCGCGTAATATTATACCATTCGCTTATTTTCCGCGTCGCATTTTTTGGTATTCGTATCTCTCGTTCTCTATAGCATATCATCTTTTAAAAATTCCATACTCAATTTCTCTATTTTCATTTCATGCAATGACTATTATATACCCATTATCATTAACGTGCTGTAAATATTCATTGCCGTGTTTGAGTGAAGCGATGTAACACGTTTACGTGCCTTCACTTATGACTTATGATGCTAAGGTTGATTGTTCAATGTTGCCCTAAATTCTTGATGCAAATACTGCTGTAGGCTCAAATAGGCTGCCAAGTGCCAAGTTTAATTAGTAAAAAAACGGAACCAACATAGACGATATGTTGATATTCTATTAAATTATGTAATAGGAATTATATACCACACACCTTGTAATACAAAATTTTGTACAACAATATCGAAGGCACTCCATATACGGTGTCGTGAAAACTGGTAGCTAGTCGTAAGACCCGAAGACATTATAACGTACCTACCTAATATTAATTTGTTCGTTAATATAAGTCAATTTTAGTCATTTATAGATATTGAGATATGTTGTTACGTAATAAGCAATGCCGTTAAAAGCTGTATTTTTAATAAGGTGGTCTAAAAGAAATCAGCCTGGACCTTTGGTCGCAGCCGGTAAGTTTTCTGAACGATGTCAAAAGACTGCATTTCGAAATACGATTATATAAGAATAGAAATATATATTTTTAATTTGTGCACGGTGGTGTCAGTAATTAGTAGATTTAGAGGTTTATTTTTTTAATTACACATGTAATTAAAAATATTATCAAGTTTTAATCCGTAATTTTAAATTTCCCAATATAATAAGAAGCTGACATAACAACAGTAACTTGACAAGTTGAAGGACCCTCTCACTTACTATCTAGATTTTAACACATAGTTTTCTAGCATAGCACGAGTCTAGTACTAAACCTGTTATCGAAAAGTTAATTAACCTAAAGGCTAGTCAATAACGAATTTCCATAATACTATTATAATAGTAAAGAAATAGTTATAACTAATTATTCAAGTTATTAACTTTGGTATTTATAATTTGTTTCATATTATTACATAGACTGCGCCTATAACTGTTTGACGTTTCAATTAATGCATAAATCTTAATTTAAAATTTAAGAAATATTTCCGATTCCAATGCCTTAATTTCCTTAAATGTAAAACAACATAATACAACAGGTAGGATTGTGAATGACTACCTTCAAGAGATGAACATTACTTGTATGGAGTGGCCAGCGCGCAGCCCGGATATCAACCCGATCAAGCATGCTTGGGACGAGCTATAGGGAGATGCGTAAAACAACGAAACCCTCCCCCAATCACGCTTCCTGAGCTCAAAATTGCTCTCACAGAGGAATGGGAGAATATTCCCCAAAATCGTATAAGGTGTATTATGCAATGTGGACGCGATGCACTTTCATTTGATACCCCACACGAGTATATTTACAAATTTTCCGTTTTCCTTCCCCACTCTCTCCCCCATAACTTTAAAACGGCACAACCGATTTTCATGAAACATGTCTAAGAACACTCGCGCCAGACTCTCCTTTCATACAAAAAAACTAAATTGAAATCGCTCCATCCGTTCGGGAGCTATGATGG
This sequence comes from Gymnoscelis rufifasciata, assembly GCA_929108375.1. NCBI lineage: Eukaryota > Metazoa > Arthropoda > Insecta > Lepidoptera > Geometridae > Gymnoscelis > Gymnoscelis rufifasciata. Next base: position 4,098,895 of record OV815317.1, on the reverse strand, counting down.
AACAGACAGACAGACACACAAAGTCAGTCAAACTTATAACACCCCTCTCTTTTTTGGTCGGGGGTTCAAAACTAGCTGGCCTGTTCAGGCATTGCACGGATGCAAAAACTTTGCTCTTGAATCATTCTACCTATTGGTGAAAACCGCATAAAGATTTGTCAGGTAGTTTTAGAGTTTCTCGCAAACATAGGATCAGACAGATGCGAATTTAGATTTGAAAAAGTAAGATCAACATTTTAATTAAAATTTATTTGTCACTTTTTAAAAAGTCAGAAAAGGGGAGGAGTTGCTGGAGACAAACTAATGATAGCTGCCCAAAATCATTGGTAATTGGAATAAGAGAAATCTTTAAAAATAAAAATGAATTGTTGTTCGTTAGTCTGATTAAAACTCGAGAACGGCTGAACGGATTTATCTTATCATAGTCTTGAAATGTTCGTGGAGGTCTAGGGAAGGTTTAAAAGGCAAGAAAAAATCGAATAATTGCCGGATAAAAAAATTGAATAAAAACCCGTGCGAAGCCGGGGCGGGCCACTAGTAATCTATACTAATATTATAAAGAGGAAAGGTTTGATTTTTTGTTTGTTTGTTTGTTTGTTTGTTTGTTTGTTTGTCTCGAATAGGCTCTGAAACTACTGCACCGATTTAAAAAATTCTTTCACCATTCGAAAGCTACACTATCCCTGAGTGACATAGGCTATATTTAGTTTTCAAAAATAATATGATTTCTTACCAAACTCCGATAATGTAACCCATGGTGAAAAAAAAGAACCTAAAATCTTTCTTTAATCGCGAATGCTGCGAAAACTATTGAATATATAACAAAGTGATGTATTACAACTTTGTAGAACTTATCATCATATCACATCATATCTCTAACTATTATAGTTTTGTGACATAAGCGATTTTTTATATTAAAAAATTAAAATACCACTGTTTGAAAAGGCTCTTTATTTGTATCTTGGTATTAATCCTTAACAAAAAAATAATTTATTATGTAAGATTGCTTTAAAACCTTTATATAACTTTTTGAATTATTAGATTCTGACATTCCATTCAAAAGATATCACGAGTTAATTTTTTTTTAAATAACGGCGGCTAACTAAGCGTTGTGGGGTGGTAGGCGTCACTCGGGCACTCGGGAGGGGGGTTAAGATCACGAAATTAACAAGTAACTAATCCCATTCAAAAAGTTATTTTCAGAACTCAACCCTAGCATATAGCATAGATATTGTACATTATCGTCGGTTGCAGGTTCAAGTGAGTAGGTATACAGTTTTTTTAGTTTTTTTCTGCTCTTTCGAATAGCATAATATTAGAATTCTAGCTTTAAAAAATACAGTTACGCTTTTTAACTGTGAATTTGCAGACTTCCGTCGAAATTATGTTGTAACTGAGTATGTATGTGATCCATTTACATAAGTCAAATTGTTGTATTCCTATGACCAAAGAAGGTTAAGTTGGTGTATGTATCTTGGCAAACCAGCATTGCTCTTACACTAATTCTTAGCTTGAACGAAAAATTATAACCACACATACACCAATTTAAAACCAACTTTCTTCAAAAAACTAACTTTACACCAATTGACCCGAACCAAGTTTATGTTTGTTGTCGGTTACACCAATTTGAGCATTGCAATCAATATAATGTTTTCTCTTACCTTAATCTTCTTAAAAATAATAAATCTAAATTTAAAATATAAGAAAAACCCGATTCGAATCCTTCAATTTCCTTAAAAGTAAAACACCATAATAATGTGTAATGTGCACGCAATGCGTTTTCATTTGATACCCCACTCGACATTTTAGCAGATTTTCGGTTTTCCTTCCCCACTCTAACCCACACAATTTTTAAACGGCACAACCAATTTTCATGAAACATGTCTAAGAGCAACTCGGGCCAGACTCACCTTTTAAACAAAAAAACTAAGTTGAAATCGCTTCATCGTTCGGGATCAATACTACATTTAAAATGTAGTATTGATCATCACATAGGTAACTGAAAAAAATATCATTGCATTGTTTTGCTACTCTACGCTTAGGTGTCGAAACTATAGCTAGGTACTTTTTAATATTTTAATTAATAAATAACAAAAAGTACATAATATAAGTTCCAACAAAACGAGTTGAGAGGACCTTAAATTCGTCAATTGTTTTAATTCTCTGCACAAAAACTTAAAAGCTGTCTTTGTAAGACGATATCCAAGCGAAAAAGAAACGTCCGGCCATAATTTATTTGTAAATATTAATGATTTTACTGAATAACTTTGCACTCTCACCTCTACTCACTGAGAAATTCTAAGTGAATGCTAGACGAATACTTTTTCGAGCGCGTTTACTATTCGAATGTCAAAAATGGTAACACGAACTCGGGAAAATTTTCAAACAACCAATCAAATGCGTTAACGTTCTCACTTTCGAACGTGAGCGTAAACGAGTCGACGATCGACGGTCGATAGTGAATCTCAAACTAGCAAATTATGTTTCTCAAGTTTGCCACAAGAGGCGCTGTTTCGATCCCATACAAATTATAGTTAACGTTCTCACGATCGAGAAAGTTAACTACAATTTGTAAACTCAGACTCAGCACTATGATGTCCCAGACAGATTATAGACACGTCAAACATATATGACACCCCTCTTTTTTTGTCGGGGGTTAAAAATGAATCGCAAAATGTGTTGCTAAGCGCATAAATCAACAACGCCTATACCAATTTATTTTTTTGAATGTTTTTTGGAGTTTAAGGATGGTTTTTACGGAGAGAAAAATTCGAATTATTTTGAAACAATTTTGAATAATTACCCGTGCAAAGCCGGGGCGTGCCGCTAGTAGATATATAAAAATGAAATCTAGCAAGTAAAATTTGCCACTTTTTCACCTCAAAATCATTACAATTCTTTGGCTTATTCTTCTTTCAATGCTTGCTGTTGAAATAACCTGCGAGAATCTCCTGCCTATGGGATGGATAAGTTTTTTTTTAACCAGCGCGTCCCCCGTTTAAGAAAAAACATTTCTGAATTCGACGCGTATTTTTTTTTTAATAGAGCTGGTCCGATGATGTCGCTGATGAAAGCTGATCATAGGAATTTCGTTTTAACAGAGACAAGTTATAAAATCACATAATCTAGTTTGTTGTGTTAGTATGATGAGTCTCCCTATATAGTTTTCTACATAACGTTTTAGTAGTTACCCAAAAAAACACAAATTTCTAAGTTTATATAAAAATTATTAAAAAAAAGGTTCAAGTTGGTTATCCGGATGCCAACAGTAATTTCAAACATCCTTTGCAGTTATAACGGATCGTAAAGCGTAATTGGAATAAAAAACACATAAAATCGAGTAGAGACCGTGAACAATTTGCGTAAATCTTTGAAGTTAATTATGTGAATGCAAAGTCTTTGACTTTGTGCTTATAGTTATAATCTTTGTTTTGTACAATCAACAGCAAAACAAACAGGAAAAATATAGTGGCCAAAATAAAATATACAGTAAGTTAAGCCAAAAATTGCTCACTAGTAGTTTGTCAGAAGTAAAGGAACAATTAACGTGTTATATATAAGCAAGTATTTGGTATAAGTAAGTGATCACATTTATTTTGATCCTCGGTGTTTTATGATCATTTTGTTTTGACTAACTAAAACTTCATTAACCTACAAGTGACACTTTGGTATAACTTGTTACATCGGCACGTAACAGTAGAAGTTGTCTTGAAGCGCCGATTTCGATCACTCTTTAGGAGGTTTTTTCTGTTCACGTTTACGGACGTTTGAATCCCTTAGTATCCTTACACGTGACCTCCAGGTGGTGCTAAGAACAGTCTCTGGTGGAAGTCGTCGACCGCGGCTTTTCACCATCCTCCGGGCTGGGCCAGACCGTGAAACGATTATTTCGTGTTTCGTAATGTGGTGGTGGAGAAGCCATCTTCTGGGTCTGCATGCCCCATCTTAGACCACATAGTCACATTACTTCAAGTGAGATTGTGGTCAAATGAAGGCCATGACACAAAAAAAATAAAAAATGTTTTTGCTGTTGACTGTAGGAGTGAAAAAAGACTGTTCTGTAGCAGAGTTTTGTGGTGAAACTGCAGACTCGTGCCGTTATCAGATGAACCGAATCACCGCGTAATGTAAAATAATAATGTCAACGCTTTGTTTGCGCTTGGCGAAATAGATTCTAAGTTTGGTAACATATGGGCTTTAATTTTTGTTTATATTAATACCTAATCATAATGTTTTTTTTTTATACTTTTAAGTTACTGAGGAATGAACTATCATTCTTAACAAACCCTTAAGGATTTGCAGAATGTTTTAATATGAAACATAATTGTGTGAAATTTTTATTAAATAAAATAACTGATTGTATTCATGAGCACTATAGCCTAAGAGCCGAGATTAGCCAGACCTTCGGTATTTTGTAAAGGCTGAAAGTTTGTCTGTGCATGTACCCAGCATAACAAGGATCAGCGAATATGGAGTTTATTTAGTTTTTAGTTTTGAAGATATTAATCAGTTAAAGTGTCTTATATTATTCCGCGTTTTTTCCGCGGTTTTGTCTTATATTATTCTTATATTATTCAATTTTTACGCGTATGTTTATTATATTTTATTTGGACTATAATTTGATCACGGCATTGCAGAACACATTGTACAGCGACAGCATGCTATCCGACATCCAAAAACTTAAAAATCACTTATAGAAAGAAAAGAAAGAAAATTACAATAAATTATTAAGTTACAAACTAAGTAATAATTATGAAATATCTTATAAGCTTTTCAGTATTTCTAACTATTAATTCAATGAAAACATTTCACTTTATAATATGCTTCATACCTATTTACAGATAATAAGCTTTTCACAACTTATACCACTCAAATGTAATAAACTCATTTCACTTCACATACGACTTAATATTATATCACTCAGAATGCAGTTATGCAATTTTATCTCCTATAAAATTAAGCTTAAAATCACGTTTCAAAATCGTGAGCAATCGCTATCACAGATTAATTCAACGTCAAGTCACGACGATATTGTCGTCAAATATCCAAACTGTAGCACGATATGCCCTCATTATTTAATTTTCCATCTGAGGTAATGTAATAATGATAATAATATCCTCCAGGGGACTTTATGAAACAAAGGCGAAGATATTGAGTGATGTCGTGATTTTTTCACAGGGTTTAAGTGTTTTCAGTGGTCTTCTTAAAATTAGGTCCTCCTCGGATGTCAACCTTCATTGATTCTAATAATTTTGAGTGGGATTTCTAATTCTCCCGATGCTTGGCAGTCGGGTTGTCGCAGTAAAACTTATTGTTGCCGTCGCTGTTGGTAATTTTCTGATGAATTGTCCTAAGCGAGTATTATAGCGCCAACGGCAGAATATAGGTGGCAACATTCTTAAGTCCGTGACTGTGGCGGTTTTAAAATAAATTTTAGGAGGTTTTGTCTGTTCACGTCCGTAAGTGGTAACCCTCTGATCCTTACACGTGACCTCCGGGTGGTGCTAAGAACAGTCTCTGGTGGTAGGCTTCGGCCGCGGCTTGTCACCACCCTCCGGGCCGGGCCAGTGCGTGAAGCGATTTTTTCGTGTTTCGTAATGTGGTCCGGAGAAGCCATCTACCTTCTAGGTCTTCATGCTCCATCTTAGACCACATCGTCACTTTACATAAAAGAAAGAAAAGAAATGAATTAAAATACATTTTAAAACTAAAAAGTTCGATCAAAGTTGGTACAGTCTACGAATATCTAAACCTCATCATGTTTTCAGTTCGAATAATCGAGCTGGTAGTTTTGACTAAAATTTACTAGATTTCATTACTTACAACATTTATCCGAATGCTGTATGTGATAGCATCACGCCTCCAGACAGACCGGTGAGAAAGCTTGAAGATAGTTGAACCTAGGGCATATAATTTTAACTGCAAAATCAGTTAATATCAGTCTATAATCATAAGTCAGGTTGCTTACTTTAGTTATTTTGAGTTCAACTTGAAGTGAAACTTAGACATGTTGCCTTGATGGAAGTTACTTAGGTATATATGTGGAAGTTTCACTAAGACACTCTGTAGAAACTTATACTAGGATTCCGTAAAATACAGATCCTATCATAGATTCTGCTATCTGTCCTTATCGGTCTGTCACCAGACTGTATCTCATGAATCGTGATAACTAGACAGTTGACTTTTTACAGTTGATATTTGTGCTGTGCTTATAATGTATGTGTTGCTGCCATAACAACAATTTCATTTGCCGCCACAACTCGGTGGCGCGGTTGGCGAATGTCCGCTTGCAGAGCAAGAGGTAGCGGGTTCGATTCCCGCCGAGGGTAAAATTGTTTGTATGTTCTGCAAGCACTTTTCTCCTTGGTCTGGGTTTTTTTTTTTTTTTTTTTTTTTTTATGATCGATAAGCCTTCATTTGACCACAATCTCACCTGATGCAAAGTGACGATGTGGTCTAAGATGGGACATGAAGACCTAGAAGGTGGCTTCTCCGGGCCACATTACGAAACACGAAAAAATCGCTTCACGCACTGGCCCAGCCCGGAGGGTGGTGACAAGCCGCGGCCGAAGCCTACCACCAGAGACTGTTCTTAGCACCACCCGGAGGTCACGTGTAAGGATTCAGAGGGTTACCACTTACGGACGTGAACAGACAAAACCTCCATATGTGTGGGTGTTTAATATGTATAATAAAAATATCTATTATGTATGTATATTATATTAAGTATATCAGATATCTAGTACCCGTAACACAAGCTTAGAGCTTACCACGGGGCTAGATGTTGTTGTGTAGATTGTCCGGAAATATTTATTATTATATTTATTTATTTCTGTTTAATTTCTTGGTATAAAAATATCGTTATAATCAGTTATCGTACCTAAATAGTCATTCTGTTAAAATTCGTGAAATATATTAAAATTATTGTTCAAATACACTCAAGTGGCAAGTTATCTACAAGGGCATACAATACATAACATGCCTACCTATAACAAGACCTAAGACAAGTTGTAAAAAGCTCAGTCGAAACATTAACAAGTTTACCTACAAGAATCTGAAATGGCAACAAGCGAACCTCCTGACATGACAGAGACGCCTCAAACCACATCTAAATCTCAAACAATTGACAGTCAAATAAGACCCTTATATTATCAACAATCACACAAGACCATATAATACAGAGTTGTTCACAGAAAGGCAGAGAAAGTCCTAAAGATGACCCGAAAGTCACGCGTTCACTCCTGCGCCACATAACAAACGAAGCATTGTCACTGATCGCGAACAATGACTATTTCACACCATGCAGTTTGGTGATAAGATAATTGTTATAGTGAATGCTTTTTCTAGGTCAATAATACAGGTCTTTGTTGTTTCTTATGATAGTAACGCATATTGTCATACAAAACAAAGATTTGTATTTGTCGAGTTTTAGACAAAAATGTTTTCATAAATTTAATTTTTATTAAAAAAATGTGAAAACATAAATAAAAAAAATTGTCGTTTGTTGTGAAAAAAAGCCGGCTTAGCGGGAGGACACTCGACTATCATTCCGAAGGTCGTGGGTTCAAACCCCGCCACGCACCTCTGGATTTTTCTTCTTGAGAAATTTATGTGCGCTTTAAACACGGTTTTAACGGTGAAAGCAAATATCGTGAGAAAACCGGCATGTTCTGACAACTTTAAAAGGTTTGAAGGACATGTGAAATTCAACAACCCGCACTTGGCCAGCGTGGTGAGTTAAGGCCTAATCTCTCTCGCCGAGAGAGAAGTTCCTCTGTCGCAGCTGTGGGAACGTTAATAGGGTGATGATGATGATGATGAATGTGAAAATACTCGATACGCTACCCAATATGCCTAGCATATTGGGTAGGCGAGTCCGGTAAGGATTTGAAGTTGATACTTACTGGGCTATGGTATGTGTTTGACATTTTACAGCGCCCGTGCCCGCTTAACGTAGTGTCAGACCTTAGAAGACACCTATGTAACCTATATTACTGTTTTATTTACACTCAGATTATAATCGAACGTTATCAATAATGAACAAAAAGTAAACTTTTTGCAAAAAAACGTACCTACAAACTCACTATGGAAATAAGCCATAAATTAAAGGAAAGGCATTGCATAAAATAGGGAATTTTCCTCTGTTATGCTTTGATCTAACACATTACCCATACAATGTTATAATCCGTGTTATTATGTAGATGAACTAGATTATTATGTAAATCATAATAAAAGTTTAGTAGAAGTTCGAAAGTTTGTTCTGCATTCTATATTTTTATTTTTTTTAAAGCAATTACATGATGAATGTTATTCATCATCATTTCAGCCATTAGACGCCCACTGCTGGACATAAGCCTCCCTCAAAGACGACCAATTATTCCGATCGGTCGATACTTGCATCCACCGTGAGCCAGCAAGTTTGACCAAGTCATCTGTCCATCTTGTTGGTGGGCGTCCGACGCTGCGCTTACCAATCCGCGGCCTCCATTCGAGAACCTTTCGGCCCCAACGGCCAACTGTTCTACGTGCTATGTGGCCTGCCGACTGCCACTTCAAAGAGCTAATCCGTTTGGCTATGAATGATATTATTAACAGGTATTGGCATTATTATTCACGATTTGCTACCAACGGGCATCTAAAGTATATGTTTTCTCCAACCAACACCGACTGGGTTATAAATTAAACGTGGACGGACTTTCCTACAACGCGAGACATCGAGACTTTGATGCGACAATACACTTTTGTATATGCAAAAGAAATAGTTTGACGTCCGGCTTGTAGGTATTTGTTATGTTTCTAAGATTTGTAAAGTAAACAAAATAATTAAATAATTGACGACCTGGAGGTCTACTCTTGTTCTTCAAACCGAAGTTTCGCAAACGAACGAATTTTAAACGAAGGTTCGCTAATGAACCTACTCTAATTCATTTTCGGATGCGCACACGAAGTTCGGATTCATAGACAATTTTCGTGAATGAACTTGAACGAATGATATTGCTGCTTTGCAGAAAGGACGTCATAACTCAAAAAACACGATTTTACAGGAGAGCGTTTTTAAAGTTAGAAAAATTATATTTTCCGAATTATTGCTTTTTGAAAGAAGCTTCTTGAGAATTAAATAATACCCAAGTCAATATTTATTGAAATATATCAGCAATTATTGTGTGCGATGATCTCCTTAAATCTTATGCGTATTTTTTTAGAACAAGGTAGAAAATGTGTCATTCTTACAGAAAAACTAAAAAGCGAAATTTGTTTTATATAGACTTAGGACGTTAATGACAATATTTCGTTTTGATTTTGATTTTAGATATTCTTAATAAAACAATAAATGACTTTCTAGAAAAATCTTTTAATAAAATTCACAACAAACATCAACTGAAACATAGTTATCATAAGTTTAATTTTGTAATGTTTTAAGAGCAATAATAATATAGTGTACATTAGTTCATTCAATTATGACCAGTAGAACTTGTAAAAAAATGAATATAGCAGTACATACTACTTTTATCCATTGTAGATTCTTGATCGGGTGCTTTATTCCTATTTCTCTCGATGAGAGCCAATATTTTTTTGCTTCTTGAACTCCCGGGCATCGCCATTTGTAACGGATAGTCTGCAAAAATAATAATTTAACGTAAAATACGATCACTAAATGTATTTATTATTTTACCTAAAACGTTTTAACTTAAAATAATCCTCAATAAATACAAAAATAACAATGTTTTTTTAAGCAAAAATGATCCATTTTGACTTAATTTTAAACTAAAATCATCTATTTGTGTTTTGTTTACAGTCATTATAGTCATATTTTATAATAATACTTTAGTAGTTCTTACTATTTTCTGCTAAAATGACATAACGCAAAATAAATACACAAGCAATCACATGCATATTTTGAGCTAGAACGACACATTTCACTTAGATACATTATTTCCGAAACTAATACGTAATAAATTCAACTAACCTTTTCACGAAGAACGTCGAAACCAGAAATTTGTCTTCCTTGAAGAGAACGTGCACAACTCATCGCGAACACACTAGCACCGCTACTGAGTAATGACCTTCTTACCGCAAACCACCTCACAAAATGAAATAGAGCAACAACGTCACATCTTCTGTCCTGCTCTCACCTTACCCCTTAGAGAAACGACGTTTTTAAGAAAAAAACTAGATTTTTTTCGGAGCCTAGATGTATACGCAACCCCAAAATCACGTTTTTTGAGTTAGGACGTTCTTTGCTGCAAAGCAGCGAATGGTTAGGTGTTTTATAATGCCAATTACGAATTATTATTTAATATGAAATAAACAAAATATTTCGCTTGGTTTTTAAATTTTACATATAATTTCGTAGTTTATTAATTATTTTCTGTTTTATCTAAGCAACTTAAGTACCTAATTAAATAATTAATAATTATTATCTGCTTTACTTTTTATCAGCAGTCATATAACAAAATATACCTATTAAAGCAGAAAAATTGGCAGCAAATAAATTTAAGTCAAGAAAATTGACTACTAAATTATTAAGGGCCCCTTATACCGCAAATGCTGTTTTTAAAATCAATATGAATCAGTCAAAAATTAACGTATAATTTTGAAAAAAATATATGTTTCAGTTGAGGATCTTACAGAGTGCAATTCGCTTACATTTACACAATAAGATGAACTTCGCTCGATAGAAAAAAATACCAAAGTTGCCTCTTTTTAAAAAACATTTTCAATACTGTGGCTAAAATAATAAATTTATTGACCTTATTTTTACACCAATCTTTAGATAAATCATTTTTCTAGTGCAAATCGCTGAGGTGTGTGTTGTAGTGTTATTTTCCTATTAATTATGCCTAAATACCTACAAACCCGCGAGCGACGCGACGCCCGCGGGCTTCGTCAGTCGCGCGGTGGCGCTTACCGACGACGGACCTATGCCAGTGCTCTTCCCGCCCGACGAGCGACGTGCGACGTGAAAAAAAAAGGTGTGTGTGCGATTCACACACGACAGAAGTGAAACTACAACAATTAATAAAAACCGTAATTGGTTTTACAAGGACAACTGCGCGACATTGCTGTCGCGACGGCAATGTCGATTTGGTATTTGGGCCGGGGAAAAAGATCCAGTCAAAGTCAAAGTATCTTTATTGCATTATTACATGTAGTTTAAATGGTAGGTATTATATAAGGTTTTGTATCAATGTAATTTGCCCATTGGACATTTTGATTAACAACAATTTAATAATAAGAAATTTTAAATAATAATTGTATATAATTAAAAAATAAACATGTCAATAATTTTATAAATCAGATTAAATTAAATAAAATATTAGTTAATGATTAAAAATAATTACACATTACATTTATTTACCAATGGTTTTGTCATTTAAATATTCGGCAACTGTATAATAACATTGTATAATAACAGTACATATCGAAAGAATCGAAAAAGATGATGAATTTTGGAAATCAAAGATGGAATCAAAATTATCACACTTTTACCACCTGTCAAAATGTCTGCTGCCAGAAATCGTCAACCCCAGACACACTCTTGGTTGCCTCTATACGGAATCTGACACTTGAATGCGAATCCCGGTGGATTCGCAAAATCAAAATCCGAAAATAAAGAAAAAGAGATTTTTTTATCGCAAAACATTATTAAATTGCAATCAGGACCTAGCACTAGAACTCTAAATTACAATGAAATAAAAAAGCATTTTATTCCTCATATAAAATGTTTTTTTTTTTTATAAATGAGAATAAATATTGTACATAATAATTATGTTTGTTTTCATTTTGTTGTTTGTATTCTTTACCACAAATTCTTCAATCATAATTATCACCTCACTAATTCAAAAAGTTTAGTAAGAAAAATTATGTTTACATTCAATACCTACATACCTACTACAATAAACTTTCATTTCTATCAAATAAAAGAATATAGTCAATAAAATAATCAATATACTAAAAAAATACAGTCAATAAAATTAAAATCACCGTAGCTACTGCATTTTGCTGTATTGTGGCGTTCTTGCTGCCTACAAAGTTCGCCGGAGTTCATATCAAGTCGGCTCCCGCGTAACGCGCATGCAAGTCGACTGGGCGAGTAAAATGCCTAAATCTTCGAAACAAGGTGGCCTTAATCCACAAAAACGAAAATCAAAAGATAACACTTTTAGTTTCGTCGATTTGAGGTTATAACTCCGAACAAAGATCTGTCAAATTCAAATGTTCGTTTGGTACTTTCGTGAATTAGAGTAGGTTTAGAAAATTTTAATGTCAAACAATTTTCGTTCGAACGAAGTTACGGAACGAAATGAAACCGGAGTAGCAATTACGCGAACTTTCGATCGAATATTCGTTTTTCGATGAACAAGAGTAGGCCCCCTGTGTCCGCCTGAGGTGCAGGAGGTTGCGGGTTCGATTCCCGCCGCCGGGGGAACAGATTTAGTACGATCTACAATTTCGGGTTTCGGGTCTGGGTGTTTTCTATGTATAATATTATGTATGTATGTATTAAAAAAATAACTGTATCTATGTAGTATATCAGTCACCTAACACCCAAAGTAACTACAAGCTCTGCTTAGTTTGGGGTTAGGTGATGATGTGTGGGTGGTCGGGAAATATTTATTTATTTATTTTTATTTCATTTATTTCCATTAAATAATTGATTTTATATCTTGTATTTGTTATCAAAAGATCTTTTAAATTTGACCCTGTCGGATAGAACTCTTTCAGGAAATACGCAACAGCTATCCATAACATTCACTACGTCCATAAATTTCACCAAAGCGTAACGAACCTTTTGAAGTGTCTGTAACTCCGTAGATTCTCATATTTTACGCGTTCTCGTCATTAGTGTCGCCATGGAACCAACGACCGTTGACACTTGTCACAAAGCGCGAGTTTCATCGCAATTAGTCAAGCCCGCTGCGTTTTGTATTGCCCGAATTTCGATGTGGCTTGTACACATGTTTATTTTAGATGTTGAGTTGCAATAGCGGGAATTTAACCTTCAAATTCATTGGTTTTAATGGCTTTCAACATTTTGAGAATAAAAGGATATTAAACTGAATTTATTAAATAAGTTCCATAATATAGCAAATAATAATTTTAAACATATGGGATACTTAATATTTATTATTTTAAGAAATAGATACAAATAATATTAACAAAAGCTTACCCATGCATAGCGAGTATTTTGGCAAATCACCCTCAATCTGATAAGAAAAGATGTGGGAGCAGTCTATATTTTTTCGTACGATATACTTATTCTCATATTATTGACTATTACAAACCCAAATCTGTGAAGCCTCAAATAATGAAAACATAGGTCAATGCATATCTAATAGTGAACCAACTAAAGTTGTTATACTTAAATTACGATGAGCGCTAGAAAGTCCCTGCAACTTGCTCAGCTGAGACAAAATGATAATTTCCATTTTGTTTCCTCTCGAGAAAGTGCGTGTTATCACGCTATGTTACGAATATAATTATAGATAACACTTTATGGTCAATTTTGAGGCTGGTAAAGATATCAACATAATAATTGGAGAGACTTACATACATTTAATTTCTAATTGGGTTCTTTACAGTGAGGTAGCACGATTGGAGAATAAGATTAAAGCAAAAGTGTGTTTAAATTGTTTTGTTGTTATTTTATTGGACAAGTATTCGTTTGATCGATGAAACGAATATCTCACATTTCTGAACTACTACTTCGGGTAGGTTACAAACAAAAATACCGTAATTAGCCTAACTTAATACTTATATGTTTGTAACAGCTTCACTGGCAAGAGCGGCGGCCGCTAATACAAGTAAATGTTTACTTAATAGGGGTTCGTCAAGCCCATTAATAAAATTAAATATTATGTTTCAGAAATATATGTTTTGTGCTTATGTTTATGTAGGTAGGAACAATATAATATTGCTTCACACACTAGCAGAAGGGTGGAGTTAGTCACGACCTAAGCCACCACTGTTTTTTGCACCAACGGGGGTCACATGCAGACGTGAGCAATATTACCTATATCCATCTAAAACCTTATTCATGATATTATGCAAATTACTGAGATTTAAAACGGGTAACATAAATTGATTTGACGACCTAAGTCGTGTGTTAAAGTTATAGAGTATCTATAGTTAGTATAGAGCGCGCGTATCACCTAAACTACATTGTGCAGAACGTAAGCAGCTAGAATCATAGACAATCGTAAATTAGTGAATGAATAAAAATATTATTATTATTACATAGTAGTGAGATACTGACGTGAGGCCCGTTGTGGCATTACAACCTTATGCCACTTATGCTTACTAACTACACGGCATTCTAAATATATCAATATAAGTATGTATATTGTATTATGTAGGTATATCAGATGTCTAGTACCTACCTGTAACACAAGTTTAGAGCTTACCACGGGCATAGAATATGAAATTACTAAATGTTGTGCATATTGTTCTGCAATAAATATTTATTAATTTGTTATTAAGTAAATGGATAAGCTTTTATGTAAAATCTTTCAAAACATTCAAATTCAGAATAAAAATTGTACCATTAAAAAAATTGCGAAACTTGGCCTGATTTTACGCAGCATAAAAAAACCTACAAAACTGTACTAGACCAAACTTTTTTTGGCAAAGTAAAAAACGGTAGTCTTCATAAAGTCTCAATATTTATAGAACTCGGATCCATTGTGTAAGATTACGGTTCACTGGACACGGTTAGATAACAATGATCTGTTGCGGTCATCAGACTTTTATAGAAAAGAAAGCAATTAACTGGTATTTGGCAAATTTATCAATTGGTTACTCTGATCGTAAATGACATGAGATATCACGATATCATTTCTTTCAAACATGGTCTTTTCGTGTTAATAAGGAGATATTTTTCTACTGATTTGATATTTTACTAAAGCAAAATGTTCGCGCAGTTTGTCAATAAGGTAAGATGACTAAAATATTTACCTAGATTATCTAAAAAATGGACACACCTATTTGTTCTGGGGGCACGGCAGTGCCCCCACCAAGTCGAGCAAAAAAGCGTCACGGCCGTACCATCCTTTTCTCGAAGCAATTCAGGCCATTTTCGACCCCCTGTAACTTCGTTGTGGATAAAAATAGAAGACTGCAATTTTCAGTAACCATGCAGGATTGTAAAGACTCGGTATATTTCAAATTTCATTCAATTTGAACCAGTATTTTAAGAATTATAAGGGGTCAAATTTCGTAATTTTGTCACTCACTGAATGACTGACTGACTGACTGACTGACTGACTCACCGATCATCAAAATTCTAAGGCACTTCTAGCAGACCTAGAAGCTTCAAATTTGGAATATAAGTAGTGTTTGGTGTATGAATCAAGGAAAAACTAAAAAATCTAGAAAAAAACCGGTATAGAGGGCGCTGTCGTACCTTTTATCGAAGCAATACAGGCCATTTTCGACCCCCTGTAACTTCGTTGTGGATAAAACTAGAAGACTGAAATTTTCAGTAACCATGCAGGCATTGTAAAGACACGGTATATTTCAAATTTCATTAAATTTGAACCAGTATTTTAAGAATTATAACGGGTCAAATTTCTTAATTTTGTCACTCTTGGACTCACCGATCATCAAAATTCTAAGGCACTTCTAGCAGACCTAGAAGCTTCAAATTTGGAATGTAAGTAGTGTTTGGTGTATGAATCAAGGAAAAACTAAAAAATCTAGAAAAGACCGGTATAGAGGGCGCTGTCGCAACGCCACGTATATACGAAATATGTACTAAAGTAATAACAATGAGAAATATAAATAAATCCAATCTGGACCGGCAAAAGGAAAATTATATGGACTTAATACAATAAGTAGAAGGTACAGAAAAGGAAAAAAGTAGAACTGTCTACAAAATACAAAAAGAAATGAGATCCCATCAAAAACAATACTTGTCAAAAAAACCAAGTCGCGCAACTCAGTTGTTCTGCGGTAAAAAGTTGTGAGATCCAAGTAAATCCAAGTCTTCAAATTTCGTCTCAAAATTCTTTAATGTTTTATATAAATATAATACTAAATAATTGAATTTACAAGTGTTTTCAGGCGATTGAATTAACACGTGTTTTCAGGCGATGGCCAAGTCTTAATATATTTATATAAAACATTAAAGAATTTAGAGACGAAATTTGAAGACTTGGATTTACTTGGATCTCACAACTTTTTACCGCAGAACAACTGAGTTGCGCGACTTGGTTTTTTTGACAAGTATTGTTTTTGATGGGATTCTATTTGTTTTGTAATAGAAAGATCACGACGCATTGAAGTTACGCGTGCCGTTGTGCTTTTGTACTAAATTTTTGAGTAAACTTCGTAACTTTAATGCTCTATAACTTGCCAATTTTTTTTTTTTTTGACATAGCGAAAAATAGTTGCCCAGTATCTTTGGTAGCCCCAACACAATACCTATTATTTATATACTCTAAATGTTTATTTAAAATATATTTATTTACTTAATCGCCATAAGAAACTTACTTTTACTGCCTCAGTGGGCGGAGGTCCGCTTGCGATGCAAGAGGTAGCGGGTTCGATTCCCGCCGAGGGGTCAAGTGTTTGTATGTTTTCCAAGCATTTTCTCCTTGGTCTGTATAATAAAAAATATCTATATATGTATTATATTAAATTATATCAGATGGCTTGTACCTGCAACACCAAGCTTACAGCTTACCACAAGGCTAGATGTTGTTGTGTGGATTACCCGGCAATATTTATTTATTTATTTACTTCAGGATGTAGACTGACGATAGGTAATGTGTGGTGGGAACGACCAGCAAAAACCGCCAGGCTTTCAAGTAAGCTTTTACTGTTTTAGCCATTCTTAAACCATAAGTGGGAGCAGCATTACGTCTACCATCCGGCTTTGTCAAGACTGAGCTTAATATATTAATGCCATCACGGTAAATGACAGTTGAATGACATTTCGTCAACATCCGCTGCTAACGGCTCTGGAATGTCATGTGTTCAGCTCTTCCGCGCACAATGCGATGCGCACGCGATATCGACGCATGCGTAAAGATATGATGTCTAAGATGCATCTGGTTAACAACAAAAGTCTTAATTTGATCGTTGAACTGAATTTAGGGGACTGTAGGTACCTAAATGGAACAAATATATAAATGGAGCGTCTACATTTTTTGTTGCCTAAATGTTGATATTACCCATTTCTAGTTTTAAGTTTTTCTATTGTGGCACAAATTAAATATTTTTATTAGTATTCTCTTTATTTAAATTAAAACGAAGCATGGTTGTTTCGTTTTTGTCTACAAATGGTAAGCACACTAACTGATGTACGACTCGTGAAATAAATTGCATTGCATGCATATACAACGTGTCCACCAATGCCAATTCAACATTGTTGCCAGCCATGACTTTCCTTAAGTCTCATGCATTGGCAACTCCTTAAAAAATTACCTAATCTGTTAAATTTACAATTATTTTGTTTCGCACTAAAAATAAACTATTTCGTACACCTTTCATTGTTCTTACTGAACAAAATTATATATTTAACAGAATGCATTTTACGACCACGAAAAACTAGGTCAAAACTATTTTAATGAAATAATTGCATTGAGCAATTCAATAGTTGTTTCTGTAGGCAACAAACCGTTATTATCGCGCCATCTTCAATTAAATGTTATCTATTTAAGAATGCGTATAATTCCTTGTAACTTACTATAGGTAATAAATAAATATACTCATTGTTAAAAGATTAGTGACTCGGTCTGTGTGCTTTGGAGTAAAACTCCAAAGCATTTTTATATATCATCCATCTAACTATCATCATCATCATCATTTCAGCCATTAGACGCCCACTGCTGGACATAAGCCTCTATCAAAGACGACCAATTATTCCGATCGGTCGCTACTTGCATCCACCGTGAGCCAGCAAGTTTGGCCAAATCTCCTGTTCATCTTGTTGGTGGTCCATCTACCTATGTTGTTTTGAAAAAAGAATTGGACAGTTTCGGTTGTTTTTGGATGTTTCCATTGGTTTAAAATGCAATTAGAGGATATACAAAGACATAAAGAAGAAAGCATTCAATGCAAGCAACGCAGCAGAAACAAAGATGTATCCAGTACCTACTTTAAATAAATCATCTAAAAATTAATAACGAAAAACTAACATCGTTGCACCTGCTAAGAGCTTACATATTGATATGTTGATTGTCCAGCAATATGAAATATAACTTAATATAAGTTTTAATTATCAACTAATTATAATAAAGCGTTTAGCGTAAGGCTGAAAAAAGGCCTTGTGTTGAAAAGTTGAGGTCGAACTATTTGTTAACTTTTTGTCGGTGACGCCATTAGTCAATTTACTATCATGCAGTTTCTTTTAACTATATTCAAACTGAGATGGTGGTTTAACTAAGTCTAAACCACCATCTCAGCTGTAAGTAAACAGAAATAAGAATATAGTAGAAGAAAATAGAAAACACCGCCATTATACAATTATAAATATACCTGCTTTTCACACCACGGCGTTGTTGGCCGTGATCTAAGGATTCTCCGCGGGAATGACGTGAATGACGAATTTTGCTGCGGTAAAAAGTAGCCGATAGAATTCCTCGAACAATATGCCATCTATAACAGTGAAAGAATTATTCAAATCGGAAAACTAGTTCCTGAGATTATCGCGTCCCTTTCCTTAATTACTTATTAGAAACAAACTCCTCATCTTATAATATTAGTATAGATTGTATCTAATTTCTACCGCAAAACCAGGAACAAGTGGAGAATACAAGGGCTAGTCTATCTATCTCTGCAGGAATGGAACCCACTGCATCTTACGCCACATACCTTCGCCCACATCGCCGCTGAGGTATTGAAATGCAAATTATAAGAAAGGAAACAGTAAGCATAACCAGTCTTATCCATTCAATGCAACGTCGAATTTCCCTTGCAACTAATAACCGCTTTCATAGAGTATTACACCTCGAATTATCTCTAGGAATGTCACTTGACACTTCCAGTTTCCATACCAGTGATGTAAATCACAGGTTAATTTACGTTACCACCTAGTAGTTAAATAATTTGCTTTAAGAACGGCATTATTACCATTATTACATTATTGGGTAGAAGACTAAATAATAATAATATGTCTATTATTTGAATTTTATAAATAAAAAAAAAGACGTGTGGCACTCGGAGACTGCCGCGGTAAAGCTAGCATAGCATTTTTTATCAGCTTATGCAATTATAATTATATATTTATTTTATTTAGGCAGTATTTTTTTATCTTTGATATTAATTCAAGTTCCACTTTTAGCGTGGTGACCGATAAGAAAACAAATTTGTAATCGCATGCGCATGAGTTAATAGACGCACTAAACAGTATGTATACCAATTTTTTTATTTGGTCATTATGCCCACCGTCGTGAAAGTATGTGTTTAATAAACAGGGTGTAACATAAGTTTCGGACAGTATAGGAAGGTTTGAAACTAAGATAAGTATACAAAGAAAAGTGCTAAGGAACCAAATTTTTTACATCATTTTTATTTTATTACCTACGTAAAATAAAAAAAATGTAGAATTGTTTTTTTCGTTTCATTGGTTTAAAATGTTTGTTTGAATCGCGATATCTCAGGAACAGTACCTAACTCTTAGGAAAAATACATGAACTATATTTATAGAGAATTTAAAATGTACAACATAAGTCTAAATACTTTTTAACAAGACATACTGTTTTTTAGAAAAAATATTAAAACTCAACTTCTGATATTGGACCCCGTATAACTTTTGGGATCTTTTAAGATCGATGGGGATGTTAAAATTTTATTTGTCATGGTAAACCCAAGCCACAACAATTTAGCTCGGTGGGAATTAAAGTTATTAAAGCATAACTTTTGACTAAATAAACCACACCATTTTGTATTAATCTAAAATTAAAATAAAATATCATATAAACGGTAAAAATAAATAACCTACTTTAAACAATTGCATCAATCATTATTATTCATATTTCCGTGTCAACCTTCACATATCACGGCCACTCAAGTTCAAATGTGTTATCTAAATCTAACATGAATTGTACACGGCGCTTCCGTCAAGTTTTTTTATAGAAAAAACACTTATCAACATCCTGCTGTTGTTGGTTTTTTGAGTACTCAGCAGCTTTGTTCAAAAATTATGACCTTTCAGGTCAAATCTATAGGGAGTTTTTCTACCAAAGCTGGCTGCACTTCGCTATATGCCCCAACGGGGCTTATGTCAGGGAACCTATTATGTTAACACCTTTATTGTAACCAAATGAAGCAACAAATAAATGAATCCCTAAGGTTTGCTGTAAGAAAACTAATAGGGTGAGCTTGCCTTTGTACATGAACTATGTTATAACTAAAATTTGTATTTCTTTCTGTGAGCAATAAAGAATTTAAGAATATTAATATTGTATCATAATATACGCTTACATCAATTGGGATATTTAAGAGTTCCGTTCCGAGCAAATAGATCGCGTGGAAGTCGGTTGTCCGAAATCTGGTAGGTTTCGTCGGAAGAGCAGACGTTCGGACAGGCTTTGGCGGTGGTCGAGCGGTGTTTCCGATAGCATTCAAAACAGTCGGAACCGATCATGGATGCGATGACGTAATAATTCACCTGTCAGTTTGTGGTCGGCTTGGATCGTGTAGCAGGCATTTTGATCATCTGTCCTCAACAATTGCATTTATCTATTTTATAATCAGCTAGCAATATCCCTTGCTCTTTCTACCCACATCAATAAATCAACCACCATGCCAATCTCAAATACCATTGTGATATATTTGTACTTTGTAATACATTAAACTGGGTTAATGGATGAAAGTAAGCGCGTTACGTTACAAATACCCTGATACGAAGTGGAAATCAGTTTACGCATGCGTGAAATACTCGTTAATTAGTTACTTAGCAAGCCATTACATTGACCTTAAGCCAACGACTACACGTCCATTTTTCGTCCAAGAGCGTCCCTTAGGAGATCCTGTAGGTAATGTGTCTTAAGGGTAAGTATTCCTACTAAAACGGATTAAAATAAAACGAAAATAAATAATGTCGTTATTTTTTTTCTTTTCAGTCATTAACTCCACAGCTACCCAAGTTTTAGTTTTAAACGACTGTTTATATTAAGGTCTGACGCTGTAAAACGCGGGCATGGGTGCGTTTTTAACCCCCGACCAAAAAAGAGGGGTGTTTTAAGTTTGACGTGTCTGTCTGTCTGGGACATCATAACTCCCGAATGGATGGAGCGATTTCAATTTAGTTTTTTTTTTATATTAAAGGTGAGTTTGGCGTGAGGGTTCTTATACATGTTTCATGAAAAGTTATGGGGATGACAGTGGATAAGAAAAACCGAAAATCTGTAAGTATACTCGAGTGGGGTATCAAATGAAAGCGCATCGCGTGCACATTACAAAATGTTATGGTGTTTTACTTTTAAGGAAATTAAGGCATTGAAATTGGGGGTTTTCCTTAATTTTAAATTTAGATTTATCATACTAATGTGCTACGTCGAATACCCTGCGATGGATCACTTTTGAACGTGTTTGACATAAAACCCGCGCCCGCTTAACGTAGCGTCAGGTCTAAGCGATATCAATTTTGACCAGCAAAATCGCGCACTCTGGCTTGCTTATTAGCTGACAACATTTACAATTCAATCCAATTTCTTATAATCGGACTCTGAGCTTGGAGCGTCAGTTCGTCAGTTTCGAGTTAAATAAAATTATTAAGTCTTACGATATTACAATCATCAACTAGATTTTGATTGGGGCTGTCAAATTAAATAAACTTCAATATCGTTTCGATTCTCTTTCAATTTTAACGTTATGATAATTAGAACTTGACTTGATCAGAAGTGGGGTTTCTGTGACTGTCATTTTTCGCGGAACTGACGGTAATTTTCATTTATGGGATCAAAATGTATAATTATGACCTTGCAATACATATTATAATGTTGTTCATGCAAATATTTTGTAATGGTACGGCTACATTAGCGCCAACGCGACACGAATCTACGACCGCTAATGTATAAATATAACGCCCGAGTACTTTTTATTGCAAGGATGTTACCGGCCACACACATCGCGTTGACACGAATATTCGCAGTTCGCCGCTAATGTACCTCTAGAAAATTTAAAAGCCCTAAAGAAAATCATAAAAAAAATTAAAATACATCTCAAATCAAATATATTATAAACTATTGGTACTTACCTACTTGCTAATTAAACCCTTCTAACACCATTCTATGTGTAATGCGGTTGCAAAATGTGGCATAATCTTGTCCCGGTTAAGTGTTTAATTGGTGTGAAATTAATTAAGATTAGCAAGAAACATGTGCATTTCTTTGAACTTACAAGATTGTCTATTGTTTGCACTAATGAGTGCAATTTTCTGAATTTGGTGTGCAATCGGCACTTTAATACTAGAACGCAACACTAGAGTTACATAAAAGGCCACTTTTTATTTCATTTTTATGACCAGTATAAATGATTTATTAAATATGTGTTTGAAATTTAGTTAAGAAAGTTGACCTACCCTACTTATAAACTATTTTTGTAGTCAGACAAAAAAAAACATTTTTATTTTAAGTTTTTAAGTTATCTTAACAAAGAATGACGGTGCATTTACAATGTTAGGTTTTGACATTAAAGAATAATTATGACTTACTAGCGGCACGCCCCGGCTTTGCACGGGTAATAATTCAAAATTGTTTCAAAATTATTCGAAAATCCTTAAACTCCAACAAACATTTAAAAAACTAAATTGTCTAAATTGGTATAGGCGTTGTTGATTTATGCGCTTAGCAACACATTTTGCGATTCATTTTTAACCCCCGACAAAAAAGAGGGATGTCATTATGTTTGACGTGTCATCTGTCTGGGACATCATAGCTCCCGAACGGAAGAAGCGATTTCAACTTAGTTTTGTTTGTTTAAAAGGTGAGTCTGGCGCGAGTGCTCTTAGACATGTTACATGAAAATCGGTTGTGCCGTTTAAAAATTGTGGGGGTCAGAGTGGGGAAGGAAAACCGAAAATCTGCAAAAATCTCGAGTGGGGTATCAAATGAAAGCGCATTGCGTGCACATTACACATTATTATGGTGTTTTACCTTAATTGAAGAATTCGAATCGGGGGTTTTACTTATATTTTAAATTTAGATTTATTATTTTTAAGAAGATTAAGGTAAGAGAAAACATACTATTGATTGCAATGCTCAAATTGGTGTAACCGACAACAAACATAAACTTGGTTCGGGTCAATTGGTGTAACGTTAGTTTTTTGAAGAAAGTTGGTTTTATATTGGTGTATGTGTGGTTATAATTTTTCGTTCTAGCTAAGAATTCGTGTAAGAGCAATGCTGGTTTGCCAAGATACATAATACACCAACTTAATCTTCTTTGGTCATAGGATAGGAATACAACAATTCGACTTATGTAAATGGATCACATACCTACTCAGTTACAACATAATTTCGACGGAAGTCTGCAAATTCACAGTTAAAATGTGTAGCGTAACTGTATTTTTTTAAAGCTAGAATTCTATTATTATGCTATACGAAAGAGCAGAAAAAAACTAAAAAAAACTGTATACTCAACTTATTTTACGTGTTTTGGTGGTTAACCCAATTGAACCTGCAACCGACGATAATGTACAATATCTATGCTATATGCTAGGGTTTAGTTCTGAAAATAACTTTTTGAATGGGATTAGTTACCTGTTAACGAATAATTAACTACTAACTAAGCGACAAAATATTATCAAGCGACAATTTTTTTATTTCCGCACACGTCCATTCAGTAGGGAGCCGACCCCGCGCGGCATTATTTCGTGATCTTAACCCCCCTCCAGTACCTCTATTATTTTAAAAAAAATTTACTCGTGATATCTTTTGAATGGAATGTCAGAATCTAATAATTCAAAAAGTTATATAAAGGTTTTAAAGCAATCTTAAATAATAAATTATTTATTTTGTTAAGGATTAATACCAAGATACAAATAAAGAGCCTTTTTAAACAGTGGTATTTTATTTTTTTAATATAAAATATCGCTAATTGTCACAAAACTATAATAGTTAGAGATATGATGTAGCGACGTTTTTTGTAGATAATGATAAGTTCTACAAAGTTGTAATACATGACTTTGTTATATATTCAATAGTTTTCGCAGCATTAGCGATTAAAGGAAGATTTTAGGTTTATTTTTTCAAAAAATCGCTTATTGTCACAAAACTATAATAGTTAGAGATATGATGTAACAACGTTTTTTGTAGATAATGATAAGTTCTACAAAGTTGTAATACATCACTTTGTTATATATTCAATAGTTTTCGCAGCATTCGCGATTAAAGGAAGATTTTAGGTTTATTTTTTCAAAAAATCGCTTAGTGTCACAAAACTATAATAGTTAGAGATATGATGGAACAACGTTTTTTGTAGATAATGATAAGTTCTACAAAGTTGTAATACATCACTTTGTTATATATTCAATAGTTTTCGCAGCATTCGCGATTAAAGAAAGATTTTAGGTTCCTTTTTTTCACCATGGGTTACATTATCGGAGTTTGGTAAGAAATCATATTATTATTGGAAACTAAATATAGCCTATGTCACTCAGGGATAGTGTAGCTTTCGAATGGTGAAAGAATTTTTTAAATCGGTGCAGTAGTTTCAGAGCCTATTCGAGACAAACAAACAAACAAACAAACAAACAAAAAATCAAACCTTTCCTCTTTATAATATTAGTATAGATAATTAATATTATCATGACAATTACATGTAGGTAAGTTAACCCACACGTAGGAATAACAGTTCAGTCATTCAAAGGCCTTTTCATAATAATGTAATTTAAGCATTTTTTTATTCTCGGCGCCCTTCATAAAACATCTTGATACTGACAAATGAAATGACTCAACCGTTTTGCATGCCTGGTAGGGTCCCTCAGACCCACCACCGCAGAAAAACCGTTGTATTGTATCCGAATTCGAATTTCGGGCTTTACCGCTCTCAGTAGCTGACCGTTGTGAACACATTGACGCCAACCACTAGATTTCACAGTCTGGGGCGTGCTCCTGTTGAAGAAGGACATAGCCGTAGGACGCAGACGCTTGAATTTATCAATATCCGATAAGTATTTTATACGCTATGAAGTGAGGAGGACTATACATTTTATTATTATATATAAGTTTATAGAAGTGCCTAATATTTCGTAAAGTCTGATCAAGATCTCGTTTGTTTTAAGTCAATTTTGCATTTTTGTAATCATAGCAGTTTAATTTGACGTTGAAAAGAGTATATTTGTTTATTATCAGTTTTATATATATAAACATTTGATTTTATTATATTTTTGTACTCATACCCCTTAAATATAAAGTAAGTTTCAATAAATTAGGATAATTGTCCACAGCATGTACCCCAAAGTTTATTTTTTAAATCCGGGTCCCACAGACCCACCAGGCATACCATGTAACTTTTTACCACCAGGCATGCCGAGGGTTAAAGTCACGTAAAAAAATATTTAGATGACAGATAGGATCATTATAAAGTAATTTTCTGACACTAACACCATATTTCCAATATTATGCTTCACCTTCAAATATTTGAAAGCACATTCTGATTATTACCAAGTTATTTGTCTAAAACCAGACAGAATTTAGGCCAACTAGGTCTAGTGTTTTGGCGTATTTCCGAAACCAATTTAACCTAAGTAGTTGTTATAGTAATACCAGCAACACTGGATACAATTTTAATATTCAACCATTTACTTTAGCAGTGGCTACTTAAAATATCCGAAGTATTGCGGCCAAATTATATCCGATTCAAAATAATAGAAGGCAAGGAAAAATGGTGCAATATGAAAATATTTGCAGCTGCCGCCACCAAAGTTATAAAAATAAATAATCTAAGTATGGTAGGTACATAGATTATTGTTAATTAATTTCACACCACACCAAGTAAAAATAGCTCCGAGGAACCAGTATACTAGTAGAGAACAACACCATTAATATGTTGAGCCTAAGTACGGTAAGGCTCGCCATCTAGTAAAGATGGCTTCACCATCCTTAAAATTATCTTTGATAGACCACAATTTCACCAAAGGCAAGTGACGATGTGGATGAGGATGGATCTTCAGCCTAAGCCTGTAATAAGAAAATAATTATTTAATAGGTCCCGCTTTATTAGCGAACATAAATTAAGTAACTGGGCCATTCCCTTATAAAGTGGCAGGTGTACTTCCTGTTCGAAAAAAACCGAACATTTACCTACAATGTGGTAATTTCACTTATGAGAACTCTTCATCCTACCACTTCAACTTGCCAATTGCTAATGATCTGATAAAGTGGCACACTGTTAGTATTTCTATAAAAACAGATAAAACCGTGGGTAGAGAGTTAATGTTGTCAGTATTAATATATTGACTGGAATAGAAAGGCTTAATGCATATTGGGTAACCAGAAGGCGCAATAGTGGAACGTTTTTCACCGTTTTTTCAGATTTGCATATTATTCCGTAAGCATATGTTTTCCCTACATTGTGATTCGTGTTGCAAATGTTTCTTTTGATTTGTAAGTTTTTGTATATTATGTGTTGCTATATTTTTCAGATATGCAACTTCCCTACAGCGTACTTTAACCGTCAAAAGCCACAATAGTTTTAAAAACTTGTAAATTAATTAAAATGCCGATAATGTCCCACTACAGGGCAAAGGCCTCCTATATCCCTCCAAGTGTCCCGTTCTTAAGCTGTATTGGAATTAAATAAATAATGAATAAATAAAAATTATTAAATTTTTAATGTTTTTAATAAGTGATAAACCTCACTTTGTAGGTTAAACTATTTTTAAATTTTATGCAGAAAAAATTAAGACACATCCGTAACCTACTAAGTATCCTGTGCGCGAAGGTTACGAATGTGTCTTAATTTTTTCTGCATAAAATTTAAAAATAATTATTCAATTATTAAAGTAAGCGTCTTTACGTATTCTGTAAGAGATAGTGCGCTCAGAAATTATAAGAGAAAAAATCTTGCTTAAGCATGATTAATGACCTAAACAAATAGCTCTCTTTGAATGGTTTAGCGCTAATTGTCCATACAGTATTCTAACAATACATACATAAAAATATGGCGAAATACGGAAAACTTGAATTATCGTAGATGTGATTTCTATGAAACTGACCTACTATACCTACTCGTAATAAGTATTTTTCGAATTGATTTTGGCTGATTGGTGAGATGAAACTTGAAAGAAATATTTTAAAAAGTATCTACTACTATATTGTATCCTTATTGGTTTAGTTTTGCTTTACAGACAATTGTCCGTACTCTTATTATGTAACTCAAATTATCATGACAAAGCTAATCATTCAAATATTTAACGTTTGACATGATTGCTCCATGATAAAGAAGTATTTTTTATAGTTTGAAGTACTCACATATCTTAATAATAATTGGACTCTGCGCTTGAAGCGTCAGTTTGCCAGTGTCAAGTTAAATATACTAAACGAAAAATATGTTACTCAGTTGAACGCCATTTTGTTATTCAATTCAATTTCTAATTATTGGACTCTGCGCTTGTATCGTCAGTTTGCCAGTGTCAAGTTTAATAAACTAAGTGAAAAATATGTTATTCAGTTAAACGCCATTTTGTTATTCAATTAAATTAAATTTCTAATAATTGGACTCTGCGCTTGAAGCGTCAGTTTGCCAGTGTCAAGTTAAATGAGTAAAGTGAAAAAGATGTTACTCAGTTGAACGCCGTTTTGCGTATCTCTCGCCTTTCAGCATTATAGCTGTAAAAAAATATATGTCAAAACAATCATGCAATAACATGCCAACATGCATCGCGTGCCAAGAACGATACGACAACATAAGATAACGCAAATTCACATAATGCCTAGATAAGGGTCGCATGATACATTGATAATTTGAATTTATTGCTTTGACCCTCTGTTAATGTTTAAGAAAATAAACCTGGGTTGAGAACTTTTAGATTTATTTTAAAAGTAACCTTTGGTTGCACTCAAGTTGCACTGATGGACATCACATTAAGTTATAATGTTGATGGTGATTGATAAGAACAGAACAAAAACTCATGGGAAAAAAATACAAAATAAAATTATATTACTTATTGTCATTTAAACTATAATTTATTTTAGAACATTTAAAGCATAACAAAACAACGAGAACTATGGAAAGACGTTCTGTACTTTGTCTGTACTGCATTTTGGTAAACGACTCTGGAATATGACGCCATAACACAAAAACCAAAATTGCACCTTCAACCTTGCAAAACTCGCGCGCATCTGAATATTAGCGCCAACCATAACATTCAAGAATTACCATTATCTCCATCAGGTAATTTGAATAACTACCAGGAAATTTTCGTCAAATCCTTCAAGCAAATTATGTTTGTGCCTGTACGTTCTTTGTTTTCTGAACAAGCATCAAGATCTTGCATTTATCGTTTCGCCTCAGCTGTTAGTTGCTGTGCGTTCGATAACACTGTCCGTTATTATGACGGCCTTTCTCAAAAGTTACCCTATTGATTTAAACTATTTATTATACGAATTCTAATGAATTCGGTGTAAAGGTAATGGAAAAGGTAAAAAAAAAAGGTAACCTGTATTTAAAAACATCTAAATTAAATAGTTATAATCTACCAAGTAGGCATTTGCTTCTCTTGGTGCACCTTACTTACCTTAGTAAATAAGTACATAGATAGGTATATATTATACTATATTAATCTACACTTTACCAGATAAACAAAACCGTGTAACCGTGTGACCTAAACTATCAGAAAAGACGGTAGTCAAAAAACTGTGAACGTTTTATTGAAGATTGCTCTAATTACGATTACGAAGCATCTCGAACAAAAGCGTGTTAAAAATATGTTCCCATTTGCAACACCAAGCCCTACTCAGTATAAAACTAAAAGAATATGGCAATACAAAACTACAAGAAATAGTTTACTCTCATTATAAGAAAACCTGGAAGTTCAAATATTGAATCTAACGTTTGTCTACGAAAATTACATTTCAAATAATTTGAGACTGTTGCATCACATATTAGTTTGTGTATTAATCTAATTGTAACTGATGCATGGAAGGTAAACATATTTTAAGCTAAAAAAATTAACCATGTGTAAATCTAAAATCCAGATGACCGTAATTTAATAGCCTATTATTGCAGCAATAAATAAATTT
The DNA here is from genome assembly GCA_929108375.1 of Gymnoscelis rufifasciata. Classification (NCBI taxonomy): domain Eukaryota; kingdom Metazoa; phylum Arthropoda; class Insecta; order Lepidoptera; family Geometridae; genus Gymnoscelis; species Gymnoscelis rufifasciata. The sequence goes on along the minus strand of OV815317.1, from coordinate 4,069,703 downwards.
GCAATAATTTAAGTCATCAAACTTTTCAAGGAACCATGTCTCTTATTTAGGTACTTACCTACAAAAGAAAAGTGCAGGTATACGGGCTCATTAACAATTTCTGTACGCTGTGAACCTGGCAACTTTCCAAAGGCTAGATTTCTCAAAGCACAATTAAGATTGTATATCTCACAACTGCCATCAAGCTACCGAGCGTCATGGCTTCTAAAGGAGTATTAATATTCCACACTTTAAAGAAACGCGAAATTTTTTAAATATGTAGAGGTATCTATAGTTTGAACCTCACTCTATAAATGGCATTTTATCACAGAAACTACCGGACGCCTCAATTGATAAAATAGAGAATTTATTTTGGACATCGTTAAAACAAGACAGCATTTTCAGAGCTTTTTTTATGTTATCTAACATATATTCTAACAGGCTTATCTAAGCCTTCATTTCACTAAAATTATTCTTATTCTTATTTGTCAGTGTAAATTGATAGCGAATAAGGTTACAAATTTTGCCACGGCAAAATGTCGTCAAATGTCAAATTTGAATGATAAATTTACAGTTTCTTTCGAACAATGGAATCCCTGACCTTTGATGAAATAGAATGGCTCTGATTTAGTTATTTTCATTGTTCGTCAATGATCTTTAGCAATAAATAAAATGACAGTTCAATCACTGTAGTAATCTAAATTTAAAATTTAAGAAAACCTCCCGATTCCAATGCTTTTATCTCCTAAAAAGTAAAACACCATATTATTTTGTAATGTGCACGCGATGCGCTTTCATTTGATACCCCACTCGAGTATAGTTATTTATTATTTATTTATTAGAAAGGGGTTAAAAAGGGTCCTCAGCTAATAGATTTTTGAACAAATAATTTTATTTTTGTAATAAAATAAATCTAACTATAAAAAACGAATTACGGAAGTCTCTGAACAAACTGACAGAAGAACCTTATTAGCCTTAGCCTTATGTTTTTTTGCTACTTACCTACCTAATTGGTTTTGATACAATTTAATGTTAAATTATGAAGGTTATCATGTAACATTAAAATTTATCAATACCAAAAAAGGAATAATAAATGAATAATGAATGTGGATTCCAAACAATGATAGGCGCAGTGTGTATGTAAACCAACATAAGGTTGAAATTTTGTTACAACTATGAAATATTTAATCTCTTGCATTGTTTGAAGCAACAATACACATAACTGACAAAGAGAATGTACTTAATAGTTCTTATCCATCGATGTCTTCCAGCGATTTATATTAAATTAATATTTCCGGACAATCCACATAACAACATCTAGCCCCGTGGTAACCTCTAAGCTTGTGTTACGGGTACTTATTATATTAAGTATATCAGATGTCTATAGACATCTGATATACTTAATATAATAGACATACATAATATAGATATTTTTATCGTACATATGAAACACCCAGACAAAGGAGAAACACTTAACCCTCGGCGGGAATCGAACCCACTACCTTCAACGCCACTGAGGCAGTCATTATATATTATATCTATACCTTTTAATCTTCCAGTTCCAATTATATCCTAAAAGTACTGGGGCTTCTATTTTAATACAATCGAATAAGCAGGAACTAATAACATATATTGTTGGTCCTAAATTTCATTTATATGTCCATGACCAATACAAAGAATGGTACTTTATGCTGAAATCATGGTCATAAATTACCTAATCTTGGTTAAATACTCGATTTGTTACATCGTTTATTAATCAAACTGTTACCCATGTAGGTACCTATAATTCTAAAATAATTTATGGTATCGGTAAAGAATAATACCTTGCTAACATTTATCGAACGTATTTTCTCACAACTAACTCTCGGTCAATCTATACTAATATTTAAAAAAAATTACGCGCTAATCTCAGAGTGTACTGGTCCAAATCGAAAAATTCTTGAACTGTTCGATAGTCTTTTTATTCAGGACGGATATATAAGCTCCTTTTAACGGCGGATTAATACGTCGTTTCCGCCGGAAAATCCAGAAACGGGCAACGCCATGGCTTGTAAAGTTACATTGTAAAACTAGAAACTAAATCTAAATTATGAAATCATCACTATCTCCATTACGCAAAATGACCACTTTCTGCGTTACTCCGCATAATCTTACTTTCGTTGTAATTACTAATTTACAAGTTTAACTCTATTTTAGAGTGCTACAGCGAAAGTGTAATTACCAACTATCTTGTAGCAATGTGGGTAATCAGAAATGTGCTTACTAAGTAAAAGCAAAGTTATGTTAGTTCATCGCATTTATACCACGGACCGGCAACCGAAGTTTCAAATGCTCACCATCAAAATGGACAGGTGACTTGATTAGGCTGTTGGTTTAAGATGCTGCAAGCTGCTTTCTAACTAAATAACAGGAGATAAATTTTCGTTAAAGTGGCAGTGGGCAGGCCATGTAGATCGTAGAGCCGATGGCTGTTGGGGCCGAATGGATCTGGAATGGAGACCGCGGATAAGGAAACTAAGCGTCGGCTGTCCGTATCAATAGTCCAACTACTGATGGTAGTTGGACGTCCGAAGCTGCTTGGTGAAAGCTGTTGGTTCTCGGTGGTTCCAAGTGGCTTCCGACCGGTATAAGGCATTAGGGAAGGCATTGGCCAGCTGTGGACGTCCTGTTGCTGAAATGATGATGTTGAATGTACGTTAGTAGGTCTATAGCTAGGTAGTTAGGTACTATAGCTGAATTAATAATGATTATGTATCGGGAGATATTCAACTAAGCAATTTACTGGCAAGATATAGCAACATTACTTTTTACTGTTAGTTATAACTTTCTCAGATCCAATTAAATGTTAATAGCAAGATCTACGATGAGTTGTATTTTATTTTATTGGATTTTAAATGAAAATCTATTAAGCAATGCAAAATAAAATTCTTTATATCTGAGAAAGTTTTAGGTACTAGATTTGATAATAGTAGGTAATTGACTTTATTACCTCATATCTTATGATATGAATCATAATAAAAATAATAAATTTAGCTGTAATAGTGGTACCTATAGTAGAATTGGAGTACCTATATAGATTAGTCCAGATACTTATGAACTTATATGAAGCTGTTTTTATCCCAATTGCAAAGGTCTCCTCAAATCTTTTCGGATTTATTATATCGAGGTTTATTTCTATAGCCATATCAGTTTGGGTCTGCCGAGTCGTCTTCCTAAAAACGTATATTTAAATTATTTATTTATTATCAGCCGTTTCCATCTCCCTGCAGGGCAAAGGCTCCCCATATTTTTCCAGGCAGTCTTTCAATCGATTAGGAATTGGTCTAGTTCGTTCCGCCATGTCAGTTTGGGTCTGTCGCGTCGCCTTTTCGCTGTATCAGGGCACCAATCTATGGCTACCTGCCCTCCATATTTAAATATTACATATTTTTTATAACGACTTTAATTGAAAATGTATGTTTCTTATCAGGCAGACGGCAGAAATTCGCTCCAGCAACTGTAACTGAAATAATCACTTCACTTGCGATACATCCGGTTTGCATGCTGGGTGTGAAAGTGTATAATTAGTATTTGGATCTAAATACAATAGCTTCATGCTGTATGGGTAGTTACGTAATGTTGTTGCTACAGCCCTTGCTTTGCAAACTTGTCTGTTGCGAATGGGACTGCAATGGTAACAACTGTAATAAGATTGATGTTCTTGTTTGTTACGAGTAGAAAGCAATGTTACGCGGATATATGTGTGGAGCAAAACAAATCCTCCTTATACGGAGCAAAATAGAGAAACAGACGTAAACCACAACGCAAGGGCATATTGTGTAGTAACTAGTATAGTAAGACTTGCGTGTGCTTTTTAAGGCTCCGTACTCAAAGGGTATAACGGGACCCTATGACTAAGACTTCGTCTTCGGTCTGGCTGTCCATGTGATACCAACTAAAACACATTATACGACGTTTAAAAATTCTACATAGTAATTTCTACATAATATATATTATGGACATAATATAGTTTTACGTGTTCTATCTGATGTAGAATACACAAACTGAAGTGACTTCCATTGAAACAAACGGATATCTATCACCGAGGCTTATAAGTATCCAATAGTCGTACATAAGGTTGAATCATTGCATTCAGAAATACCTAAGCGCAAAATGTAGTTATGTTAAGTAGCTAAACAACATTCCGACAAACTGCGATAAACTATAGGTTCCATACAGACCCAATCCTTTATCTGAACAGCAGCTTCCGAAAACTTAGAAGGCGTCGTGCGAACCATTGTAATGTGTCGAGGCTGTTTCATTTACTAAACACAATAGTACGAATACAAGCAGTTGCGAATATTAAGGTTAATTATACTTTGGCTTTCTAGTGCACTGTGTATGAATATTATATTATTCTAGCTATGGAAGTGACAAGAATATTATTAATAAGTGATTATGTATCAATCGCATTGCTACAAACGCTAATTGGAACATAATAAAATATCCTTGGCTTTGTAGTGCACTGGCTATGAACATTTTCAACCGACGAAAAAAGGAGGAGGATTTTTATTAGACTTTGAACCGGCATGAGAAATTTAAAAGAGTTTGAAGGACATGTGACATTCAGCAACCCGCACCTGGCCAGGCAGCGTGGTGAATTAAGGCCAAATCTATTTCGCCAAGAGAGAAGTTCCTGAGTCGTACGTTAATAGGGTGATGATGATGATAATGATCTTTATTAGACGCGAATATATATTTTTTTGTATGACTACGCCTAACGTTTAACTGTGTTGTCCGATTTTGATATTTTTCCTTTAATTTGAAAGAGTATTTATCTCGATAGACCCATTACAATTTTGATAATAAAATAAAAAACAGGAAATAGGTGGGAAAATAGGTTATAAGTTTTATTAATTTATTGGTTGGTTAATTAAATGCAAATATTAAAACAGTATTTAATATTTTAATATAATTATATATATTTAATATTCATTCATTTTCATTTTATTTGTTCCAGGAGCATTCGAGGCAACTGTTAGATCATCTCACGGAGTCAGAAAAGTTATTCCTATTAGGTGCTAATCCTCACCGTAAGTCGAACACGTAACACCAATATATCACCATAATTAAATAGATTAACGATTTGTTTGAATAATTAATGTGATTAATCATTGAAGTGGAGCGGAAGCTAATGTAGAATGAATTATGCATAAGCTTTATCGTATTTTATCTTGACATCTCAGATTGGTGCCCAAAATATTGCATAATAGAATATTGAGACATTCTATGTTTCGTCTTATTTAAATTTCTTGGAATAAATTAACATCAAATATTTTAATCACTTCGTCTTCATTAATAAAATTCTAAAATAAAATTGCTGGTCACAAGGTATTAAAATATTTATATTAATAGGTAATAAAACATTTAGCCACGTGGTAAGCTCTAAGCTTGTGTTACGGGTACTGAATAAATCAATATATCCGAAAAATTCACACAACAACATCTAGCCCCATGGTAAACTTTAAAGTTTGTGTTACGGATACTAGACATCTGATATACTTAATATAATAGACATACATAATATAGATATTAAACACCTAGACCAAGGAGGATAGTGATTTCAGAACATACAAATACGTGACCCCTCGGTGGGAATCAAACCCCCGCTAACTCTTGCACCGCAAACGGTCCTTCGCCCACTGCGCCACTGAAACAGTCGATTTGAAGCAATAAAGATAATTAAAATGTTTATGTCATTATCTAGATAAAATAATTCAGACTCTACCAGGTCAGACCAAAAAGCAAATGCTTATAAAATAACAATAACCTAATAATATTTCAGAAGCCCAATTCGAGATAGCTCACCTAAACCACAATAAGCGACGAAAGCGCTCCTTACTGTACGACGATCAAGATCTAGTCGGGCTGAAAAAGCATCTACACGTCCAGCAGACACCTTCACGTCTCTTAGACCCTCAGTTCCTACTGTTGAGACGGCGGCAGAACACGACAGAGACGGTAGACCACAATGACGAAGTAGATAGGTGCTATTATAGGAGTGATCATGCTGCTTTGTATGCCTGTGGTGATTTGGTGAGAACACTTTATATTTTTTATGATTATATCTGTCATGGATATAGAGAGGTAGTGGATATTTTCATATCAATTGATAAAACGAATGACCAAATTCTTTTTATAGACTTAGCAAACAAAACAAATTGAAAAAAACACGTTCACTCAATTCATAAAAACACATGTTCAATACTATTTCGATTTATTTATATTTACCATAATTTAATGAGTTGTTAAGTTCAACCGTGATCATGGCCCATGTAACTGTGCCGAAATATATGGAAACTCAAAACTCAATAATTTATATTAGGTTAGTATCCCGTTATAAATCTGAATAGTGTTGATAACCGTGATAGTTTAAAAATCTTTGTTTAATATTCTCAATATCAGCTCTTAGTCCATTGTAAATCTAAGATTATTTCACTTTTCAGAGAGGAGTAGTCAAATCAAAAGATAGTTACTATTACATCCATCCATTGCCTGAAAGATTCCACAACGAAAATTCCAAACCTCATGTTATAGTCAAACGTAATTCTAACACAAAAGACGTAAGAACCTGTATCGAGAGACATAATGAATACGAAGAACCAGAACCTATCAATAATTGGACTAAACACAGAAGAAAACGACACGCAGAAGTTTCTAGACCAAAATTAGAAGATTTCAAAGATAAAATTTCAATTAGAAATAAAACTGTAGAAGATTTCATAATGAAACTAGGTGTGAGCAACACAAGACAAAAACGCGGCACGTTACCAGCCGTCTTCGTTGAAACAGCTGTCTTCGTTGACCGAGATTTATACAAACACATGACAATAAACTTCCCCAAAGACACAGAGAGAGAATTAGTGAGATTCGTACTAGCAATGATAAACGCAGTACAGTTGATTTACTACGACCCTTCATTAGGTCGTCCTGTGAATTTTATTTTGAAAAGACTGGAGATATTGCACGAAGACCCTGCTAATCTTAAGAGACCGCATGATATTGATAGGTTTTTGAGTAATTTCTGCACTTGGCAAAGACTGGAAAACCCGCCGGGTGATAACGATCCTTTGCATTGGGATCACGCATTGATTTTAACTGGTTTGGATTTGTATGTGGTCAATAAGAATGGGAAAGTCAGCAGTCAGGTGGTTGGTAAGTTTTTTTTTTTATGACCACTGTAAACATTGCTTCAAATTTCCGTTTTTATGTATCTTATATTTTCAATAAGCCTAGGCTTATCTAAAATATTTGGTACCTTTTATTTCAAGCACAAGTAAAGTTATAGCAAATTAAAGCGGAGGTTCTCCATGAAATGCTAAACTACCGTGTTCGATTTTCATAAATCATTTCATATTATGTATTTTAACAACTATATGACCTATGACCACAAATCCGGCGTAATATATTTTATTTTTAAAACATAATTAATGGATTTGTCACTGAAGCTTATTTATCAGGAACCAAAAATGACTTATAACAGAATAACAACACAGCGGATATATCAAACTTTTCTGAAACACCTGACTAAAACGCGTACCTATTTGTTGTAACGAGATAACGATTTATTACATAAGCCTATTGAAACGCTTTCGTCTGATCAACTCGTTAATGGGTATTTAATGCTCTCATCTTAACGATAATGACCGGCATCAATGCTTATCGAATCGTTAAGTAACTATCGCAACTTCATCTTTGTTGCGGTTTCGGTCAATTTGCACTAGCATTAGAAATAAAGACAAAAAGTGTTGGTAAACATTGCAACATTGATGTCATTTCGTAGGCCCTTTGATATAGGTTGAAATAGATACCTAGTAGAAGAAAACTCGACAAAATAGCAATAACGTACCCTCTACTTATAAATGTTTAACTAAATTATAAAATGGAAGGTGCAACATGTTTTTTTATGTTTGATCAGTGATACTTTTGTCTACTTAAAAAACTTTCTGCTGCTGTTTAAATGAATATTGCTTTTTGATAAAGTGGGCCCCGTTTCTTCTCGATTTATCTCAATAATCAACAGTTTGAAAACTATGTGTCAGTTGATTTCCTTAATTTTATTTGTGTTGTAAATATCCTTCAGGAAAATAAACATCCATTAGGTAAATGTGTTCTGTAGGTCTTATTTGGCCTTCGAAGTTAATTCAAATGACGTGTTTTAGGACTTGCTCCGGTCGCGGGAATGTGTACAGTGACAAGCAGTTGCACAGTGAACGAAGGCAGGCATTTTGAGAGTGTCTATGTAGTAGCGCATGAAATCGGCCACAAGTAAGTACCTCATCATCTTCCTGACCTTATCCCATATAACGTAAGGTCGGCCCAACATGTTTTTTGCTTCCATTTCCTTCTTCCACAAGTAGCTCCTACCAATTGAATTTAGGTATGGAAAAATAAGAATAAGGCAATATCATCTGGGTTCAATACACGGATAGGTAATATCTATCTCTGTCAACATTAAGGATTTGATAGGGTGGATGACTAAATAAATAAATCTAAATTTAAAATTTAAGAAAAACCCCGTGTCGAATGTCTTAATTTCCTTAAAAGTAAAGAACCATAATATTTTCTAATGTGCACGCGACGCGCTTTCATTTGATACCCACTCGAGTATATTTGCAGATTTTCGGTTATTGTTGAATGAATGTATGTAGTAAAATTTACTATTACTTACCTATTAATTTGTTGAAATTTCTTCCAGTTTAGGTATGCGTCACGACGGTCCACAAGCCGACAATGGCTGCGACCCCAGTGCTTACATCATGAGCCCCACTCTTGGCAGCGGGAAGATCACCTGGTCGCAATGCAGCAAGAATTACCTTCAGAAATTTTTAGAGTAAGTTATATAAAACATTCGTATAAATGACACTGGAAAATAACAAGTTTTTTTATAAGAGGGTGGTGACAAGCCGCGGCAGAAGCCTACTACCAGAGACTGTTCTTAGCACCACCCGGAGGTCACGTGTAAGGATTCAGCGGGTTACTACTTACGGACATGAAGACAAAACCTCCAAAAAAGATACGGAAATTTATAAATTTTCTAGAAAATTATTAACTTTCGTAGGACTAAACGAGAGGAAAAGTTTATCATATCAACGTACACATTTCCGGAAATTTATTATGTGCTATATTTATAAACTTTACTGAGTTCGTAAATTTAAACTTCTGAAAATTTGGTCGTTTAAAATTACAATTTAGCTCTCGTATTAAGAATCTTACGAATTTTGCGATCTTGTTATTTTCCGGTGAACCATACATACACATAATTAGTCCGGAAATATTTATTTTATTCATTTATTTATGTTCCGAAGTTTCTCATTTCTATATTTCAATTTCGATTGGAACTTGCGCTTATTCCGAAATTGAAGCTCTAAATGTTATTCGATGGGGACAAAGAACATACAATGAAGGAGTTTCGTTCTGTTGTATCCTTATGGAGAAGAAATATATCGTCGCTGTTGTTGGAAAGTTAGATAACTGACAAAACCAAAATCCCGAGAAATCAACGATTTAACCTCTTCTTTGCCTAAAACTATCATAACTTTTATTGTAGAAGATAGTTACTGTTACTGCCGGTCTTTTGTTGTTATTTTAAATATAATAGTCACAGTAGGTTGCATTTTTCTACAGCACAGTACAATCAAGATGCCTACTGGACCACGGGAACTCAGCGGGGCAGCTGGACCATAGCGCTGAAGGTATCTTACCTGGAGAGAGATTTGATGCTGATCAACAATGTAAGTAGCTTGTCCATTGATTTAACAGAAGATCTGCTTGTGCTTAGTTAGTGATAATGATTATTGAACAATAGTCTACTATTACTAAAATCTGTATTTAGCTTTCATTAGAATATGTATTTATCATAGTAAATTGTTTGTGTTGACTATTTTAAAGTTTTTTTTTTAATATTCTGTTGGTGGGGCATGGGTATTTTGATAAATAAAATAAGTGATCGAAGTGATCGGAGACATATGTATGAGATATAGAATTTTTACAACAAGTCTCAAGTGCAATATAAATTATCATTCTGGTTCATAACGAAAAATCGTAGTAAACCGCCGTAAAACCACTGTAATACCATCATACAGTATTCCAACTTATTTTATTGTATTCATACTATCATAATTGTATTACTATGGCAAAAACGTCAACAGACAGGTATGTGAACAAGCTCAATTTTCTGCGACCGATTATTATTTAAATCCAGAAATATATTTAGGTATAAATATGTATAACACCACCACTTGATCGTGCCAAAAGGTTTCTATATATTAAAATCTCCAGGTATGTTGAAATACGGTCGTGGTAGTCGCCACTCAGCCGGTCAGAGCTTAGAGGATGTATGCAGAGATCTGCATTGCCAAAGAGAACGGTACACTTGGACCTCGCATCCTGCACTGGAGGGAACCAAGTGTGGTGAAGATATGGTAAGGAATAAAACTTTATGATACAGATGCATAGACTTTGGTTAAAAATGTTAGAGTTAGGGAACATGGAAAATATTTTTGACTAGCCAATAAATTTTATGATTGAAAAATCATTGTTAAAAAGCTATGCATATAAATACATAAAAAAATATATATTTGTAGGTGAAAGGTTTGACATAGTGATTTAAACAGATTATATCATTGAATAGTAATTAATTACGGGATTAATCGAACAGTATCAATCACACAAATAATCTGAGGCTCAGTTTAACAGAGATATAGATAAAGTCAACAAGTAACTCCGACAGCGTTTGCACAGAGCAGAAGCCAAAGAAAGAATGCTTCCCGGACTATTGGAACGGTACTTTAAATAGCAGTGCAACTCGTAAACAACCCCTCCACCTGCGGCCACCCGATTGGCTGTTAGACCGGTCGGCTGGCACAGACCGGTACCGGCCGCAGGTAAACATCGCGCGATCGAGTGGCGTGAGCGCCCCGCTCACGCCATCGGACATTTTAAGTTGATTCTATGCTACTACAAACGCACTACAATGAAGAACCAGGACGTCACGCCGTCACTGCCATTCTGACTTGCGAACGTCCTCGTTCGCGTAGGCTCAGTTAAAATTATCTGTAAGTGAAAATAATAATAGTTAGTGCTCGATTATCCTGACAACATACTATACTATGTTCTGGACTGGTCTATTTGACCCTTCAGACGACTGGCCCGGTAAAACACCCTTCAACACTACAATACCAATCTTATTTAAAATCATCTTTTACAATCCCTTCAGTTGAGAACTGGCCTGGATTAGTACCATTGCTAGACCGGAACTGTTTTTTTTCCCCTTTAGCAATTATCTGTATTTTTTTTTTTTTTTGTAATACCTTCAGTTAAGAACTGGCCTGGATTAGTACCATTGCTAGACCGGAACTGCTTCTTTTTCCCTTCAGCAACTATCCGTATTTTTTTTTTGTAATCCCTTCAGTTAAAAACTGGCCCGGATTAATACCAATGCTAGACCGGAACCGTTCTTTTTTCCCTTTAGCAACTATCTGTATTTTTTTTTGTAATCCCTTCAGTTAACTACTGGCCTGGATTAATACCAATGCTAGACCGGAACTATTTTTTTTTTCCTTAGGCAATCAATTTTTCGTTTTTTTTTTTTGATGCGAATAGCCCCATAACCTTCATAAGTAATTAGCGCCATGCAACTTATCGAGTTGATCATTACTTAACGGAAGTGGATAACTATCGAGTTGCGTATTTCTGTTAAGCTCTAAGCTGCTAAACTAAGGTTATCTACACACATTAAGTTCGTTCCATTTTTTTTTAATTATAAGATTTGGCTTGAGAAAGGCGAGTAACTTTCCCAGATAAGATTGGCATCAAGTAAATCTTGAATTTTACTTTTAACAATGTCTAATCTTTATGGAGGCATCCATAAAATTTTGTTTGAGTCTATCAAATTTATTTTAAACTAGGAACATTGACGAAAAAAATTATTAATAATGTCAGGAGGTTGTGGAAGCGGAGATCCCACTTCTGATGTAGGTGAAAGGTTTGACATAGTGATTTAAACAGATTATATCATTGAATAGTAATTAATTACGGGATTAATCGAACAGTATCAATCACACAAATAATCTGAGGCTCAGTTTAACAGAGATATAGATAAAGTCAACAAGTAACTCCGACAGCGTTTGCACAGAGCAGAAGCCAAAGAAAGAATGCTTCCCGGACTATTGGAACGGTACTTTAAATAGCAGTGCAACTCGTAAACAACCCCTCCACCTGCGGCCACCCGATTGGCTGTTAGACCGGTCGGCTGGCACAGACCGGTACCGGCCGCAGGTAAACATCGCGCGATCGAGTGGCGTGAGCGCCCCGCTCACGCCATCGGACATTTTAAGTTGATTCTATGCTACTACAAACGCACTACAATGAAGAACCAGGACGTCACGCCGTCATATTTATTGTATCTAATTGGCTGCGTCTTCTACGCTTGCTCTGATACGCTGTCTATGAAATGGCATATATTGTGCAGTCGAAAGCATTAGCATTATAGATATTTTAAGATACATAGAGAATATAAATAAATATTTCCGGACAATTTACACAACAACATCTAGCCCCGTGGTAAGCTCTAAGCTTGTGTTACGGTTACTAGATATCTGATATACTTAATATGATATACATACATATATAGATATTTTTATTATAAATATTAAACACCCAGACCAAGGAGAAAAGTGCTTGCAGAACATACAAACAATTTTACCCTCGGCGGGAATCGAACCCGCTACCTCTTGCTCTGCAAGCAACCAACGTAATTGGCAACGATTCGAGGACATACGTCTAGACAAGTAGTACCTACCTCTGCTACGTGCTATTGGGTGTACAGATGCCATAAAAACTTATAAGCCTTGCAAATCTCCACAAATTCGTTCCAGTACTGCCGCGGTGGAGAATGCGTGGAGCGCGCCGGTACATCTTTAGAAGGCAGAAACGTCCGAGGCTCTTGGACCAGATGGGCGGCGTGGTCCGAGTGCGCGTCTGCCTGCCTCCTCGACGACACACTGGCGCCGGCGGCCGCGGGCGTCGCCGTCGCCACCAGGAGGTGTACCAGGGCACGGTGAGGGAACTGGACTATAACTGCGTCGACCACCAGCAAGATGGGCACACGACTTGGTCAACGTTGCTGGCTCACATACAATTATTACATACTAGCGGCCCGCCCCGGCTTCGCACGATTTATTATTCAAAATTAATATCCCGGCAATTATTCGATTTATTCTCGACTTTTAAACCTTCCCTAGACCTCCACGAACATTTCAAGACTATGATAAGATAAATCCGTTCAGCCGTTCTCGAGTTTTAATCAGACTAACGAACAACAATTCATTTTTATTTATATAGAAGATACTGAATATTTGTGTAACTTATACTTGTGAAGCGGAGGAAGGGATAGTTGCCATAATACAGGATTTTCCTAGTTCGGGCATCTATACTTTCTGTATTTTTTTTTCTGGATAAGCCTTCATTTGACCACAATCTCACCTGATGTAAAGTGACGATGTGGTCTAATATGGGACATGAAGACCTAGAAGGTAGATGGCTTCTCTGTACCACGTCTCATCTGTAAATTACTCTGCACTTGTAACATTTTTGTGTGAAAAAAACTATTATTATTTATTTATTTATTATTATTATTATTTTATTCATTAATATTATAAACATCCCGTAAAATCATGAGTCTATTTTTCCGAATACATACAACCCGACCACTTTTAAGACCTTTTTTACGTTAGATAAGCCTTCATTTGACCACAATCTTACTTGATGTATAGCGACGATGTGGTCTAAGATGGGGCATGAAGACTTATCAAGACCACATTAAGAAATACGAAAAAAATTAAACAAGATGGACAGATGACTTGGTTGGACAAAGTTGCTTACTCAAAATTTTTGCAAGTTGCGGCCGAGCGGAATAATGATAGGTCGTCTTTGACGGAGGCTTCTTATAACCACCAGTGGATGTCTAAAACCTGAAATGATGAGACTATAACTTAACAGATAGTCCCTTGCATCTGCTAGTCTTTAGAGGGTAGAATGTTAGAGGTTAGGACATGATGACACTCTCTACCAGGGCTGAGTAACGGAACGTGACTTGATAAATAATTAAAATAAATAAATATTGCCGGACAATTCACACAACAGCCCTGTGGTAAGCTCTTAGCTTATGTTACGGGTGTCTAGTACGAGATATATATGTATACAATTATATTATATGTATTTGACATGTGAAACACCCAGACCAAGGAGAAACCTTATTTTAACCTTATTTCGATTACTTATACCTTATTTTGAACGTAGACAAACAAAACTTTAATGGACGAGATGGGATCATATCTTTATCTTAAAACTAGACTGCGTCAAAAGTGAGTCTATTTTTACTCGTAGTAGTAATACACTTTGACGAATTAAAGCATCTTTTATAAATCTGCTGTAAAGTAAAATATAAAAAAGAAAATTTGTTTTCTAAAATTGTATATACACATAGGAAGAGAAAATGCGTAAACAACGGGATCTTAAACAAATCTTTATCTCTAATTTCAGAAACAGCAACGGAAATTATTGTACTGGCCACGATAAGAAGTACCAATCATGTCACGCACAACAGGTAAGCTACACCACTTCCTTCGTAACAACAGCAAATTATATTTAATAAAAACCACGTACTTTATATTCATATTCTTTCAGTGCAACAAAGTCCCTCGCATGACAGTCCGGGAGTTCGCAGACGAAATATGTTCAAGAGCCCGCGACGTGGACCCTGATCTCATTGGCACTGGTCTGCAAAGGATCGATTCTGATGGTGAGTTTTAACTGCATGATCAGTTTCTTAATAATGGATGAATGTCATGCGACAAAAAGAATGTTAGATATATGTGTTGATGGATATGTGGGAAGATGTAGGCCAAAGAAAAGATGGATGGACTGTGTGAAGGATGACATTAAGAAAGGAGTGAGTGTTGAGATGACGAGTGACAGAGGAAAATGGAAGGAAAACATGTTGTGCCGACCCCACGTGATGTGGGATAAGGACAAGAGAATGATGATCAGTTTCTTAATACCTGGTTTCTATATTTAGCGGACCGTCCTCGGAAACAGTTAGGCATGAAACTGTGTTAGATAAGCGGGCGCTAGCGCATTTCATACAAAAGTTCTCCGTTGTGATGACCTGCGCGGGCGCCCTTAGCCATGCACCGGGCGACGGCACCCGTCCCGAGGACACGCGCGGTTCAAACATGGGCTTTACCAGTCAATAACGCTAGCTAATAATATAAATTTAAAATAAAAAAACACCGTTTCCAAAACCTTAGTTTCCTTAAGAGTAAAAAATCATATTATTTTAAGGCCGCCCGTTGTCTCACTTTTTACTATGCACAATTCTTTGTAATATTTTTCATGTTGTTGGTGTTTCAATAAAGAATATTGTATTGTATTTTAAAATCTGCAAATGAAATTGCTGATTTCTTCGTTTTTTTTTTATTCGCTTTTATTTGAGACCTGATTCGAGTATATTTGCAGATTTTCAGTTTTCCTTCCCCACTTTTACCCTCATAACTTTTCAACGGGTCAACCAATTTTCATCAAATATGTCTAAGAACACTCTAGGACTATTTAGGGAACTGAAGTTCTCGAATGGGGGGTTTTTTTAAATAAAATAAATAAATAAAATAAATAAATAAATAAACTAATATATACTAATATACTATAATAATTTTAATGTTTAATTTACATTATTTCAAAAAAAGCTTAGCAAATGCTGCACTAGTGTAAAACGACGACCTCTGTGGCTCGGTGGGCGAAAGCCCGCCTGAGGCGCAGGAGGTTGCGGGTTCGATTCCCACCGCGGGACCAGATTTTGTACGATCTGCGATTTCTGGTTTCGGGTCTGGGTATTTTCTATGTATAATAAGTACGTATTTACAACAGAAAAGTATCTATGTAGTATATCAGTCACCTAACACCCATAGTACAAGCTCTGCTTACCTTGGGCTTAGGGGATGCTGTGTAAAAAAAAAAACTATTGCATCTTTTACATCGGGGATCTCACCATAAAATGGGCAGAAGTGCTCCATGGTACCACATATTAAAAAGGAACTAGTCTCAAGTTGATGTCAGGATAGGAACAAAGCAACGCTGGTTGTCAGATTACTCCTAGTCGGGTACTCACATAAAATGTTCAGTATCATAACTTACTAAAAGTATTTTGTTTATGTTAACAGACATAAGCAGCGCATGTGCCGTTTGGTGCGACACGCGCGGAGGCGGCTACAAGTCCCGGGGATGGGCGTTACCGGACGGCACCGCTTGTTCCAAAACGTCCCCTATGTTCTGCATCTCTGGTGTTTGTCAGGTAAGTTCGTAACCTATAATTTCACCTATCATTCTTATTCTTATTTTGGAAGGGGGAACCACAGAGCAAAAAAATAAGGAGAAATGTTTTGATGCACAGTTTGCAGCGGAGCCGATGTCGTCAGTTACTCACACAACTATAATTCACTACATTCACAATGTAATCTCGCAGGATTACGATCAATGTGTGCGTTTACTACAAATAAACCGTTAGACTTTGATTGATTATAAACACTACCACACAAGCTGAATTTAAGAAAAAAAATAACCCGACTGCATCTTATTTTTTTTTAAATATACCTAAGTATTTTAAGTGAGCATGGTTGTTAAGACATTATGTAGAACTTAAACGGTCTGTCGGAAAGAAAACTAAAATTTAATTTATCGTTTTTCAGAAGTTCACCTGCTCGTCTAGTTCTGACGCGGAATTTTCTTTGAAACCTTCAGACTGCGAGTGGGAAGCTCTTCAATTACAGACTGCGACACCACATTCAACATCGTATGTATCATTTATAATAAATACAGTATAAAACCCTGAAACTTTCTACGGCTGCCAGTGTAACTCCCATTATTAATATGAAAAATTGTTTAATAATCAAAATGTCCTAGGCTTGGTTTAGATCGCCGTCATAAAAGACTGTTCGCTTACATTTTTAAAATACTTATTGTAAAATTTTCGGGTTGACCTACTTTCTCAGCAAGCTAAGAAAAACACATTTTACTCCTGGTCATAAAAATGTAATAAAAATTGGCCTGTTTTAACTTGCACCCGATATCCGATGAGATTGTGATGTTTGTAGATCCAATAATGCATCTAAAGTATACAGATTACCAGTTTGCGCAACAATGTAGCATAGTTTTTAACTTAAGGCCTAATACCAGGAATGCGTAAAATCCGGCTGAGTCGGTAGTTAAAGTTAACAAAATGTATTAATTGCTTCGTAGTCTTTCTCTGGCATGTGATCCTTCAGAACTTATTAATACATTTCAGAACAAAGTCATCATGGCGTCGCGCAGTAGGTTCTCAATGGCGGCCCACCAGCGGCTGCCACTACCACTGCATCACGCCAGGAGTCGGCGTCAGACTCGTGCGCTCGGCCTCCAAGTCCCTGACATCCATACAACTGTGCCACCCCGACTCCTCAAGACATGACCTGGTAAATATTTCCCCAGGTGTTCTTTTGCGTATCTTCTATCGACGATTTTGCCGAAACTTCACTATAACCCTTCATCATCATCACCCTATTAACGTTTTCACTGCTGGGACACAGGGACTTCTCTCTTGACGAGAGAGATTAGGCCTTAATTCACCACGCTGGCCAAGTGCGGGTTGGGGAATGTCACATGTCCTTCAAAATCTTTTAAAGTTCTCAGAACATGCCGGTTTCCTCACGATAACCATTACCCTTGTCAACAATGATTAGATTCGGTCACTAATGACTTATAATCTAAAACGTGGTGCTTCGCTTTACGCCAAGTCAACAATGTTTAGGGTAGCTCTGAAAATAATGAATGGGGTTCACGGTATCTCAACTAGATACGACATTTTATTAGATATGGCAAAGAGTAAGTCATATAGCAACAGATCATCGTGAAGCCGAAAAGTTTTCAAAAGTAGGAAAAATTACTGGTGAGTAGGTAGATAATAACATATCGAGGTGTTGTAACTAGTTAGCTTGACAAGTTGGAAAAATTACCCGGATATGTGTTTATACTTGTGTATCCAACAATTTTGTGTTGACGGAGTCTTCAAGATAGATCAAAGGAGTTATGTGGTCTCTTTAGTCGTACAATTTAAACTGATGGACTTGAGACCGTATATATTTACACCATAATACTTACTGGGATACTCGTGTACTGTGTTGCTACAAAAATAGTTAATCTTGGTCAACGGTCAATTCTGTGGGGTAAATGATAACAGTTGTTTATTGTTTAGTACCTACATGTGGTTTATTTACTTTAACGACCTCCGTTAATATCCGTGCAAATGGGTTTAGCTGAAAATCATCGTAACTTTTATAAAGGTAGGACTTAAAATGAAGAATTCTTTAAGCATAGCATGGCATAGCTTTAAAACTCAAACATTTGTTTGGCAGGGCTGCACGCAAAGGAAGTCTCCGTACCAATTCGCGACCATGGTCTGCAGTAAATACAAGGAGCGAGTGAGAAGACTGTCCGGTTTGGGCATGCAGATTTCACCTGTACTAGGTAAGTCAAGACGTTCTTACAAAGTAATTGAGTATGTTAGTTATAGAAAGTGACAAAATACATTTTGGCAGTGTCCACTGTCCAAATAGATGATACGAAAGTCAATGTTTACCACCTCTATTTTAAAAGATTGTTTGTAATAATGTATTCTGCAAATAAATGATTGATTTGATTCGGTTTGAATATTCTCGCGACAGTACAGCACTAGCGTAGACAGAACACAGAGAAAAAATAGTTCCTTGATTCTGGGTTAGTAGCTTTATCTATGAGTCCTCCAAAGTTTGATGAAATATGACGAATGCCATTAACCCTAAAAAAACTATATGTTTACTGTCGGCGATGAGTTTCGCGTAATAGCCAATCAGCTAACTTAATCCGTGTTCATTTCAAATGTTTAGGGAAACATAATTACTGCCCTTTTAAATTAGTACCCACCCGTAAAACATAGGTACTACTGTATTTTATTGCATTTACACATATTTACTCTGAATCACTGGTATCATTTTAGGTAAAAACCTTTGCCAATTCTCTAAAATCTCTTCCATCATTTAAAACCTCTTGGTTTTAATATTTCTTTCATAAAGTGTACCCAGAGAAATATCCAGAGAAAGAGAGATAGAAATATCCAGAAAGCGCAGCGCGGTTTGAACCTAAGACCTTCGGAATGAAAGTCGAGTGTACTCCCATATAGCCATCACGGCTCCCTTTAGGGTGAGAAATCAACATCGAGCTATGCTGCGCTGTGCTATGTTTGGTCAACTCGCTCGTCTAATATTTTAATGAGGATACAAACAAACCATGCTGTGCTGCGTGAGGCTACGCTCTGTTTAAAAATGCAGCAGTCTCGAGCGAGGCGCGCTACCCGCCCCGTGCTGAGCCGCGCTGTGTTTGTAAATATTTAAAAAAATGGTCTTCAGTGGCAATATTCTTTAGAAAATTAAATTCTCCGTATTTTTCACGTATGGTGTGTGGTAACAAGCTACCGTGACTGGACTCTTTTAACGACAAAATAACACATAAAATATCCATATCCGCTTCTTCTTCACTTTCATCTTCATCGGATTCGACTATGTCGTAATGTTTACGTTTTTTTGAAAATAAAGTCATTTTTGACGAGATAAACGACTACACGAGCTGCTGATTACTTTTAATACTGAGCCAAGCAAAGCGCAACACAGTTTGATGTTGATTGTTAAAAAAACGTAGCTTAAGAAACACAGCACAGCACGACGCAGTACAGCGCAGCATAGCTTGATGTTGATTTGTCACCCTTATTCCTTTAAAATTATAAAAAATAAATATAATAATGAATGAAAAAGTCTGTTAACATTTTCCACCTTATTTCAGAGGACCCAGACCGACCATGCCGCATCGCTTGCCAAGACGAAAGAGTCCCACACAGGTTCTACCTAGTAAATGGACAAGAAGGATGGTTTCCATTGGGCACATCTTGTGGGAAGAAAAACTCTTCTTACTGCGTTAGTGGGAAGTGTTTGGTAAGTACGACGTTACAATCGAGCAGTCTATTAAAATTACCCGTTTAATAATCCTAAAACCCCCGACAAAACATTAGTTCACAAATCATATTATTTTAGAACGTGCACGCGATACGATTCCATTACAATACAATACAAAATACAAAAACGTTTATTGTACAACACAGTGATATAAAAAATCTTAATATAATGGTTTCCAAACTAGGCACAGCCTGTATCTTGGAAACCTCCTTCCTTTGAGACTCCACTCGAGTATATTTGCAAATATTCGGTTCCAGATCCCCATTTTCAACCCCCTATGACTTTTAAATGGCTTAACCGATTTTCATCAAACATGTTACATCATTATTCAGCTCTTATGCTTATAAAAATTTGCGCGGCACGCCAGAAGAGGTACCAGACAGACCGGTGCCGAAAGACGAAGTAGTTTGCCCTTCCATAAGAAATTATCACTGGAAAAACCCTAAATAATGTTTTTTTATTTATGTTTTGATTTCTTATTCACTTAATTAACATGGTTAAAATCAATTACATATTTTTTAAACAATTGTAATAACCATGTAAATAACTTAATTAATAGCATAAAATATTGAAATCAAATTGAAAAAAAAAGCAAAAACAAACAATAATAAAAAAAAAACAAATAATCACGTTAACATTTCGCATTAATGTTCCAGGAATTCGGTCCAGACAACACACCGCTATCAGAAACAGTATTCACCCTGCCTCTGCTAGATAGACATACTTCCAGGTCTTCCCGTCATCGGCGCAGCTTACGGAACTCTACAAGCATCTTACGTAGTAAGAAAAGTCTACGGCGGGATTCCGTCCCCGTCAGAGCGACTCTACACCCGCAAACGTTGAATGAAATCATTGCAGAACTTAATTTAACACGTAAGTCTTGCTCAACTTCAACGACAATGTAATAAACGAGTAATTGTAAAGCTTACGGAGATCTACAAGCATCTTCCGTAGGAAGAAGTCTACGGCGGGATTCCGTGCCCGTCAGAGCGACTCTACACCCGCAAACGTTGAATGAAATCATTGCAGAACTTAATTTAACACGTAAGTCTTGCTCAACTTCAACGACAATGTAATAAACGAGTAATTGTAAAGCTTACGGAGATCTACAAGCATCTTTCGTAGGAAGAAGTCTACGGCGGGATTCCGTCCCCGTCAGAGCGACTACACCCGCAAACGTTGAATGAAATCATTGCAGAACTTAATTTAACACGTAAGTCTTGCTCAACTTCAACGACAATGTAATAAACGAGTAATTGTAAAGCTTACGGAGATCTACAAGCATCTTCCGTAGGAAGAAGTCTACGGCGGGATTCCGTGCCCGTCAGAGCGACTCTACACCCGCAAACGTTGAATGAAATCATTGCAGAACTTAATTTAACACGTAAGTCTCGCTCAACTTCAACGACAATGTAATAAACGAGTAATTGTAAGCTTACGGAGATCTAAAAGCATCTTACGTAGTAAGAAAAGTCTACGGCGGGATTCCGTCCCCGTCAGAGCGACTCTACAACCGCAAACGATGAATTAAATCATTGCGAAACTTAATTTAACACGTAAGTCATAATAACCAACTTTAACACCGATGAAATACTAGTGGATTATTAAGGGAAAATACGCGAACCTTGGAACAGATGGCGCCCATATCACATACAGTAAGCTGGTTTTAGGAATTCGAGACTGAAAGGAAGAAAAGTGTTTGGCGGGGAAGTATAAATAAGTATATATAAGCAACTAAATTCACTACCACGCTAATTAATGAAACCCTTAAAAAGTATGTGTGAAAGACAAAAACAAACCCTAAGCGTAGTATTTTGTAACCAAAAAAATATTTTTCATGTACAATATGTAAAAACAATTTTTGAAACTTATCCTTTAAAGGACAATGGGCAAAAATGTATGGCGCTTGTCCCATCGGCGGCCACATCTGTCTTATATATTTTTTAGTCGACAATTATGTATATATTAAGACTGCAAAAAATTATTTTGGCAACTTGTTTAGATAAAAAGTTATAAAGCGTTGATCATATAAAAAAATCGAATTAATTAAACCGAAAGTACGTAAATGATAAAACGTAATGCATGTCTAAGTATAAGATAATGATGGATTAAATAAAACTAAAGGTTAATTGGTTATTAAATACATCGATTTACAGACACATATACAATGCTCGTATATAATGCTAGTATTCCTTTAAAAAAAGAAAATGATGGGATTCAATTGTCGTCTACAATAATATCGTTTAAAAAATGAGCTGGTAAACGGATATCTTCCTCTTGGTTTCTCGCCCACCCTAAATACCACACTACACACATAATGTGGGCACAGCAACCAAGTGTGCGCTTACCGCTTAGACAACTGCAATAGTAGTTTTCTATGGCTTCTCTGCCGCTTTTCTCTCTATCTACTATAATGTACGAATAATATATTTTTGACCTAGTATGTCTAGATTGTATTCGACATCTTAGCAGCCAAACATTTGTTGCTGTGATGCCGCACCTGCCTAGGCCTGTAACATCGGGGTCCCTATACGTTTCTATATTATAGAGACCTCGTCGCACATGCTCCGCATAATAGCTGCGGGCTAGCTTCACTTGGTATGTACCAAGTGCAAAAATGGTTAAATCGTACTCAGTCAGCAAAGGAAAATCACTTATGTTAGGTTGGTTTCCTGTAATGCTATCGAAACTAGCCCGTCTACGATTAAGGTTGTTGGCTAGGACATACTCTGCTAGGTTATTTGGTTGGTTCACTCTTTCGTTTATAACTTCTATAAATGTTTCAGCGTGAACGTTATCTGACAATGGTTCTCTGCAAGCATGCAGCACCTATTCTAAAATCTGTCACCATATGAGGCAAAGCACGATTGAAAAAGTGTTGTCGGAATAGTTTAAAATCGCGTTTGAACCAACCATTTATAACTTCAACAACCCAGCGGCACATAGTAACCAACCTAGACTTATTCGCTTGTTCTGTCGTCAATTGATCTTCGTCTCGTTTTTTTGTTTTCGGTAAGTGAGCTTCATAACCATAGGCATGTAAGTCGTCGCTTACGTCGCGAAACCCACGGTCTAAGATGAACACATCTCCATGTTCAAAAAACCAATGGAAAGGATTTCCTTCGTCGTCAATCATATTTTTCATTATTTGTGCATCTGATTCTATGGCTGAATATGGCCCAAAGGCATCTAAAATGTGGCCATCGCAGCACACTATTTGAATATTAAGATACATAAATAATAATGAAAAAAAAATAGTATTTCAATAATAGTATTTTAACTATATTTTTTTTCCCAAACGGTATTTCATAGTACTCCTTGAACAATATTTGTTGTCAAAGATCTCCCCTTTCACATGACACTAGTTTCATTGATGGCCGCTCATGGGCCGCAATGCCCATTGTCCTTTAGGGACAACAAAATCAACAACAGCCATGATCATTTTTAAATTTTCTTACGCTGGGAATATTTTCCTTCCAGATACCATAAACGACCACGTGACCTACTACGACAGAATCCCGGAGCACATAGAAGTGGACTTCAACAACCCTATTCATATCGCGCCTGAGGAGACCTTTCTGAAGAAACCCCCTCGACCAACTTGGGACTAAATATTCACTAGAAATAACCTATTCCGTACAAACTTCAGTTTCGGCGCAACACCAGACCGGCAGTAGACAGAGAAAACAATAAAAGTCACATCACATCTTTTTCTCACAACAGCAACAGTCTCCGCTTCCTAACATTTCCCTTCCCTTTCTTTATTGGGTGTTTTTCATAAAAATAGTTGTTGATGTTATTGCAAATGTAATTTTATTATTTGTCTTTTGTATTCATGCACTGTTTTCTGTATCTGGTACACATTGTCACCGGTCTCCCGCAATACAGGCTTGCCTCGTGCGGGGACCGCTTCTTAGTGAAATTGTAACTTTGTATTGGTAAATAAATATTTTTGTATTTTATTACACAAGTGTCAAGACTACAGCGAGCTGTAGATAAATGGTAACTGCGTCACAGCGGTGGCAATGTTTGTCTTAGGGCCCAAGCTCCAGTAAAGAGTCCTATAGCTTATTAGTAGAGACTATGTAGACTCACTCGGTCTGTTGTCTAACTGATGGGAGAGCGATTTTAAAAACCACTGATTAGCTATTGGGAACTTCACCCGAAAATGGTATAAGTGACCCTTTGTGCTGCAGACGATTCCGACCAAAATTAGGTATAGTTTCATTGAATTATAGATATTAAATGTTATAGGTTTTGTACAAAGATACCATTGTTGTAAGAGATGCTTTTATATTGAAATATGTTACTCTAACTGCCTACTTATTCAAAGGCATAAACGAAAAAGTAACAAAATATATATTTTTTTGAGTTATTTTAAAAAATGCACATGAGAACTGTAAAATTAGCTAAATGTAAATTTATTTTTCTCTTGTAAGTGAATAGTAAGTTCTTAAGAGAAATAAATGATCTTAAACCGAAAAACGGCCAGCAGTCTTTGTAAATAATTTAAATAGTTATAAGCTTCTAAAATAAGATTGCAGACTGCAAGTTGTGATTTAGTATTTATTTAGTGAATTTTATACCAATGTTACTTGTTAGGTAAGTTGTAAAGTAAAATTAAAGAATATTTTTCATACACACATGTATTTTCAATCAAATTTTCAAGGCACTATTTTAATAATTTCGCAAAATATTACTTTAATTTTAAAACATTTTCCAAAAACATATTTTAGATTTTAATTACTCTCAGAGTAATATTAAAAGCTTGGCTATAATGAGGTAGTAAGAGAAAATAAACCTTATTTAATTCCTGGCATTTTTCATGGCGGCCAGGAATCTCGGTGGGTCCGTTAGAAACCATTGCCACAGTTTTCTTAAATTCTGCTTATCGCCGTTCTGGAAAGAAAATATGAATGGATTTTCATATCTTATTGACATTTGTTAAAGATTTCATTTATTGTTTTACATTGTTATTGTTTACAATAATTATAAATGTCAAACATTTGTTAATCAATCAATGAGTTAATATAATTTCCGTGACGGGACAAGGGGAAAACGGGAGTCTTTTACTGAGACTTCGTCTTCTGTCACCAACCTGTATTTCAGAAACCGTGATAGTTAAAGCGTTGATATTTTGAGGGATTATGTATAGTTTCTATTGCCACTATAACTAAAAACACAATAAATAAGATTTTATGAGGTTAAGCAATGTTGCTGGATACCGGGTGACGGCTCTGATTGCATCCATTTAAAAAAAAATTTTATTTTTGTTTTTATTGCTCATTGTATATAAACTGTGCATGGAACCCTTGGTGTAGTATGAGTCTCTCATATTTATTTTATTTGCTATGTTGACCGAGCGTGGTTTAAAAAAGACACAGTTCTGTCCGAGCAGTTCAGCTTTGTGCATCAATCGTAGTTGTCTTCATCATCATCATCATGATCACCCTATAAACGTTCCCACAGCTGGGACACAGGGACTTCTCTCTAACCGAGAGAGATTAGACCTTAATTCACCACGCTGGCCAAGTGTGGGTTGGTGAATGTCACATGTCCCTCAAAATCTTTAAAGTTCTCAGAACATGCCGGTTACCTTTTTTGCCTTACCGTTAAAGCACGTGAACATAAATGTCTCAAGAAGAAAAATCCAGAGGTGCGTGGCGAGGTAGCCCACGACCTTCGGAATTAAAGTCGAGTGTCCTCCCACTTAGCCAACACGGCTTTTACACACGCACGGATGTATTACATACTAATAATAGTAGTAAGCTTACCTTGACAGACGTAAAGAGGGAGCTAGCGTCGAGAACCCGTTTATCAACACGTCC
The DNA here is from genome assembly GCA_929108375.1 of Gymnoscelis rufifasciata. Classification (NCBI taxonomy): domain Eukaryota; kingdom Metazoa; phylum Arthropoda; class Insecta; order Lepidoptera; family Geometridae; genus Gymnoscelis; species Gymnoscelis rufifasciata. The sequence continues at coordinate 4,043,782 of OV815317.1, read as the reverse complement.
CATCTCGTACTGCAGAGTGTGGTTCAAAGCAGCCACGGTTCTATCCCAACAGTTCGGCTGCTTCGTGCATCCGTCGTAGATGTGGTTCCAAAGAGGCTTGGACAAGTTTTTCCTGTGAACAATTTAGATTTATCACAAATCACCAAAGTCTGGTAAAAATATGAATTAAGTTGGATGGATACATATTAACTAACCAAGTTAATTCATATTTTGAAAATTTACTTGGAATTTAGACATCAAAATAAAATTTGGACAATAATGCAAGCAATATACTAACATTTGAAAGAGAAGAAAAGTTCTCAGGGAGCCAAAAATAAATAAAAACATACTTGAATTTCCTTTTTTACCTTCCGTAGGTTAAAGAGCAGTTTGAGCGAGGTTCATTGCCCTCTAATAATATTGATGATTGGTGATAGATCGAGTTCCCCAGAAGTTTATTCACTATTCATTCGAGAACCACTAAGATATAAGCTTCGACATGTAATTCGCGTTGAAATTGCGTTTCTTACGGTTTGAAGATATATCCACTTGGGTTCAATAAAACAAGATAGAAAAATAAAGACCTAGAATAATATAGAATACTAGTCGACCCGACAGACGTTGTCCTGTCCCACGTCTCAAAAAACAATATCCAGTTGACCGTATTGTGAATCTAAACCATTCCCAGATCCCCTTGAACACACAAACAAAAAATTTCATCAAAATAGGTCCAGTCGTTTGAGAGAAGTTCAGTGACATACACACTCACAGAAGAATTATATATATAAAGACTTACAACTCCACCAAAAACATTTCCCTCTTCTTCAAGCCCTCGTCAGCAGTTTTCGTCAGCTCCTTCAGGTCCGCGCGCATATCATTGTACTGTTTCACGAAGATCGTCTCGTCGCCAGGCGCAGCTCCGAGTATTTGGCACAGGACGTGCACAAGTGTGTTCGTTGACAGTAGTTTGTCTTCGCAGGATTCTTGGTCAGCGCATATTTCGGTCATGGATTGCTGCAAAATTATTTGTGTAAATCGTTATAGTGTAGATAACAAAAAAAACACAAAATTAATTTATTTGGTATAAGATAAACTTAAACTACATCTAGGGTTTCGTGTACAGTTTATACAAATTTTGCGCAAAAAATTTTTGTGTAAAGATGTAGATATTGTACACACAACCAACTACTTTTTGGAGGTTTTGTCTGTTCACGTCCGTAAGTGGTAACCCTCTGAATCCTTACACGTGACCTCCGGGTGGTGCTAAGAACAGTCTCTGGTGGAAGGCTTCGGCCGCGGCTTGTCACCACCCTCCGGGCTGGGCCAGTGCGTGAAGCGATTTTTTCGTGTTTCATAATGTGGCCCGGAGAAGCCACCTTCTAGGTCTTCATGTCCCATCTTAGACCACATCGTCACTTTACATCAGGTGAGATTGTGGTCAAATGAAGACTTATCGATCATAAAAAAAAAAAAAAAAAAAAACTACTGGCCTCGGGCAAATTGTAATTTTGATCAAACTTTAACACCAAAAAATCTCTAATAAAATATATTCCCCTAACAATTTCAAAAACTGTTTGAATAATCTGGCATAATAACCTAAAAAAAATTGTTCACATGAAAATAACCTTTAATGTACGCAAGTCCCACATTAAAATCGTTACTTTCTAGGAAAGGCCTAAGTATGTAAGTACCAAAGCCTCGTTTTGAATTGACCCAACTATTATTAGTTCTGGCGGCTCCTAGACCCGAAGTAAGATTTAATTACCGATTAAAATAATAATTTATCTAGGCTACTAGATGATAATGATATAATAATAATTATATAAGTATTACTTTAACTAAGATGTAAAGTTTCTAAGATTGTGAGTTTCTGACGTTTACAGGGGGAATCTCTGGATCTACTGAACTGATTTAAATTAAATTAGGTAAACTGATTCTCTAAATTACACACGGACATACACCGCGGGATTCTATTAGTTGTATAATAATGAATAATCTTACAATTCTGCTGGTAACAGCATTACTCTCCTCGATCACGTAATGGCTCAGCTGCGTTGCGAACTGCAGGAACTCCTCCAAAGTCCTGAGCTCGTGTTTGAGGCAGGAATAGAGGAGCCGGTCGAGGGAGAACGCTTGTTGCCACACGTCGCACAGATGAGTAAGAGAGTTTAGCATTTGTCTGGAAGATAAAAGTTTTGTGAGGAAAGCAATAAGATGTGTAAGTATGTTTACTGTTTGTATTATTTTTGTGGTACACAATAAAAAGTTACCTATCTATCTAACTGTGTGTGTGTGTGTGTCATCACACACACACACACACACACAGTTTGAAACCGATTCGAATCAAGCAAAGCTAAGAACACGCTCGATAAAGTCACATCAAAACTGCTTCACTCGTTAGGGAGGGAGTTACGATGCCACAGGCAAACATTACACACATTTATTATTACGCGTAATAATAAATTTTAGGTAAAAAGTTGCTTTTGTCCATGGCAATTTTTACACAAATCGGGCTTTGCTGGTAATACTTGTATTATCCCGCGAAAAGCAGTATTTTACGGCAGTTAAAAGTCTTATAATAATACAACAATATAGCTTTTTAACAATACATATTATCTGAGCTGTATTATTGTGAAGTTTCATCAAGTTCCATCCATAGTTTTTGCGTGAAATAGCAACACAAACATTTTGGTACATCCTCAGAAACTTTCGCTTTTATAATATTAGTAGGAAGTAGGATGGAATAACTCCTTTGGATTTTTCTTCTTGAGAAATTTATGTGCGCTTCAAACACGTGCATTAACGGTGAAAGCAAACATCGTGAGCAAACCAGCATGTTCTGAAAACTTAAAAAAAAAAAAGTTTGAAGGACATGTGACATTCACCAACCCGCATTTGGCCAGCATGGTGAATTAAGGCCTAATCTCTCTCGTCAAGAGAGAAGTCCCTGTGTCCCAGCAGTGGGAACGTTAATAGGGTGATGATGATGATGAGGATGGAATAAGAAGACTTACTGCCTCACGTGGACCGCTGCGGCCGCGGCGGTGTTCACAGCCAGACTGGTGCGACTCTTCACCAGCTGTTCTACTGCGTTTTGCATTTCTTGTTCTAGAATGTTCTCCTCTTGTTCTAGAAGGTCGAGCGCGCTTTGGGTCTCCATTAAGATTGATCTGAAATAAGATGAACGTCCGATGAAAATCTACACACCAACTTCCCATCCAAAAAAACAAGTGGCCTTTAAAACTAGTGACATGAGTACTACATATTTTATACTATATGCAATACATCATCATAGGCCGCCCTTTTTCCCCATCTCGGACCTGAGGAGGGCGATGTCACCTGTGGCAGTGGAATCGTAAGCTGATCGCTGCTGAAGAAGCAATGTAAGATGTTCCTGGCGCGGTCTATTGGAGTTCCCAGGAACATTATTTATTTATTGTTATTTTATGTATTTTTGTTCGCCAGTGTTTATCCTAACATCTCCACATAACCATACCTTGTACCCTTATACGGTATGATATCTGTTAGCAGATTTGTTCTCCCAAAAACCAAAACATAATAAAAAAGGGAGAGTTAAACCATAACATAACCACCACGCTGGTGCAGTGCAAGTTCGTAAGTGTGCCAGCGCCTTCTTGAAAGAAGCTCTAATAATTACTTAAAACTAATACAAGGCGAAGCAATTAACGATGACGGCCCGAATTTAGACAATTGCTGTATTTGTTTTAATTGTTATTTCTTTAATTGTATTTTAAAACCCCCGACCAAAAATTAGGGGTGTTATAAGTTTAACGTGTCTGTCTGACTGTCTGTCTGTGTGTCTGTCTGTCTGGGACATCATGTCTCCCGAACGGATGGAGCAATTTCAATTTAGTTTTTTGTATGATAGGTGAGTCTGGCGCGAGTGTTCTTAGACATGTTTCATGAAAATCGGTTGTGCCGTTTAAAAGTTATGTGGGTGAGAGTGGGGAAAGAAAACCAAAAATCTGCAAATATACTAGTGTAGGGTATCAAATGAAAACGCATCGCGTCCACATTACATGATATTATGTTGTTTTACATTTAAGGAAATTAAGACTGTGGAATGGGGGTTTTTCTTAAATTTTTAATTAAGATTTATTGTTTAGTGAGTTTATAGAATATGTATGACATTGAATTTATTTGATACAAATAAACTCTTTAATTTGAATTTTGATTTGTTGATGTGTGAATTGGCCCAGTAATATTTCTTAATTTAGGTACTTACGTGATCTGGCTCGGATGAACATTACTGTAGTTAGATACAAGGGCTAGCTTCGCTTGCTCGCCACTCAAGGCAGCTTTCGATTCTATGTACGCGAAAGCTGCATCTGTTAATCTGAAAACAGAATTCTTCATGAAATTAATAAATTAATTAGTTCTCTACTCGACTTACGCTCAAAGACCACATCCTTAATGTGTGTCCTTTTCTATCTATACTAATATAAAGAAGCTGAAGAGTGTTTGTTTTAATGAATGCACTTATACCACAAACTACTTACTTACTGACCGATTTGAAAAGTTATTTTACTGTTAGATTTCCTTTTTTTCAAGGATGACTAAATGCTATTTAACAGGAAAATACGTTTTAGTGATTTTCAGAACTAAGTTTTATTTGATTTATCTACCAATAATTGTTTTAACTGTGCTTGTCTAAGGCTACTCTCTAAAAAGGCAATTTTGCCATATAACTGATTTTATAAGGGCTAACTAATGCATTGCATACTTATAATATAAAATCACATTTCCAAAAAAATCCATAAAGTGCAATAAATGCTGCATAGTCTACAACTAGTATTTATTAGAAGTGTACTATTAAACTTTACCTTTGTTCCATTTCCTTTGCCTCAATCAAGGTGGCTCGGAGCTCCTCATCAGTTATATCATTCTGCTTATTCAGTAGATTCTTGGAGACAAACAGATCAAAGTGTGAGTGGAAGAGATTCTGTGTTTGTCTGTATGAGTCCAGTGCGGCAAATGTGAAAAATCTGCTGGATAAATCCTGTAAAAGAATAATACATTAGGTACCTAATTATAATTAGGGGAACTGAAATCTGCACTGACATCTGGCCTAGAGTGTTTTGTGCATTAACTCGTTAATCCCCAAGCGGTAACCGGTTACCGCTTACCTGACCTTATTACCTGAGGTGAGGGTCAAGGAGTAAGCCCCTGCCTAACCACTTACTCCCTGATGTAGGGGAGCAGGACCTACATATAGCAAAATGTATACTCATAGAAGAAGCCTTACATAATTTTATTGAGAACTTGATCTTAGATTGTCAGAAATTTGGAGGGTGATTTTTTCTGTAACTTATCACTGTCTTTTTTTTGTCGTATTCACTTGTCTAGTTAAGAAATTTATGTTTATATGATATTAAAGACACATAGCAACTTAGCACTCAGGTCAAACCATTTCAGAGAACTGAAATAACATGCTAAATAAAAATAAAATAAATACATATTTGACAGGTTACATGTCATATTCATTATAAAATATTTTACCTTATCACTTTTACAGTTAGTATAATTTTCCAAATTCTCAGCAATGACATCAATAACTTCATCTGTGACAGACTCCAACTCTTGAGCCAGAGCTGTGCACTCATCAGCGGCAGAACTCTCGTCATCAGAGCATTGGTGGTGGGCCGCACTAAGCCGAGTGAGATCTTGTGTTAACCCTTCTTTGAGCAAACTGTAAAGTAAATATATATTTCTGGATAATCCACACAACATCTACCCCCATGGCTCTAAGCTTGTTTTTCAGGTACAAGACATTTGATATACTTAATATAATACACATGCATATATAAAGATAACCCAACCTCTAGTGTAATGTGCACGACAAATATAATAAATAGTTTTTAAGGTAGCAACACTATTGTGTTAGGAGTTTTTTTAATAAAGAGCGGGCAACACTTTCTTCTTGTCGTTGCGCCATTTTTACCATCGAGACGTGTGTTTTTTATTAACTCGAAAATCCTTACTAAACCAAACCCATATATCGTAGAAAACTGTGAGGGATAAATAAAACGTAATTCCTCACAGTGTTTGGTCGATTCGAGCCGGATCTAGTGTAGGTAACGTTAGAAAACACAGAAAAACGGACAACGATGCCGATCACGCGGTCGATGTACGGCGGCGAGAAGAAACGAAGTGCGCCCACAACATCGGCGGCGCCCACAACGGCGGCGGCGCCCACGCCGCCCGTGGCATCAACGCAGCCCCCGCACGCCGAACAACGACCTTTGCACATCGAATCGCAACCTCCGCACGATGCCGAATTTGAGGTTAGAATGTCGGAACGAAAATCCAAGTCCAGTTGCAAATCGAAAATCATCGCTAATGCGCAAGAACGTTTAGCCCGGGCGAAAGTAGAATTAGCGGAGGCAGAGCTGGCGCGTCTCAACGCAGAGAGTGGATCGGAGCGAAGTGAAAACGATAATGTTTCTCTCCCACATAACGATAGAGTGAGAGGTTGGCTAGATGCTCAACCAACAGAAGCAGATAGATTGCCACCGCCCGCGTTCGTTGATTTGTCGGCGCTCACCGCTGCCCTCACCCGGACTACCCAACGGCCACCACACTTCGCCCAGGAGCTGCCATTATTTAATGGTAACAGCGGTGAGTGGCTAGCTTTCAAAGCATCGTACAGAGACACAAAGAAATATTTCTCTGCAACGGAAAACCTGTATAGATTGAGAAGAAGCCTGCGTGACCAGGCCAAGGAGGCAGCTGAAGCACTATTCTATGGTGAAACTATAGACCCGGAGGAGATTGTAAAGCACCTTGAAGTAAGGTTTGGCCGAGTAGACTCATTAGTAATGGCAGAGATGAATAAAATGAAGGATTTACCAAAACTTACAGATATCCCTAGGGACACCATAATATTTTCAAGCAAAGTTAATAATATAGTAGCTGTGGTGAAGTCTCTTAGCAAAACCCATTACCTGTACAACCCTGAAATAGTCCGGACCACTATCGATAAGATGACACCAACAATGAGATACAGGTGGTATGATTATGCAGCCATGCAAGAGAAGTTAGATGAACCGGACCTTATAAAACTTGCTAATTTCCTATCCAGAGAGGCCGAACTTTGTGCCCAATATGCGCAGCCAGAGGTTAACAACAGCAACCTGCAAACGAAGAAGACACATGGACACAGGAGCTACGCTACCTCAGAAGCTAAGCTAGCTCAGGAAGACCATAAGCAACCTCCACAAGCTAGTCACATCAAAGCAATAGAGAAGGTTAGTAAGCGCTGGGAGGAAGCTAAAAAGTTAAATCTATGTTTTAGGTGTTTGCACAAACGGACCTTCAGACACCGATGCGCCTACAGGCCATGTGGAACAGAGGACTGCAAGGGCTCCCATCACCCACTTCTGCACGGGGAGAAAGCAACAACAGAACCTGAGAGGCCTGCAGAGGAGAGAGGGATAAAAGCGACACCTGAGGTTGTCACAACAACCAGACCCAGTGCATTTCATAAGGCATTCTTGAAGGTAATCCCAGTCCGGATAGATGGACCTACTGGAGGTATGGACACCTTTGCTTTACTAGATGAGGGTTCAACAGTTACTTTAGTGGAGGACCATATAGCGCACGCCATAGGAGCTACAGGCCCAAGAGAACCTTTTAACATAGAGGGAATCGCCGGAGCACAAGTCAGGGCTGATAAATCTATGTTCATACCGCTGAAAGTAACTGGCAAACATTCGATGAAGCAATATAAAGTAATGGCCAGAACAATAACAAAACTTCACCTCTCACCGCAAACCATAGACAATGCTTTAGTAAATCAATGTGAACATCTGAAAGACATAAGTGAACACCTTCAGTACCAGTCTGGCACACCCACTCTGATAATAGGCCAGGACAATTGGCACCTCATTGTGTCAAGAGATATTAAGAGCGGTCCTCAAGGACAACCAGTTGCATCTTTGACCGAGCTTGGATGGGTACTACATGGTTCTTGCACAAAACGTAGAATGCAGGAAGCTCACATAAACAAGATTACAGTAACAAACGAATTAATTGAAAACGAGAAACGTATGGACGAACTAATGTCAGCATTCTTTGATTTAGATAACATCGGAGTGGAACCCAGGCGCCCTCAAAACGACAAGAACGCGCGCGCCCTGGCAATGCTGCAGCAGCGCAGCCGACGCCTTCCAGATGGTGGCTTCGAGACTGGCTTACTGTGGCGAGATGAAACGATCGTGCTGCCAAATAACAGGGACCAGGCACTGCGGCGACTGGAAAATATCGAGAAGAAGTTGGAGAAAGACGATTGCCTTAAACAACAATATCACAAACAAATTAATCACCTTATTGAGAAGGGGTACGCCGAGCATGCTGTCAGCGAACCACCACCTGGAAGGACTTGGTACCTGCCGCACTTTCCTGTCTGCAGTGCAAGTAAAACGAAACCAAGAATAGTATTGGATGCAGCTGCACGCTCACAAGGTATCTCCTTAAATGATTGTTTGCTTGCTGGGCCAGACCTCTTACAATCCCTACCAGGCGTCCTCATGCGCTTCCGCCAGAAAGAGGTCGCTGTGATCGCTGATATACAAGAGATGTTTTTGAGGATTCGTATCAGAGAAGAGGATAGAGATGCTCAAAGATTCCTGTGGAGGGAGAACCGAGATGGCCCCCCAATAGAGTACCGAATGGCTAGCGTCATATTTGGAGCCGCGTCTTCACCATGTACGGCGATATTTATAAAAAATAAGAATGCAGATGAATACAGAACCCAGTACCCTGAAGCGGCAAAGGCTATATTAAGAAACCACTATATGGATGACTACTGTCAAAGTTTTGATACAATCGAAGAAGCCATTAAAGGTGCCAAAGATGTAAACCATGTCCATTTACAAGCAGGTTTCCACCTTCAGAAATGGGCTTCCAACAAAGCAATGGTAATGCAAGCCATAGCCCCTGATCGAGCAGATGAAAACGCAGAGAAACTATATGAAAAAACGCTAGGCCTTGTGTGGAGGCCACATGAAGATAGATTAGCGTATAATTTGAAGTTAAGAGTACCATCAGAGGTACTAGATGGAACGAGAATCCCTACAAAGAGGGTGACGCTTCAAACCATAATGTCTTTATTTGATCCCCTAGGTCTCATCACACCCATCATGATGCCAGCCAAGCGCCTAATGCAGGAGGCGTGGCGCCTATGCGTCTCGTGGGATGACGAGCTGCCGCGCGAGTTGCACGCAGCGTGGCGCGAGTGGCTGGGCCACATCGAACGCCTGCAGCGCCTTTCCATCGCGCGCTGCTACCCGCACTACGCCACCGCTGAGCATCTGGAGATGCACATCTTCGTGGACGCGAGCGAGTCCGCTTGCGTCGCCGCCGTGTACTGGCGCGCAGCCACTGACTGCGCCACCGCCTACCTGTCCCTGGCCATGGCCAAGGGTAAGGTGGCCCCCCTGAAAACGACATCGATACCGCGCCTGGAACTACAGGCCGCCGTGCTGGGCAGCCGCCTAGCCCGCACGGTCGAGGACGAGCACGACGTGAAGCCGGTGCGCCGGGTCTTCTGGTCAGACTCGCGCACCGTGCTAGCCTGGCTGAGAGCCGGGCCCCGAGTCTACAAGCCCTTCGTCGCTCACAGAGTGGCGGAGGTTGAAGAAGAAACGAAGGTCGGCGAGTGGCGCTGGGTGCCTACTGCGCTCAATGTCGCCGACGACGCCACTCGTGAAACGCCGGGCGACTTCGACCACGAACACCGCTGGTTCCGCGGCCCTGACTTTCTTTACCAACCCGAAGAGTCGTGGCCGCGGGAGCCCGCATCGCCGGCACCACTACCGACGGGCGAGGAGCGCGTGGCTACCATGCGCGCTGCGTCGCCCCTCACCGACGCCCTCCCTGAGGCGACCAGGTTCTCCTCCTGGTTGCGCCTTATACGGGCGACCGGCAGAGTCCTCCAGTTCATCGAACTCTGCCGCCGAAAATACACCATCGCTGCCGGGCGCATGAAGCGTACGCGTCTACGCGATCACGACGATCCTACATGGAAAACGACGGCGAGCCCACCAACCAGAACGCGTCTCCTTGAGCCTACTACCTCGGCGACCACCGAACGCCGCTACATCGAAATGGAGGGACGGCACATGGCGAGAGCAGAAAGGCTTTGGTGGCGCGCTACGCAGGAACAGAGCTTCGGGGAAGATCTACGCCGTCTTCGCAAGCAGCTACCAGTCGAACGGGATAGCCCGCTGCGAGCGCTAAGCGTTCATCTCGATGACGAGGGCACACTAAGACTGAATTCTAGAATCGACGCTGCCATAGACCTCCCTGAAGAGCGCCGACACCCACCGATCCTCCACGGCGAACACGCATATACCCGACTCCACATCGCCTGGGTTCACAAACTGAATCACCACGCCGGCACTGAAACTGTTGTAAATGAAATTAGATCACGCCTATGGGTACTCCGTTTAAGGCCGATTACCCGCACCATCGTAAGGAGCTGCATTGCATGTCGCATCCTACGAGCGAAGCCAGCTACACCAGCGACGGGCGACCATCCAATCACCAGACTGTCCCATCACCAGCGAGCCTTTACATACGTTGGCTTGGACTACTTTGGACCGCAAACTGTCACGGTAGGAAGAAAGCATGAGAAGCGGTATGTCGCTTTATTTACTTGCATGACGACGCGCGCTGTACATCTGGAAGTTGCGGGCTCGCTTGACACAGACAGCGCTATAATGGCATTACGCCGCATGATGGCTAGACGAGGATGTCCTAAAGAAATCCATAGCGACAATGGCACCAACCTACGCGGCGCGGATGTAGAACTGCAGAAGGCGGCCCGCGAAGCCACGAAAAACGAAGCTTCTTCACGAGCGATCACTTGGCGTTATACTCCACCTGGTGCACCATTCATGGGAGGAGCCTGGGAGCGATTAGTGCAATCTGTAAAGAAAGCTCTAGCGGCGACATTAAAGGAACGAGCACCGACGGAGGAAGTATTCTCTACGCTACTACTAGAAGCCGAATACACGGTAAACAATCGACCACTGACCACCGTATCAACATCACCCGACGACCCCGAGGCACTGACGCCGCTTCACTTCCTTCTCGGCGGGCCCGCCAGAGTACCCCAACCGGGAAGCTTCACCGATAAAGATCTTCTGTTGAAACATAGATGGCGCCAAGCGCAAAGATTGGCAGACATATTCTGGGAGAGGTGGATCAAAGAATACCTACCGCTTCTTCAAGATCGACGTGATCCAAGGAGCACAGGACGTGGACCACAGACGGGGGATGTGGTGCTGATCGTGGATGAGACGATGCCCCGCAACGCTTGGGCCAAAGGACGCATCGAGAGGGCATACCCCGGCAAAGACGGTATCGTACGCGTAGTAGATGTACGTACGAAGAACGGAATACGCAAGAGGCCAACTAAGAAACTCGTCGTGCTCACTAGTTAGAGTGCACTTCGTGCACGGGGGGTGGAATGTGCACGACAAATATAATAAATAGTTTTTAAGGTAGCAACACTATTGTGTTAGGAGTTTTTTTTTAATAAAGAGCGGGCAACACTTTCTTCTTGTCGTTGCGCCATTTTTACCATCGAGACGTGTGTTTTTTATTAACTCGAAAATCCTTACTAAACCAAACCCATATATCGTAGAAAACTGTGAGGGATAAATAAAACGTAATTCCTCACATGTAAAATTATATATGAATTATGACAGACTTTTGATGCAGCCTCAATTGCCACATTAGAACTTTAATGTAAACGTATCATGAGCAAAAACAGCAAAATGTTTTAAACATACCTCTTCCAAACTAATCATTATCATCTAGAATGGATGCTGGATATAGACCTCCTAGAAGCGCTTCAGGTAGTTTTAGCATTATTAGTTGAAAGCGGCCTGCATCCACAATGAACTTTGAATGTTTAATTCTCATCAGATGACTAGGGCATCAAAATATTTCACAAGACAAAAGTAATTTTCAAGTGTTTGTTGTTGGCTTTTATATGTATGACTGAATATCAGTGTCATTTTATTTCTAAAACCTGTTTATTATACTTATTAACATATTAAGTTGATAGATTTCAAATTATTTCTGTAGTACACAAAATTAAGGTATTATAAGATAAACTATAATAAGTAATATTAACATTACAGTAAATTCTTAATTTACTGTAATGTTAGTATTTATGGCAGAGCGAGTCCTCTAACACAGGTATTTATTTTACTTTAAAGAGGATTGCAAACCTTGTTACTCTATGCTGTATTATTAAGTTGTTGAATAAATGTTTTTGTTGAAGTGAAACTTCTATAGAATCGTAGTGATTTCAAACCGGATGCAAAAAAAAGAAAAGGAAATGATGTAAGAGACACAAATACAATGCTTTATTTAAATTTCTTTGCGCGATACTTCGTAGTCTCAACTACGAAGTATCGCGCAAAGAGGTATTGCTGTATTTTATTTATATTATTTTGTAACATAATTTATGTAATACGCTTTATTGAAGTAATATAAATAATCCGAATAATTACAGATATATGTTTGTTTCTCTTATCATTTTAGCAGATGCATTCATTTACCCTTTTTTTCTATTCGATATATTATATCATAATTATAGTTCATAAGTAGTAGACTCCAATCGTGCGTCGTAGCTGACACACACACACTTTTTTTTTATTCTTCTTATTATTCTTTCGTCGATTTACTGAAGTTTCACTTCTATCGTGTGTGAATCGCACACACACCTTTTTTTTTTTTTTTGTATTTGTATAAACTTACTCATTTTGCTTAATCAAATCCTTGACCATATCTTCTTGTTTCTTTAACATACTCAGTCTTTCTTTTAAAGTTTCAACTTCAAATTCTACATCTTCTTTGCTTTCATGCTCTCCTGGTATACAAATTCCTGGATAGTCGTTTCTTATAGCATTTAAAGAGGCTTGCAGATCTTCAGGGGATAGTAGGCTATTTTTCTTTTGGAGTTCAATGTACCTAAAATATGATAGGCAATGTTGGTACTTCACACTTTTCATTCAAATAATAAATAAGTCTAGGATTTTGAATAGGTCAGTCGCAAAAAGTGAACAGCTACAGGTTTTTTTTTTTTTGCATTGGTTTAATTACTACAAACTCAAAGCATGACAGACTTCAGCAGAGAGTTTACTAATCACTATGTTTTCGTCTTCGGTGTAGAATCAGAATAAGTTTGGAGTGAACAATAAAATTATAAGAAGTAATTGTTTTTTAATCAATATACTGTATTACCTGTATTCTTCCCGGGCAGTAAGAGCATTATTTTGATCCAGATTCTTGTACATCCACCTCAAAACACCGGCGAAGTTAGTGTCGTTCAACATCCACTCAAACGACTTTTTATAAGTTTCAACGCCCAAACTATGAAGAAACGGCACGAAATCTTCATCGCTGATCTCATTTATCGTGTTCATTGTTTTAGATACAACAAATACATGTACTTTTGGAATTATCCGTTTTATTCGCAGAGATTTGAAATTTTGTAAACAAAACAAAAACAAAGACGCAGATAGTGTTGCCAGTTAAATAATTTTAAAATGGTAGATACTATTGTTGGTTGGAATGTCATAAAATTTAATTATTTATTTCATTTTACCTTGCTAAACTTTCTTTTCAAATGACAAGCAATTGTATTTTTTTAAGTTTTCATATTTTAAGACAGTGTCACCAGTTCATTTCAGCACCATAAGCGAATAAAAATTAATACCAGAAGTAGTAGTAGAATAAAAATTAAGACCTATATTATTTTGTTGAAAATAAAAATGCTTACTTAAATTTGAGTCATTGCCATTGCCATGGTAAAAGTGCTCAACGATCGAGTTTGACAAAATTCAAGCTGGGGCAAAAAAAATATTTTTTTTGTGAAAAAATTACATGTTACAAACATAGGTGTTAAATTTTCAAACCATTGATTCATGGCACAATTTTAGTCACTATCCACCATTTCTGGGAAACCCTGTACAATAACTGAATATTCATACTACAATTATGTATATTTACGATATTACATAATTAGCAACATTCAGTTCAGTTCAGTTTCTTACAATAATAATTGGACTCTGCGCCTGAAGCGACAGTTTGCCAGTGTCGAGTTAAATAAAATTTTAAAGTGAAAAAGAAGTTGTCAGTTGAACGCCATTTTGCGTCTCCTAGCAAGCAACATTCAATAGATCGTTAATCTGACTGTGACATTAATGACATGAACATTTGACAGCGGCTTCTCGATTTTTTAACGCTCTAAACGCATTTATGCCATCCATCTAATTATGCCGGCTGTACACACGCGACGAGAGCCTCTCGGCGAATGTCTCGGCCGAGAGGGGTCTCGTCGAGAGCATGCCTGTACACACGCGTTCTAACATTTGAACTGAAGACTCACGCGACAATGGACGTAGAAATTGCTGCTGCTATTTGTGTTTGTGCCATGAGCTATTATAATTTTTTTAACATTTACTATAAAAATAAAATTCGTAAACCATGAAGAAATAAGAAAAAAAATAATATAATTAAATTAAATTAAAATTAAATTAAAAAACAATTAAATACTATCAGCGAGCAAGTAAATGAACGAGTGTGTACATGCTCGCTCTCGTTTACCTCGCGAGAGCCAACGAGACCCTTTGACTCGGGCGCAAAAAACCGACAAGCCACCGAGACCGACCGAGACGAGAACGAGACAGCGAGACGAGACGAGAGCGCCCTGTACACACGCGCGTTCGGCCTGTCTCGGGGTGTCTCGACGCGTGTGTACAGCCAGCATTAGAAGAAGGAAAAGTAGGTAAGGTAAATGAGTTTTATTAATTTAGTAGTTTATAGCTTAAGCTTTTGGGTTTAGACTATACAAGTGAAGTAATTAAGTATAGCTCTATTACGGAGCTTTCAAATTTAGCGTTTCGAGACGTACCTACGCCGTACGTAGCGCGGCGAGCAGAGCGTTTGAAGTACCTATAGTCTGTTCGCGGAGACAAACTAATAGGGAAATCATAGACGGCACGTTATTGGTCGCAGATAACGAACATAGGGCACGTGCACACTGTGACCAAAAGTCAGTCTCATCTGTCTCTTGTACGGTGCGGACGTGCCGGACGTGTCGTTTAGTGCTCGTTACATTGTGTTCTCAGTATTGTATTTTACGTTGACCTGGCTTGCTTTTTGGACTATTTTCTGTTTACCTCGTGATTTTGCGTGACGTACTGATTCTTGTTTTATTGTTGACCTGGCTTGCTCATCGGACTGTTTCCTATTAATTTTGTGACTTGGCATGTTTAACGGGCTGATTCACTGTTATGACCGCTACAGCCGGTAGCCCGGTTATTAAAAAGCGGAAACGACAATTTTATAAAATAATAAAAAAATAAAAATCTTTTATTTCAGACACAGGTCCATAAATTAAATTAGTGTGATCATAAAATAACATAAATATAGAAAACATAAACATAAATAACATAAACATAGACAGATACTGTCTTGTGCAGAAAGCGATCAATCTAGGAAAAAATATTTTTCATCAACGGAATAAAACTATGATATACAATATGTATAGGTTCTCAGTACCATAATAAGTAGGTCAATTATCAATAAGCCACTCATCCTCAAAACCCCAGGCGAAAACCTAGCTAATACTTTGAAGTGAGCAATCTAAACATAGCTTTACATTTTTAAAAACGGCCATTCCCACTGACCAATCATAGTCTCCCACGCTAGTAGTCCCGTCCTTTTCACTTTCATACAATTGTGCAAGAGAGCGCGCGCTATAGGTATTAGCTTGTCTCCGCGAACAGACTATAGTTTGTTTGATGAAAAGTAACGGTACCGCCAACGCATAAGACGTAGGGAAGGTTACCTACACCCAAATTAAAAGCCCCAAACATTGACCTATTGAAATAAGTTTAGCTTTTTAAAATCCGAATTCTCAATCCACATTAAAGTTAGGTACTGTTTGTTTAGTAGATAGTTCGCTCACTGTACCTATACTTTACACTGTTCACTGTCGCTGTGTTAGAAATGTGCTAACGTAGTCAAGTAGATAGGTGCCTACAACAGTAGCCAGGAAAACAAAGAAAACCAACCCCATTCACTTCACACAAGTGCCAACTTTCCAACGCATACGCGCTCGAGCCCACATTGTCTAGTTAGCTTATACAATGCACGTCGAAGTGTCTGAATGATGCTGCAAGTCGAGATAGCATAGAAACTACGCAGAATGTATTGAATAGGTATGCTCACAATAAAATTGACTTGAAGGCACGGTAATACTAATATACAGTATCCTAACATCATACTAACGGTCGAAACGAGAGCTATACCTACCCACGCGCCTCAATCGATGGTTACACGAAGGATCTTCTTCTTCTTAATCGGTACACTCTTGCCAGAGTGGTCGTGGTCATCACTGGAAGTTTCCACTTGTGACACGCTTCACGGCTCGTCTCCATTCCTCCCTAACAGCTGCTCGACTGGTGCATTCGTATAAGGGGTCGTCCATTGCTGCCTTTATTTGATCTGTCCACCTCATGGGCACACACACACACGAAGCACATGGCACACGAAGGATACAGGCAGTCAAAAATTATGTGCCGCAGCAGTGACGAACGGTATTATTTCCAAAACCCGGTCTAGTTGGAATACTCTTGGATATTATTACCGTGATAAAGTATAAATATAAGTATTTTGGCGGTATCTTTCAATCCCCTGATCACATAATCATGATCATAATATCCAATAACGAACCAATAAATATCCAAAAACTGTTTATTGGGCGCGAACAGTCGGCAATAATTACTTATAACTTATGGGGAGGCGCCCCTTAGACCTTATACCTAGTTGCTATGTGTTTTGTCATTTCATTCATAGCATTAGTTTACCCAACTTAATTCATAATCTATACTAATATTATAAAGCTGAAGAGTTTGTTTGTTTGTTTGTTTGAACGCGCTAATCTCCGAAACCACTGGTTCGAATTGAATAATTCTTTTGTGTTGCATAGTGCAGTTATCGAGGAAGGCTATAGGCTATATAACATCACGCTACGACCAATAGGAGCAAAGATATAGTGGTAAATGTGTAAAAAACGGGAGAAATTGTTCATCTTTGAAGCCTTCCGTTGCGTGCGCCGTGAAAACGGTTCAAGATACACAAAAAATATGTATTAAAGAATAATAGCTCTTTTAATGATCTAAAAAACAGTCCGCGATAGTATATGTCTATCTTTTAAGATAACCTCACAAAAACCGTTTAAAAAAACCTATTGCTTAGTAACTAATATCGTAAAAAGAATATTTTTCCTTCTACCGTACCTGGTTACGAGACTCCGGTTTCGTACGCGGCCGAAGGCACCTTATTTGGTCGAAATAATTTGTTTAAGTTGTATCAACATAATAATATTAATCTTTATTCAAATAAATATGTTGTTGGTTAAGAGTACTTCATCCATTATAACGCGGGTAGCACGTTCAACCTGATGCTTATTATTATCATAGATTATATCGTAGAACGTTTAATAGAAAAAACATGTTGGTTAAGTGGCAGCACACTCTACTTTCATTCCTATGGTAGTGGGTTCAAACCCCGCCACACACCTCTGGATTTTTCTTCTTACATACTTTTATCATAATACCACATAGGCATAGAATAATAAATTAATATAGGATAAAGCTTCTACTTCTATTAATGCAAAAAAATCGATTTTTGAATAAACCTTTGATCTGTATAAATAGCTCTTTACCACATATCCACATAGACTTTTTTCATATTTCAGTATCTATTTCTAATTTGTATGTAACTACACTACATCTCTACACACTCTTATTTTGATTCACATTTCTTTATCACAACAGGTTTGCTGTAAGAAAACTCTTTAAGGGTTAAGCTCGCCTCTGTACATGACCATTATAACAAAACCTTCATGTATCTATTTTATGTAAGTACATTAAAGAATTTATGAATCTACGTCATATCATAATAATCTACAAATGCATTGAATCGTTACGTAGGTAATTGATTCACTGACCTATTTCCGTTTATTTTATTTTTGAGCGTATTTAGTTTATGATTGTTGCCATAGTTAATTGTGGCTGCAATATTGTTTAGGTACCTTTTATATACCTATTTCTTACATGGGATAATAAGGGAATAACAGGACAAAATATACTTAAGCGCAGTTTCGTTTAAAACTTTTGTTTGAATGCTTATGTAATGAATTGGTCCATTTGTTCTAATTATACCTCTACATTCAATATAGCTACGAAACTATCGATATCATTTGAATAGCGAATTAGTATTTTTTAACCCCCGACCAAAAAAGAGGGGTGTTATAAGTTTGACGTGTCTGTCTGTCGGTCTGTCTGTCTGTCTGTCTGTCTGTCTGTCTGTGTGTCTGTCTGTCTGTCTGTCTGTGTCACCATAGCTCCCGAACGGATGGAGCGATTTCAATTTAGTTTTTTTTGTATGAAAGGTGAGTCTTGCGCGAGTGTTCTTAGACATGTTTCATGAAAATCGGTTAGGCCGTTTAAAAGTTATGGGGGTGTGAGTGGGGAAGCAAAACCGAAAATCTGCAAATATACTAGTGTGGGGTATCAAATGAAAACGCATCGCGTCCACATTACATAATATTATGTTGTTTTACATTTAAGGAAATTAAGGCATTGGAATCGGGGGTTTTTCTTAAATTTTAAATTTAGATTTATTAGATGATAAGAATCTTTATTTTTAAAAAGTAATAATATTTACTAGCTGGCTGACCCTGACCCCAGCAAACGTTTTTTTGCAAAATGAAAAATAGATAGTAGACGGTTCTCAGACCTACTGAATGCGCAACAAAAACTTGGTAATTTTTTTTTATGTATGCGCAAGTATTAAAAATCATCTAATATAATGATTATGTTAAACTAATGAACATCCATGTTTTATTATAACTGACATGCCAGTGTTATCGTGTAACTTGCTGTTGCAATAAATTATTTTCCTGAATTTATCACGGTTAAGATACAGCCTGGTGACAGACAGACATACAGACTACGAAGTCTATAGAACCCTAAAAAATACCTACTCACTACCGTCCTTAGATAAGTATCTACATGGAATGCTAGCATGTCGATTTAAATACGAAAGGGGTTGAATCCCCCAGGTTTCCTGTTGGTCATAGGTACGTGAGTCATCGCGTTACGGTGGGGTAGGTTTGTAATAACGAGTTCACATCAAAATATCCGTTGCGAAACAGAAGCTTGTTCCCATTATGTTTTAATACCTGGGCTACCTTTCGATATTCTGTGATCTTGGTTAGTATGTTATGTAATCTGTGGTAGTACCTACTCCGATTATAATGGTGTACAGCCAGCAGCAAAAGTAAGTGATCAAAATAAATTATTGTAACTAACTATCTATTGTTATAATGCACGAATTAGATAAGGTCTCATTAATGTACTAGCTATATACCTACGACTTTTTACTCAATAAAACTTTTAATTTTTTTATTTATTTATTTAAAATCAACGTTTCAAAACATCTTCTAGCGACCGACGTGCCTGATGTAACAAGTTATAACGAAGTGTCAATTACAGATGAAGTTTTAATTGGTCAAAAGAAAATGATCACTAGAACACCGAGGGTCCAACTAAATGTGATCGATTACTTATGACAAGTTATTTGTTCGTTTACTTTTAACAAAGTACAGTTGTCAGTATCTTTTTGACCAATAATATGTTTCTGCCTTAGTGGCTCGGCGGGCGAAGGTCTGCTTGCGGCCGGGGCAGGAGGTAGCAAGTTCGATTCCCGCCGAGTTTTTGTTTTTGAAGTTTTTGTATGTTCCGCAAGCACTTTTTCCTTGGTCTGGGTGTTTAATATGTATACTAAGAAAAATATCTCTCCAAGTATGTACCTACTTATGCCTATTACATTAAATACGTAACACAAGCTTAGAGCTTACCACGAGGCTAGATGGTGTTGTGTGGAAATATTATTTCAATTTTATTCATTGGTCGGCCTTCTGTTTGATTCTCATTAAGTGATTTGTGAAGACTTGAACAACTAAAACGAGCAACTTTGACCGTCTGTCCATCTTGTTAGTGGCGCGAGATCTTGTTTATAAATTGAATAATAAATAATCAGAGATAACAAATACCCTAGGTATTTGTTATTAATAACAAATACCCTAGGTATTTGTTATTATTCAATTTATAAACAAGATCTCGCGTCAACTTCTGAGAGCTCAAAAATATTTGATCGCCCAATATTTAATTACTATTTTATTATCTCCTATTTTTTGATTGACTTAAGCTTTCTGGGTATATACCGGAGAAAAACAAGAAGTTTCAAAGCCATTTTGCTTGCTCAAATGGCAACTTCGGAGGTCCACTAACAAGATGGATGGATATTAATAAATAATCAGAGATAACAAATACCCTAGGTATTTGTTATTATTCAATTTATAAACAAGATCTCGCGTCAACTTCTGAGAGCTCAAAAATATTTGATCTCATAAATTATCAAAGGCAAATAAGGTAACCACTGATTAGTTGGTTGGTAATTATTCGTTTTTCAGTTGACTGAACATACGCCATATTGCTTCCGTGACTAACAACTGAGAGCTATGCAACAGTTAGGTTCAAAGATATTTATTTTGTCATAAAAACTACAAAGGGTTAATTTCAATTTAATTACAAAATTTTTACTTATTCTAAACATTACAGTACTGTGTTACTATGAGGTCCCCAATTTGTTACCATGTTTCTATGTGGTCTCGAAGGGAACACGGGAACCGAACCGGCTACATCCTCATTTGAGTAATGGTTTGTAATGGCCCTAAAAGCGGTTGCTCAATATGTTATTAGGTCCTATATTGGAGAGGGACGATCTTGGTTTACAGATTATTTTCTAGAGCGTTTTGGTAGAGAACAAATTCTTATCATAGAAAAATACGTAGTTATCGAGATATTAAGAAATATTTTAGGCCCCTAGAAGTCGTAATTTTTTAAGAGTTACTTTACTCCTTTGATTACGGGTGATAGAGGGAAATGGAAGCAAAATACATATTGAGCCGACCCCACGGAATGTGGGGCAGTATAAGGGCAGGAAGATGATGATAATAAATATTTGTAGGTTTCTCAATAAAGTAGTACCTACCCACCTAAAAGATTATGATGACTTCATTATACAATATGTTTTTATTCTGTTTATTCCGTCTGTAAGCCCGTCCAAAATACTGGAATTAACAAACACTTATTGCTAAATTTCGCTATATCAATTTAATAAGAAAGTGCCAAGATATAGATCATCAAGTATCCTGAGTTTCGCACGAAAGCTTTACATCACACGAAACTTTAATGTTTGTACTGTGCGTTTGCAAGTAAAAGAAATTATGTGCAACAACTATTAAACCGCAGCAAAAAAAAATATAATCTGTAAGTATATATTTTATTTAATATAAATCTTTTGTACCGTCTTTTTGTAAAATAATTTAATAGAATTCCGAACTTTACTTTGGTCCCTTGTGGTGTATCCCAAGTATCAAAAGTTATGTTTTCATATTTATATTTTGCTAAAATAATTTACTAGTGGATATTCCGGCATTGTTGATGATAAATTTGACAAGACCTATTTACAGCCGTTGCATTTATTGACAAAGCGACTGTTCAGTTGCACTAGGTATAAGTATTAAAGAATTATTTTATTTATTATTTAAATAATAATGTATGCCTTTAAAAGAGTTTGAAGGGCATGTGACATTCACCAACCCGCACTTGGCCAGCGTGGTGAATTAAGGCCAATCTCTCTCGTCAAGAGAGAAGTCCCTGTGTCCCAGCAGTGGGAACCTTAATAGGGTGATGATGATGATGATGATGTATGAATCCTTTAATTTATTGACGTAACTAAATGTTCCGAAAGTAAATACGTAAATGAATTGAATTAAATTGATGAAGATGATCTGAACATAGTTTTGCATTTGCTTGCAAAAGTTAGCGTCTCACTTTCAACCATTGTGTGGGCTGGTCTCAGCGTGTACTTTAATAGCATCTATTACACCGTGGTATTGCTATGGTAATTCTATGGCTAATGACGGGATGAGGCTTGAACCATCACGACTTCTTGCGTTACTGATTGTCATTGCTGTTAGAGCAATACTCGTAATGATAGATTACCTATTTGGCTTGAGTAATGTAATAGGAAATATGAGTTAGTACCGAACTTAGCTACGAGTACATCATAGGAAGCTGGAAAGTAATTCCATGCTAATTTATAATAGGCATTAAAACTAAATAAAAAATTGGTTTCCTAATAGTCGTCTGTTAGCCCAAGAATGCTTTTGCTTGATCTATTTAGTAAGAAAGTGCAAAGATCTAATCATCGAAATTTAGTACACATAGCAAAAAAGAGTTACTGTAAAGTCTTGATTTTATGTTTGCCAAAAAAAGGAAAAAATATGGGTTTGTTAGATAATGTTAAAAAAGAACGAATTATTTTATCTCCATCTTCTTACCTATTATAAATAAATCAATTAATATCAGTCTTTAGTTATTGACATGAATGTGTTAGCACAATTTCCTTGAAAAGGAAAACTTAAGTTATTTATTAGTAGTTATTATAGGTACTTCTGATAAATTGCAGAATAAAACAATAGTTAAAAAACATTAGAAAACAAATTTATTCATTTAATATTTTCCTATAAGTATAAGATATTTTATTTTTGTTTATTTTTCATTTTATTTTAATCGGAAAACAAATAGTTTTAATAAACACTAAATAATAATATCTATGAACCATTTACATGTTTTCGCATAGCGAATCTATCTAAAATATGATTGTTTATTGCACAAATAATTAAAAGACAAAACAATACATTACCAATAACAAGTATTCACCTTTTCATACTGGGCACATTAAAAAAGTTTTATATATCAAAATGTGTTTAATACGTAATAATAAAAGTTATCTACTATATGTATGAAGTAAGTATATCAGATATCTAGTAGGTACCCGTAACACAAGCTTAGAGCTAACCACGGGGTTAGATGTTGTTGTGTGGATTGTTTGGGAATATTTATTTATTTACGGTCCCGTTAAACCTATTACCTAATACAAGACATGATTAAATTTTCTACTTTTCATTTATCTAAGAGGGAAACCCTTTTTAGCTACAAGTATAATTAATGATAAACTGGTAACAACGTTTGTCCTCTTGTTTCTTCGTCTCGTGATTTTTCAGTATTTCTTGAATTGCTTGTTGAAAAGTTGTCGCATAAGCAGAATATCTAAAAAAATTATGACATATTAATGTACCTAACATTAATTGTATAAAATGGACTCATACTACGGAACCCTAGGTAGGTTCCGTGTACATTTTACATTTTTCAACAAAAAAAAGTAAGTAGAAATGTAGTTTTTTAACACATTAATTTTCTACGGTAAGTAATTATAAGTTGGGTTTTATTAATAAACAGTTCTTAAAATGAAAATCCTTCATTCTTTTTAATGAAGCGTTTTCATTATTAACATTAACTTTTTATGAGGTATTCCAAAGGTAATATAGCCTAGGTCTAAGTCTAGTGATGCGCTGAACCTAAGTTTGCATATTTAGGCTTTATTGAAGTGAATATGTATATTATACTCACAGCATGAAAAACAGTGATAAGCCCAAGTCCACTTCCAGCAAGGACGTCCCACCAGTGGTGGCGGCGATTAGTGATCCTACTCAGGGAGGAGACCACGGAGAAACTGAGCACACAGAGTTGGGCCAAAGGCACGAGTGTCACTGTTCGCCCGTGCCAGTTGAAAGCTCGCATTTGGAGGTACCACTAGTAAAATAAAATAATTTATTTTAAAATATATTTTATTAACGTTGTTTTAAAATAAATTATTCCTTCGCGCTATATATAGCGCGAAGGGAATAAATCCTTTAGCGCTGTAAGGAACGCACCCTTTATTGGTATAGTTCACACCACCTCCGCCTAGGACGGCAAGATGGCGCTAATGTCGCGTAGTGACAGACCGTAGAGACCCGCGAACCAGCGCGATACACGCGCTGCGATATAATTATGACAGACCGTAGAGACCCGCGAACCAGCGCGATACACGCGCTGCGATATATCATTGTTTCCACTTGTTTTATGTGTTTTACCTCTTTTACATTTGTTCTTTACTCCTGTGTTATTGTGTTCTATGTTTATTTAATTATACCTGTGACTGAACAAATCGTGTTTCGAACTCATTTCCTAGCCCAAACGAACCCTGAGAGAATACCTCATCTTATATATATTTATTAGCGGCCCGCCCCGGCGTCGCACGGGTTTAAAATTTTCCCGGTAATTATTGGAATTTTTCTCGCCGTAAAAACCTTATAACCTTATCTCTCAAGTTGGATCGAATTGCACTGCACATGGTGTGCGAATTTTATTATAATCGGTTAAGTGGTTTAGTAGTCCATTGAGGACAAACATTGTGACACGAGATTTAAGTATATATATATTAAGATTAATAAGATTCGTGAGTTCATTGGCTAGTAAGAGTAGTCGCTTCTTTGCGAAAAAAAGTAAGAAAATCAAGCGACCAGATAATGTCAAACAAAGATTTTTTGTTTTTCAATTTTCAAAGATTTTTTTATATTTCCTAATAAAAATTAATAATAAAAAAAAATTACTAAATTTATTTAAAACGTTGACTGTGCCGTCTATTTTGAGAAATTTTCTGGTACGTCCATCTGTTTCAATGAAGCCATTAAAGACCTCATTTGTGATTTCTGACGTCCATTAACAATAAAAAAAACGATGGGACATTTTCGTTTTATTTTCGCCAATTCATTTATTTGTTCCTTCATACGTCCCTAGAAAATCAAAGTTCTAACTCTCAAGTCCAGCCCAGGAAACGCGATTCAGTTTTCTTCGGCAAATGCATTACATGTAATGCACGGACGTGTTAATGCTATTTTTCCTGTCATCAATTTGAATAGTGCTCTTACCGCTAAAAATACACCACAGTACACTGACAAGCTTGTATGACCAGAGGGAAAGCTTCTAGAGGAGTCCATTTGTAACCACCAGTTGTAGTTTGACGTACAGTTGAATGAAGATACGTATTCTGTTCTGTAAATAATAATTAATACTTACTCAGATTTATAACATAATTATCAATAAATTACTATTAAGACTATTAATAAAAAGAACAATAAGTCTGAGATGGACTCATACTACCTAGAGCTCCGTGTACTGTTTATAGGTAAACATTTTTAATTTTGACATGAAAAATTAAAAACTAGGCAATAAGGCACTATTTTTATTTAGATATCATTGTGTAGGTACGTTATAAACACAATTTTTACTGCGAAATTAATATTTTAAATGTTATTGTCTAAAATAAATAAAATGCTTTTTTTTAACCGTTATATTTTAAAATTTTATAAGTAAAATACAATGAAAACGCCTGCATCCTGTGTTTGCCCGCAAAAAATGCTTGAATCCACGTTCTCTACCTTTTCAATACGTTAGTTGTTTGTTAGGTATCTACTCATAAAACAAAGCTTTTGCGGTCAAGCATTTTTTGCATGGCTCCAAAAATATATAACAAACTGCCTCCTCAAGTTTGTAACTTACACATTAACCAATTTAAAGACAAACTTAAGTGACATTTTGATAGAAAAGGCATACTATACTGTTAATGACTTTTTATGTGATAGGTATAGATAGATAGATAGATATCTTAGAACTGAAATTATAATTATTTTTTTATTGTTATTGACTTATAAAACATTTGACATTGCCTCATAATTTTTCTAATATTTTTTTTTATCTATTTGTTTTATTTTATATGTAAGTGACATGTAATGTTTGTGTGCTCAAAGTAGCAGAATCTGTTTAGCTCTAATTAGTTATAAGACCTGACTATGTTTCACCAGATTCGCAAGCAATAAATGATTTATGATTTATGATTAACTAGCTGCGCCCCGCGGTGTTACCCGCGTTATTATGGATTTTCCCGCGGAATGACGTTTTCCCGCGGTAAAAAGTAGCCTATGTTATTTTTCAGGCTCTAGAGATTCTGTGTACCAAATTTCATTTAAATCGGTTCAGTAGTTTTCGCGTGAAAGAGTAACAAACATCCATACATACAAACTTTCGCCTTTATAATAGTAGTAGGATAAACATAATTCTTACCCATTACAAGTACGTAAAGCATCAGGCTTGCATACTTCAAAGAAGATCGGTCTCGGCTCTCCGAAGAGGCCTTTCGCCAATTCCAGGAGGGCGTTGTTGATCATCAGACCCAGGAAGTAGCTGCGGTATAACCAGAGCACGTTTTTGAGGACTTGGAAGTGCTTCCGAGGGTCGTCAGCCACTGCGTATTCAGTTATGTGGAACTGAAAAAGAACGGAGACTTTTCAACACAACGTTCCGGACTCTAATTCATACTTCAAAAAAGGAGTTTTTTTTTTATGTAAGATAAGTCCTCATTTGACCACAATCTCACCTGATGTAAAGTGACGATGTGGTCTAAGATGGGGCATGAAGACCTAGAAGGTAGATGGCTTCTCCGGACAACATTACGAAACACGAATAAATCGCTTCACGCACTAGCCCAGCCTGTTATTAGCCAATTATTTATTTCTCCCGATCAAAAAAGACGGGTGTTATATTTTGACGTGTCTGTCTGTGTGTCTGTCTGTCTGTCAGTGTGTCTGTCTGTCTGTCTGTGACATCATGGCTCCCCAACGGTTGGAGCGATTTCAATTTAGTTTTTTTTTGTATGAAAGGTGAGCTTGGCGCGAGTGTTCTTAGATATGTTTCATGAAAATCGGTTATGCCACTTAAAAGTAATGGGGGTGAGAGAGGGGAAGGAAAAACGAAAATCTGCAAATATACTCGTGTGGGATATCAAATAAAAGCGCATCGCGTGCACATTACAAAATATTATGGTGTTTTACTTTTAAGGAAATTAATAAAACTTTGCATCGGGGGTTATTCTTAAATTTATATTTAATTTATTAGGAGGACACTGTTTGTTCTCCTTACTTTACTTACTAACTAAATTACAATAAAAACACAACTTAGAACCAGTTAAATTTTTCCACATAGCGTGACTAACGAAAAAACACAAATCATTTACTTATAGCTAAATTTGAAAATATCTAGAGAATAATAAAAACGGAGAACTGAGAAAAAAAAGGAGAAAAAGAAGAATAAAATTGGCAGAATAAGAAATGACTAACAATAACAGAATTAAACCAGCGTTTTGTCAATAAGCTACTGACTCCGCTGGCTTTTGTATCAGACAAGTCGATATCGGGTAGAGAGCTACGATCTGCAAAGAGTACGAGTTTTGTCTATAGTTTGTATAACAAAAATGGGTTTCCAATCCAATAGGATGTCTAACAGGTCTACTGGGGATTCTCAATCTAATTTTATTTAATAATTTAAAAATAACCAATAATGGTTTTAACCCACGACCTTCGGAATGGAATGAAAGTCGACCGTTCTCCTACTTACGGCTTACGTAGCCGCACCATAATACTTACGGTAAGCAGTGGTAGAATCAAGAGGCCACTGAAGAGAATGTTGGTCGTTACGGTTTCTCCTTTGAGGGGAAACATGAGTGCCGGGTCGTTGCAGTAGAAGCCATTTTTGTTCACAGGAATATATCCAGTCTCAAACAGCAAGACAGGAATTATTACTGTGAAGAAAAGAAAACAATATGATTTATGTAGTTTATTTATTTATACTTTGTGCACAAAAAAAACAATGTACAGAGGAGGACTTAATGCAAGAAGCATTCTCTACCAGTCATCCTGGGCGTGCAAGAAAACAAATCAGGCACTAGGTTAGTAAAATAAAATAAATAAAATTTCCGGACAATCCACACTGCAACATTTAGCCCCGTAGTAAGATCTTAGCTTGTGTTACGGGTACTAGACATCTGATATACTTAATAATTAATGTACCTATAGATTTTTTGATTATACATATTAAACACCCAGACCAAGGAGAACATACAAGAGAGCTTCTCGCAAAAGTGCTTGCAGAACATAAAAACACCCCTCGGCGGAATCGAACCCGCTATCGAACCCCATGAGCCGAAAGCGGACCTCCGCCCACCGCGCCACTGAGGCAGTCAAAATAATCTAATAATCGTCTTTGATGTTCCTAGCAGATCCTATCCTACCATAGGTTGCCTGGAAGAGACCGCTTTAGCGATAAGGCCGTCGATTGTACAATTAATATTGCTATTGATTGTTATTTTTAAGTTAGTCTGTAAGTATTAGTGGGCAATAAAGAAATTATCTACGAGTATCTAATCTAAATTTTAATTTAAAAAAATCCCCGATTGCAAAATTCCACTCGAGTAAATTTGCATTTGATATTCGGTTTTTCTTCCCATATACCCTCATAACATAACTTTTAAGAGGGTTAACCGATTTTCATCAAACACATTTATGAACACTCCCACAAAACTCACCTTTCATACAAAAAGGAACTAAGTAAATTAAAATCACTCCATCCGTTCGGTAGCTATGATGCCACAGACAGACAGCCAGACAGATAGACACGTCAAATTTATAACAGGCCTCTTTTTGCGTCGGGGAATAAGAAGATTTCCGAAGGCTTCGGTCAATTATAAGTGGGCTCCATCGGGAGTAATAGTAGGTATTATGTAAGTTCGGTTTTGGTCAAAAATAATATGGCGCTTTGAAAGTATGGATTGATAAAATTAAATACGCACTTGGCCAGCTTGTCGAAATTAGGCCTATGTTCTCTCCACGGTTGTCTGGAAGAAATTGCTATGAGCACCCATTACGCTTTCTAGGTTTAATTTTTATTTTCTCATTGTATTGTGTGTTTTAAACTATTTTCTATATATCTCTCGCCAAGAGAGAAGTCCCTGTGTCCCATCGTCAAGGATGCC
Organism: Gymnoscelis rufifasciata; assembly: GCA_929108375.1. Lineage (NCBI taxonomy): Eukaryota > Metazoa > Arthropoda > Insecta > Lepidoptera > Geometridae > Gymnoscelis > Gymnoscelis rufifasciata. Next base: position 4,014,871 of record OV815317.1, on the reverse strand, counting down.
TAAAGGCATCCTTGTGTCTCATAGCATATATGCTATGAGACACCGGTCGGTGTACTTTTAAGAAAGTTTTCAATCGAGCACAGCTTTTTCTTCGAACTTACTACGCTAATAATACACATGTTTCAGCGTGAAATAGTGGGTAGGTTACATTGAAATGGTTTGTATAGTCTAAAGTTACCTATCATAAGTACCGGTATACGTCACTAAATTGAACTACGTCAGATATAATACTGTAACAATGCATTGACGCAGGGGACAAAAGCATCTGAACTGAATTGACCGTTAATAACAGTGGTCAATTTATCACTTCCTTCGATAAAGGGTGCCTCGTCCTATAGGTACAAAAGACAGTTTTCATAGTTTATGATCTTGTTTGTCATATTCGGTACCTATAAAGGTAGGTATACTAATTTAAAGCGTAGGGGCCGACTTCATCGTCACCCTATTAACATTCCCACTGCTGGGACACAGGGACTTCTCTCTTGGCGAGAGAGATTAGGCCTTAGCTCACCACGCTGGCCAAGTGCGGGTTGGTGAATGTCACATGTCCTTCAAACTCTTTAAAGTTCTCAAAACATGCCGGTTTGCTCACGATGTTTGCCTTCACCGTTAAAGCACGTGTTTAGGGGCCGACTTAGTTCATCGAAACTTATCAATATAAACTAAACACGAAGTATAATGATTGACATGCAAATTAACAAAATTTGATGAATTATGCATAATATTAGCATTATTATGATGAAAAAGACCTGATCTGATTCATCATATCGTGCTAAGTCCTTTGTCATTCGAGTTTGTGTTCGAATGAAAGGTATCGATGTGTTTGTATTTGTAAATTCACCTACATAATTAATAACTAAATATCTCCGGACAATCCACACAGTCGAATAGGACTTGCAGGGGATTTGTGAAAGGTTTTTTCAAGTATCCCCTGCGAAGGGGCATTTCTAGAGTAAGCCTGTACTAGTCATTTTACATACTCACATATAATTATAAAAGATTTGAACATATCAAATATTATATTTTACATATGACACAATAATGGCTTAGTGTGATTTTAGAAAAATACAAAATTGGGCAACCGTTTATAAAAAACCTTATTTAACTTGTATATATAGCTATTCTTAACTCCAATATTTTTTGTTTGAAAGGTGACTTTTGCGCGAATAGACATCATTATGTTTGATGAAAAATCGGTTGAGCCGTTTAAAAGTAATGGGGCAAATATGCTCAACGTTTATTTATTTATTTACATGGAAAACCAACAGCATAAAACAAAGAATTAATAACAGGAGATAATAATAGGGAGCCAATTATAGGTATTTATAGAAACTAAGGTTTTGGGATCGGGGGTTTTGTTTCTCTACATGCCATGCACATACGACGCATATCTATTATCTATAAGTTGGCGGTTTTCGTCAAGTCTTTCAAGACGATCATCTTCAAAAGACTTTATCTTGGTAAAGATGGTAGAGCGCCAAGAAGACCTTTGGGAAGCGAGCTCCTCCCAACAGTCCGGGTCAATATTACATGCAGTTAGGTGTCTTTTAAGCACGTCCTTATAACGCAGATGCTGACCACCGTGACTCCTCTTACCTTCAGCCATCTCTGAATAGAAGACAGCTTTAGGTAACCGGCGATCATCCATGCGAAGGACGTGACCACACCACCTAAGTTGCCGCTGCATTAGAAGTTTGGTCAGGCCAGTCACATTAGAGCCCATAATAGGAAATAAAGCAAAGGTCGCCGTCATCGAAATCGATGTGGAGGACTATATATATATATATATATATTACCTATAGAGTTTCCCTGAGCAGTTATAAATGGCGTAGATTTTGCAATGTAATTCATATTCACCAAATCACCACGCGGAAAAGAGGTCTATCTATAAACCGGGGGCGATCTACTCTCAGACCAGATGCCAGCAGGTTACAAATGGATATCGCCAATGTTTTGTAACCATTATCCAATTTATTTGGCAACAACGTCCGGGCAAGTTCAAAGTCAATGTCAAAATCATTACAATGTTATGGAGATGAATTTGAGGATGTGCGTAGGATTGCGGTGAGTGGATCATTGCTCACTCCCTCTTTGATGAGGCGATAATTTCTTTGATTTATTGATGTAGGAGATGTTTGTTGTAATGTGAGAATATTCGCATTTTTTAACATATATAATGATAAATAATTACTAATTGTTCCTGTTATTAATATAAATAAATAAAAATAATTTAATAATTATTTGTGCCAAGCCGGGCGAGCAGCTAGTAGGTAATAATTTTAAGATTTATCAGGTTTTGCGTTCAAAAAGGATCTCATAAAGGTAAGTTTTTTAGAGGCATTCATAAATTAAATTGATAATTCAACTAAATATACGAATTTAGATAGAGCTTCATGCTGAGTTATAATTACATTTATGTGAAAAAACTATTTAAAATGGAGCTATAGAGTGGAAGGGAATATATGTATTTACGTAACTAAGTCATTATGAGCTGAACAATATTGTTAGGTAACTACAATCATGCACCTTATTGCCCTAATAATAATGATGCAATCCCTACATTGAGTGGAACTGACAGCATCCTGTATAAAGGCGTGATTCCTAGAATCCATAATATTTTTTTTTTAAATATAATTGCTAAAGTAACTCTGTTCTTCTTTCACGCAAAAACTACTGAACCGACTTAAATGGAATTTCGTGCACAGATTCTCTAGAACCTTAGAAAGGACATAGGCTGCTATTTACCGCGGGTAAAAGTCTTTCCGCGAGAAAATCGATTATAACATAAAAATCAATATTTTGTTGTTTCACATTATCTATGTGTCTCTTCCAGTTATTTTAGTCGACATTTTAAAATTTTTAACGGTTATTTTCTTCTTTTATTACAGGTCATACATGGACAGGTCAGCTTAAAGTTAATTTAAATAAAAACTAAGAACAGTCAAGGAAACAACACAATAGGTACCTCCAATTTGCCACCACATTTGATTCCACCAATTTATTGGATGATATCCAATTGACGGAATTATGATAATTTTTTTATTTTTTTGCTAGTCTAGGTTTCACTTTTAATCGGCTAATTACTCTCACCAATATCCAATATCATCCAATAAATTAGTGACATTAATAAGCCGATTAAACTTAAAACCTAGACTAGGGTAGATAACTAAAATTTTTTTTTTCAATTCCGTTATTTAGATCATTAAAAAAATATACACTATTGTTTTTCTTTTTTCGACGAAACGAATACTCAAAATGTTCCATTGCATTGAAGTTTCGCGTGACGTAATGCTTTCGGCGTTTTGTAGTAAATGTATATAATAAAATATGTAAAACAATAATATAATTTAATATGTAAAAAGCCCCCTCGGAACTTCGATATGTAGAATAAGAATCTACATATTTGTATGTAGACAACATGTCCATTACCTATTAATTGTGTGTCTTAAATAATGTAAGCGAACGAATATTAAACAAGGTATAGTTCGGAATACGTTTAAGTAAAGCATCCATTGGGCCTTAAAAAGACGCTTACCAGAATAAAAAAAAACATAAAATTATGTTTTTTTTTCTACATACAAATATGTAGGTAAAACGTTATTTTGCATACAAGATTAAGCCCTGATTTCAGAACGGGCTAAACTCGCGTTACCGCCTAACTGAGATCAAATTCACATTTCATTGTCATTAACAATGGTTGACACCAAATGAACAATACAATATGAAATAAAAACTAAACCTAGAATGCGTAATGGGCGGTCTTATTACTAAAAGCAATTTCTTCCAGACAACCGTGGATGGAGAGAAAAAAGATAACATATTTTATGGACGGTGGCTTAAACAATATAAATACCTAATATCTAATGCTAAACCTAAAACTAGCCTATACTAAATTAAATTTATCCTTATGCTAACATAGATAAATGACCAAAATTTTTATGAATTTTTATTAAAATAAAATTGTTTAATGCTATTCCGAAAAGAAATGAGTGATGGAGCATTTCTAATATCCTTAGGCAATTGGTTCCACAACCGAATTGCCTGAACAGTAAACTTTGTTCACTAAAACTCAATTTGTAGCATAAAATAGGGCTTAAATCCTACTGCATTCTGTGATGTCATCTTAATTTATTGAATATGGCCGTAGTAATTTATTATTCTTTGGTTTGGCTAAGAATCTGTTATTTTTATTTATTTTCTTGTTGATAGCATATCACGCCCTAAACCCACGTGTAAAGCAGCGTGGCATCTAGTCTAGGGTAACTAGTTCAAACCCAAGAGGGCAGGCAGAGTGGGTTGGGACCTTCAGTGAAGTGTTGCATAAACCTAATGTACCTATTTTGATAGAGATTTACGTAATTATAAAAATCTATGCCACCCCGTTTTATAATTTTAGACTTTTATTGAAAAACACTTGAAAAGTATCAGATAGTCTGAGACCTCGGGTTTCTTGCGCCTTGCCAGAGCTGTCACCCTTTCTAAGTACTGACCTCACTTTTTAACAATAAAGGTGAAAATTTAAATTGCGGCATAAAACGTATTAAAAAAAATATTTGGGGGGTTGGAACTATTCCGTTTAGGAAAAAAATATGTTCCTTTAGGAAAAATGTCCTATCCGTCTTACCTTCGGGTTAGATGAAATAAAATAAAATAAGAATAAATTTTCAATTTTTTCTCTTTTTTCTAGTTTTTTATGTGAAAACCTTAATGCGCTTTTCAGAATAACTTATATAGTTCTTATCTCTCTTCTTAGTGGTCGTGGTTATGGGGGGTCCTTATGATGAGTCGCTGCTAATGCGCCGCCATTGTTCTCTGTTAATTTAATTGCGGGAGCAGTCGGTAATGGTGAACTGAGTCAAATTTGAGATGAGGTCCGACCACCTTGTTGGATAGCGACCAAGTGACCTCTTTCTCTATATAGTTCTTATAGTTTCGTAAAAAAGTAGCTGTGACATACACGGATAGACAGACAGACCGTTTAGAAAAAACTATAAAAACTCTATCACTTAAACTTTTCTACCCAAATAAAATAAACAAATAAACATATACCATTTTTTTAATGAAATAAATTTGTTATTGCGCTACGAACTCTTTATTAATATCTAAAAATAGATATCGACAAAAAAAACAAGTTTTAACTACATTATTTCGGTATGTATACACCTTTGTTTTATATAAAAGCCTTTAAGGCTTTTATATAAAACAAAGATTTGATTTTTACAAGAATAATCAAATTAATGGACTTTTATAGTATAAAATAAAATATGTATTAAGAAATAACGTTTACGGGTAAATAACGTAAATATGTATTATGCTTTGGGACTTTTGACAATAAATAGTATCACAGAAGAAAAAACCAACCAAGAAATTTCATTTAAAGTAAGAAACTTATACCTACCCTACGTAACAAAATTTAAATCTCTCAAAAGCCATGTTAAAAACATTATAATGTTTTATTTTTGCTTTGAAAAAAAAATACACAAACTACTAATCAAATTAAAAATGTCTACGGAAGATAACAGAATATCCACTTCATATATTATTCTAAAAAAAATACAAATACAATGAGGAAAATGAAATCTTAGTTCCGCTACTCAACAACAGATGGCGTAACCATGCAACAACCATGTGTTCGGTAAACTATCCTATCTATTATTTTTATTTACAATTAATTCAAATCACGGTTCAAATCCTCGTATTAGAAAGATTATAATTCTAATCTTAATCTATTAAGAATAATAATGTGGTGGGACTAAGTTAAGTTAAAGGTTAATAATTAATTTTCTTTTTAATTAAATTTGAATGGGAAGCGTAGAAAATAATTACGAATTTCACGGTCTATAATTTATTCATCGCTATAATGGTTACTGGATAATCACCGTATTGAATGTATGGGAATAAGATGGAGGATAAATTGAAATGCTGCAACGGTAATATGAACCGTAAGCAATGTTTAAAATTCAACTTATTAAACAAAACGTAGTTATTTTTAAATATTTTTAATAAGTGATAAACCTCACTTTGTAGGTGAAACTATTTATAAATTTTTTATGCAGAAAAAGAATAAGACACATCCGTAACTTTCGCAACGCGCTGGGGCGCTATCCCAGAGATGCAGGTTCGAATCCTGTGCGTGCGAAAGTTACGGATGTGTCTTATTCTTTTTCTGCATAAAAAAATTATAAAAAACGTATTTATTTTATCCTAAGATTATCTGAAAGGAATTGCTTTATGCAATAAAGCCGCCCATTATCCATTTTGTATTGTTTTATCTTGGCGTTTATGATTTATGGACTAACTTTAATTTTGGTGAAAAACTATAAGGCAATATACAGTTACTTTTTAAAAATTCACAGCTCTTGTTTGCCCGCTTATCGCTGCGTCAGGCCTTACATGCGACGAAAATAGCTTTATACTAAATAGCTTAAAATAGCTTTATATTTTATGTAAAATTGTTGACATAGATACTTATCATAATAACACTCATTGCAAATGTGATTTTTTTGTTCTGCTTTATTTGACATTGACAATACTTCTTTTTATCTTTAGAAGAATAGAATAGAATAGAACTTTTATTTGCCATAACACATGTGTACATTTGGTTGTTATAAAGTCATTTCGTTCTAACATATTTCACCATTTGGTATGCAAATTTATTAATTACATTTTCACTTAAAAATAAAATAAAATAATTTCAAAGATATTACAATTAATACAATCATACAATAACATTCATATTTTGATTTTGTCATCAGATAAATAATAATAAGAAAACTATAATCTATGTAGTAAATTTGATCTCTTTCCTGGGATCGTCTCAGCGGGTAACGGCTAGGTGTTGAGTAATAAGCGTTGTAACGCTAATGGTAATGTCGTAATGGGAAAACGTAATTACTTTCGGTTCATTAATGGTAGATCGAATTTTAAAGCTTGGATAGAATATAATATTATGAAAGTGAATCTTTTAAATTTTGTTTAAAAGATAATTTAAGAATAATTTATAATTTCCATTGGTACGTAGGTATCTGATATTATATTCTATGCAATAGAAAGTATTGTGTAGACAATTTAAAATAGAATTTGTGATTTCACGAATTCATGATGAAGCTAAATAAAGAGGTCAAAATCAGAAAAAAAGTTTGAATTTTTTCAAAGAAGGATAGGTACTGGACACCTCATTCGAATTTGTCACTAAGGTTTAGATAATCAACAATCAAGATGAAATATTTTCAATGCCTTTGATAAATAAATTGCCTATTAAATTTTTATTGACTCAACGTGAGGTGTGTTTAGTAGATATGTCTTTAATTAGCGGTAGAATAACAGAGACTCCACTAAATAAGGGAGATTTTTGACATAAATTTACAATACGCAAACAATAATGGTCTGGTTTGTCTGACAATATTTAAAAAATGAAAAAGATCACCGAAACGATTAGCAAACCTTTTTTATCGCGTTCGCATTCCAAAATTAAAAATTAAATTGCATCCAAAAGTTCGACGAACTGATTTTCTTTTTTATAAATCGAGTAACAGCTGGCACTGCGATTCAACACATTCTACCTACGTTCTGCCTACACTCAGTGGGGTCCACACATGCATGACATAACTTATTTTTTAACTTTTTTTTTGTCTTTCTGTTGCTTTTTCTGTCTGTCACAGTTAATCTACTTTTAAGTATTTTTAAATGAACTTGTGGCAAGGGTTGAATGAATGTAATTTCATTCCGGGTACCGATCAAATTCTGTATAGTTTACAAAACTTTCAAGTCACTGAATGACACTGGCAAGTAGTAGCGTCTGGTAAGCGCTTTACCAAATTTTAAGAACTGAACTGAAGTGAATGTAATTTCCAAATTTACGAACCTACATAACATAATATGATGTCAAGAGAAGTCTTATCTGTTTCATATTTTATACTTGCTTATTTAATAATTAAATTCTAAATTTTATTAATCAATTATTTTAAATTATCAAAGCCAAAAAAAAAATTAAGTGTTTTGTATTTAGCAAACAACAATCATTTTAAAAATCATTTACCCCGTTTATGTTACTTCTTCTTATTGTCTATGCTAATAACAAATTCAGTAAGTGGGGTCAGTTGACCAAATCAAAACTTGCATAACGTCAAGGGCCGGTTCGAGCGGGCCCAGTCTACTAAAGAACCAATTTCAATAATCCCGTATGTACCTACGTCCTCTGACGTTTACCTAGTAATCAACAGAGGTTTGTACATTTAGGGAAATTTAGCATTAATTTTGCGATATTTTGATACTCGCTTGCGAAAATGCTATTTAAAAGTTTAATCTTTTCCGGAATACGGAATTACCTTATCAAATCCTTTATCTGTTATTTCATATGAACACTAGTTAGGTATATTACACAATAATTATCTATGTTTCTTATCAAGTTTAATTTTCAAAACTAACGCGAGTTACGCTATTTTGAAACGTCGGAGAATATGTAATATTGTCATAATTTAGGTGAATAAAACACGTTTTCTAAATGTATGGCTTATAAAATGTTTCTAGTACATAAGTTTGATGTTCCAGTCATAGGTAGGTAGTATATATGAGAAACTTTCATTAACCACCGTTAAACGTCTTAACGTTACATTTGTTACATTTGCTGATGACACAGCCCTAATATTTGAAGGGTCTACCTGGAGCCAAGTTAAACAAGCTGCTGAGTCATGTTTGAAAAACATATCAACATGGCTTCGAAATAATCTTCTCTCTCTTAGCATCAGCAAGACAAAAGTTATTGTTTTTAATATTGACAAGAAAAAATCCTCTAATTCTAATAGTGATCTACATGATCTTCAAATAAAAGTACACAAATGTCAAAATGAAACGCGAGTACACAATGATGACGATGAATGTCTAGTCCTGGAAAAGGTTGATAAAATAAAGTATCTAGGTGTTATACTAGACAACAAACTAAACTGGCTACCACAAATTGAAAATCTTACCTCACGCACCAGAAAAATGATTTATATATTCAAAAATCTTCGAAGAGTAGTTGATGAAAAACTCATTAAAACTATATATTTTGCATTATGCCAATCAATTTTGAGCTATTGTATAGCGGCGTGGGGTTGTGCGTCTAAAACGCACCTACTAAAACTAGAGCGAGCTCAAAGGTCAATAATAAAGGTTATGTACTTTAAGCCATACCGCTACTCTACCGAACTATTATACAAGCAGTCTGCACTTCTGACGGTTCGTCAGCTCTACATTAGTCACGTAGTACTAGTAGCCCATAAAAATACACAATTTGAAAAAAATTATAGTGGTAAAACCAGATACGATCTGCTGGCAGAATTTTAAGTGTTCCTCAGTGCCGCACTAAATTTGCGTCACACCACTAACTCTTTTTGGGGCCCTATTTATACAATCAAATAAACAAAGTTATTAATATATATCCCATGTCCATATTTAGGTTTCGACAGTCAGTAAAGTTTTGGCTACTTGATTTTAACTACAATCAAACAGAAAATCTGATTAAAGTTTTGGCGTAACATTAAAATTAAAAATTATTAAAAAAAAAAAAAAAAAAAAAAGAACATTTTGATATAATAGTAATAAAATTTGGTATTTAAGTCCTTAATATGAATTATGTATAATAATGTCCGGCGGGGGGTATAGGTACGCCATCACACAGGCTCTCCTAGTTTGGGTACCTATGTCATCCATCCTGGAATAGTATTATCTTATCTAGATAACATAATTGTTACTATAATTAGCTTAGTGATGTTTGTAGTTATAAAATAAATATTTTTCCATTTTTTTTTCATAACGTTGGACATGACCTATGCTAATCATTACTCATAGTTTACAACCATTTCAGCCGTCGTCGGCAGGTAGCTGGCTGGATATTTGCCTCTTTCATAGATTTCCGTATTTCGGTTTGAGACGGCTTGCATCTATCGTTTACTAAAGTATTAATAATACCTATCAAGTTATTGGACGTCGTATGAAAAGTTTGCCGAATGAAATAGATTGATTTAAAATAAAAATATGTAGTCTGTTTCTTTCTTTCTTTCTGTTTTTTATAATGTAAATACCTACCTAGCAAGTACCTTATAGGAAGAACGGTTATAGTCAATTTAAAAACCGCCTTCTTTATTGAGATGTTTAGATATTTCGGTTTTTCTCTTATCTATATTATTATCATCACTTTAGCAATTCCAAAATTCATAAAAAGACACTTATTTACTTAAACTTTTTAACCTATTAACTATAAACTTAAGTTATTATAAACTTACCAATAGCTATTAATATTAGGTCCACTCCCCACCACCATCGGCTATGGTTGCTTCTGGTAGAGGATTCTTCAATGTCTCTCTGTTCAAAATACAAACAAGGTAAGTTTTGTAATGGTTTAAAAAAACATATTTGAACAGAAAAACAAGGGTACGATTATTATTCCACTTGCCACAACAGCTTTCATTTAAAAAGAGTCATCAAAATCGGTTCAACCAGACAAAAAAATCTGGTATCAAGATTACGCTGACAAGAAAGCAGCACACGCGTAGTTTAACTAATAGCGCCGCTTATAATTTTTGACATAGAAAAAAAACACACACAAAACATTTTTTTTATTTAGCCTGTTAGGTCCCACTGCTGGGCAAAAGCCCCTATCTTTCCAAGTGTCCCGGTCCTGTGCGGAAAAACATTATGTAAAATTATTATAGCCATATTAAATATCTATAAGTACCTACATATCCATTTCCTTATGTAAAATCTTTGCTGGCTTCCTTATAGGATAACGCTAATCCTTCTTTACTTTTGTTATTTGATTACCAGACACATAATTATTTATGATGTCTATTATAATTTGTATATGATGATGATTTGTACAACAATGTACCTACTACCTAGGTATATATAAGTACCTAGTATTTATTTTAAAAGTTAATTTTTAATTTACTTCTTTGAGTCTCTTTTTAACCCCAGACAAAAAAGAGGGGTGTTATAAGTTTGACGTGTCTGTCTGTTTGTGTGTCTGTCTGTCTGTCTGGGACATCACAGCTCCCTAACGGTTGGAGCGTTAATAGTAAAATGGCCACACATTACGATATCAGGTAGTCGGGACTACATTTTTGTGTTTTTAACCCCCGACCAAGAAAGAGGGGTGTTATAAGTTTGACGTGTCTGTCTGTCTGTCTGTCTGGGACATCATAGCTCCCAAACGGATGGAGCTATTTTCATTAAGTTTTTTTTGTATGATAGTTGAATCTGGGGCTAGTGTTCTTAGACATGTTTCATGAAAATCGGTTGTGCCGTTTAAAAGTTATGGGAGTTAGAGTGGTAAAGGAAAACCGAAATTCAAATATACTCAAGTGGGGTATCAAATGATAGCGCATCGCGTGCACATTATAAAATATTATGAAGGTTTTACTTTAAGGAAATTAAAGCATTGTAATCGGGGGATTTCTTAAATTTTAAATTTAGATTTATACAACGATTTCGCAATTAATTTGGAGTGCGCTCCCACTTATCCAACACTGCCATTATTCCATAGTTCTAATAATATTTCTTGTATTTGGTAAATCCTTTGAACGCAAAGCTACTAAAATAGTCTTACAGCACAGTAAGCTCGTAATCTAGAAGGGTCTCGCGATAAGCTTTGCAAGGTCACAGCGACCTTGAGTTCTTTTAGATTATACACGTAGGGATTGGTGTAAAGGGACGGTTTTTGAAGTGAAACTTCTATAGAATTGTAGTGATTTCAAACCGGATGCAAAAAGATGAAACGGAAATGGTAAGAGACACAAATACAATGTTTTATTTAAATTTCTTTGCTCGATACTTCGTAGTCGAAGTATCGAGCAGAGAATATAAATAAAATACAGCAAGAGGTATTGCTGTATTTTATTTATATTATTTTGTAACATACTTTATGTAATAGGTACGCTTTATTGAAGTAATATAAATAATCCGAATAATTACAGATATATGTTTGTTTCTCTTATCATTTTAGCAGATGCGTTCATTTACCCTTTTTTTCTATTCGGTATATATCATAATTATAGTTCGTAAGTAGTAGACTCCAATTCGTGCGTCGTAGCTGACACACACACACTTTTTTTTTATTCATCTTATTCTTTCGTCGATTTACTGAAGTTTCACTTCTATCGTGTGTGAATCGCACACACACCTTTTTTTTTTACTTATAAGAATAAGAATAAGACACATTTATTTCGGACCACAGTAAATATAAAACATACATAATAAATTTAAAAATAGAAAAGAAAAACAAAATAAACAAATAGACATATTATAATTAAACAAAAATTTAAGAAAATAAGAGTAAAATAAAGACTGTGGTTCGAAAAAGGTCGTCACTCAGCAATATACTTTAATATTACAGTATGCTTCGGTAACTGGTAAGCCCTTTTGATCTCCTGGCAGTATTAGTTTGTATGCAGCAGTCAGTGATGCATACTGTACATAAATTTATTTTAGTTTCCGAAACTAATTAAGTAATAAATTAATTTACTGGTAATTTAGGTATAACTACGTATAATATCTGTGGTATAACCAACATATTGATTATTGAACACTGCAAAGATTAATATATTTATATATAAGTATATACTATACAAACATCGGAAGTGACTTAATTTGAAAAAAAACATTTATATTTACCTCTAATAGATTTTTATTTGAGAATTATCATATACTAAAAATAAATAAATATTTCCGGACAATCCACACACCATCATAGGTTCGAAGCTTGTGTTTCGGGTACGAGACATCTGATCTATCTATTTTCTTAATATAATGGATTATTACTTCGTCAACCAGCGCCCACTAATCCATAATTTTAATGGAAATATCTGTATTGGTAAAATCATGTCCATAAATAGGTACACTGACTGATACAAATAGTCACATACATTTAATATTTTATACAGTTTCTATTTTCTTTTGGTGACTTTTCGTTGCAAGCCCTACGTTCGCGCCCTCATTTGACCTCTCTGGGTTAAAGGGATGACCTTTGCCGGGACCTTGACTGCTTGGAACATAGACCGGGGTTACTCAAGGATATTTGTTCAAGGACTCGCGCTTTCGTGAGTGATTGATTGTTAGCTTGACAAACTACACTCGATTCCAAAAATAACTGGTCAGTCAAAACAAAATATCTCTAGAACTGTAAAGTAAGATCAATTATATAAAACAGAATAATTACTTTTTGGTTGAGCTAATAATAACATAATATTTAACTGGTTGTAAAGGAGGTTGGTGGTGAATTAGGATGGTATTCCTCAGCACGCGATTTCAACTTTGTTTTATTTTGTTTGAAAGGTGAGTTTCGCGCGAGTGTTCTTATATATAACAATTCTGTATTGTTAAGAACACAACAAATATATCAATATTGTTATAATAACAGAAAAATACATAAAACCTGGGTTGTCCTATTCGGTTCTCAACACAGTTTAAAAAATTTAAGCGACAGCGTTAATTTTTAGTTTTTATATTACCTTTAAGTTGATCTATCCAAGTATGCCCTGTGCTTTGACTTTGACATACTAGATGAAACGCGGTTAAAAGTTAGCTACAGATAATAAAGTATTTATTGTAATATTAGTATTATTTAGTTTTAAAGCCGATGCAAATGCGTCAAGACATAACAATTATTAGAACTAACAAAATTAAGCAAGTTGTGATACTTGCAAAATGTATCTTTCTCGTTCGTGCTTAGTGATATAAGTGTTGCTATACCAACAAAACAAAGGGCTATCTATAAACTTCTTCAAATATAATTATAATATGTATATGAGATAAGATAAAATAACTTACCTCAACTGCACCGTACGATCTGAATGGGACCATCTTCATAAACAACTTATCCATTAAGTTATCAAACTACTTATCCTATTAAAATATTTGCAACTTATTAACTTAGTCAACTTTGCATTTTATCAAGGTACAAAAGTAGATGAAATATGAATAAAAATGTAAACCACTTAAAAACATGTGCCCGAAAACACACGTTTTGCAAAACTGACTTATCATAATCGCATATAATATTATCTGCATACATACCTTTAAAAGTAGGGAAATGACAAACTGATAGGTCTGATAGTAAGGTACATGTCTCGATACTATATCTAATCACTGACTGGCATGTTTTGATACTTTTCGAGTATAATGGTATAGATTCTTAGCATGTCTGTGTCATTTAGGTACATCGGAAATAAGTACTTAAGATGTATCATCTTCAATTGATTTCCGGTTTAATGATATCTAGTTTGGAACATGTTATGCAGGCGCTATATAAAGTTCAGTGTGCAAAATTTGAGGACCGGCAAATATGCTCCAATTCGTTTAGTTGAGACACTAGAGAAAAAAAAATACCATATTGCCTTCGACTTTTATGGTCTCTTCATCTTCCCCGCTTTTTTCCGAATGGATAAAATGATTTCGATTCTATTTCTTCTGAATGAGGGGGTAGTCAAAAGTGTTTTAAGCTATGTTTCATAAAAACCGATAAAGCTATTTGAAAGATGAATGAGAAAAGATATTTACCAATTTACCTGTAGGGTACACAGGTAAATTTGTAAATATTCTATTATCAAATGAAAGGTCATATTTTGTACATCACGATACAATGTGATGGAAATCAGTTAAGCAATTTGAAAGATATCATGTGTCTACTCCATTTACTTGATATCTAACTTAGTTATTGTTTTTTGAAATAAATGGCCTGACTACTTTCAGAATAATCTAATTTAACCATAATCTAAATGATTTTCTGAGTTCAAAACTATGCACAGAACGCGGTCCTCATATTTTTCACACTCAACTCCATCCAGCAACCGATCTAAGTAGTAAAAAAAATAAGGGTATTTGCTCATTTCCGATAACGGTGACCGATTTGCTTCTGAAAAAAAAATGAAACGTTCTAATAGCAGTATTGTAACCCACACGTTCTACAAAAGTCGTTCAGAAATAAAAAGGAGGAAAAATGGAGCCGATTATCTGTTCCATTAAAAAGTCTGACGTTGGCGAGCAGCCTAAGGAGTATTGATGTTTAGGCGAGAAGGACAGTCAGTCATAAAGGAGTGATGAGGTCTGATAGGAGAAAATGTAAGGAATGGGAACGTGTTTATTGGCGGTGCTAGCAACTGGTGCTATTAATTAAAATTATTTGCCCAAAGATGTAGGACCAGTAAAAAATCAATCTGTCAATATTAGAAACTCTGACTGTCGCATTATTGCTGCCACCCACATAAAAACCATATCGGATTGTAATAAAACGTAATTCATTGGTAATATTTTTTCCTTATTTAACTATTCGAGGATTAACAATAATAGGGTGTTAAAAAATAAAAAATCATTTAGATTCTTGATTAAATCATATTTAATTTTTGTAATTTGTTCAGTCTGTTTTATTAAATAAATAATTACACACTAAATGTCCTAGCCATAATGCAAGACTTTAAAAAAATGTATACCTATTTATAACAATAGATCATAAAACTACAAATTAAATCAATATTTTACACGTGTTAGGGTATTATCTAATTTGTTCTACACTGATAGATCTCATTGTTTGTGATAAGTCTTCCTTATCTTCGAAATTTCTTCGCTTAGAGGAGAAATTGCTTGAAGCAAAGAGTACCTGTGAACAAAAATGTAATTAAGACAGTTATAAATATAATACTATGCTAAAAAAACTGTACCTACGCCACAAATAATCGCCTTTTAGGCCGCTAAAGTAGCCTATATATTGTACATACTACAATATATAGGTAATTTTTATACCTATAGTTATAAGTGAATTTTGTTAATATTTGAATAAAATTTATTTATTTATTTTATTTATTTATAGTTTTTAACTTGTAAACTTTATTCTGACGTTGAAAAAATAACATAGCTCAGATACTTACAGTATAAACCACAGACATGACAGCAATGACAGCCCCAGCCAGCACGTCCCACCAGTGGTGGCGGTAGTCTGTGATCCTGGTGAGAGAACTGATGAGTGCAAAGCTGAGTACGCAGAGCTGGACCAGGGGAACGATTAGGACGCTTCGGTTTCTCCAGCTGAACGCGCGGACTTGGAGATACCACTGGAAATAATAAAAATTGTTATCACTACAAGTCAATTAAGTCAAAGCCTAAAATTGTAGAGATCACTAATACCGAGTAATATTTGGTGAAGTAACTACATAGCTCGCAGGAATAGTGCACATTTTGAACCCACGACCTTCGGAATGAAAGTCGGATGTACTCCACATATTCAACACTGTTTTTCATAGGGATAAAATATCCACTTTTCCACTTACAGCTTTTAAACAAATACGTCATGTAATGAACTTCGCAAAATTCCTTGGCCTTAAGTCTATTTGTATATTTGGATGCCTAAGGACTTTCTTTGGATGCCTGCCAAGGTCACCTTTTACATTTATCACTAATTTGTATTCAGACAGCAAGGCTTAGTACATTTCGAATCCTGTAATCCATGACTAAGTTGTGGTCATGTTAACGTATTGCAGTAACTTTTGGGGTATTTATACCTTTATTGTGCAAAAAGTACATGCACTCAATTTAAATTGGAAAACAAATTCATCCTGAATCGTTAATTTAAGAGCTAACATGAGCAAGCTGTGCCTCAAGTAGGTATATCATCCAACATAGAAGGATCGTTGGGGAAAACGTTTTCAATACCTACATATATACATATATGTGACTCCAGTGTGACTACAACTAGATATTCATCGTGAAAATGTTGAACATTGTGTGTGGGTCATCGTTTCATGCATACATTATAAGCTTCCAAAAATATAATCCATATATGTATAATATGATGGAGTTACAGTTAATTAACTGAAAGCTTTTGATGTCATTGGCGTTACCAACATAGGAACTTCCAAGCCGATTAAAAAATTGATTTTTATGTCAGTAAATTCTATTGTCGTCGTCAAAGCCAATTTCAACAGGTAAATTCACAAAACTGGCCATTTTATTGAAGTCAAAAGCTAGTTTAAACATAAAAGTAAATAAATAAAATACTCACCACTACATACAAGGCACAGAAGACGGAGTAAGCAGCATGCCCAGAAGGAAAGCTCCTGTAGGAATCTATTTGAGTGTTTCTTGAATACGAAGACGTGCATTTAAATTCAGTTATGAACTCGTTCCTGTCAACAAAAGACATACATAAGTTTTTCAATTTATTAAATCAATCATAAGCGTTATTTATTTATTTTATTACGTCCCCACTGCACAGGGACTTCTTTGTTGACGAGAGAGATTTGGCCCATATTCACCACGCTCGCCAAGTGCAATGACAAAAATCCACTTTTTCTCTTACAGGTTATAAATACGTACATCATGTCAGTCCCCTTTTACTTCTCTATGCTTATAATTTTAGGCATACTTATATAATTTTACCGAGAGGATGATGTTATGTTGACCAGGAAGGCAGGGAGTTGATGATAGGAGAAAAAAATCCAAACTAATTAGCATCACGTAAACACAAACAGCACTTGGCCAGAGAGGTGAACTCTGTCATCAATAGAGAAATCCCTGTGTCGCAGCTGTGTAGACGTAAATAATGTTGCTGTTGATGATGATTAAACACAACCACAACCAACAGTTTATTAAGAACCCGACGCACCCTGTGCAATTCTCCGCAGCGTCAGGCTTGCAGAGATCAAAGAACGATGGACGAGGCTCCCCCACGAGTCCCTTCATCAGTTGAAAGATGCATGTGTTGAGGAGTAGCCCAAACCCGTACTTTCGGAAGAGTCGTAGACTCCTTCTGCAACTGCTCCAGAATTTGCCATCTGTTTTGGTATTCCTCACTAGTTCTGTGCTGAAGAACTGTAAAAAAAGTTTTTCATATAAAGATAAGTTAATCAAAGGTATTGGAAACAAATATCGGTTTTATAACCGACTTCTATAATTCATTTTTTAGGATAACGAAAAGATAAAAAATGTTTTTTATTTGTCATCAATATATAAAAGTACAATTAAATATTCAGATGTAGGTAACAAAGAACTACTTATGAAATAAATGGTAGCCAATAAGCACGTGCTAGGACAGAACTATGTCCTGTCATAGCGCTGGTCTTCCATGGCGACAAAAATAGTTGAATTTTTGTCAAAATAAATCTAATTATGGGCCGGTAAATGGACTAAGTCAGGTGAGATTCGTACAGGTGCGATTCGGCTGGGTGCTGTAACTGGACTATTTAGATTTTTCAACGTCATAATAAAGTTAATAACTCAATAGATGGCAGATTAAAGTTGTCTGACGTCTAACTTCAAAGTTTGACAGATTTTTATTCCGCTTTACCTACTCTTTATTGATTTCATAGTAAATTAAATTTGGATACATTTCTGATAATGGAAAAATCATCACTTATTCAATTACAGTAAATAGTTTACTTACAATTATAATAGGAAGCAGAATCACTCCAGCACCGAGAACTGTATTGGTGATAGTGTCTCCGTTGAACTTGTGTGATAAAGTTGGGTCATTGCAGTAGAAACCATACTTCTTGGAGGGGATGTACCCGAGCTCGAAGGTGATTAGAACTCCGACCACTGTTAGAAAAAACAAGTTATTTAAAAAAATATATAATTATGAGATGGACTCAAACTACACCTAGGGTTACGTGTACAGTTGATACATATTTTGCAGTAAAATAAATAATATTTTTTTATTGCTAAAAGAACTTGTTTGAGCGGTCACCCCCCAAATACGTCTTTCCTTATGTATTATGTGTTTTTAGTATTTGATGTTGTAGCGGAAACATAATAAATAAAATACATCGTTTTGAATTATCATGGGTTTTAACAATATTATGAGTTAAAACGGGCAACATACCATGATTTGAACAACTGATTGTTTTTTCCGAGATCATGCTTGCAACAGCGTAGAAATATCGGAAAACTCAAAATCCGCCAAATCATGGTAGTTACAGGATTTGCCTTAGTCCTTACAAAATATAATTTAAATAATGTTTTTATTTACTTACCAATTAATAGTAATGGTAGATCAAGAAGTAAACGCCAGATGTAGCGCGGGCATGGCTTTTTGGTTGTTAGTAGTTGAGATTCGGAGTCTTTTGTCTGCAAAAAAAATAATTAAGGTTTAGTTCATAGAATATAAGAAAAGTAAAGGGTTTCTTGGGAACGATATACATGTTTCTGAAATTATTTTATATATAATTATTAATTACCAATAGAGATTGATTTATAATTCATTCATACTGGTTTGTAAAACACTATATTAACATTTGAATACCTACATTAGGAACTCTATTTTCATCGACTTTGCAATGAGTTTAAAGAAAACAGTTCAGTAAATGGAAACGTACAGAATTAATTTTTATATTGTGTGTGAATAAATTACAATTTTACTATAATAAGGTATCCGTTAAAGACAAGAAAAAATGAGTCCGTAATTTTTATAAATTTTATTTATAAATTATGTATAAAAATAAAATTCCTAATAGAATATGTAGTACCAATTTTTCTTTTCAGAAATATCATGACGGTATTGTAGCTAGAATTTTCTAGGGACGTACCGCTACCTTTCTTTCTTTTTACTAAATTTAAAAGTAAAAAGCCTTCGGAACTTCGATGCTTGATAATGATGATTTTATAATTAAATTCATAAAGCGAAAAATAGGTGTCCGGTATTTTTGGACGGGCTTTCAGACAAACTTAACAGAATGCCTATTTTTATGTAGTCATCATGCCTATTGCTCTAAAATTTATTTTTGGTTTATACCTACCAGTAAATATCCCAACTAAGGTAATGATTTTCCTCTTATTGAGTTATTTTTGTGATACCCTGTGAAGTACCAACGAGGTACCTATTTCCCCCAAGCAAGGACTTTAGGACAATCTCGACAATTAATTATTTATAGTTTATGTACATACTTATAAATAAATAAATATTTCCGGACAATCGCCGCGGTTAAACTCTAAGCTTATACATATTATATACCTATGTACTTTGCACCTAATCTATGCATTATTCATAAATACGTGTTCAGTCAACTGATAGGGATTAAAGTGTTGTTTGATTCGTCATGTGGTATGTCAGTTTTTGTTGATAAGTGTATATAGTTTCTATTTTGTTACAGATAAAAATAAATTAAATTATTTAAACAATATTTTTTTTAAATAGCCTAACCAAAGTTTTAAAATCAACAGGAAATGGTCCAGCTACAGCACCCATCC
Source organism: Gymnoscelis rufifasciata (assembly GCA_929108375.1). Taxonomy (NCBI): domain Eukaryota; kingdom Metazoa; phylum Arthropoda; class Insecta; order Lepidoptera; family Geometridae; genus Gymnoscelis; species Gymnoscelis rufifasciata. The sequence continues at coordinate 3,994,660 of OV815317.1, read as the reverse complement.
TAGTCGCACCAGCACGAATCGCACCTGACCTAGTCGATTTAAAGCACCTGTCAATATTTTTGACACAACAGCCTAATGCTAATAATAGAATTTGTTAGGGAACTGGTATTAAAATGATACCGAGTCAAAGTTGTGAATCAAATAAAATCATAAGTAAAAACGGGATAATAAAAGACTTAATAATGTAGGTACATAAATACGCGTCGAATCAAGAACCTGCACCTTTTTTTTCACCGGTTGAAATCGAAAAATCTATCGGAAAATGTATGAGTTTCAATATTTCATATCTGTTGCTATGAAGACAGTAAACATTTATCTTATAAATATAGATGTCCAAGCATGGTTTCTGCGGGGGAAAAATCGAATAATAATCGCCGGGTTTTTTTTTTAATAATTACCCGCGGGGGGCGGGCCGCTAGGGTTACTAATATACTGTCATCAATCCATACATGACTAAGGTGTTGTAACAGTTTATATTAAGCATGTGTTGAGTTTTTAAATCCAAATTATTGCGATCAAGATGCACTTTGTAAACCAAAGAGAAGTTACGAGAGATATCTAGTAAAAATAACAGAGTTATTTAATTAACTTGTTTTATGTTACAACTTGTAGATTTTTTTTTTGCTGTTGTCTTATATGTAGACAACTTTTACAACTTGTAGATAATTAAGTTTTGGTTCGAATAAAAAATATGCTGCCTGCCCTGCAGTGTGAATCAACAAAAATGCGGACGTGTGAAATCACATCAATCAACAATACCTACGTAATAAACGGGTATACTTAAAACCACAATGCAATAATTTAATGCATAATTTACCCAAAACAAAATACGTCACAAATTTGTAGTAAGTAGGTATGCGACACGAGCGAAATATTCCCTTCTCAGGTTATTACTTTTACCTACAGCTCCCGAACGGATGAAGCGATGTCAATTTAGTTTTTTTATTTATGAAAGGTTCGCGAATGTTAAACCTTTCCGCTATATATTTTTCTGGACCTATTTTTTTTATGATAATTAGAAAAGCCTTCATTGGATCACTATCTCACCTAATGTGAAGTGACGATGTGGTCTAAGATGAAGCATGAAGGCGTATAAGGTAGATAGCTTCTCCGGACCACATTACGCAACACGAAAAAATCGTTTCACGCACTGTCCCAGCCCGGAGGGTGGTGACAAGCCGCGGCCGAAGCCTGCCATCAGGGACTGTTCTTAGCACCACCCGGAGGTTACGTGTAAGAATTCAGAGGGTTACCACTTACGGAAGTGAACAGATAAAACCTCCAAGTATTGATCCAGTGTGTGTTGCCAGTGATGATATATGGTTCTAAACGTGGTGCTTCACCATTATACCTCATGAATAAGCTGAGTTGCGCAGCGAGCGGAATGGGATATGCTCGGGGTTTCTCTATGTGATCGAATCAGGAATGAGGAGATACGTAGAAAAAAGCAGGTCTTTGGCAGTTAACTGTCAAAACAAATTAAAGTATCGAGTTTTTTTTGACAAATTTCAATTGTGTGACCTAGTAGCTTTATCACTAATTTTATAAAATGTTTAAATATACCTAGAAGTTTGTAAAATCAATAAACATAATCACAGCGACCGACGTTTTCAAAAATTGTTTTGTATCTGTATTCCGAATGTTGCTCATAGCTAACAGCCATTAATTGAGTTTGAAATAGTAAGAAACACACACCCATACAAACATTAAAGTCAAAGTCAAAACACTCGCAATTTGCATTATATTTAATATAAGAAATTCATAAGTTCGAAAGTTGTACCAATAAGTTTGTACCAAAATAGTGTGTGTGAATTTCTTACGCAAGAACTGCCCAGAACTAACTTTTAAATTGTGGGAAAAGAGATAGTTAGATATAAATGAACAAGAAAGAAATTGACAAGAAATATCCACATATTTACCTGATCACGTCTTAACTAGTATTATTTTAGCTGTGACTTACCTAAATAAAAACGTCGCGTCGTGAGAATAATCCAAATATGGTTTACCTCTTATCATAACTATTTGGAGTTCGTCTCGCGATATGTTTTTTTTGCCAAGTAAGGTATGTTATCATTGTTTTTATATAGAAACTATGGGAAAGCTCGGACCACTCATATTAGGTATTAAGTATTCAAAGCATTAACCGATAAATCACTTTTAAGTTACATGTATATAAATAAGGTGACAAGCCAAATCTTAAAAGACTTAGCTGAAACTCTTTTAAGATTAAGCTTGTCACCTGAACTTGGAGAGGTTCTAGGTAAAGCTATATTATAAATTTTACGCAGCGATTCACACAATATTATCTTTCAAAAAATTCAACATAAATAAATTGCTTTCGGTTCTACGCGTTAAACTATTATGGAAACTGTTATTTCTTTATATACACGATCCTAAAATCAGTAGATATCGATATCGCGTCATAATTATCGTCCCTTATTCGTGAGTTCACCCGAAATAATGAAAAGTGGGTTCGATTTAATAGGTACATAGATAGAATATACTTCATTACACACCGAACAAAGAAACAATACAAAAAGAAATTACAACTAAACCTAGAATGCGTAATGGGCGTTCTTATTGCTTAAAGCTATTTCTTCCAGACAACCGTAGATGGAGAGACAAAATTACAAATGTTTTGGACGGTGGTTTAGATAATATAATATCTAATGCTAAACCTAAAACTAGCCTTAACTTAATTACATTTACCTTTATGCTACAATAGATTGCCAATACACGAGGAGGGTTAAGGTACGATCTACCTCGATCCTGAGATTAGCCCGTTGAAACAAACAAACCCTTCTGCATTATCATATTAGTATAGATAATCAAATAAAATGTGTCAACTTACAGAACCCCGTCTCATTATTGTCATAGAAGCAATTCTCTTGATGCCTTCCAAACTTGAACGAACAGCTGAATTTCTTCGAACCATTTTCAGAGGAATATACTGCATTAATTTCACCACGAAAAACACAATGATCTACTATAAGATCTTATTCATCAAGGAAGTTCTTAAGGATCTTATGATTTTACGCCATAGAATACACTTTACGCGAAAACTCTTTTGCCTTTAATAATAGACTTTTAATTTGATTATCTCTCAATGATATATATAAATTTAAAAAGTACTTTTACTACCACACAGAAAGTTTTATTATGAAAAATAATATTTAGTATTTGAAAAGCGCACACGTCTTTGTTGTTACAACACTCAACTATGTATAATGTAATGAATGATTGTGACAATGTACAAACTACAAACCGTTTTAGGTACAAAGTCACTATATCACTTATTAAGTAGGTAAAGACTGACTAATAACCAGGAAAATCCCTTGATTTGCGTTATAATGTCATAAAATGTCAAATAAAACCTATTGTATTGTAGGCAGGGATTTTTTACGGTAAAAGTGAATGTGTTAAAGTAAAATTCTTTATACATAGTACACAAAATAATATACATAAAGGTTTTGTTACAATGGTGGTTTGTACCAAGGCAATCTTAACATCATCATCATCATCATCGCCCTTTTAATGTTCCCACTGCTGGGACATAGGGACTTCTCTCTAGGCGAGAGAGATTAGGCCTTTTTTACCACGCTGGCAAGTGCGGGTTGGTGCAAGTTAACCCTCTAAGAGTTTTCTAACAGCAAACCTTCTTAATAATGTTAGATTGGCTTGTAAAACAGAAGAATGGAAATATTTGATTATTTTTAGGAAAAAAAGTTAGTTTTCATGCTTTTTTTTGAGTACCACAATTTTTATATATCGGCACTAATTAAATAAAAACAAATACAACTTTATATTTATGTCTAAGATTTTCGAACGTATTTTTGTTATAGCTATCTCGATTATTGTGAATTACAATATGTAAAAAAAATCAATGATTATGATGATTCTGTTTTAAAAAGACAAACGTTTTTTTTTATTACGTTTTTCTCAAAACCCAAGAATTAGACAATTTGAACTTACATTGATAATAAACTTTACCAGCGTCCTGTACGCGTCACTGACCACACCTTCTCTGTGTAATTAGTTATACCTACAGGTACCAAGGTTTTAAGGAGAAATCTAATGATAATTAGGGGAATAAGAAAGGTCATGTCCTAAATAAATTAAATTATTGTAAATGGACTTTATTTTATTCAGTTCTCACTCGTCATTGTGACGTGTGCATTATGTATTGACGTGTTGGATTTAGTAGGTAAATGTAAAATACCACAAATAATTTTGCCTCAGGGAATACTATTATTACGTATTTAATGCGTTGTACTTAGGGAATAGTTTGTGTAAAACCTGCTGCTTAATATTTTGTTAAAATTAAATTACTTTATCTAATATTAAACAAATTGTATGAGATAGACCCATGCTACACTTAGGGTTATACACATTTAGAAAAAAAAAAACAATTAAAGACTTACAGTATATCTTAGAATACCTTATAAGATATTTTAGTTATATAAAATTTCCCAATTATAGGTCATAAATTTTATAGAAAATTATGACTTATTATCAATATTCGTTACAAAACGACAATACTATCAACGACAAAAATAATTGGCTATCTTGCAAAATCCATATATTAAGTTCCCGCACCTTATGTATAGACCTCGCAATAAATTTACAGTTGCATAATTCAGTGCCTATTACTTATTGCCAATTTACTGACAATTATTTAGCTACAAACATTGAGAAATAGCGGCCATTTATAATGCATTTTACAGTCGGCTAGAAAGAAAATGTATTATTTTCGCTATAAGTTCGCTTGGAACCTTAAATTTATAATTATTAATCTGACTGTTAATCACTAGAAAATACGAAGACAATGATAATAATTGAGGGTTCTTAAACTTAAAGCAACAGATTTAGTATAAGTTAAGCATTAAGGGAGACCTTAAGGAACAGAAGCCTTCGATTTTCCGTCATCTTTAAGTTATTTATTCCAACGCACAATAAACCGTTTAATTTTCTACTCTATTTATAAACTTACACTTTGAATTGTGGAAGACAAAAATGGCGATGTGGATACAGAAAATCGCAGATCATTCGTAATGACTGACTTAAAAAACTATGTTTTATAATAAGCTTTGTCTAAATGTAACAGGGATTTCAGTTCGAAAATTTAGATTATTTGTTACGAGAAGTCTAATGAAAAAGTATATAACTCTAGATGATGTTATAAATGATAATGCTGCCTGGACTGATGTCACTTACTACAATGTTTTTTCAGTAAAATAATAATTACAATGAAACCTTATGTTACCATAGTAATGGTATTGACACATACAATACGAGAAAACGGCAGGTACCTACATATTAAAATCATATTTGAATATATTAAGGGTTAATAAAATCCCATCAAAAACAATACTTGTCAAAAAAACCAAGTCGCGCAACTCAGTTGTTCTGCGGTAAAAAGTTGTGATATCCATGTAATTCCAAGTCTTCAAATTTCGTCTCAAAATTCTTTAATGTTTTATATAAATATATTAAGACTTGGCCTAGGTCTAGATTGGATTTATTTATATTTCGCATTGTTTTTACTTTAGTACATATTTCGTATATACGTGGCGTTGCGACAGCGCCCTCTATACCGGTATTTTCTAGATTTTTTAGTTTTTCCTTGATTCATACACCAAACACTACATATATTCCAAATTTGAAGCTTCTAGGTCTGCTAGAAGTGCCTTAGAATTTTGATGATCGGTGAGTCAATGAGTGACAAAATTAAGAAATTTGACCCGTTATAATTCTTAAAATACTGGTTCAAATTGAATAAAATTTGAAATATACCGTGTCTTTACAATGCCTGCATAGTTACTGAAAATTTCAGTCTTCTAGTTTTATCCACAACGAAGTTACAGGGGGTCGAAAATGGCCTGAATTGCTTCGAGAAAAGTCACGACAGCGCCCTCTATACCAGTTTTTTCTAAATTTTTTTAGTTTTTCCTTGATTCATACACCAAACACTACTTATATTCCAAATTTGAAGCTTCTAGGTCTGCTAGAAGTGCCTTAGAATTTTGATGATCGGTGAGTCAGTCAGTCAGTGAGTGACAAAATTACGAAATTTGACCGGTTATAATTCTTAAAATACTGGTTCAAATTGAATGAAATTTGAAATATACCGTGTCTTTACAATCCTGCATGGTTACTGAAAATTTCAAACTTCTAGTTTTATCCACAACGAAGTTACAGGGGGTCGAAAATGGCCTGAATTGCTTCGAGAAAAGGATGGTACGGCCGTGCCGCGTGCCTCGACTTGGTGGGGGTACTGCCGTGCCCCCAGATAGTACCGAACACGGGTTTTTGTCGGCAACTGTACATTGTACAAGTTGCATATTAACAAGCTAGGCTTTCGATAAATTCAGAGATTTTACCATTTTACATTCATACAAAATAATATGGCATAGAACCTCTATTCTGTAATTTGACATTGATTTATTTAATAATGTTCTGTAAATCTTCGTTAAGGTGAAATTCAATTAGATTATTATACCTACTACACACATTATAATAAATAAATAAAAATGTATGTTTCGGTTAAACGCTCAACCCTAATGGGTTTTTGTTCACATTATAATCACTTTAGCAATGGCTATAATCCGCGTTATTCTACTTATCTTCTCATTCCTGACTCGATCTCATAGAGAAACTTCATGCATAGCGTACACAGTGAGGTGTGGATAAATCTAACAGACAGAATCGTCAGATTGAAACATTAGCCTGTAAGAAAAATAGGACACTTCTCTCTATGATTCAAGTTACGTGGCCAATTCTAGATCGTTATTGTAGTAGATACATTTTCTAGTTCAATGTGCAGGCTAGGCATCACGGAGTTACATAATAGCGATTATTCAATGAAATTGCAGATTGTATAAAGTCCCATCAATTGAATAAGTGAAGCAATTACCTCCTCTACTCAATAATAGATGACGCTAGTGTTGACGCGCGAGTAATGACGCACGTGGTTACCCCAGGTGAATTAAGTATAGCAAATTCAGTTGTCAAGTCTAAATAAAAAAATAAAAATTATTTGGAAAACTTAATAGGGTAACAAAGTAGAAATAAAACGAAAATATACGCATTTAGTTAAAATAACTACTAATAAAAAAAATATTTAGCAAAATTTACACAGCAACACAATCATCATCCTGCCCTTGTCCCATACTGTATAGGGTCGGTACAACATGATTGTGTTTTTCTTTCATTTCTCTCATTGAATTTTTACACAGCAACACAGAGCCTAACAAAATAGAAAGAACTTCTTGATAAATTTACTATAGGCCATATTTAGGCATAGGTTTGATCGCTTGGTAAAAAACACTTGGTACATTTTTTATACCTACTACAAGCAAAGTACTTATGCTGGTTCGTCCTAGCCAAGTCTTAAGAAAGTAGGTAAATAATTGGATATTTAGTCGTATCGTACCACAGTATGAATCGCTCAAGGGCTCTTTTAGAATTAGTCGCATGCATGATTTGTCGCTAGATTGTTCTTATTTTCCTAGAACATATTACTTAAGAACATTAATAGAAATTAATCTATGCGACCTAATTGAGGTCCCAATCAAAGGCTATCAAATTGTATACCGATTCGTACTACATTAATATGGCTTAAAAGTTTTGTATTTTTTTATTGTTTCGCTGAAACCTATTTTCTGATTAATTTTGAAAGGAATCCATTGCGCGGAAAACTTCAAATGGATCAATTCGACAAACTATTTGACATTGACATTAGACCATTCGTACCACTTGGTGATTGTCAGTTAATTGTAGTTGAGAGGCTATCAAGGAACTTATATGGAGGCTATTGACGAAATGATACAAAATTTTAAAGTTTAATTAACCTTCTTGCTCGTCGACAATTGTCAAAGACTTGGTAAAATAAACGAAAATTTAAATGTACCTTTATTTATAATCATTTGAATGATATTGTACACACAAAAAAATATAACGCGAATAATAAAATATAAATAAATATGTATATCACCAATTCACACAGGCCAGGGATTTCTCTCTTGATGCGTGAGTTTATGCCTTAATTCATAACGCTCTGGCCAAGTGCGGGGTTGGTAAATGTCCCATGTCTTTTAAGCTCTTCAAATTTCTGAGAACATGCCGGTTTACTCACGATGTTTGCCTTCGCCATTAGAGCAAGTGTTTTATAGCGCACATCATTTATCTAGAAGAAAAATGCAGAGGTGCTCGGCGAGTTTTGAGCCCACGACCTTTGAAATGAAAGCAGTGTGTGCTCCCACTTAGCCGCCTACTTACGGCTTGTTGTATAGAACAACGAGCCTTAATAAAATCGTAATTGCTCTAATTCAGAAGGGTGATGGGTGTAATCTTCACTTGTGCGGTTTCTTGTCGATAAAATTGAACATGCCACACGTTGGTAAAGTATCGGAAGTCCGATTCCTAACAAACTGTATTATTGTATCTTATCAATTTCTCTCGTCATTGCACCTGCGGCATTATCTTTACGAATGATTTGATAAAATAAATTATCTTTATATTCTTATTTGAGAAAGAGTAAATCTATTTGTCATCCTAGATTCAAAACTTGAGTTTATTTATGAGTGATTTTAAGGCAAGTTTTGAATATGAAATTTATAAGAATAAATCATAATCTACGAAGATAAACAAAATAAGTCACATTATGACCACTTTTGGAATTTGTCATATTTTTTTTTCGTTAAAATCGGTCAAGCTGTTTCTACAATAAATTAACTTATCGATTTATTTTTTTGCTTTATTTGATTTCATTGAAGATTAAATTATGATGTTTTTACGTTATCTTTGTTGTATGAATGTTGTTAGAGAAAGTGACTAAACAATGTAGGCTTCTTATCGTGGGATTTAAACTTCAAAACAAAGCAAAATAAACATTTGATTGTTTTGGTTGTCAGCCATGTAACATCAAATTCTAGTTACTCTGTTCACCAATTGGCATTACAACCTAAATTGAAGAAACAAATACATCAAAAAAATGGTGGTTCACTTTTCGATGTATGTTGGTTGCTTTCAAACGAACGATTTATTTATTTACGAACAAGATCCTAGATATGCCCATACAAGCCTTACCTTAGTGAGCCCACGCCATGACTGAGTTTTCTAAGGTAAACCTAGTTGTAACACATAAGAAACAGAGGACACTAGTGTATATCTTGACAACAAGGACTACAATTTAAACTTAGTTTAATTTTTAGCAAAGAAATTCACAAAATGCTGTCGCGTGCAATTTTTATGTGTAAAAACAACGGATTAAATATATGTATATAAAGATAAGGGTATATCTTTTAATTCGTAAGTTATGATTTTATAGCGAAAAACTGTGCACAGTCTCATAATTATAATGTTTTATAATATCTCATTAAGTGAATTGTAATTCCTTTGAGATAATATTTAAAGAACTTTTAAAAAAGTTTAAAAAGTTGCGAGTATGTAGGTACTCGAAAGAGATCGGCTCGTCACCGAGATTCTAATTGCTAATAAACGTGGGAGAGAAGGATAGATAGCAATATTTTCGGCATTTCTAGGCCAAACAAGTTTCGTTGTCATAACGAATTGTTTGAACAAAAACAATGACAAACATCAGTCTCACAGATTTTTCCGTCAGGGCATAATGTAAAATCGTTTTTTAACTGGTTTTATGACGGATGTATGATTTTTTATAGTGTTTTTTTTGTGGATTATTGACATATTTATTTGAACCTGATCGTCTGATGATCTTTGATTTCGTACTGAGATATTATCGGATAGAGTCTTGCTGAGTGAAAATCGACCTTCGGACATATGATTTCACGTACAGTCACACTGATGAGGAAAGACATTTGTTCTGTAATTGTTGTAATATCTCCTCTTCGATTCTAATATTATAAATCTTGAGTTTGTTCAAGCGCGCTAATCTCAGGCACTACTAGTCCTATTTAATAAATTCTTTCAGTGTTTTATAGCCCATTTATCGGGGAGGGCTATAAGCTACTTTTTACCTCGGCAAAATATGTTGTTCCCGCGGGAGATCCAAAAACACGAGCAACGCTGTGGCGGGTAAGCTCGTTTTACATAAATGTCCTACTAAGGCGTGATCTCAGCTCAACCTTACGTAAAGGTTACTGACGAGATTGCTTAAGTTGCTTTCAATTCAACGACGACCTGATTATGTGGTATGAAGTTAAAGTATACATATTGTATATTTTTTCGTATTTTTTTTAACACTTTTTGACATTCTTCCCTTTTGTATTACCATTCTCCTGTAATCTTAATATATATAAATCTCGTGACACAATGTTTGTCCTCAATGGACTCCTAACCACTTAACCGATTATAATAAAATTCGCACACCATGTGCAGTTCGATCCAACTTGAGAGATAGGATGGTTTTTACGGCGAGAAAAAATCGAATAATTTCAGGGAAAAAATTATATTCGTGCGACGCCGGGGCGGGCCGCTAGTAGTAGTGTAAAAATATTCTAATAAATAAATAAATGTTTCAATAGCCAAAATATCTTACCTTAGTCAAATCAGGCGCAGAATATGAGTATGAATGAATTGTAAATACTTCTGTACTCTCAGTTGGTGATATCTTCGCTACGCAGTCCAATGCACCCCTCATTTTGAATTTTTTTAATCACAGGAACAAACACTACAATAGCTTTATTAAAGTCTTTTAACAAATATTTGCACTAAACTATAACATACACAATATTATAATGTGTATTTTTTTCGGCAATTTGCGCAAAGTTGACGATAAATTTTCAACGTTACAACGAACAAGTTTGAGTCAATTAAAAATGACTTTTTTCACCAAAATCTCGAGTCAAATCAAGTATCACTGATATTTTAACCGTAGAAATATTTTTTCTTTTCAAACTAATGTTTTTTTTTTAATTTAATTTGTCTTCACAGTAACGTATACAGACATCCGTCTGACCTAGCGTATGTGATTGGCGTTACTGCGTCTGCGCATAACGTACTGTCTTATTAAGTAGTAGAAATACTGGAAGTGGCAATAAGGTGCCAGCTATTTATAAGTATTTGATAAGTTCTAAATACGTTACTTTACTATTTTATCGATCTATAGAAGTGATATCTATATCTTTAGGTAGAAGAGAGATCTATATTTAAATAAACGATTATGTAGTTGAAGGGCAAATTATTGATTGAGATAATCTCAAAAACTACTGACCTGCATATAAATGCTTCTTTAGTGGTATTAAATACATTGTTTATCGAGTATGACTATCTATAATTATATTTAATAACATTCCATCACCTGGTATGAATAGGTATAATTGAAAATAAAAGTGATGATTGATTCTGAATTTTTAATATTTGCAATCTTTTATATTTTATCAAAACAGTTAACTTTTCCAGTAACCATTTTCTTGACTAATAAATAAAATGGTTTGAACTGTTTAGCGATCCCTGGGTTATTTGACTACCGCAACGACCTAATATTGATGTTCAACACAATTAGTAGGTAAATCATGATATAAAATACTTATTAGATAAATTATAAATTGGTCACTATAGGATTAGGCAAAAGTAATGATAACAAAAATATAATCCTACCTACATTTAACCAACAACGTCACAAAATAGCAAAGTACGTCTAAGTATGTAAATAAAAAAAACATCACACTTGTGTAAATAAAATGTTTTTCAACAAGTACAGGTGAAATCACAATGAAAACTGTAAGTATTTTTTTTTTAGTTATATTTTTTTGTTGCACAAGGGTTAAACCTAGTTAACTTAGAATCCTGAGTGGCAGCGAGAGAATCAAAAGAGCACACGGTGAATAATCTTGCAGCACGTAGGTATTCATCCCACCTAACCGAGGAAATTTCTAAATTTCAGCTCTACCAGAAATCGTTAAGTTTGTCAAATTTAACTTACATCGGGCAAACCGCCGATCAATAAATTATATTAATTAATCTGTGGCTAAAACAAAATAAAACCTTATAAAAATAAAAGCAAGGAGGATAAGTGTCGGAGGTTTTCATAGTTCTATGACGTAGTGATTTTATTCTCTTTGGTTCTAAGATGAATCGGCACCATGGAGAGAGAAGTAAATAGGTTTAAAGACAAACTCTGTGCACGCACACTGTGTTCTAAATTTATATTTACCTTCCCCTTGAGATACCGAAGAGCAAAAATACTCTTTTCGAGATGGATGGGGGATGAAAAACATATTTATTATTCCAACCTCACAACAACGATGGTTCTGGCGTTCTGAATGATGATCATGATAAATTAAACACAATAATTTAACGTAAAATGGTTTGTTATTGAATGAAATTGATGTTATACCTAACTGAACGAAACATTACACAGATGTTTTTACCCTATTTGAAAATACCATATTGAAAACATTATATTTACTTCAACATGGAAACGAAATATGTAGATACAAAAGATTTTTCCGCTTCCCTGATAGAGAAGATACCCGTATTATAATTATCTTTATCTTTTATTGTATTGTTCGTCATATCCTGTTTCCATTTTTATATCTGTCAACAAGCTAGGCACGCTACACGTTGCTCATGTTTTTGGATTTTCCTGCGTGAACAACGTGTTTTCCTATAAAAATGGGCCTTTATAAATGGGCTATGTAACTTTTTTTTTAAACCGGATATGAAATTAGCGAGTATGTTTGTTTATTGAATAAACAAACATACTCTTCAGCTATTTAATTGTAATTTATAAAATTTCCATGTCACAATGTTAGTTACCGTACACTCCGAAACGGCTTTACCGATTTTTACCAAATTTATATGCATATTCAGTAGGTCTGAGAATCGGCTACTATCTATTTTTCATTTTGCAAAACAACGTTTACTGGGGTCAACTAGTATTTGTATAGATAACTGATAAGATATAATATAATATTAGGGCATATTGATTCATGACTGATTCAAAGGGCGTAGAACGTTTGATAAAAATATTTTATAACGCATCCAGTAGAATCAACGGATCAGCGCACTCGTATTTATTATCTGTGGACACGGTTGACGCTACCTCTGTTTAATAATCAGTTGTATGAGGTTGTATGACTCATACGGTTTCACTGGTGTGTGTATGACTAAGGCCGAATTTGTGTATGGTACGAAACTGGTTTTGCTTAAAGGCTTTTTGCGTAACGGGTGTTGAATGCGGATGTAGAGAGGGTTCCTGGAATGTGGACTGAAAGAAACGCTTTCTGTTCAACTGAAATGCTTTCTTCGGCTGATACCGTAAACCATATACTAACACAAACTTAAAACTCAGTATAAACTAAAAACAAAAGCATGTTGAATAGGTACTTTAGTTTATACTGAGTTTTAAGTTTGTGTTCTACAGATTCATAACATTTAAATTTTGCAATCATGACCATATCAAAGCTTACTAGTTTTGTTTATCTTTGATATTAATACTGTTATAATATAGTCGTAAACCGTACAAATTATTATTATTTTATTTCAAACGAGAATATGGATATGAGACGACGGCTAAGTAGCTGCGAAGATGACGATGAACTATACAAAAAAAGTAAGTTTAATAATATTCATTTAATATAATATAAAAATATAATATTAAACAGAGTTTTCTAATATTATTATTTCTTGTCAGTAGCATTTAAAATGATTATACTATTATTATTGACGATGCAAAGATTCTAACTAGCGCATCTACTGTCAAAATTGTGAAGCTGTCTAAGTACGACAGATTGACGGTTTTCGTTACAATTAACGTCAGGGAAAAACATAAATAATAAATACAAATCAGTTAGAAACAAACAAAGAAGTGTCGTTCTTAGACAGTTTCTAAATTTCGCCGCTAGAGGCGTGCGGATAATCTTTACATCGCCAATTCTATTTTTGATTATTTGTAATTTTTATGTGTGTCTATGTTTGTTCAGCCTAATAGACAGTCGTCTGTGACTGTTGTCAAAAACATTTATCTGTTTGGAAAACGTGAAATATCTTAAAAATATATATGTATAGCTTAATATCTTATCTTATCTTATATATTTTAAAGAGACTCGTCAAAATGGCGCTCAACTGAATAATATCTTTTTCACTTTATAATTTTATTTAACTCGACACTGGCAAATTGTCGCTTCAAGCACAAAGTCAAATTACAAGAAACTGAACGTGAAATAAAAAAATATATTTTTGACTATGAAGTTACTGAAGTAAAATACATACTTCAAAATGTCAAAAAATATTGAATTCGTCTCTCAAAGGGTCTCTCCAGAAGTATAAAATTACTGGATATACTTTCATTGAAATTCAAAAGAGAGTACTATAATCACAACGTTTTAAATCAACACGAAAAGAAAATTTAGATTTAAAAAATATTAACATAATTTAAATCTATTTCTACTTATTATCTATGAATTTACCAGAAATACAACCGTACGAAGACACTGCCATCGATATTGTTACGAATGTTATCAACAAAGCCAAGTTCCGGGTCGGAGAGAGGCAGAACTTGTTTCAGTTAGCTAGTAAGTATTTAATAGAAAGTGTTTCATTCTACCATTCATATAGTTTACAGTATAAATTTACCAAAAATAGCTTTTCGTCTAGAGCACCGGCGTTGAAATGTTTTCCTCCATCTCCTCCCAAGGGCGCTTTAAAAAATGAACGCAACACAACATCAAGTGGCTTGGCAGGTGGGTTGGCAACCTACAGCGCTTGCCAACCCACCTGCCAAGCTTTGAGAGTATGGCAACGCCCCGTTAACATTTAAATCTACACTACACTCAAGTGTAAAGTTCTATATACGGCTGAAGAGACTTCACTTCTTCTTCTGACGATGAACGAAAAATGTGGAAGTTAGGACAAAAAAAATCTTATTCCGTGACAATAATACACAGTTTTCCCTTCACGTAATCAATTTTTATTCTCAAGGCTGCGAAACACGGTCTGGCATTGACTGCGTCAAAATCTTTGACGCAGCGCCTGTGAGGCATCAGCCTCTCACTGCCTTACACAATAATAACTGGAAGCTGTGGCTTGATCTCTCTGTACTTATAAATTCGCTAGAATTATGTGAATATCTTACTTAGCACCCCTATATACGTTCCCACTGCTGGAACACAGGGAATTCTCTTTACGAGAGAGATTAGGTCTTTATTCACCACGCTGGCCAAGTGCGGTGAATGTCATTATGTCCTTCAAACACTTCAAAGTTCTCAGAACATGCAGGCTGTTTGCCATCACCATTAAAGATATTTTTTTACGTCGAAAAACATTATTTTATGAATGGCTTTGGATATGAAAGTGGAGTGTGTACCCAATTAGACAACACAGCTTTAGTTTAATTTTAGAATCATTACAAATGTCTTTGATTTTATCTTTTAGAAAGCCGAAATGAACTCGCAGCGAGCTACAAACTGTCTCTTGCAAATTTGGGATCTCCAATATCTAAACACGCCGAGGAGTTTATATCAAATGCCATCGAGAAGAAATGGAATCTCACACCTGTTCTATCTTATATCGTGAAGTATCAGGGGATGTCTCAAGATGAGTGTGCGCAGTACTATTATTATGAGGTTAGGTTTGGGTAATATTGGTTTTATTTAAATGTAGGTCAAACTTTCGGACACTGGCGTCAGAATGTTGCGTGCCTTACAATATCCCCCTGTCTATTATATATCTACATGATATGTATGCATTAGATATGTCTACTAATAGGTAATCATATCATGAGGCTTTAGAGATTTCTGCAACCTTTTGTATCGAAATGTCCTAGACCCGAAATAATAAAAGCAAATTAAATATCCCACCCAAAATAAATATCTCAATAAAAGTCTCAATAGTTAAGAAGATATGGCATTTTAATACCAGGATCAGGATCAATAGTTAATAAAATATATTATGTCATTTTAATACCAGGATCAGGAAAAGCGTATTTAAGCGCATTCATTTACTTTAGCGCTAGAAAGGAGAAAAACCTCAAGTCATTCGTTTAAGTTCTTTTAGAAGCTACTTTTAGACTAGATACTGTTTTCCAACTTGTTTTTTTACTACATGAAACAACGAATAAATAAATATGAATAATATCGTTAAGTTAGTGTGTTATTTTTAAGTTAGTCTGTAAGCTTTGGTGTGCAATAAAGATATTATCTATCTATGTATCTATCTATCGTAGTATAAAATAATGGGTTTTTATTCAGGCCATCTTCAGCCAGCCAACCTACATGTATCCTATACCACAAGCCACCGCTTCTGTCTTCTTCAGAATCCACGACATGCATATAGAACCAGCAGAAATGCAAGGAGTACCCCTGGTAACAACTTTCTGTATAACTTTGAAACATAAACGTTCGAGAATTAAACAAGTGGTTCCATTGCCCATTGTTTAACTCTATACTATGCACATTTCTCTGTATTATTTTCTATGTCGTTGGTGTTTCAATAAAGAATATTGTATTGTAGTAGTAAATTGTAACAACACTAGTAATAGACGAAGTAGTGATTGAAGACTCGGAGGACGGAGTATTTTATTTTAGGAAGTAGTATTTTATTTTAGGAACTAGTTATTTATTTATTAATTTGTTCGTCAATGATTGTCTACCCACACGCAAAGTCCCCAGTTTATGCCGATTATGATCATGGCGTTTACAACAGCTAAATATGGCGATTTTTTCGTGTTTTGGTAATGTGGTCCGGAGAAGCCATCTACCTTCTAGGTCTTCATGTCCCATCCCATAGACCACATCGTCACTTTACATCAGGTGAGATTGTGGTCAAATGAAGGCAGCAGAATCCATCATAATAAAAAAAATAATCGAAAGCTAAATTTTTTAAATTAGTCAATGGTTGAACTAAGTTCAATTAAACAAATTGTATCATAAAATTGAAATTGGGGCTAATTTATCCACCCTTAAACTTGTTTCAAACAACTTCTACCAAAATATAGCTTTTTCATCTGCTATCTCTCTCCCCCATCAGATGACCTTTCGCGTGGAGGGTTCTCATGTGGACCACGACGTGCGGCACGTGTTACTGACTCTTGACTGGATCCTGGCCGTCATCAAGATGAAGCTGGTCTTCTTCAAGAGGATCGAGGCGCTTAGGATTTTCTAACTCTGGTGATCATCATCATCATCATCATTTCACCCATTAGACGCCCACTGCTGGACATAAGCCTCCCTTGAAGACGAACAATTATTCCGATCGGTCGCTACTTTCATCCACCGTGAGCCAGCAAGTTTGACCAAGTCATCTGTCCATCTTGTTGGTGGTCGTCCGACGCTGCGCTTATCAATCCGCGGCCTCCATTCGAGAACTTTGTGAACTAACTCTGGTGTCAGGTTTGAAATATTAATTAAATAAAAAAATCAAATTGTAATAGTTATTCAATTTGTATTTATTTGAAGGCAGCTCGGCAGCAATATTTATTTTTCTAGCGTAATAGCCTTCCTCTATAAATAAGCTATCTAACATTAAAATATTTAAAACAAACAAATTCTTCAGATTTATAATATAAGTATTCATTTTTTTATTTATTTATAGAATAGATTTACTTTCGAGTTTTAGATAGACTTTAGTGGGTGTTTAATATAAAATATATCTATATATGTATGACATTTAGTAAATCAGAGGTCTAGTACCCGTAACACATCGTATGCAGGAAGCCTTAAAGCTATTCAAGTTACGCAGAACCATGTTGACATTTGCATACTAACGTGACTATGACGGAGAATGAAGGAACCACGTTGGAACATGTGACCATGCATGCATCTATTTGCGACATAATGGGACCCAATGGCACCTTAACTTTAGGTTACGCAAATCCTTATTATGTAGAAGTCAATGAAGCGTCGATGTAAATTTTCCAACTACACTTGGTTGCAAAAATAACGGGTCAGTCACATAAACACAAATATACTCCCGAATTACGTGTGCTGTGCTTATCCAATCTATAAGCTGTTCAGTTGATAATTTATTTATAAAGTTAAGAAGTAAAAATTAAACTTATGGGCACAATTTCGAAATAATAAATAACTTTTTCTATTATTTTTTATTTTATTTTATAATATTCATATATTTCTGATTATAAAATATTTTATTATGATTTTGTTTCTGCTGTTTAAATCACTATCATTATTTTAGTACTTTTGAGGCATACTGCTCGCAAAATTTCGGAGCCCCGGTGAAATTGAGGAATACATTCCCATTTCTCCACCAAACTCCTTTACAATCAGTTTAAATAATATGCGCAACTAAAAAGTCTTTATTCTGTTTTTAATTTCATTGATCTAACTTTTATATTTCTGGGGATATTTAATTTTTTAACTGACCCGTTATTTTTGGATCCGAGTGTATAACGAGTAAAATACTGTATTGTGCTCAGGAATAAGTTATTCAAACATTAATGTAGATCTTTATGAATATAACGTATTGCATAAATTTAAGTACCTACCTACAATTTGTTATATACAATATGAAACCTACATTATATTTAGAAAGCTCGACGTGCTCTACGTACAAAAAAATTACGTTCGTAATGCTTAATTTTTTTATTTCTCACTGAATATCTCAAGACACTATCTTTAAGATAGTCATTTTCTTGGAAATGTCTTGAGATATTTAGTCCTTTAGTCATCGTCATCTCTTAGGGCGTGGACCCTTGGCATGGCGGCGCCGGGAGACGGCGCCATGGTACAGTGCCGTGGTCTAATACTTATATACTGCACGCCGAGCCCGGCCAAAAATACTGGACACCTATTTTTTCCTTTTTCAATTTAATAAGAATGTGCAAAGATATAGATCATCAAAGTACCGAAGTGGGGACTAGTAGCTATAGTTGTAAAAGTTACGATAAAAATCGTACCCGTATGTATTCGTTACTTACATTTCGTTAAGCATTTAGTACACGTGAGTTCATTTTAGTATTTCTCAATAACATTGTGATGTTATATGGACTGTGGTCCATGATGTATGAATGTATCATTCGATGCCGAATCGACAGTACTAACGTATACTGAAACAGTTTTGGTATAGATATAGATAATACGAAAAATGCGAGTAACGAAATGTATTCGTGAGTAACGTTTCGTTACTCGGTACTGGATGGAGTCCCGTTACTCAGTACCTAATACATACGGTTTCATACAGCTCTACCTACTAATAAAACTTAGTAACTAGTTTTGTACAAATAATCACACCTAAGCGTTACTGCACGCGAAAATTCAATGCAAACTATAAAGTCTTTACTAATAGTTTGCAAGATAAAAGACAAATTGCTAGTTCATTTTTTAAATTGGTAATCTTAATAACGGACTATGTTTTTTTTTGTCAACTCAATAATAATATTGAAAATGATTTAAATAACAATCATTGGCCCGGAAACTTTTATCTAAGCATCTTAATGGACATGCTTTATAATAAATCTAAATTTAAAATTTAAGAAAAACCCCCGATTCCAATGCCTTCATTTCCTTAAATGTAAAACAACATAATATTAATATGTAATGTGGACGCGATGCGCTTTCATTTGAAACCCCACACTAGTATATTTTCAGATTTTCTGTTTTCCTTCCCCACTCTCACCCCCATAACTTTTAAACGGCTCAACCGATTTTCATGAAGATGTCTAAGAACACTCGGACCAAACTAACCATTCAAACAAAAAAAACTAAATTGAAATCGCTCCATCCGTTCGGGAGCTATGATGCCACAGACAGACAGACAGACAGACACACAGACAGACAGACACGTCAAACTTATAACACCCCTCTTTTTTGGTCGGGGGTTAATAAAGAGTCTTTATTTCGTTAGGTGCCAAATTTAATACGATTTTTTTTGATATTATGACACTTTATGGCCTGGTTGTCAGTGACTGACTGTTCGAGATTGCTCTAGGTATATTTATCAAGTTTATTCGGAGATTGTAAAACGAGCTTTAAGGGTACTTCACATTTTTTGTTCACTTATTACCCACAATATTTTTATTCACTTTCAAAATGACACTAAGATATGCATCTCTTTTTTGCAGTAATCAGCGGTAGTGGATTTTCGTTAATATTTTACCTGGTATTAATTTGGGTTTTCCTATTATACGTACATAAGAAACTTTCCTGCTTCGTAGGTTATTCTTTTAGAATTTTCGCTACTTAAACTCAACTTTGAAGATGGTGTGTGCGTGATTCGAATAAAATGCAGTTTATTTACCCGCTAAGTAATAATACAAGAGTTAATAACGGCCATTATCAGTTTTGCATAAATAAAAAAATATATACTGCAGCGCCCCTTGGTGAATGTCACTGTAAGTAACACTTATCTAAAAACATGCACCAATCAATTGAGATTGACCCATTTCTAAAAGCCGCATCAATATTTGACTAGTAGTTTTGGAGATATATGGCAACATTGGTTTGCACAAAGATACATCCTCTCACCCCAAACGCATATACCGTCTCCGTTCCGTCGTGGGTAAAAAGTGCTTATGCGTTTTATACCTATGTACACTAATTAGATATATTAATAATCTAAATATAAAATTTAAAAAAAGACCGAAGTAAGTTTCCATAAAAGTAAAAAATTATACTAATTCGTAATGTACACGTGATGCGCTTTAATTTGAGACGCCACTCGAGTATATTTGCACATATTCTGTTCTTCTTCCCCACTTTCAACCCCCATAAATTTTAAACGGCTTAACTGATTTTCATCAAACCTTAGACAGGTTAATATAATAATATAAGTTAATAACATAAGAGCAAAAGACACTTTTAATACAAAAAAAAATGACGCTACATCTGATATGAAACTATCATGCCACAGACAGGCAGACAGACACGTCAAACCTATATAACACCCCTCTGTTTCGATCGGGGGTTAATGAGCTCATCCTGACCTTTAAGCAAAGAATGGAATGTAGATCTCGATCATCGTCAGAACATATCAATTTTTTTAAATATATTTCATTTTGTAATACAATTGATGATGAGTCATATTTCCCCGAAAGATCGTGAGAAGGATGTAGTTTATTAAGTTAATATCTTTAATAATACACTGAAGGCGCTATTTTAATACAATGAATGAAGTATTGAAGTAGTTTTTGTCTGACGTACATACAATGTCTAGACGAAAATGTTTACCTTCTTAGCGACTTCCGCTTAGGTATACCTACTCGTTTAAGCAATTGAGTCTATATTTACAATGAGTAACGCAATATGTAGTAGTAGTACCTCAGCTAATATTTGTTTTCGTGGCGCACACTGGTCCCAAAATCCCGAAATCAGGGACATAGAGGTGGCGCCCAAAATGACGAGATATTTTAAAATTAAAAGAAATTATTAGGCTTTGGCGAAACCTGCGCGACTCAAGTGACCAAAAGGAGCGTTTACTAATGGCCCTGTGTGCACACACAGAAACGACCATAAAACAGGACGTTGTCAGTCAAAATTGTCCTGCATTGTAGACGCTCCTGCTGACGCGTAGGTTTGTCCTTATACCGCTGAACAACTTAAAAGAAAGCTCATAATTTCGCTCAGGCATAGACCACTACTGAAAAAGGCCTCCCTAGAAACAATGAGGGGATTAGACCATAATACTCTATGCTGGTCTAATGCGGGTTGGTGAGTCAGCCTCGTTCGTTGTCCTGGTGTTTGGCACTATGGCATCCATCAGCATCCATACAAATACAAAATAGATAAATATTTAGGTAAAACTTTAGAATCCAGCCGCACGATTTTGGGGGGGGGAGGTGGAGGGGGGAGGAGGGGGAGGTACCCCCTGTACCACTCCCCCCCCGCGGAAATATGTAGTTTAGGAGATATAGCAATTTGAAATTCAATAAAATCTAACCTCAAAAATAGGTTTTTAAATAATTTCCTAGCTTCTCAGTTACAAATATTAAATAAAAAACAATATTTAAGTAACCCTTATTGGTTTACGGTGCACTCTACACTCTTTTGTTGATAAAATCAACCCATGCTCTTCAGCAAGTTGTCGTATCAGACGAGCCAAATTAAACATCGCCACAATTTCCGAAGTATGGCGCTTTACAGGCACACCATCATCTATAGGCTCTTAAAAAAAAATAGTATTAATAAACTGCTCCGGCGCTGCGGAAAGTGCAGCCCCTTCGCCCTTGCGTAACAAAGCGCAGTGACCCATGCTCACCTCCACAGCTTCGGCTTACTGGTCGCCTTCGGAGACCAGCCTCAGCCGCTCCGGCTCGAACGAGTGCCTGCGCTTTGTTACGGCGGGCGGGGGCTGCTCTCCCTCCGCGCCTCCGGCTTTTTAAATACACTCTAGTTGTGTGACAGACAAGACCACGTGGAATTAGGGGTGCACTGATTCGGATTTGCAACTTAAAGTGACCTAAATCAACCCAAAGTAGGGTGCACTGATTCGGATTTGAGAATTGAAGTGAGCTTATAAAGGTACAATCTAACCTAATTGTAATTCTTACCTTCTTGACTTCCCGATGGAACTGGTTCACCTTCCCTGCGACTCGTCGACGCTACTTATATGATTACATTGTAATTTTAAGGTAAAAACATTACATATTATAAAATTTTATACAAAAATATTGTTCCATTTCACGTAAACAAAAATGTTTTTTAAAAAAAAAGTACGCATCTCCGCGGTGAGAGGGTGGTATTTTTGGAAAGGGGAAACCAATTCCATCTGAAATCGAGCATTAGCACCCCCAAAATCCTGCGGCTGGATTCTAAAGCCAAGCCAATATTTATTTACCAATACACACGTTACAATTTCACTTAGCAGCGGTCCTCGCACGAGGCAAGCCTGTATTGCGGGAGACCTGACCTGTAACAATTTGGTTTAACCGGGTATAGAGTGCATGAAAAACAAAAAAGTGACCAAATACTTGCCCTTAACCCACATTACACATTGCGTGGGATCGGCACAAAATGTTTTTTTCCTTTTTTTCACATGGACATGGACACAGACCCAGATTTTTTCCTAATTTATGGCCTGGGCACGTTAAAGAAAATGGCCAAGTGGCCAAATAAATGCAAAATAAAATAAAGAATAAAATTATTTAAATTCCTATTTACTAGTTCTTATATTTTTTGGAAGAGGCTTCCGTACAGCGGTGGACGTCGCATCGCCGAAATTATGATGAGGAAATACTATATTATGACATAAAACGGGTAACCTTGATTTTATCTATACCCGTTCTAAGCCATAGAATAGAATATACTTTATTACACACCAGATGAACAATACAATATGAAATTAAAATTAAACCAACTAGAATGCGTAATGGGCGGTCTTATTGCTAAAAGCAATTTCTTCCAGACAACCGTGGATGGAGAGAAAAAAGATTACATATTTAATAATATTATGAATAACCATGATAATTTAAAAAGTTATGAAATACTATGTTTAGGTACGTGTTAGCAAAAAATATGTTTGTGCATAGCAAATGTCAATAGCCTTGTTGACAATACTCTCACCATATGTCGGTATTTTATATGCTAATATGTTGTTATGCAGTTTCTACGTAGAAGTTTGCTTTACAATCGAAGATGGTCGCGTTATTTTAAACTGGTTATCATCGATGTGGGGATTTCAACTTTTGCTTTTATGTTACTAGTTATGAAGATGTCTGTAGTAAAAAGATCGAGTAAACTTAAAATTCAAGTTTTAAAATGTATACGTTAAAGTAAACTTCATTTTGAAACTTGATTAAATCAGATTTATTGTTATTTAACTAAAATGTATCAAATACAAATAAATTATTTTATAAGTTACTAGTGGCCCGCCCCGGCTTCGCAGGGATTTTTAATTTTTTTTTTTTTTTTTATCTAAATTATTCCCAGATCCCCTTGAGAAGAAGTTCAGTGACATACACAGTCACATAAGAATTATATATATATAAAGATTATAATGGATTTCCACGCGGCAAAAAGTATGTCCTTTTTCAGGCTCTAGCAAATCTGTGTATCAAATTTCATTTAAATTGGTTCAGTAGTTTTGGCATGAAAGTGTAACAGACAGATTGAGTTACTTTCGTATTTATAATATTATTAGTACGGAAGGTAAAAATTACTATATCTAAAATCGGTTTTAAGTTATTGCGGCGCCACTCGCCATAATCATAATAATCGGTCCGTACCAGAAAGACAATCTGAAACTTTAACAGTGTGTATAGTGCCCATATTGATGATTAACCGTATTTCAACGAATCATTAGCTCGATCGATAAATCGATAAACTTCGCGTGAATAACAATAAAAAAGCGTATATCGTACAAATCGGTACAATAAATCGACATTCCTATGTAAATCATTTGATACTTCAAATTCCTATCTTTTAAATAGGATACAGTCACACGGACCAACAAGCATTTATTATTATTTGATCTTTTCCCACGAATCAGAAAAACAATGTTTTTTTTAATTATTCGCAGTCTGAGGTGATTTAGTACGGTATTCAATATGGACGTTGCCCACAAATTACGGTGGTTCGTTTTCCATACACGTGAGTTTTGTATGAAATATCGAGCTTGTTATATGTATGGGATTGGGAAGAATGAATGATACATCTAAAATCATCATTTAAGCACAAGAAAAGGATAATGTATTTTTTTTCAAAGTCAAAGTCAATAACTTTTATTTCCTTAGAAGCCACAGAACATACATGGACACGTGAATTAAAAAAAAATAACTAAATTTTTTATATGAAAATATAACATAACATAAAAAATATATTATGACTGATAGAATAAGAATTTCAAAAGCTAAGAAAGATACTTTAAAAGTTAAATGTATTAACAATATTAACGGAAATAATATAACATAGTGGTAAATAATAATATAAGTTTCCAATAATATTAACTGCTACAAGTAGGTCATAATGCTAAATAAAATTCTAACTAAGGGGATACTAAGATCTGCACTGACATCTCGCCTTTTGTGCAATATCCCTCTGAATAACTAAGCCCAACTCCATAATATAGCGGTGTAGGACCTTCAGTGACATTACTAGGTAGGTGCAAAGAAGTATAGCAAAAAAAAAGGTGTGTGTGCGATTCACACTTGATATAAGTGAAACTTCAGTAAATCGACAAAAGAATGAGAAGAATAAAAAAAACTAAAACTATACTAAAACAAAAAAAAAACTATGCAAAAAGATTTTGTTCGGGCGGTCACCCATCCAAGTACCTACTGGCTTCGCGCAAAGTTGCTTAACCTTGTTAGCGTTTAAGATGGGCTTACCCGACAGGTAAGCCAATCTTATTTCCATTTCCGTTGCATCCGGTTTCAAATCACAACGATTCTAAAGAAGTTTCACTTCAAAAAATGCTTCAAAAACCTTATTATGCTCAGTAACATTGGAGCAACAATTTATGAGTTATATTAAAGCAAATAAAAATGTTAAGCAATAATCCATTAATAAGGATTGATATGGACTTAATACAGGGATAACAAAGTTCAAAATTCAAAAAGGTTTAATTTTCACTGTGCACCAAATATTTATTAATAAAAAATCGACAACTTTGTAAATCCCTACATCCTATTGTATTAAGAATAGTAGCACCTTATGACCCCGACTACCTGAGTGACTCACAGCAAAAACGCGCTGATACCTGTCATTTGCGCGCTTTTGCCCGGCGCAAGCGCACGTGCATACTACGCGCTCTCCGCGTTACTCCCGCGCACTGATCTAAAACGCGTAAAATCATGGTGCGAACTGTCAAAGTGGTGGGCTGCTTCAAATTCCCAAAGCGTGCCGCAAAAGTGGTACCGACTAGTGATGGGATCTACACAATCGATATGTCATCGACATCAACACTCGATGTGACGGTAAGTCATATCGATACTTGTTTCCGAAGTTTCACTAAATATTATGCAAACTATTTCCGCGCAAGTTTTCTTACAACAATATAGGAGTTCAACAATAGTATGTATTCGAGTAATGAAACTCAAAACAACTGGGTTTGTTTGAGCTTGGATCGAGTTTTATCATAAACGTATAAATTTAAGCCTTATTGCTGTTAGTATAAGGTTTTATCAGCTGTTTGGTGACGTGTACAGTAATACAGTGCGCGTCACAAGTGTGGTAACGTCATCCATAGTAAAATTATAAAGCGGATTGTTTCTTTGAACTCGGTTATCTGAGGAAATACTGGTCAGATTTGAAAAAATCTTGTAGTGCTAGATAGGCCATTAATCGAGGAAGGCTATAGGCTTTTTATCGAGGGAAAAATACGTTGATCCTGCGGGAAAATCCAAAAATACGGGCAACGCCGGTCGTGGCGTGTAAAGTTCGTTTGTAAATAAATAAACATGGTGATTAAAACTTGCTTGCGCTATTGTATTCGATAAAGGTTGGTTTGTAGAATATGGTGTGAGTCATTTTGAGAAGTGTTGTTTATAGATACTCTTTATAATTATGTTTTAAACTTTTACCCAGTGTTTTGAGTGTCTATCCGGCTTTTGTAAGACTTCCTTTGGGTTCAAATTGACACTTTGTTATCTTCTTTTTTACAGGAATATGTTTTAACAGCTTTGATGGCAATATAGATAATTTATGATACATTACGTATTCACTTTAATGAATAAGATGATAAATATATATAATTATTTAATTAAATTGTATGCCAGCTTTGATGTTTACGCAGGGTATGAAATAATCGTAAATAACTTTCATCGGTAATTAATTATAATTACTAATAAAACAGTTAATCTTTGGAATGTCTTTTAGTAGGTAAGAAACTTTGGTTATTATTGAAATAATAAATTGTTACCCCACAGATACAAGAAACAAAATAGATTATTATGATAATATTTTATGTAAGTTAGGTAAGTTTTTGGGATAATAATTAAGGTACGCGCGCCGAGTTTTTGCAATATTGCAATAAATTAAAAACGTGAAATAATTTATTATAAATGTAAAACTAATGTAAACATACGAAATTTTAAAAGTGGGGGGCTATCTTAAGAACTGGGCCATCTATGGCTGAAGTACCTTACTTACGTAGGTTGCAGATACAGTTACTGAGTTGGTACCTAATCCAATATATTTTTAAATGTAAAATATTTTATGACACTTTAGGCAAGCAAAGCAAGTGTTCCACAAATATATCAATGTTATCTATGTTTTATCTGTGGTATTTATTATTTTGCATAAAAACAAAATTCAACCCTATAACGCTGTGTAATTTTACTTTTGAATGGATTTTTTTTTTACATTTAAGGAAATGAAGGCATTGGAACAGGGGTTTTTCTTAAATTTTAAATTTCGATTTTATTATTATATTAATCTCGTTTATCAGATGTCTAGTTCCCGTAACACAAGCTAGATGTTGTTGTATAGACTGTCCACAGACTGGAAATAGTATGCAAAAAAAAGGTATTTCATATGACGATAGCTCCAAACCGGCTTTTATTGATAGTGACCATGGGTACTGATCAGTATTATAGGTACCTACTTATATTCAAGTAAATACATATTTATCTGGTTTTACAACGCTGGTTTACAACCGACTTGAACAACCTTAACCGTTATTTTGCAGTAAAAATGCGTGCCAAATCGTAACTGGTTTATTTAATTTGAGTCGGCATTTCCAAGTTGCATGAAAGAAGCTGCTTTTAACGAAACGTTAGAATAGGCCTTTATAGACTTTTGGCCTCGTATACCGAAGTTTTAGGGATGCCTTCGCATAGAAAAATCCCTCATCTTCATCACCATCATTAGACGCCCACTGCTGGACATAAGCCTACCTCAAAGACGACCAATTATTCCGATCGGTCGCTACTTGCATCCACCGTGAGCCAGTAACTTTGACCAAGTCATCTGTCCATCTTGTTGAAAAATTTTTCGTGTTTCGTAATGTGTGCCGGATAGGTAAGCCATCTACCTTCTAGGCCCCATCTTAGACCAAATCGTCACTTTACATCAGGTAAGATGGTGGTCAAATGAAGGCATATCCAACGCAAAAAAGGTCTTAAAAGTGGTTCTCATCACCCTATTAACGTTCCCACAGCTGGGACACAGGGACTTCTCTCTTGACGAGGGAGATTAGGCCTTAATTCACCACGCTGGCTAAGTGCGGGTTGGTGAATGTCCTTCAAACTCTTTTTAAAGTTCTCAGAACATGCCGGTTTCCTCACGATGTTTGCCTTCACCGATAAAGCACGTGTTTAAAGCGCACATAAATTTCTCAAGAAGAAAAATCCAGAGGTGCGTGGCTTAAAAGTGGTTGAGTTGTATGTATTCGGATAAACAGACTTCGGGATGCTTGTAATTATTAAGGTGATAATGCCGCCGATTGCACAACAAATGTGGCTATTGATTGTTATTTTTAAGTTAGTCTGTAAGCATTGGTGTGCAATAAAGCTATTATCTATCCATCTATCCATTAATAATTCTATAGGTAATCTTATACGTAAGATGCTTCTTAGTATTTGAACATTGAATATCCTTAGTTATAGCTGGGGTTAGTTATTTATAAAGTTTTATGTCAGTTATCTATAAGTTGGCTTACAAGATACGTAAGGGTTAAAGATTACAACTGAAGCTGTTAATATTTACCCAAACGAAGAGGTTATCGAGTAAAATAGCAAGATGTGAACTTACATTGTAAATAAAATAAATAAATAAATAAAACAGATATATATGATATATTAGGTATATGAAAGATTAGGAAGATTTGTTACATTTGTAACCAACTGCGAAAAAAGAAGGGGTTCACAATTCGACTGAATGTATTTTTTATATGTTTGTGACGAGGTATCTCCGTAAGTTGTGTACCGAAAATTCTTGTTTTATTCTAAAGGGTAGATACGTTCTATTCTTTTATTCTAAACGATATTTGCTGAGTGGTACCATTGTCCCCATGTCAAAATCTGATGATGGGATCCCAGAGAAATTTAGCGCTGCCCTGGAATTTTATTAAATGTTGAAGTTGATTTTTTAAACTTAGTTTTTATTTAATACTTAACAGTAGCGAATTATTTTGTTTGTAACTAGACTTATGGTCGGCAAAGCTGGCAAAATGCTACGAGCTCCGACCCGAGAGGTCCCTGAAGCCTTAATATTTATTCAAATTTATTTACCTACAAACCTACTTAAAATCCATATCCTATATATTTGAGGGATGATGTATTTCTGCTGTCGCTATAGGTAACAACAAACACTAAAACACATAGTAAATAAATGTATAAGAGGGCACCCACAAAGTTGAGCGAGGTTGCGCGAGGCCAGTACTTGGATGGGTGACCGCTCTAAGTGCAGCTTTTTATACCTACTTTAAAAAAGCCTTTATATCGAGAAAATCTTTACTTCTCTGTCTACGCTAGCGCTGCATTCTGGCCTCAGAACATTTCAATACCTAAAACCTAATCACCTATATGGAAACAATTATTTATTTCATGACAAGTATAGTATTCATTAGTTTGTAAATAAAAGAGATACTTAAGTTAAGTTAATATAAGCAGACATCCGGCTTTATTAATAACTTGAACGGTAAACACTTACTTTCAATTTCCTTTTTCCGTTAGTAATCTAACTGGTACTAGACATACGTGAATGGTCTTTGAATAGTTTAAGAAAATAATGCAGACTATTAAACGTTTTGTCATTTGCATAATGATAACGACACGTAGCAATGACGGTTCGTTCTTCAATGCTACTAGGAGTAGACTATCCGCACCACGATTTCACGGTACGAGTATTTCAGTTTTTTCCCGAAGCCGTCCTAAATCGGTACATTATACATTACACGTCTTAAACATT
Organism: Gymnoscelis rufifasciata; assembly: GCA_929108375.1. Taxonomy (NCBI): domain Eukaryota; kingdom Metazoa; phylum Arthropoda; class Insecta; order Lepidoptera; family Geometridae; genus Gymnoscelis; species Gymnoscelis rufifasciata. The sequence goes on along the minus strand of OV815317.1, from coordinate 3,964,943 downwards.
AGAGACTATCATTTATTTTTCACGCCTCGGTAAATGTGTTCAATTTTGACGTGCTAATCAAATAAAATCAAATGTTTATTTGCAGAATAAATTTTAACAAACATGTCAAGATCAGCAGACGCATTCTGTAAAATATCGAATCCGAACTCGAAATCACTCAAGTGACCGAGCTCACTTCGAACGCTCGTCACTGAGGCGCTACAGGCGCTATCGAGTTTTACAGAATACAAAACTTTACACCGCGGATTCAGCTTAGTAAGGATCGAAATGAGTTTACAGAATGCGTCTACTGGTAATTGATAAGTTAAAAAAATTTATTTAACTCGCATTCAATGTCAATGTTACATAAACTAGGTAGATATTTTAACATATATCAGAATTAAGCTAAATTTGATTTACACTGCAGAAGTCTGGCAGTTAACGTGTTATTGTTCATCATCACCCTATTAAAGTTCCCACTGCTGGGACACAGGGACTTCGCTCTTGACGAGAGAAATTAAGCCTTAATTCACCACGCTGGCCAAATGCTGGTTGGTGGAAGCCACAATGTCCTTCAAACTCTTAAAGTTCTCAGAACATGCCGGTTTCCTCACGATGTTTGTCTTCGCCGTTAAAGACTTAAAGCACGTGTTTAAAAGCGCACATACATTTTTCAAGAAGAATATTTCAGAAGTGTGTGGCGGGGCTTGAACCCACGACCTTCGGAATGAAAGTCGAGTGTGCTCCCAAAGTGTGCACTTAGCCAACACAGCTTTTTAATGGCCATGATAATTATAATTATGTATTCTGGCTGGTAGAACTGAAATCTGCACTGATACTGCACCGAGGTAACAGTGAACCAGTGCGGCGCTGTGGCTGCATCGTGTGCCGGTTTAAGCTTATGGCTGGTTTACACAGTGCGAGCTAGCGTACGAGTTAGCCTTCCGAGTAGCTGTACTGCAGTAACTCGCACAGTACAAACCGAGTAGCTGTCTACTGGCCAGGCAGCAGCTCGCACTGTGTAAACCAGGCTTTAGGATTCTACGCAAGATGTCAGTGTATTTTAAGTTCAAGGCCAGGCGGCCCGGTTACCGATTGAGCTGTAATATTGTACCCAAGCATTATCAATTGTGTGACAATAGATAACTTAAAAATAACAATCAATAAACACATTTGTTGTACATTCGGCGGTCTTATCGCTAAAAGCGATCTCTTCCAGGCAACATTTGGATGGTAGGAACTGCTAGGAAGGTGAAAACCGTTGCACAAAGGTCATTTGCAAATACATAAATAATATGAAAAAGAAATAAAAATAAAATACTACATTAAATAGAATGTCCATAATAAATTAATAAAGTTTAGTTATGATTAATGTGTATTATATTAATAATTAGGCCTTTGCCCAGCAGTTGGACACAGGGGGCTTATAATAGTAATATGATTAATGTCTAAAAACTCCCGATTTTGTAACACAATAGTTCTTGCGGTAACTCCAAGTCCAAGGCACATATTTTGGCAAAGATGTTGAGATTGTGATTGTGAAGTAAGATGTTTGTAGACTGTAGGAGTTATAATATGCTTGGCATCTGAAAACTGTTTACAGTTAACTTAACAGTGCACGCCATATAGTCTCGCTCTTGTCTGGGCTACATTTAAATAAGAATGTTTTTGGGGGCATCAGTATGTACCTATTTGTTTTTTGTTACTCACCTTTAAGGGTATACATAAATCTAAATTTAAAATTTAAGAAAAACCCCCGATTCCAATTCCTTAATTTCTTTAAACGTAAAACAACATAATATTATGTAATTTGGACGCGATGCGCTTTCATTTGATACCCCACACTAGTATATTTGCAGATTTTCTGTTTTCCTTCCTCACTCTCACCCCCACAACTTTTAAATGGCTAAACCGATTTTCATGGAACATGTCTAAAAACACCCGGGCCAGACTCACCTTTCATACAAAAAAAACTAAATTGAAATCGCTCCATCCGTTCGGGAGCTATGGTGCCACAGACAGACAGACACGTCAAACTTATAACACCCTCATTTTTGGTCGGGGGTTAAAAAATAACGTAACCCGGCAAGGAACCCAACTTGGAATACGTTATAATTGATCCTGTATACAAAAAAACGGATGCCGCTCCTAAGGTATTTTAAATGGAGTCAATATAATTCGTCACCTTATTAGGAGTAAAAAATATCAGAAAAAAGGGTCTCGGATCATAAAAGATTAAAGGCATGCAGCGATTGCTGGGGCTGGAATTCCGTATTCAATCTATGACGTTTCATACTATTTTGTATTATGTAGGTATTTTTCCTTCCTCATTATGGCCTTACTATTATGGCCTACTAATGAAGGATTAGTCGATTACCGTAAGCTTCAGTCAAATATCCAAGATTAATTATTTTATTTTTTAAGCGCGTTAAATACATGCTGTATTTAACGCGCTTAAAAAATTGACATGAAGAAATCCAGAGGTGTGCAGCGGGGTTTAAAAACACGGAATGAAAGTCTAGTGTGCTTCCAGTTTAATTCCAAACATAAAGATTTTCATTTTTTATTATCTGATTATTGCTTGTGTAATTTTTTTTTTTTATGCTGGATAAGCCTTCATTTGACCACAATCTCACCTGATGTAAAGTGACGATGTGGTCTAAGATGGGACATGAAGACCTAGAAGGTAGATGGCTTCTCCGGGCCACATTGCGAAACACGAAAAAATCGCTTCACGCACTGGCCCAGCCCGGAGGGTGGTGACACGCCGCGGCCGAAGCCTCCCACCAAAGACTGTTCTTAGCACCACCCGGAGGTCACGTGTAAGGATTCAGAGGGTTACCACTTACGGACGTGAACAGACAAAACCTACAAAAAATAAATACAAATTGTAATAACATTAGTGTCGGCCTTGAACAAAAATTTTGTAAGCTAATTATTGTTTGTACTATTGTTAAAACGCTCAAAGCGAGTGAGCGTAGCCAGTTGTCTGCGGTATCGACCAAGAGAATATTTCTTAGTTAGCAATATTGTAAACGTAGACGTTTCTGAACCCAAATATCAATATGAAATCAATGCTATAAAAAAGTAGATGAAAATAATAATATTATAATTATCATCCGAAAGACTGACTTACACTTAGCCAGTTTTACAACAATGTAGTTTCTAGGGACTAAATATCAAATCATATTAAGATTTACGACTTATCCGTGCGTGATGAATTATTAGTAATTTCTCACTTCTATTAATTTATGAATAATTAATTATGATAAAGGAATTATATTTAGCCGTAATAAGTACCTGCTGGAGGCAAACAAACGCAACTTGTACATAAATACAATTAATATATAAAGAATGTTATGTTAGGTACCTACTAAGGAAAATATAGTGTCGAAACTACGCTAAGGCGTCCACTGCTATACATAATTTGTTCTAAGTACTTGCTATAATAGTCTATTACAAATCACAAAGTCAAATCATTTATTTGTTCGAATGTGGGTACATTTGGTGTTTTCTTTTACATTCTGCCTAAAAAAAAGACGTGGAAATCACAAAGAATATTAATAACAAATTGGCAGCTATTAAAGAAGTTCATTTATTTATTTATTTATTTATTTATTTGTTTATTAGGACCACCAACAAGAAAATACACTAAAATAGCTTAAAATTAAGGTACAGAATATTTATGTGCTAATATCTATAATATTCATGTTAAATTATTAAATAAAATAGTTACTTCTTTACCTAATATAATTCTAAATTTTGATTCCAATGCCCCAATTTCCTTAAAGTAAAACAACATAATAATTGGGTAATGTGCACGCGATGCGGTTTCATTAGATACCCCACTCGAGTATATTTGCAGATTTTCGGTTTTCCTTCACCACTCTACTAACCCCCATAACTTTTAAACACAACCGATTTTCATGAAACATGTCTCAGAACACTCGCGCCAGACTCACCTTTCATACGAAAAAAACTAAATTAAAACTTGTGGTATAGTTATGGTCTGCTTATCAAATTTGAGAGTTTGGCTCTGCTATAAGCAGAAGTTGAATGCAATGAATATCAGTATCATTGCACAAAAGTCGAAAAGTTGGAATGAAAGCGTTAAATAATTAATCTTGGATATTTGACTGAAGCTTACGGTAATCGACTAATCCTTCATTAGTAGGCCATAATAGTAAGGCCATAATGAGGAAGGAAAAATACCTACATAATACAAAATAGTATGAAACGTCATAGATTGAATACGGAATTCCAGCCCCAGCAATCGCTGCATGCCTTTAATCTTTTATGATCCGAGACCCTTTTTTCTGATATTTTTTACTCCTAATAAGGTGACGAATTATATTGACTCCATTTAAAATACCTTAGGAGCGGCATCCGTTTTTTTGTATACAGGATCAATTATAACGTATTCCAAGTTGGGTTCCTTGCCGGGTTACGTTATTTTTTAACCCCCGACCAAAAATGAGGGGTGTTATAAGTTTGACGTGTCTGTCTGTCTGTGGCACCATAGCTCCCGAACGGATGGAGCGATTTCAATTTAGTTTTTTTTGTATGTAAGGTGAGTCTGGCCTGGGTGTTCTTAGACATGTTTCATGAAAATCGGTTTAGCCATTTAAAAGTTGTGTGGGTGAGAGTGAGGAAGGAAAACAGAAAATCTGTTACATTGAAAGCAAACATCGTAAGAAAACTGCCATGTTCTGAGTTCTTTAAAGAGTTTGAAGGACCTGTGACATTGACTTAGCCCGCACTTGGCCAGCGTGGTGAATTAAGACCTAATCTCTCTCGTCAAGAGCGAAGTCCCTAAGTCAGTGGGTGTGTACATAAAAGGTGATACAGTTGTCACTCTTATGAATACCCTTTGACGGTGGGTGTTGTTGGATTTTTGAACTTCCTATTTGTATAACAATACGTTTAATCATTAAGCCTATGTTTTAACCAGACCATGACGAACTTAAATGCTCGGCAGAATTTCCATTGTAATGCCTGAATCAATTTATTCAACCGTTTGAATAGACCACGTGAGCACAGGATACAGATTGTATTCAAAGCTATAAGGACAGATTTGGATAAAATTAGATACTCGTAGTCGGCCAACGGTTGTTTCATTTTATTTACCATTCCACTCCAATATAGGTAATTAATAAGTGTTTGCGGAAATATATTGTAATTAAATAAATAAATATCTCTGGAATAATCACACAGCATCACCTAACCCCAAAAAGCAGAGCTTGTACTATGTGTGCTAGGTGACTGATATACTACATATTATTACACGCATTCTTAGTTTCTGGGAATCGAATCCTCATGCGTCTCAGGTGGACTTTCGCCCACCGAGCCACCGAGGTCGAATTAATTTATGAATGCAAAATAATTAGTAAAGTCAGCGTTAAGTTGATATGAGAGTCTCGAGTAGTAATTTATGGTCTCAAAGAGTTTGTATGCTTGTATACATTTGATAGCTTTGTTTGCACAGATCATTTTGTACACTTTGTCAACTTAGATAAATGTGAAACAATTGAAGTGAGATGTTTTGATCACACTTTGGGCGCATTCAATATAAAGATGATTCTTACTGCTTATTTTAATTTGGTTTTATGTTTTTCAGATAGTTTAGACTTTTTAGACGCTTATATCGTTTTGACGCTTACTGTACAATCATCATCATCACCCTATTAACGTTCTTAATTCACCACGCTGGCCAAGTACATACCTATTATTTTAGATAAGATAAATATTCTTTATTGCACACATAATTAAAAACACAAAACAATACATAAGTACTTAAGACTATATGACAAATGGCGGTCTCATCGCTAAAGAGCGATCTCTACCAGACAACCTTGAATGGATAGGACTATTAAGAAAAAGAAGAACCTGTGTGCAAGATACGAAAGTATTATAAGGAGTATTAATTCTTGATTAATTTCAATGCTAAAAATACTATTTTAAAATAGGAAAAAATATAGTTAATAGGAAAACTATTAAGGCTAGGTATTCCTGCAGGAATAGATATTTGGCGCTGTCTGCGAAATAGCGCGCGACTGATCGAGCCTGCCATTTTATCAAGTCAAACTCTGCGAATATGTTTAGAAATATTAAGAGCCTTTCATAACGTACAAAAATAAAAATAAAAATATCAGTAGTTTAGTAATAATATCATACATTACAAAAAGGGGTAACTTTGGGATTTATTTCTATCGAGTGAAGTTCATTAGATCTTGTAACTGAATGCGATTTTGAATAGATTAGATCTTTAAGTAATATATATTTATTTTTAAAATTTGTAAAAACCATTACTTTGTCTCAGATGGTTTTATAACTCATAAAAGCGCGGCCTCTGCTATAATACCAAGCCTTAAGCACCTTGCCTGATTAACATTTATCAATCCACTCAATGCTTTATAATAATTTTAATCATTAACCACTTGTGAATAACTTGTCAAGTGAGGTAACTAACTACCTATCTACACTACATAATTTCATAAATTGCTCGTAAATACCTCAAATACCAGCGTGGAAATAATTTCTGCACGGTGAAACAACGGAATTCCCAGACTAGTCATTCCAGCTATTTCCTTCAAAGCCTACTTCCCTTTGTTTAATGTTTCAAGTAACTTGAACCTTAACTTGACAGAATAAGACTGGAAGTTGACTGAGTTATGAATATGCCTTAAGGGTTATGAATAATGCCTCAAATATTCATCGGCAAAGCCTTAGAGAATGCTAAGTTGTTGCGTTATGTTGTGATAATACGACAGACGATACATAAATATAAAATGGAATATTTTAATATGAAAACGACAGTTGTCGTTGTATGTTGTATAAAATTGCGTCAAATTGATACAAAACTATTAAATAATACCTGTCAATTCCGAAAAATAAAAAACATTGATTCATTAATAAAACATAAAGAATCCATTTTTGGAACCAACTTTATACTCGTATACATATAAATCTTCTGTACGTATGTTAGTCATTGAACTCCTCCTAAATGGCTTTACCGATTTTTATGAAATTTTTTGTGTGAGTTTAAGTGGGTTTGAGAATGGTTTAGATTCACAGTACGGTCAACTAGGTGCAAGGCGGGGTAATTTATAAAAGGTAGAGATATATTTGAATATTGGAATACTTTTACAGAAGTTTTTTTTTAAGTCGGAAATATCTAAATCAGTGAACAAAACTGTCGAAATCTGGTAACACCATTGAATTGGTGCTTTGTGTAAAAGGGGTACCAGTAATATAAGCACCTATAGAACTAAATAATTCATAATTTTCTAAATTTGAAATGGACCAAAATTTGTTATGCCATAAGGAGATACCTATATTTTTTATTGAAATAAGCGTTTAAAGTGATAGTTTCATGTCATTACTCAAACAGAATAAGTAATAAATATTACTCAAACGTCCGCCATATTGCCGTACTCTCTTTCCTTGCTAATAAACTCATCAAAATACTTGTACGGTATCACTTTCTAATTAACCTAGAATATTTTCTAGGCTTAACAGACTAAGACGGGCTCAAGAAGTGAAACTGTTTGAGCATTCTTTTTATAGAATAGTGTCGTGGATGAATAACTGCTGGGAAAATCTCATAGTCGGTATAAGTATTCTATAAGTACTAAAAATACTTCACTGCCCCTTTTAAACATTTTTTGCCGATGTCAATATTTGTATTGCGAAATAAAATGCTAGAGGGCTAAGCTATTTTTTATACTATATTTTATATAAATGTATACTACCTTCATTCACCACACTGCGCTGGCCGCTGGCCAAGTGCGGGTTGGGGAATGGCACTGATAAATACACGATGTTTTGAACAAAAATACAGTAAGCAGCGCGTAGTTCGAACTCACACGCATTATTATTAAAGTCAAGTGATCTTCAAAAAAGGAGATCCTTATTATTATTTTTTATTTTTGAGTTTTCTTCAATATTTTTATCGAAAATCATTACTCCCACGCTAGGACGACGGTAGTTTTTTTTTACTTTTTAAATTTTCCAACGATAAAAAGTAGCTCTTAAAGCTATCTTAAAACATATACAAAATAGATCCTATAAAAGCGGCAGATGGATTAACACCGATCGATCTACCTGTATTTGCAATAGTTCCAGATTTTTTTTTATGTGTAATAAACCTTCATTTGACCACAATCTCACTGTATGTAAAGTGACGATGTGGTCTAAGATGGGGCATGAAGACCTAGAAGTCATTATACAATACAATACAATACAAAATCATTTATTCAGAATTAAATACATAAAAATACATGCAAGGAAATAGTGACAGTTCAATTAAAAATAAATAAATAAATTTTATTGATCTAAGGATTACAGAATTTAGTCAAATAGTTTAGCGTTAGTCAAATAAACAAACATTTATCTACCAAATAATATATCACAATATACTTCAAATTATATAATAAAATCAGTCAAGGCTAAGATTAAAACTCCAGCGGTACCCGTGTTATTCTCTAATTACCCTTGTTATTAGTTCACCGATCGAATTGCTTGATTTCTTTAAAACTAGTTTTCCTACAAGTTGACCTCAAGCTTACTAGTTTTGCGTTTTATACAGAAGCAATTAACTGATACATTATGTCTTACATACAACGTATTAGTTGTATAGTTTGGTTTCGCGTAGACCATATGGCTCCAGTACACAATGCTTGTATACAAATAAATAGCCGCAAGGGGTTTGCCAGGCAGCAATGAGCCATGCACCATTGTGTGAACACTAAGTGATCGTGGCCTACAATTGTGCATTGCAAAGCGTGGCCCATCACAGGCCACTGTGTACTGGACCCTTTAGAAAAGTTTTGTGACTGACAGAATAGTGAAGCCGCGCACGCGAGAATACGTCGTGCATGAGATTTGCGCACTGTCGAAAAGTCTGTGTGTTGGGACTAATATGTCTTACAAAAGACTTTTCTAAGATGAGCGCGAAGCCTTAAAAATATGCTCTCAAACATTTTCTACTTTCACAAATAACTTTTAGTTTTTTGGCATCGCGCTTATTGACGTCTGGTCTGTTTCAAAACATTTTAGTCTCAATACAGAATTGTCGTTGACAGTGTGAGCGGCTATATCTATTCATGAAAATATTTAATATTTTATTGTAGGTAGGTTTAATAAAACGTTTGATTAAACTCGTTAAACATTAAACTAAATTTGTTTAATAGATAATAATTCAATAAAAGCTTTTCAGCCTTGTTTGTATAATAATCGTAAAATAAGGCTTACTGTGAGTTTTTAGCTAATTCAGTCACGAGTATTATATAAAGATATTAACCAGAAATAGGAGTTTTTATGAATACAACAGTATAGTGCTAGTCAGTCACAAAACATTTTTGTTTTGGGACAGCGCGAATTCCTAGTAATTCATTAAAACATTGTGTAGTTAGGTACTTTTTATTGTTTACTCATAATTTAAGGTTCAATTCCATCTGAAATATCCGGAAATATTTATTATTATTATAAAATTTACGGTAAAATTATTGATAACATTGTGCCATAGCCGCAACCGCTATCTATAATATATTTTATAAATTTAAGCATGGTTGCCTGGAAGGGCAATCGCTATTAACAGATGATAATACCATCAAGTTTTTAACTTTATTGTGAAATACTGAATGGCATGTATCGTGTATCTATAGCCTATATATATGTGAATTACTTATACTGAGGAGGGATATTTAAAGTGGCATACACATTATTTGTAGAAACATATACATTATCTGAAAACACTTAGGTCTACAGATACTGTGTGCAAGCAATGTAGAGTCATTATTTATACAGGGAGTGACACTTATGTGCACATAAAACATATTAGTAATTTACTTTTCTTTTAATGCAGTCTTACATCTAAGTGCTCACGTGTAAAACTACTATGTAACATTCCAATTATCATTATATTGTATTTTGCACCAAGAAGTGAGGCTGTCAGCTTAATGTTAAATGGACACAGTTTATGTTTAACGTTCAGCGCATTGTGGTCAATGGTCATTCACAATGCGCTTCTAAGCGAGATCGTATTACCCATACAGAACTTTCAACTTTCATTCTTTTTTATATTCAAAAATAAATAACTATTCATAATAAATCTAAAATTAAAATTAAGGAAAACCCCCGATTCCAATTCCTTAATTTCCTTAAAAGTAAAACACCATAATATTTTGTAATGTACACGCGATTCGCTTTCATTTGATACCCCACTCTAACCCCCATAACTTTTAAACGGCACAACTGATTTTCATGAAACATCTAAGATAACTTGCGAGCCAGACTCACCTTTAATACAAATAAAAAAAAATACTTATTTACTTAGATACTTAGGTACCAACGAATCCTTAAGTTTATGTGTTTTACAACCTTATCAAAGGTATTTTAAGTATTTCCAACTAAATTTCATGTTAAAACTTGCATGTAAATATTTTTTATAAAATGTTTGTGTGTCTAATACATAAAACTGTATCAGCGAATCATATTATTATATCGGAATAGGTTTGACTAGGTGAACTAAATTAAAATAGCTCCATCAGTTCGGGAGCTATGATGTCCCAGACAGACAGACAGACACGTCAAACTTATAACACCCTTCTTTTTTGGTCGGGGGTTAAAATAGCTTTGTCCAAACCAGAGTATATACGCACGACGGACGTTACCCATACATTACTATTGGCTCTCACACCGACGCGCTATTGATTTTGTCTATTATCTTGATGTTGCAATTTTTTTAAGGATATTTTAATTGTGCACTAAAATACTAAATTTATTTGAAAATGTGTTTCATTATAATATAAATAGAATAAGACAAAACAATTATGTGACAGAACAAATTTATAACCATTCAAAGATTGGACAATACCTACAAGAAGTTGACGAACAGAGGATTAGACAAAAACAGCATTTGACGAAGCCTTAGTTGTTTATTAATTCAATCTGCTTGCAGAGCTAGAGGTAGCGGGTTCGATTCCCGCCAGGGTGAAAGTGTTTGTGTGTTCTGCAAGCACTTTCTCCTTGGTCTGGGTGTTTCATTTGTATAATAGAAATATCTATAAATGTATGTCTATTATATTAAGTATATCAGATGTCTAGTACCCTTAACACAACTTAGAGCTTACCACGGGGCTAGATGTTGTAGTGTGGATTGTCCGGATATATTTATTTTATACTAGTGGCCCGCCCCAAATATTCGATTTATTCTCGCCTTTTAAACCTTCCCTAGACCTCCACGAACATTTCAAGACTATGATTAGATAAATCCGTTCAGCCGTTCTCGAGTTTTAATCAGACTAACGAACAACAATTCATTTTTATTTATAAAGAAAGATTTGACGAAATATGCATCTGGCGAAACAAGGATTTGACAATCGGTAGTGTTTACATGTTAAGAGCGATTAGTCGTTTGATTGATTGCAATGCTTAAAAGTAAAACCTGTGTGAATCACAAATAATTACAAGTACTTGATAATGCTGTTAACATTTCCTGTGGATAAATACACAAGATTCTTGGATTAAGTAGATACCTATTAGGTTAATAATGACGCCATATTGACATAGGTATTACAAGAAATGCATCAGTACTTATTAATAGTCAGCAACTCATCATCAATTATTATCTTTATGCATTAGATAATCATTTGACTCAATATAATATACTTACTAGAGGGTGATTGCTTAATAATGTTCTTTCTCAGTTCCGCCCGTATTTTAATAAATTTTAGCTGTATTTAAATAAAAAGGGAAAATCTAAACATAAAGGGTGATTCCAGTATACCTAGAATCGAAATTTGTTACAAAGCAACATTAACAAACATTTTAAATATAAAAAAAAATTGTTTAGTCCTGGTTTGTACGGAACCCTCGGTGCCCAAGTATCACTAGCGCTTGCCATTTTATTTTATAACACTCTCACTATTTTTAAACTTTTATCTTCCTGAAAAAATCATTATAATAATTCTGTACAAAAATTACAACAAGCGCAAAGCCATGAAGAGGAACTGAACTGAACTGTAATATTACTTTTGAATTAAATTTCAATTCTCGAGTAATATTAATAAATTCATATTTTTCGTACGTATTGATTTTTCCTTTATTTGCAATTGGACAGATATCTTTCTTGAATAATCAGATATATTTAAGTATGTACATTAATCCCTTAATATAATGTTTAGCTATTACAAGAATTCTAACTAGCAACTATCATAAACAAGCTTCTATTCTTCTTCTAATCCTTAATTCAATATGTAACCGGCGGCGATGTCTGACGTCTCCGGTATTCGTAGATAACAAAATATTCAGCGCTTGGATAATTACTCTACAAGGTCAACAGACTCACTGCAACGCTCATTACACTGCAACGAAATATTAGTTATACATAATTAAGCAGATTATGAGTTAGTTATTGTTCGAGAAAACGTTGTTCAGTCTCATAACATAATTACTCGTAGTAATGTTTTATTGTAGTTGTCTTGATGATTTTTTTTTTTTTTTTTTTTTTTTTTTATCATCTTATGGGCTTACTTTTGACTACAGTCTAGCAAGAAGGCAGAGACGAGGTCAACGATGGAGCAAGTTTGCCCAGAAAAAGCCTATTCACTCTGATCTTAAAGGTGGTCGGGTTGTATTTAATCGGAAAAACAGACTTCGGGAGAGAATTCCACTCCTTAGCGGTGCGCACTATAAAAGAATTCGAGAAGCGTTTCGTGCGCGTTGATGGTAGGTCCACTAAGTGAGCATGTGTGTGTATTTTATAGCAGCTTAAGCCAAGTACTTATAATAACGTTGGTACACTTGATAATAGCACAGACATAAATAAATAGAAATATGAATTTCAGTTAATTCGAAACTTTAGTTAACTACAGCTAAAGCCATCTAGCGGGGAGTAGCAAAAGTAATATGGCTACAGAATACAAAGTAGTAGTAACATAGAGTTACAAACGTGTAGCGCCATCTATCGTCGAGTTGATTAGACTAGATTTTTTACAGCATTCTACATAAAGTGCTACGAGTTTTGGTAAATCGCTGCTACGTAAAAGCTACGAAATAAATTGCATAGAATGAAAATAATTTGATATACTGTCAACATTTTTAATAAATCATTGTAAATGCAAAAGTTAATGTTTATTTTTACAGTCCCTTGTTTATTTTTCAGACATATTTGGTCGAAGTTTTGTTTACAGTGATGGATAAGTCTTGTCCCACAGTTTCGATAAACAAACCGCATCCGCTAAAAGCCGGTGCGAGGTTCCCTCCAATTTTTATTTCCCTTGCGGCACTTTGCTTGCCGAAACCGTGCGAGCTAGTCAGTCAGTCGGCGAATGCACCACGCGGTTACCGAACGTCAGTCCGTTCCCGCGTCTCACACTTTTGAACGAACGCGATCGTATTCGAAAATCAAAAGTGTTCTAAACTTTTTGAATTCTACAGAGGATCTAATTTTTTTTAAAAGTTTGTGTGCTAGTGGTGTGCCTGAATTTTTATAGTGTTTTAAAAATGGTATCGGAGTTTTGAATTTCCGATTTTATTTCTTGTGGTGAGTGTTGAGTTTCTATTGTTAATTGGCTGGAGTATTTTTATGCAGGCGCCTAATATTTTTATGACCCGTGCAATTTATGGGCTATTCAAGTCTGGGTAGGCTGTTAGTTGAACACTAATCCTTGATTAGACATGTTTCTAAAATATTATCGTTGTACTAAAACAGGTACCTATTACTTAATTACAAACTATTTATTTAGCTTTCTAACCGCTTTTCTAGATTTTGCTAGTAAAATTTTAAGTGTAACAGCGAACAGTTATTTATAGATTGGATAAGAAATTATCTTTTTTTTTTTAAGACGCAATTGCACCCATAACTCAGCATCCCAATCACCACGACAGCCGACTTAAAAACTTATAGTTATAAATTTGGATGATAAGATCTTATCAGGGCATAAAGCTGAGATGTTTACTATCTGGTGCCTTGACCTCTGGCTCGTGAACTCGGTCATTGATAAATGCAGTTCCGTGGAGCGCAAGTGCACTCGCTCTATTTCAACCAGTGGATCTATATTCATTCCTCGAGCCAATTAGGCGTAACTGTTTTTTTTATGCTGGATAAGCCTTAAATTACCACAATCTCACCTGATGTAAAGTGACGATGTGGTCTACGATGGGACATGAAGACATAGAAGGTGGTTGGCTTCTCCGGGCCACATTAAAAATCACGAAAAAATCTCTTGACGCACTGGCCCAGCCCGGAGGATGGTGGTTTCTTCACCGCTAGAGACATATTGGGTATTAAGTTAACATAGAGAACGTGGAATAGGTACCTACTTTATGAAGCTTTTAGAAGAAGCTATGTATACTTACTAAGAACACTATTTTTTTAAGACCTCAGTTATTTTTGAGATCTTCATCAAATTCACAGAATCAATATTCTCCTTTTATTTCGAGAAACCAGCCATCCCAGAAATAAAAGGAGAAATAGATTCTGTGGATTCCAAATAGGTATAAATACCTTTATCTAAAATAATGTCCCCCGTAGGTACCTACATTCGGGAGACATAATGCCGAATCGTGCGCGTAATTACCGATGTTATCATTAAAGTTTATCAAAAGTGTATCATAACTATTTTTTACAAAAGCAACTGACTTCAAATGTGCCAATTATCGATTGTTGAAGATTACTCTAGAATCACTGGTTTGATCTGTATGAAAAAGAAATTGGAGACAGCTGCATTTAGATAATTTAGGTATCAACTACTAGCCAAGTCCATAGTATTTTTGGAAGTGACTTGAGTTCTCTGGGCTACTGACAGATTCTGGTGTCCTTATCATGGGACCCTTGGCGTATCTCCTATCCAAAAAAAAGCATCTAAATCAGTACATAAACCGGAAAGTTAATATGAAAGTATAGTATAAGATATATAGTTAATATAGTATTATACAAAGAAGGAAAATACACTAAGTAAAAATGTATAGTGCTCCGCAGTATAAGACTCGTTATAATGAATTTGTGTTTGTCAATGACATTGTTCTGCATTAAAAAGTAGCTTATGTCCTTTCTCAGGCTCCATAGAATCTGTGTACAAAATTTCATTTAAATTCGTTTACTAGTTTTTTTAGTGAAAGAGGAACCGACAGACAGTTACTTTAACATTTTGTATAATATTAGTGCGTAAATAGCTAAATTGAGAAACCCGTCCTTTTTTGTAAAACAGTTAGAAAAAAAAGGTACCAGATAGGTAAGCATAGGTAGGTACAGTAAAATATAGTACCCAAAAGGTAAGAGGTACTTCCTCTCCAGCAACCTACCACAGTTTTTATTGTTTCCCTTCTACAACATACGCCTACATTAAACTCATAAAACATTTATATTTCTATATAAAACTATGCAACGGAAGTACAGAGAGATTTATATGTTTATAGTCAATAAAAATACTATGAATGAATGAAACATATTTTATTCTACGTTTAAAATAAGTTTTGTTATAAAAATTGTAGTGGTGCACGTGTTTGATAACCACGTGATTAAAAAAAACAATAAAATAATTTATAAATAAAAATAGTTTTGATAAATGGAACAACACTACTATTATTTGTAGTACATACTATGTGTACACTGGTAACAACACTACTAAAATGTACTATACAACTTTTAACCCTTTGCTAATCATCTAAGTTATTGGAAAAACGAAATTGCATATTTTACATCGCATTGCGTCTTGAATTATTAGTAACTGTATCGACAATTTGGTCACATCATGAAATCGTCATTATTACAATAATTGTGTTCTTATCTTTATTACAGATTTTTATGCTTTATTAACGTATGTATATATATAGAGGTTTAAATGTAAATGGGTAAATTACTTATTTTGCTATCCAGATTAGTGGTTTTGACAATTTCAATTTGATTTAGGTTCATGTTTAAGTTTTCCGTGAAATGTTAGTAGAGTTTATTGATTTTGCTGAAATATACAACGCAGTTGTATTTATAAGTTTGAACTTTTCTGGAAATAAAGTTATGTGCTGTGACAATATTTAGTGAAATTCATTACTTACCAGCTTTTCATATAATAATAACTCTGTCTGTGATAATAACAATTAATAACCGTGGCTCTACAGGTAATTATTTTTTATGCTATCGTTAATATGTAAGTATTCAACTAAGTACTTAGATTGGAAAATTGATAAAAAATAAAGGTTATAAAATAAACTGCACGTCTTACTGATCTTGGTGTTTATAGACTTACTAACGATATAAACAAAAAGATATAATAGCTTGTTCAGGAATTAAATAAAAATTAAACAGTGGTAAGATTAAGATGACATAAAAAACGTTATGTCAATTCTTCATACTATTAAGAACATATTTATTAAAACTTGAAACTGGTCAAATATCCTGATTTTACGGTTAAATATTATTAAAAATAATAATAATTTTAAAATGTTTGATGTTTCTTTTATAATTTATAATTCAGGTAGGTATGTATTCTACAACATAAAACACATAACATTGTCATAAAGTTTATTTCCTGATTTCGGAATACCACGGAAATTATATACAAAATTGTATAATAACGGAAATAAACTGTAAAATCATGTTATAACGGGTTTGACATAATTCCAAGAGGGCAACAACAATTTTCCGCCCATAAATTTTATTTTGTAGTATTAAATTACGTCGTATCTTATTAAATAGGTACAATATAATTAAGAAATTTATTATAATAATATTTGAGATGTGTATGTTTGATGATGACACACTTGTCTAGTTAGCTATGTGTATACAAACATATCCTTACGCGATACACAGTTATTAAATTGATTGTACATAAAAACTATTTTCAGTAAGCTAAGATGCTTATCTATATTTTAATACTGTTGTTAAGAATCTGTAGAATAACATCAAAAATATTTTTTGTAAAATTTACGCCCATCACATAAAACACTTATTCATACAAAAAAAAAAAAAATCATTTCTTCGCTCGTTAAAGGGTTAAAACAAATAGTCGGATGCAGGTGTTTATTGCATCGTACATTCGAAATTCGAATATCAATTCACAGCAAACTTCCCGTGTTCCCGCCTAGTGGATGGTGCTAACGCGGCAAGTTGTTCGACTTCCGGTTTGGAAAGCTTTCTTAATTTAAAATCCTTCTCTATGTTTTATTCAGTTTATTTATGGTAGGGTATACTCGTAGGTATCTTTGAGACATAAACTGAATGGATTGAATAACATTATTATAATAATATCATAGGTAGATATAAGTTCTAGTTTAGGCGGTAATATAAATCTACTACAAATAAACTATTTGTATAAAGCGCCACAAATTGAATAGCGGCAATAATATTTATATATTTCTTAATTCTTAAGAAATGGCTTATCGAGCAATGTTTCTATCGCTATGATATTATATAAATTAATTGACATTTATTTTATTTGTTATTTTATTAGAAAATCGTAGATATAATTGAAACTATGTATGTAAACTTTAAGAACATACCTTTATACAAACCTGACCTGTAACCTATGTTATCAATAAAGAATCTTGAATCTTGAATAAAAAAAAAACATAAACGGTAATGTATATTTTCTGTAATGACGATGAATACAAATTACATACAAATCTGGCCATTTGTATAAAAACCATAAAAATCACAACCATATAATTTTCGCACCTTCTCTCAAAATTTCACGAGACATGGTTGAAAAAGGCTATTGGAACAAATCCCACTATATTCATTTAAAACAAGAATAATATTTACATAACAAAATATGTGTAATTGCTATTCATTTATTTTATAGTTGCTAAGTGTGAATTTACTTGGCTATCTTAATTAAGGAAGTTATTCCGCGGTCAACACCGAGAAGGGAATTTACATGAATATAAACTCAAGTCAGGCGGCAGGTTCAAAGATCATTTAATTATTTCTACCATAGGATAACCTCATCTATTGATGCCTTGCGCTTGTCAAATAATTCACAAATTCAATTATAAATAGACTTTATATCTGACAAATCAAAATAAAGGTAATTATTTGTACTTGTTACTTGATTTAAACATCAAGGAAGTAAGTATAAGTATACCTAAAACTTCTTGCGCCTTAACTTTAAATATTAGAATTTATTACCTTGTGACACAAAACGTCAACTACTTTTCTTGTCTTGTCTTTACTTACAATCTACAGAACAATATAACAAAAAAAAACAAAAATCTATGGTTATTCAATTCCAAGCGCCATGTCAATGACCCAAATGCCGCGTAACCGTTTATCCAATATTTTCATAACTCGAGTTATTTGATCGATTCACATCTCGACTCTATGGTTTATGTCCGTCATCTTGAGTTCCACCCTATTCTTATCCTAATCTATACAGGTGCGGATTCAGGATCATGCGAGGTGCAAATTTAGTTTTCTCAAAATCAAATCAAATCATCAATCTCAAATCACACATTGATCTAAAAAGAAAAAAAAATCTCCGCTTTATGTAAATTTGTGTAGAAAAAGAAAGAATCCCTAACAATATTCTAGTTCTGAGGCATCACAATGAATTAATATCTTTATAACCTGCTTCCATTTAAGTTTTACGTAAATCTTTTATCACATCTATAGGTAAATAAATAAATAATAATTATTGCTGGACAATCCATTTCCATCCAATTTCATTTCATTTCACAAAACATCTAGCTCCGTGGCATAGAATAATAAATTACTATCCGTGGTAAGCTCTAAGCTTGTTATACGGGTACTAGACATCTGATATCTTATTATAATAGAAATACATGAATAGATATTTTTATTATAGTACATACCTACATATCCATCCACGAAAGACTTTGTAACTATTATTGGAATTATTTACTTATAAAATATTATAAAGCTAATATTTATTTACATTAAAAATTTAACCCCCAATTTTTCTTGAAATATTTTTTCAATAATTCCATTCTGAAATGCTCGATGGATACTTGCTTGAAAGTTATCTAAAAAACCTCGGTACTTACATACAGTTTTACTCGATAGTTTTACTCCAATTCGAGTTAACATTAATATTATGTGGACATAATGGAAATAATGTCAATTAATATTTACTGTCACTGACACACGTATTTTATTTAGTATTTCTAAAAAAAATGTTACTTGTTAGCGAAAACAAAATAAAAACAAAAGACGGCTTTTTGACTTCAAATAAATCACAGTTTCCCAAATATATTATTGAGTAGGGATTAAAATAATCCCTCATACGACAAATTCGTGGTGGTATCTCATAACTTGTTCTGCTTTTTATGCGAATCACAGTACAACTCTTATTGAACAGAACATTAGAATAAAACATAAAAAAAGATAAAAAAGTACAAAAATTGTGGACCTATCAATGGGCGGCCTTATCGTTAATAGCGATCTTTTCCAGGCAACCTTGGTATGGACACAGTCATAAAACAGCACGAATAAGACGGAAGTAGCAAATTGATACAATAAAAATATTTATTCAGAAAGTCAAGCTTATTTTGTTCGTTTTTTTTGTGTTGGGAGTAGTGAATTGTAAAATTTACTGAAATTCAAACTCTAGTAATTTATATTATTATATTTTAGAAAGATATCGCATCTATTGATGCATTATTTCAATAATAATGCATCAATAGTCAAGCCTATCTATTATTTTGCTGAATTATGATTATTGTACATCGCGGTACAGTCAGTCATAATAACAGGGTTATAAATAAATTTTGCATATACAATATTCGCTTCGGTAGTTATAGTTGTATTTGTGACAGCTCATTTTGAATTTACATTTTACACCGTTGAATATTACGGTTTGTTTTTATTAGTACTAAATATTTGGTTGGCGGATTTTATTCATTATTTTCGCACCAATAAATGATATGATGGAACGAACTTGATAATAAGTAAATGATATTTGTTTTTTTTTTTATATTATTCCGATCATTTTTAACCCCGACGAAAAAGAGGGGTGTTATAAGTTTGAGGTGCCTGTCTGGGACATCCAAACGGATGATGACGATTTCAATTGAGTTTTTTTTTGTATGTAAGGTAAGTTTCGCGCGAGTGTTCTTAGATATGTTGGATGAGAATCGGTTGACCCATTTAAAAGTAATGAGGGTAAAAGTGGGGAAAGAAAACACCGCATCACGTACACTATACAAAATAGTATGACTTTTTACTTTTAAGGGAACTAAAGTTCTGGAATCGAAGGTTTTTGGAGTTTACTCCTTAAGAAACGATTTGAGTTATAAGGCCCGGTACGGAATAGGATTGAACGTGTAAAAGAATGAGATGGAATACATTACACAGTCTCCTCTTTGCGCGATACTTCGTAGTTGAGACTACTAAGTATCGCGCAAAGAGGTATTGCTGTATGTTATTTATATTAAGTATTTTGTAAGATACTTTATGTAATACGCTTTATTGAAGTAATATAAATAATCCGAATAATTACAGATATATGTTTGTTTCTCTTATCATTTTAGCAGATGCGTTCATTTACCCTTTTTTTCTATTCGATATATATAATAATTATAGTTCGTAAGGAGTAAACTCCAATCGTGCATCGTAGTTGACACACACACACTTTTTTTTAATTATAAATTTAGATAATTATGCCTTTGTGTTATTCTGTTATGCAGCTATATTATTGTGAAGTTTCATCAAAATCTATTCATTAGTTTTTGCGTGAAAGAGTTACACTTACACCGTCACAAACTTTCGCGTTCTTGATGTTAGTAGGAAGTCTTATACATACCTACTTACTCCATCCCTGTACTAACATCTTCATACATAGTTTATACAGCTGACTGTTTGTCTATCACTCGCCGTCTAATGGGGGTTTGATTATTGATTTACAAGTGGCTGAGCAAGCTTTGAGAAAGTGCTATCGGGATTCATTAGCATCACCACGGATTACAGATATAATAGATACGTAAATAAATATTGCCGGACAATCCACACAACAACATCTAGCCCCGTGGTATGCTCTAAGCTTGTGTTACGGGTACTAGACATCTGATATATGTACTTAATATAATAGAAATACATATACAGATATAGTTTATAATACATATTGATCCGTTCGCTTTTCTACAAATCTCCTCATTCCTGGGTAGAACTCCAAGCTTAGCCCATTATATAGCTCGCCAAGCTTGAATTACAATTGAAGTGCTATCCAGCCCAGACTATTCTCACACATACCTAGAATAAGTCCCGTATAGTATTTAGTAGGTAATAATTATGAGGGTAAACTTCCTCAAAGCAATACTTAGGTAGGTATAGTCAACAGCAAAATAAACTGATGAAATAAGGTCCCAAAATAATTTTAATAGTTTTTTTTTTATTTAAATAAGTTTTCATTTGACCACAATCTTACCTGATGTAAAGTGACGATGTGGTCTAGGTATATGGCTTCTCCGGGCCACATTACATAATTATTTTATTTAAGTCAAAAGTTAATGACTTATGTAGCTTATCAGAAGAAGGAAACAAATAAAATTTCATAAGTAAGTGATTATAAAAATTTCGAACCTCGGTGTTATTATGATCATTTACTTTTGACCAATTAAATCTCCATTAAGAAATGACACTTTGGTATAACTTTTTAGATCTGACACCTCACACTAGAAGATCTTTTTAAATAAATAAAATAAAATAAAAATATAACATTTATTTCAGACACACGGATTTATGATTTATGGACCATAAATTAGTGTGAAAATAAATTAACATAAAATACAGACCTGTTTATATATCTTGATCATCTACTTTTGCTTTTGACTGTACCTATTCATTGAGGATTCCTCAATTTACTAAGCACTCCACAACCGCATGCTCTTAGAAATCCCACAAAACTAGTTTTAAAGGAAACAAAATTGAATTCTAGTTCTAAGTAACTAATAATCGAATAATCGATTCAGATAGCCGAGTTGTTCTAAATCGGAACTCCAATTAAATCGAATGCTTTAACCGCTGCTTGAATTTACAAATGGCTATTTCCCGATTTGGAACAAATTCGAAATTTAATAGCTGAGAATCAAATCTTACTAGAGTGCTATACTAATCTATTTAGTTCCAAAATTTTACAACAATTTTTACAGGCTTAAATTAAAACAATAGTGTGCTTATCGAAATTTATCTATTTATTTCTATTATATCACAATTTATTCATAGTTTTCCTAGTAAATTCGTTCAGGGTACAATAAAATAGATCAAGTTCGCGGGATATGATGTTAATAGTGCGAAGTGAGCGCGTCAAAGGTGCTTCCTGTAGAGGCATTTTGTAAAAAAACACATTTGAACTCGAATTCACTCAAGTGAACGAGCTCACTTCGAACGCAAACCCACTTCACCTTGAAATGGTATTCTGTATAAGTTTAGAAGCACAAGTGATGTGAAGTGAGAATCTAAATGAGCTAGGGATTGAACCTACACGTTACCGCTATTATCGTCAAAATCTCACTCAATTTAGTTCATTTCATTAGCACGCTCGCCACTTAGGCGCTACAGGCGCTATCGAGTTTTACAGAATGCAAAACTGTAAATTCACCGCGGATTCAGCTTAGTAAGGATCGAAATGAGTTTACAGAATGCGCCTACTGTATGAGGTTGGTTCTTCTTACCTTTGGAATCACAAGTAACGAGGGTTTCCGCCTCCTCCAAACGTTATGTGTTAGGTACGTCCCTAAAAATTGTGCTTATATATCCGCATTAACCATTCTTCCAGTAATTACCTTAAATACATAATAAACAAGTGAGTATTTTCTTTTCACTAAAATTTAATTATTTCCAGTCATACCCAAATAATTAAATATTTAAGGGTGTTTCTACTCAACAAACATGATTTTTACAAAGTTAAGCAACGTTGCGCGAGGTCAGTACTTGGATGGGAGACCGCTTAGACTGCATCTTTTTCACTTTAAAAAAAACTTTTAAAGTACTATAAATATTGTTTTTTTTTATTGCATAAAGTGTCAAAACCATCTCATACTTTTCAAACTTATTTTTAAGCTATGGCTTCTAATTTCTGACGGGTAAGTAAGAATCATTCGTTAAGAGATTGGGATTTTGACTAAGAACCATTAAATTGTCCAAACACAAGAGGGATTTCAATACGGGCGTTTCATATCAATCAATAGAGTTTTACTATTGATTATTATTGAACGAGAATCCATGGGTGCGTCACTTGAAGGCAGTTGAATTAACTAACCTCACAACTAAAAATATCGGAACTTAAGATCACTATATAACTATATATTTATTATTTTACAAGAGTATTAAGTATTTTGATTATACTAATGGATGCCTGGTTGTCGAAATTCGACTAAAATTAAATTTTATCATTCAATACACTTTTGATGATATTAAGTATAAAAACCATACCTAATGAATTGAATTAAAGTAACTGTGGTATTGCCGTGTTGGCTAAGTGGGAGGACACACGACTTTCATTCCTAAGGTCGTGGTTTCAAACCCCGCCACGCACCTATGGATTTTTCT
Source organism: Gymnoscelis rufifasciata (assembly GCA_929108375.1). Classification (NCBI taxonomy): domain Eukaryota; kingdom Metazoa; phylum Arthropoda; class Insecta; order Lepidoptera; family Geometridae; genus Gymnoscelis; species Gymnoscelis rufifasciata. The sequence continues at coordinate 3,941,461 of OV815317.1, read as the reverse complement.
TCTTTAAAATTCTTTAATGTGCTCTTTAAACACGTGCTTTAACGGTGAAGGCAAACATCGTGGAAAACCGGCATGTTCGGTGAACTTAAAAAGAGTTTAAAGGACATGTGACATTCACCAAACCGCACTTGGCCAGCGCGGTGAATTAAGGCCTAATCTCTGTCTGTCTCTCTGTCTGTCTGTCTGGGACATCATAGCTCCCTAACGGATAGAGCGATTTCAATTTAGTTTTTTTTTAGTTAAAGGTGAGTTTAGCGCGAGAATTTTTAGACATGTTTCATGAAAATCGGTTGAGTAGTTTAAAAGTTATGGGGGTGAGAGAAGGAAAACTAAAATCTGCAAATATCGAGTATATTTGCAGATTTTAGTTTTCCTTATCTCATATCAGTATCAAATAAAAGCGCTTCGCGTGCACATTACTAAATATTATGGTGTTTTGCTTTCAAGGAAATAAAGACATTGGAATCGGAATTTTTCTTAAATTTTAAATTTAGATTTTATTACGACGACCTCTGTGGCTCGGTGGGCGAACGTCCGCCTGAGGCGCAGGAGGTTGCGGGTTCGATTCCCGCCGGGGGACCAGATTTTGTACGATCTACAATTTCTAGTTTCGGGTCTGGGTGTTTTCTATGTTTAATATGTATGTATTTACAAAAAAAAAATGTATCTATGTAGTATATCGGTCACCTAGCACCCATTGTACAAGCTCTGCTTAGTTTGGGGTTAGGTGATGCTGTGTGTGTGAGTAGTCCGGAAATCTTTATTTTTTTATTTATTAACTTTTGTTTTATAAGCACAGATGACATCATCTACAAAATAAGACTCATCTGAGACTTAAACACTCAGTAACATTTACTTATCTTGTTTCCAATTAATTTAAAGTTTAAAAGAAGTCTGGTATATCTTATCTACCATCCATAATGTCCTTTAATAAGAACCGTTTGGATAAAAAGTTAAATGTAAATTGTTTGTATGAGATAACGTATTGTGCATTGTAACTTGTGAGCTTTGTGTATTGTGAGTTCATACAAATATGTATATAGAGATAAATGTATAGATATGGACAGAAGGACATAATAATGTATAAACACACCCTGTTCACGTCGTTTTGTTAGCTATAGTTTTGTCTCTGTTCTTGAAAACATATTTAAAATTTATATATTCTCGTATTCCACATTTATAAAGTTATGTTTCTAAAAGTTTTCTAATAATTTAAAAATCAGAGAGACGAATCAAAAAAATAAAAATAAAAAAAGTGTGTGCGATTCACACACGATGGAAGTGAAACTTTAGTAAATCGACAAAAAAATTAGATGAATAAAAAAAAACAAAAAAAAAATACCGTGCAAAAAGATTTTGTTCGGGCGGTCACCCATCCAAGTACTGGCGTCGCGCAACGTTGCTTAACCTTGTTAGCGCTTTAGATTGGCTTACCTGTCGTTTTTTCCGTTACATCCGGTTTGAAATCACAACGATTCTAAAGAAGTTTCACTTCAAAAACATTACAAAAACGGTAGGTATACCTGTAAATTCTTGTCGCAATACCGTTTTCAAAATCATTGGGGTTGGTATTCAAAGTGAAACAATTTAATTCAATCGAAATAATAGAAAGTCTATGAGGTATGAGGGGGCTTATGTCCAGTAGTGGACGTCCTACTACTAATAATATAATGGTGATGAATTTACTTTGTGAATGTACAAATACCTATGACACCCCATTTTCTTATTTTTGAAAATATATATTTTATACTCGTACATCACTATACATAATATCTTTAAAAATTATTGATTTTAATCAGACTTATCCAAAAGGCACAGCATGGATACCGACATTCCTGTTAAAAAAATTACATTCTGATTTCACAGATACACACTTAAACAGGGCTCAAATATATAGAGGTACTAGCGGCCCGCCCCGGCGTCGCACGGGTATAAAATTTTCCCGGAAATTATTCGAATCTTTCTCGCCGTAAAAACCATCCTATCTCTCAAGTTGGATCGAACTGCACATGGTGTGCGAATTTTATTATAATCGGTTAAGTGGTTTAGGAGTCCATTGAGGACAAACATTGTGACACGAGATTTATATATATTAAGATAATGGCGCTTTTTAATACCCGGGTGCAAAAACCACTCACCATCACCCTATTAGCGTTCTCACTGCTGGGACACAGGGACTTCTCCCTGGGCGAGAGAGAGGAAAAAAGCACTATCTTAGGAATAATGCGGTCAAACCATTAACTAGTTAGTTCATTAGTTTTAATCTAGTGCTTTCTCAAAGAAACCTATTAATATTCTCCGATCGTCTCTTCACGGATGGGCTAACTGTCATGCCAAGCCTAGTCATAATTGGCTGAGCATAAAACAATGTTCATCGTTATTGAATGCTTATTAGTGTTCAGCGCTTTTTGCTCCTTTTATGGAGCCAATTAAAGTTCGGAGTGATGCGGGCTACTAAGAAATATAACTTGGCGGATTATCCAGATGTTATCTATATTATCTAGTAACTTCATACATAAATAATTCCTAATTTATGATTATGTGTTGAAATCGTGAAAACTATGTGAAATTTAGGTATTTTTCTTTTCCATAAAACAACTGAATTTTGTAACATTTGTTTTGTTTTGGTGTACAATAAAGTATATTTGTATTGTAACTGATACTCTTAACATAAAACTGTTTTTAAGATCAATCAAGTAATATTTTCCCTGGATCCGTAAGAAATGTAAATGTAATTGTGTAATTTTAAGATTTATAACACCAGCAAATCAAATATAATATTATTAAAAAGTCGTTTAAACAAAACAATCATACAAGGGGATGGGAACCTCCTCCTTATTTAGACAGTTAGAAAACCACAGTATTCAACATGAAATACCCAAAACAAACATCACCAAACCTAGTTAATTAGCAAGCGAGACAAATTGCTTGCAGATTATACCCTTTATTCCCTTAACTAACCCCCTACCAACAAACGGACATTCTCTCACTAGTGAGGTTAAGCATCGCAAAATAATTATATACTATTTGACGAGATCTCAGTAACAGGAGCCCAAAAAGCTGATAATAGTCATCAAAAAGTTGTATTTCAGGTGAGAAATTGATTAATTCCGTGTTTAAAACACAGACTCAACTTTACCGTTAAAGGCTAGCTTGAATTCCTCATTTAAAGGTATACTCACGATAACTTTGAAAGTGAAATGGTTGTAAATTAATATTTAACACTTTCAGTGCTCATAATGCACATAATTATTGATATATGGCTGCGTGCAGTGCAACCAACCTAGCCGAGTTGTCACATAAATTGATTAAGAAACTTTAATGAACTCAAAGAAGAAGCGCAAGAATTTAAATTTTTATCGTATTTTAAAAAACAGATTTTTGTTATCTTACTATACTAAACCCTAAATAAAGAAAAGAAAACAAAAAAAGAAGAATCTATTCGGTAGCAAATCAACATTTCAACACTTTTTGCAAAAAAAAAGAGAAACAGCCGTTCTACAAATTATTTGTGTATAAATTATTACAAAACAATACAATACTCTTTATTAAAACGCAAAAAAATATAATACAACTGAACAATGCTTAAGAACTTAAATACATGAAATAATAATATTAATATTATAATTAATAATATATATTATTATTACATATTATTTATTATACTAGCAACTAATAGATAATTTAAACTCATTCATTTCAAGTGACTTACCGAATCATAAAATAGTAAAAATATAAATGTTTAAACGGGGTAAGTAGGTATGTTCCGAAATAATGATATAAAAAAAACATATATTAAATGAGCAGGGGCAAAACAGGTACAGTACATTACATTTTAGTGTTTAGCCCCCAGCTCTACACTGAATTCGTCCCTGTCAGGGATTTGAAAGCGCAACAAATGCAGCTAAGACTAGCCTGAGCGTGAGATGAGGTTACGAGGTTCAAACTAAACCCGTTAGTGTTATGAGGCTCAAAATTAGGGACACAGATTGCATTTAGTGTTTAAGTAAAAAAAGTAATATAATTTTAAATATTTCCGGACAATCCACACAACAAAATCTAGCCCCGTGGTAAGCTCCAAGCTTGATATACCTTATATAGTAAGTACATATTTAGATATATTGTATAAATCTGGTCTGGGTGATTTCTATGAAACATATGTATGAATTTACACAAAAAAAAATCTATGTAGTACCAGTAGTGCCCCGCGGTGTTACCCGCGTTATTATGTTTTTTTTAGAAAATATGTGAACCATTTAATTAAAATTTGTTTAGTACCTAGTTTTTGCGTGTCAGAGTACTAGACAGAGTTTTTATAAAATTAGTATGAATATCAGTCTCCTAACCCATAGTGTGTGTGATTAGTCCGTAAATATTTATTTTTATAGAGCCATTACGGTCTCTTTGCTTTTAATATTTTTTTTATACTTCGCTCTCGCAGTTTTCTAGCTTTCATCAGACCGATTACTTCCGTCCGTCGATAACCTATTTATATAACAAAACAAACCAATAAATTGACGAATGTAATCGCGGTTTATCGATAATTGGGTTGCGCTATTATTTAACGTACTAGTAAAAGGAAGTGAAAATGGTTCAACTGCATTGCAGAAGAGAAAAAATATTTATTGGCAAAAACGATATAGGAAGCAAGTAGGTAATGATGAATAATAAATACGAGAAAGTAAAGTGTTTTTGTATTGTATTGTTATAACTACAAAATTTAAAAAACTGCTAAATCTGTGTTTTTCCTATTCGCTTCACAACTCAGTGTAAAAAGTTGAAGCGAACTGTCCAGACAATTTTTAGTTTAATTAACTTTAAGTTGACCTGACCATGTATGCCCTTTGGACTGACTGACTGATTCTAATTAAGATAATGCATTTCTTACTAAAGCATTATTATCTAAACCGACAACGTGCAGCACAAACACAACTCTTAAAAAATAGATATTCACTATCCCACCCACACCTATAAAAGGAAAAAGGAAAAATAATATTCTCGCGTAATAAAAGCCAGTTTTCTTGAATGTGTGAATAAAATAATAGATTTGTTGCTGCTTACCTTCCGGCATATACATTATTCATGCCAAGATTATGCATTTTCTATCACCCTCAGGAAATAATTTCGTAAATAGAAATACCCTGTTTGAAATGTTTTTGGTTGAATAATATGCCTTTATTTTATTTGAAGGTTTATTGAATGTGTGTATAAAAGTTTATTTTGCAATATGCATCCCTTTCGGCCGCCTACTAAAATGGAGTTTCAGAACTGCCTTGCATTTTGCATTCGCGAAATTTGCAACACATCCTTGATTTTTCTTTATGGGTATTTAATATACATATATGTAGTAAAAATAAAATAATGAGTTGTTTACAATCTCCTGTTAAAATAGCCAGTAGGCAAAATAGAGAGCTATAAAGTCAGCTGACAGACAGAGATTGCTCTATATTTTAACCTTTGACTATTTTACTCAGAGATGGTTAAAAAGCCCTAAGCTCATCAAATTATGTTGATATTTCAGTTTGACAGACAATAATATAGGCACCACAATCCTTGACACCTTCTTATATTATAAATAAAGTTAACTGTATTTAACTTTCTCGAAGTCAAAGTCAAAGTAAAATGTATCTATGTAGTATATCAGTCACCTAACACCCATAGTACAAGCTCTGCTTAGTTTGGGGTTAGGTGGTGCTGTGTGAGTAGTCCGGAAATATTTATCAACTGTAAGCTAATTTAAATAAAAACTAAGAATAATCAAGGAAATAACATTGTCTTGACAGTTCGCTTCAATTTTTTTTTTTCGAGTTTGGAGAACCTCCTTTTTTCGTTAAAAGTCGGTTAAAAAGACGTGACATTAATTTATTTCTCAATGAGCGTATTGGTGCGACTTAATATTTGCCTTTGCCTTTGTCTTTTAAGTGCCATCTATTGACGAAACTGGAACAATATTTTTCGAGTACTTACCACTTTATTTAAATTTTAACGAATAGGCGAAAGGCGGTACAAGTTGATCAATTAATTTAAATTACTTGTTATCTTTATATTTTTTTTTTATCCAGTAAAAGATTAAGACTTACGGTTACGGGTGAACCGTAAAAAAGGTAAGGTTTATCATAATCTTCCTGACATTATCCCACATTACGTGGGGTAGGCACAACATGTTTTCTGCTTCCATTTCCCTAATAATTTAAGGTAAGGTTTATAACTTATTAAAAATAATTAAGATTTAATAGTAATCTTAAATATAATAGTACTTAAGCGGCAATTAAAAATCATCGAGCTCATAAAATAAAAAATACAACTAGTCACACTTCGACCATTTAATGTGACATAAAAAAAATATAATTTACCTCTAGTAAGTAGAAGCGGCCATTACTCATAAACCTAGTTCGATTCAATTTAAGCCGCATAATAATTTGTTTCCATCGTGAATCATGACGTTATATCCGTTAATCGACGTGAATGCTGCCGTTACTGTCTCTTGCCACGATAAGTGACCGACTGATAGACATGTTGACGTATAAATATTTATAGTTAGCTCTGGCATAACGGGTTTGGGTTTACAATGTGTTCTAGATCAAATCTCAGGCTTAATTCTAGACTAGACTTGCGTCAAAAGACTTAGTATGCTGAGCCTTCGGCGGTTTTAAGTACAGTTATCAGCAAAAGTAGGTGAATAAAATAAACGTTTAAAAACATCTTCTATCATGACAATGCAATGCAAAAACCCAACACAGGAACATAAACACGTAAAATAAAATAAATAAAAAAAGCAAATGGTACAATGGACGGCCTTATCGCTCAAAAGCAGCTCAATCTCTTCCGGTTGCCTGGAAGAGATTGAGCTGCTTTTGAGCGATAAGAATGAAAAATACTTTACTTGAAATAGAAAGGAGGCATGGGTGTACAATATTCAATATAACAAGCAACATCACACTCTACTAATGTTCCCACTGCTGGGACACAGGGACTTCTCTCTTGGCGAGAGAGATTAGGCCTTAATTCACCACGCTGGCCAAGTGTGGGTTGGAATGTCCTTCAAAATCTTTAAAGTTGTCAGAACATGCCGTTTTCCTCACCGTTAAAGCACGTGTTTTAAAGCGCACATACATTTTTCAAGAAGAAAAATTCTGAAGTGCGTGGCGGGGTTTAAACCCACGACCTCCGGAATGAAAGCTGAGTGTGTTCCCACTTAGCCAACACGGTTTTTCATATTACAATAATAATCTAAATATCATTCGCTAAAAACAAAATAATTCAAATATCATTGTCATAATTTTTAGACATGACGATTTTGGCTCAAATGTTTATATAACAACACCGAGGCTCGATATAAATGTAGTCACTTACTTATGACCCGTTTTTTGTTTCTTAACTTCTATCAAACTACAATAATCAGTAATTTTTGACTCAATTCACCTTATGTATTATTTTGCGACACTATTTCATGTTTCTTTTGCTGTTAACTGTACCTTATCTTTTTTTGTATTTTGATGTCGTTTAGATTTGTGATCGATGCCATCATCGTTTTGGCTGTAGTCTACTAACTTATAGAGTAGGGGAGCGGGGGGCTTGTTGTAACGGGGGCAAGTATTAACAGCTTAATTACTCAGCAGTTATCAAATATTTTGTGTTGGAATTTTCGCTAATCAAGTCCTTATATGGCGGCCTACGACGTGAACACAGTAAATATCGTGCGGGAGTGCGCAGCGAGTGGCCCTGTGAAGGTGCTCCATTTTTGCCAGGTAACGTAAAAAACTAAAGATCGTAAAGTTTGATTCTAGGTTACTGCACTGTTTTTTTGAAGTGAGTTTCAATTGATTTATGTAGTTAAAATGTTAAGCTATCTTAAGTTAGTATTTTCTTTTGGATAAATTATACCATATTTTTTCCATAAACAAAAATGTTCAAAATATTGCCATGAGGCAAGTTGTAACGACATCTCGGGGCACGTTGTAACATGTTACAACTTGCCCTTTCATGTTTTTAAACGTAAGTGTGTACCTATGCTTGTCGTTATTTACATTTAAAATAGTTTTTTAAATACCTAAGTATACAATATCCTACAGCTGGGCAAAATTCCTACATATTGCAGTAATTTATTTTTTTGTGTTTTAGGATGAGAAAATAACAAGCGAGTATCCCAAAGTTCGGCAAGCTGCAAAAATATTTGACCTTTGTCATGTGTCACTATATAGATACATTAAGAAAAAAAAGGGCGAATCTCTTTCTGTTGGATACACCAAACCAAGATATGTATTCACGCCAGATGAAGAGTAGAAAATTTTGAGAACTAATAGAAATTTAGCGAAAATCAAAGTCTCTTAATATTAATAAAGAAACACTTGTTGCATCATCAGTTTGTAAGAAATTTGTTGTTATAATCAGTAAGTATCAAAAGTATCGTTATATTAATGTGCGTAATTAAAATTATGTTTTATTCTGTTTACCAAACAATAAATGCCTGCCTGTTGTTTTAATTATGTTGTTACTATTTGCCCCACACCAGTTACAACTTGCCCCAAGAAAGGGGTATGTTGTAACAAGCGACTATGTTTGCAAAATATTTTTTTTTGAAGTAGTCATTATGAAATCCAGCCCAATTATCATTCTTATGGATAAATGGATATTTTTCCTTTACTATAAAATAACTTCATTATTATAATATTTGTTATCTTGACTTCCCCATCAAAAAAACTAAAAATTGTTACAACTAACCCCCCGCTCCCCTAGAGGGTATTTCGATATACATGTAATATGTAAACTACAGTCGGTTGTTTTTTTTTTCTTGTTTATCGTTTAAATGATAAGCACTAGAATTGCCCCAATTGTTGAAGAATCCCTGATAAAAATATTTTAATCGAAAAATCTGAAAAATATATTGATAATCACTTATCATAATATGCGTAATAAGGTACCTATTTTTGGATTGTAGACTTCCTAGACCATTTTATTCTGCTTTCATAAAAAATTAAGCGGTTTAAGTTCAGTATTAGGTAAACAGCTGAATGGTGAAGCAGATTATAACAGTAAATATAAATTTGTGTACGTGCTACGCTGACCAATCAGCGGTCTGCATTCCGTAACCACGCTAATTATACTTAAAATAATCCGTTTGGCTGTCGGAAACCCGCATCAATTTATTCTCTACGTATCTCCACATGTATATAATTCATATGGTCTTGTAAAGGGGGTTCTGTATTAAGCCTGACATACCTACTAGTCTGTAATAATAGAGGTATATAGCATAAAGGTAAATGTAATGAAGTATAGGCTAGTTTAGATTTAGCATTAGATATAAGGTATTTATATTATATAAAGGTCCGTCTATTACATTTGTAATTTTTTCTCTCCATCCACGTTTGTATGGAAGAAATTGCATTAAGCAATAATACAGCCCATTATGCATTCTAGGTTTAGTTTTTATTTTCTTATTGCATTGTTTTTTTGTTTGATGTGTAATGAAGTATTTTCTTTTTTATTCTATTCTTAAAAACATTTATTTAAAAATTGCATAAACAATTTTTTTCTCAATTCGAGGCATGTGTTTTTTTTATATAGCGTTTAACTAAAAAATTTGGGGCTGTAAGATTGGATAGTCGTATTGGTTAACACAAAGAGTTCACAATAAATAGCGGCGGCGCGGCGTAATCTCCTTTGATTGAATTTTAATCCCTTTATTGAAACATCTGATAAGAAAAAGAGGTCATGTTATGTGTGAATGCGCAAGAGTCTTCGTACCTCCGATCATCGCGAAAATTTGTAATGATTTAGTAAAAAAATTGACAATACCTAATGACAATAACCTAACAACACTTACAGTGCATGCACACTATATTATTGCCTCGCAGTTTATCTTGCATTTTAACTGAAATTTTAACTTGGTGAGATCACCATAGGACATAACTGGATGGCTTTGGATGAAGCAGATATGCTTAAAAGGATGGCTACTTCAAACATCATAAAACGCAAAATCGTACAAAATATAAATACCAATTAGTGCGTTGAATTAAAGACATAACGGTGATCCTGAATAGCTGTTCCGCAGTTTTAATGCCGGTCGAATGTCGAATGTTCTGAAGCCATAACATTACACTGCGTTTAAGGAATTAAAGAAAGAAAGAAAGAAAGAAAGAAAAAAAGAAAGAAAGAAAGAAAGAAAGAAAGAAAGAAAGAAAGAAAGAAAGAAAGAAAGAAAGAAAGAAAGAAAAATATTTATTAAGGAGGAATTAAAAATTAAGGAGCTGACTGCCAACCAGTAATGAAGTGGAACCTAAAGAAGATGAAGAAAAGGAACATCTGCCAGGGTCAGGTCAGGGTCAGCTGATCCTTACTTCCAAAACGGCTGGGAAAAACTAAAAACAAATCGCTCCTAACATTAATTTTTTTAACCCACTGTACTCGTACAAATACGAAGTAGGAAAACATTTGTTCACAATGCACTGTTGTTGTAGGTCCCAAAATATTTATATAACAAAGCTTTTGAAGAGTGCTTGCTGATGGGGTCTTTGTTGTTTTAGTTCGATGGTTGATATTGACAGAATCTATCTTGTATGCACATCATTATTTTTTCTTAACGGATCTGCTCAGACCTCATTCGACACGCCAACGGTTAAGGCACGATATAGGTACAAAGCTAGATTGATGAAGTAACTTTTATATAGCTATATTATTTACTTAAACTTATTATAAATATAAGTCCACCGCCATGTCTGTCTGTCATAACGTTCGCGTTAAACTCAACAACTACTGAACGGAAAAACGTGATTTTGCGGCCAGTAATGAAGCGTATATCAATCGACAAAGTAAATGTTAACAAACATAATGCTTTATCATTTAAGACATTAGTTCCAACACTAACCGTAGAATCACGTTATTTTCAAAGTAGAGGCATAATCACTTTTGTTTCAAAATGGCTGAGGAGTAGATATGCCAAAATGTTGGAAGCCTTCAAAACAAAAGTTTCACACAGAAACATTACGAAATGTCCGTATCTTTAGATACAGGAAGATAGTTACAATCTGTTTATCGGAGCCGTAAAATGTTTTAAAGCACTTGCGAATTGTGCCAATGACTAGTTGGTCGATTGTTGATACTTATTGATTGAATGGTCGGTGATGTTGCAACGGTGTCTGTTGTAAATATACTACAATGTTGCCAGGAATAAATACTCTTAGGTATCAGTAATTATTTCTTCGGGGTACTAGGAAGTAAGCAATAAAATACACTGTAAATATTTGAAATAAAACCCCGTTACTAATTTAGCAGTCCTGTAGCCTTACCACGAGTCACTTAAGACTGTTGGAGATTACAACATGTTGTAATCCCATACATTAAAATTTGACAAATTAAGATTAAATTTAGGTTATGAAAAATATGTCAAATGCATGGGATTACAACATGTTATAATCTCCAACAGCCGTAAGTCGCAATTAATTTGCTTCGGTTTACTATAAATTTATATGTCTGAAGCCCCCAGTCTGGAAGTTTGATGCTCTATATCTTGGCACTTTCTTATTAAATTGATAAAGCAAAAAATAGGTGTCCTGTTTTTTTTTGACGAGCTAACAGAACAATTAAACACCACTTTATTTTTAAGTTGTCATCATACCTTGTCTTGCAGAAACCTCTAGTTCTATTGTAAGTAAGCTCAGTAAGTGGTTAGCTTATGTCACGACTTTTTTGTCATAATAGTCATTTATTGATAATACCTCTATAGAGGTAGATTATAAGTCACTTATTGGGGTATTTTTTTATCAGTAGGCTGAAAACAGTACAACACCCATAGTACAAGCTCAGCTTAGTTTGGGGACTTTGGGGTTAGGTGATGCTGTGTGATTAGTCTGGAATTATTTCTTTATTTATTATTTGTTTAATTAAAATATTAAGTGCGATAATTGGCATCAAACTACTAAACCGGACTAGTGAACATTGTATAGTGAACCACTGTAATTTCAATGGAAAACGGCCAAGCTTTTTAGGAGCTATTCAAATACTTACTAGTATAGACTTAGCGACTTCAGTTCAAGATTCACGCCTGCATTTAAACGCATCGTCTCCACGTCCACAGATTTAATCACGGATGGCCATCCTGCCTCACCGATCAGCTGTCCTGATGACGCAATGGTTCTAAATATAGCCGCATTAGGGTCTAGCTTTCCTTGCGCGATTCCTGCGGGCGATAAGTAGGTTAGGGCATATTACAATACATCCGACTGTGCGACGATCCGTCCGTCAATAAACAAAAATGTATATCTGTATACCTAATAAGTGTAATTTTTGCAGATATCAAATTTCATTTTCATTTTTTTTATGCTCGTTAAGCCTTCATTTGCTCACAACCTGATATAAAGTGACGATGTGGTCTAAGATGGGGCATGAAGACCTAGAAGGACCACATTACGAAACACGACAAAATCCAAAATTAAATCAGAAATATAATAGGTATGTAATATCGGCTCAGTCCTGAAGGTCTATGGTTCTATTGTTTATTATTTCGAAATCGGGTCCATGAAAATTATAAAACTATTCAAATAATTACCTATATGTTTATATTTATTTATTTTAGCTATAGGTATTTAAACTTGAAACCGATAACATACCATGATTTGACGGTTTTTGAGTTATCCCATATTTTATTCCAATAAAAAATTTTTTTTTTGTTACTTTGCAATTTTTAATTCACTAAAATAAAATATTTCCGGACAATTCACACTACAACATCTAGTCCCGTGGTATTATAATAATAATTAAATACATCTGATGTATTTAATAATGATTATAATATATAGAGATGTTTTTTTTTTATACTTATTAAATAGCTAGACCAAGGAGAAAGTGCTTGGGGAATCGAGCCCGCTTCCTCTTGCGCCGCAAGCGGACCTTCGCCCACCGAGGCAGACACACCTCTTAGACTTAGGTATCTATTACCCAGCATAAAACGCAAATCGGCAATCCCGTCATGGTGTGCACCAGCCTTAACTAAATAACTAACATTACTCGCAATGAATCATTTGTGAAAACAATTTGACTTGGCGTTTAAATTCCTTTATTAATAGGCACTTATGCGTAAAACTGGCTTAGGCTAGATTTAGTTACAAGTGTCATTAAAATAAGATTAGTAATTTCATGTGAGCATGAGTTATACGGCGCGTTTCTGATCTATTTCGTCTTTAAATGCTGACATAATATATCTCTTCGGACATTAACATTACGTTTGAACACACGAAATGGTGTTGAATATTTAGTGAGTCTACATAAAACATGGGTTTAGACCCAATTATATGCTCCTAATATAATTAATTAAAATATTCCGTAATGAATTGATTCGTAAGAAAAAAAAGCTTAAAAAGCTATATTTTTGCTAGCCAAACTTACCCGTTCGAATAAACGCATGGTTGAGAAGATTTTTTACGTCAAAACGCTTGTAATAATTAAGTAACGTTACTTAGCAAAAATATAGCTTTTTAAGCTTTTTTTTCTTGTCTAAGCAGACGCTAGAATCTAAATCAGATTTATGAATGTTTTAGTAGAAATATAAGCTAGAAAGCAATTGAACCATGAAGTAGACGAAATTAAACAAGGAAATTTATTACTAGATATATATAAAATACTTTGTTACACACACCAAACAAAGAAACAATACAATAAGAAATTAAAACTAAACCTAGAATGCGTAATGGGCGGTATTATTGCTTAAAGCAATTTCTACTAGGTATATTTACAAAAAAACAATTGAATTCCTACTATGTTATCATAATTATGTAATCGTTTTTCTCTTCATCCATGGTTGTCTCGAAGAAATTGCTTTTAGCAATAAGACCGCCCATTTCACATGCTAGGTTTAGTTTTAATTTCATATTGTATTGTTCATCTGGTGTGTAATAAAGTATATTCTATTCTATTCTATGTATATATACTACCTAGATACGTTACGTTTTATTCCTAGTCATATTAAACTACAATAAAAACCACAGGCGGTATATCAGTCATATTATTGTCATTTGATCTTATATATGTCATTACTAACTGACCACAACCACGTACGTTGGATGACATATACGATATAAAATCCCAGTATACTAGTACTACAGAATATTTGACTCATACATTTTCATTTTTAAGATATAAAAATAAATAATTTTCCGGACTAGGTACTCACACAGCATCACCTAACCCCAAACTAGGCAGTGCTTGTACTATGGGTGTTAGGTGACTGATATATTACATTATTTTTGTTTTTTTTTTGTAAATACACACTTAAAATACATAGAAATCACCCTGACCCGAAACCAGAAATTGTAGATCGTACAAAATCTGGTCCCCCGGCGGGAATCGAACCCACAACCTCCTGCGCCTCAGGCGGACCTTGGCCACCGAGCCAGAGGTCATCAAATATATCTTAATACTAGCTGTGTCCTGCGGTGCTACCCGCGTCATAATGGATGAAGTACTCTTAACCAACAACATATTTATTTGAATAAAGATTAATATTATTATGTTGATACAACTTAAATAAATTATTTCGACCAAATTAGGTACCATAAAAACGGTTTTTGTGAGTTAATCTTAAAAGATAGACATATACTATCGCGGACTGTTTTTAGATCATTAAAAGAGCTATTATTCTTTAATACATATTTTTTGTGTATCTTGAACCGTTTTCACGGCGCACGCAACGGAAGGCTTCAAAGATGAACAATTTCTCCCGTTTTTTACACATTTACCACTATATCTTTGCTCCTCTTGGTCGTAGCGTGATGTTATATAGCCTATAGCCTTCCTCGATAACTGGACTATCCAACACAAAAAGAATTATTCAATTCGAACCTGTAGTTTCGGAGATTAGCGCGTTCAAACAAACAAACAAACAAACTCTTCAGCTTTATATATTAGTATAGATATATAAATCTCGTGTCACAATGTTTGTCCTCAGTGGACTCCTAAACCACTTAACCGATTATAATAAAATGCGCATACCATGTGCAGTTCGATCCAACTTGAGAGATAGGATGGTTTTTACGGCGAGAAAAATTCGAATAATTTCCTGAAAATTTTTATACCCGTGCGACGCCGGGGCGGGCCGCTAGTCAATATATATATTTTTTTTTATGATAGATGAGCCTTCATCTGTCCACAATCTCACCTGATGTAAAGTGACGATGTGGTCTAAGATGGAGATGGACCTAGAAGGTATATGGCTTCTCCATAACAGTGTAGTTACCCAATAAATGTGATCACTTAGCTAACACGTTATTTTGTTAATTTACTTCTAACAAACTTTATTAGTCCGTAACTTTTGACTTAATTTACTGTCGCCGATTTTAGCTTCGATTACCGTTCAGTTACATCGCGATAGCATCTTACACCATCGACAAGACTGGCGTAATGTGTTTTGTTTTGTTTTATTTGGGAAACACGCAGTACGATACACAATACTTAAACATAATAAACTTAAACTAAACAAGTATCCAACAAGTAGTAAACAGCAACATAAGAATAATAAAAATAAAATAAAATTGCGTAAATTTAAAAAATAAAAAGAAAACACTAATTTTATAATACAATTTCAACAAAGTGTCTGTAGAATATTATTTTGTGACTTTAATGCAATTGGAATGCTATTGAGACCAAATTGAATAAAGAAAATTGCTTATAATGTGACTTTCCTATATTGGTGACACTTATTCTATGTTGTGCGCGCAATTGCGGCTGTCCAACACGGGATTGTGGGAGAGTCAGAGCTAAACCCCCAAAAAAAAAATTTTATCGCTAAAGTAGTAATTATGTTATTGCGTGCTACAAGGGAGTTTGGCCATTGGATTCCTAATAGGATGTTTTTATCGTAACGTAACGCGTAACGGCGTCAACCTTTCTGGCATTCATTTCTCTCGCGGTCTCGGTTACATAAAAGGTTTTTAAAACTTATATGTAAATGGTTTTCAAAAATAACTGTCTGTTTTTTAGCCTAATAGAAAACTAATAACTGGATTTCAGTTTTAAATGAAAAATGGTTAATTAACTTTGTGTATCTTTATAATAATTATAATTATCGTATTTTTGAAGCAATCAATTATTGAAGCAATAGCATTAAATAAAGTCTTCAAATTCAATTTACATGGGTTTAATTATGTTTCCAGTGTTATAAATACAATGTTTGAAGTATCCAGGCGCGGCGCCACCTAATGCCATTAAATTTCTTTACGATCTTTCTCCATAACGTATTGTCATATAACTGCATCTGTGTGCGATACCCCATGATATACGATACGCTTTTGTTGCGTAGGCGCATTTCGCGGGTTTTTTTTATCAAGTAACATAACGGTACATCGTAAATCTTTAGTTGTTTGGATGGAAGACTAACTGTAAATGTTTTTGGTATTGCATTACAATAAATGAGTTAATTTTAATAAACATAATGGGTTAACGAATTTTTTTTACATAGGAAAAAAATAATCTAAAACTAGCCAGGTACAAAACGGCAACACCGTAATCTTTAAAACTAAAATCAAAGTGAATAGATCCTCACCTGGGTGTTTTATATAAAAAAAAATGATATGGCTATCACAGGATAAGAGTGAGAAAGGAGAAGTCTGTTTCCACCAGCCGTAGGCGCGAGAGAAAGGAATGCCTGACAATCTGGCGCCGTTATGCGTTACGTAACGAAACGGATCACCCTTTCATAAGCAGTTATCACTTCGACAATTGTTTGTGCTAAGGGCCGTTTTTAGTCTAAAGGTTGCAGGGTTGATTTTTCAAATCTCTATCTCAAACTTCACACGAAGTTTTCACAATTGCCGTATACGTAATATCTTAGATAATTATTGAGAAATGTTTATCCCTTCTAACGATAGAAATATCGACACTATAATAACAAATAGAAGCATAAACTTGTAACACCGACATAAACTTTCATTACCTACCACGAGTTGTTACTTACGACTGTTGGAGATTACATTACAACATGTTGTAAACCCGTAAATTTGACAGATAAATAAATAAATATTTCCGGACAATCCACACAACAACATCTAGTCCCATGGTAAGCTCTAAGCTTGTGCTACGGGTACTAGACATCTGATATACTTTATACAGTATAATAGATATTATATTTTTGCTATACATATTAAACACACAACCCAGGGAGAAAATGCTTGCAGAACATACAAACACTTGATCCTTTGGCAGGAATCGAACCCTAGGTATCTCTTGCACCACAAGTGGACCTCCACCCACCGCGATAATGTTTTTCTTTTAATTTTAGTTGTGAAAAATCTGTCAAATTTATGGGATTACAACATGTTGTATTTTATATCTCCAACAGTCGTAAGTGTCAAATCGTGGTAGGGCTACATGACAGCCAACGGTCTAAGTTTATGCAACAGTACACCTGTTATCGAAACCGTGTCACAGGAAGCACTAATTCAATTTACAATGGGAGCTCGTACGAATGCTAATACCTATATTACGTTACAATCGTAAAGTGCAGGCCACATCGATCCGTGGGCGGGAGAATTACACCTAGAAAGCTATATACCGTTAGCTATATATATACAGCTATATAACGTCAATTTATATTAGACTAACATTACACTCCTAGGAGTTGCTATTTTATGGATTTACCCTCGGTTAAAAAGCCGTGTTGGCTAAGTGGAAAGAACATTCCGAAGACCTGGTTTCAAACCCTGAACGTACCTCTTGATTTTTCTTCTTGAAAAATATAAGTGCGCTAGTTTTCTACCCAGTTTGGTAGTTGCAACGGCGTTGCACGTGATAATTTATAATCCCTAATATTTGTTTATTAGATAACATAAAATATATTTTTATGACATACGTGAAAATACAATTTTCTTGGTAATTTATTTTTCGTGGTGTTGATAATGATAAGTAATTGTCTATCTCCTAAGGAAAAATAAACACTAAGTAAAATTATTATTTCAAAATGGTGCCTGGCACCAATTATGTCGCTATCGTTTCGAACCCTTTATCTTCGTATCAGAAACATTACGATATCTAATACACTTACTTGAAACTTCAATGTCAGGTGTTTTTCCAAATTAGTTTATCCATTACCCCGCTCATTAAGATAACGTAGATATGTGTGGGTAAATATCTTAAGGTACTTTGCCAGCGTGGTGAAATGAGACCTAATTTAAGCATAAGCAGCCCTTTTGACATTCCCACTGCTAGGACATAGGGAATTCTCTCTTTACGAGGGAGGGCCTTAATTCACCACTCTGACCTAGTGCGGGTTAATGTCACATGTCCTTCAAGCTCTAGAAAGTTCTCAGAACATGCCGGTTTCCTCACGATGTTTACCTTCAGCACTATTGAGGCCTAATCTCTCTCGTCAAAGAGAGAAGTCCCTATGTCTTAGCAGAACGAACGAAGGGTAAGGGTAAGGGTGCTTAAGATGTTAGTAAGTAAATAAAGCGTATAACTTTTTAAATTATCATGGTTTTTGACAATACTATGATTTAAAACGGGTAACATACCATGATTTGACGGTTTTTGAGTTTTCCGATATTTCGACGCTGTTGCAAGCGCCATGATCACGGAAGCAACTGAACTGTTGCTTCCGTGACACGAAAACCGAAAACCGTCAAATCATGGTATGTTACCCGTTTTAAATCATAGTAAATAAAGAGTAAGTAAAATTATGTTTATTTGCAAATAACTTAAGAACTACTTAATGACATAAAAGAAACTTAAAATTAACACAGTGAAGCAAAACAGCTGATGATAATGATGTCTTTAGTTTTGGGGTCATTGCACCCTTATCAACCCTATTGAAGTGTTATCTTGATTTTCTTTTGCGGAAACAAATCTTAATGCAGTAAGCTTATCAGTTTATGGTATATGAGTGATTGTTTTACATTAGTACCTCATTCAATTTGACGCAAGTAATTTATAGCCGTTTTACAGATTACATAGTTCAAACTCTGCTTACTTTACATCATCATCATCATCTCAGCTGTAGGCCTACCTCATATACTTCTAGTTATTTCGATAAGAGGTGGCCTGCATCTCCCTTGAACCGGCAGCCTTTACCAAATCGTCCTTCCATCTAGTTGGTGAACGTCCTACGCTGCGCTTGCCAATCCGTGGTCTCCATTCGAGACATTTTTGACCCCAACGACGATCATTGTACGAGCAATATGGCCAGCCCACTGCCACTTCAAGGAGCTCGATACAAGATATCAAATCATTTATTTCCATTGTTTGGTTTAACAAAACTTAGACTAAATCCGTTGCCTAGCTAATCTGTTTGGTTATGTCGGTGACCCGCGTTCTTCGAATAATAATAATTTTGTTAGTTTATAAATAGATTATAAGATAGCGTACGTATAAACAACTTTCTTTGTTCATTAGTTCTGTGAGCAAGCAGATCAAACTTCAAAATTCTATTGGCACAAAGCAATTGATCAATTTATATTATCATAATAACCGTCATTAGTTAGAACAAATGTGCTCTGACTTCAAAGCTGCAACTGATATCTGAACGGTTAAAAATAAGAGGGCCGACTGGGCCACACTTACTCTTGTTATAAGTACAGTCAGCAAAAGGAAGCGATCAAAATCAACGGTTCAAAACAACATCTAGTGCGGCATCAGCGGCATGCCAGATGTAACAAGTCATTATGTATACCATCATACCAAAGTGTCGATTTCAAACGCAGTTTTAATTGGTCAAATGAAAATTATCAAAATAACTCCGAAGATCGAACTCAGTGTAATCACTTGCTTATGAGACGTTATTTGTTCTTTTACTTCTAACAAACTACAATAGTCAGTAACTTTTGTTTTGGGACACAATTTCATCAGTTTATTTTGCCGTTGACTGTACATTCTGATCGACTTCTGGACTTAGCTTTTGCTATTATAACTTGCTATAAAATTATAAATAGCTTACGATATGAGAAAGGTTTTGATAAGCTTTGTAAGTGATTGATTTTTTATGTAGGACACGGAAAGTTAACTTTGTCGAGTTATTGTTTAACCGACTTCAGAAAGACATTTTGCTTTCAAGTTACATTTTAGTGAACATCGCAAAGAAAATGGTAGCTCTGAAATACTTATTTCCCTTATTACTTAAAGCATTTAACGTTGCATTGTTTACCTTTCAATTTCATTGTTATTATAATATGTAATTCTCAACAAAACTAATAACATTTCATAGACATCCTAAAACGTGACTAAATAATAATGCTGTTACCCATTTTAGGATCATTAGCGGGCATAGACAAAACATTATTGTTTTGTCGATTTAGACACGAGTTAGTCTGAACTGGGAGTGAGTTTAATACATTTAATAATTTATTTATTACTATCGGCCTGCCTCGATTTTACACCTGCAATTTATATAAATAATTTACTAAAAACCACGAATTTTTAAACAATTTTTAAATTTGTAAACTATTTACTAGATGTAAAAATAAAATATGTAATTGTCTTAGTGCGATTGTTGGCATCAGGCTTTTTAAACCAACGCCGCGGGGAAATAAAATAATTTATATTCAAAATAAACTTTTATTTTAGTACTAGCGGCCTGCCCCGGCTTCGCAAGGATAGTTATTTAAAATTATTTTCCCAGCAATAAAATAAGTATTGGCCAAATTGGTCCAGGCTTTGTTGAGTTGATGCGCTTCCCAACACTTTTTGTGATTAGTTTTTGTATTACAAATGGTAGGTATAGCCGTTGGTAAGCAGTCGTAATATTTAAATAATTTGGTTTTACATACATTTATACAGCCTAGATCTTATTACTAGCTTAAGTCAATATGTACATGCACCTTGGGGTACTACAATTTAATAATTTTATTCATTAAAATTATATAGATTATATTGAGTGCCTCGTAGCTGGTTCGATTCCCGCCGAGGAGGCGAGTGTTTGTATGCTCTGCAAGCACTTTCTCCTTGGTCTGGGTGTTTAGATAGATAGATAGATAGAAAATTCTTTATTACACACATAAACAAAAATACAATTATTATTAATAGTAACAAAATATATATGTATAATAAAAATGTCTATATACGTATGTCTATTACATTAAGTACCTACTTCCAGATGTCTAGTACTACAACACAAGCTTAGATCTTACTACGGGGCTAGATGTTGTTGTGTGAATTGTCCGGAAATATTTATTTATTAAGGTGATGTTTCTGCAACTTAGGTACTAACCTACTGCATGACTTAATATCATAAAGACGCGACTTGCAACCCAACTAGACTAAGCCATCTAACATTCCATCCAAGTTATTATTATGAGGTCACGCAGCTACTGCCGAGTAGTGGCGTCTCCAGCTGTCACGCCTTAATGACAGCTGTCAAACTGTCAATGACTTGCGCATGCGTCGCAGCGCGCATGACTCTATTAGGGATACTTTATTGTATTTTAATTAAATGATAAGGACTCATTGTTGGTTAATTTGAGGATAGTTTATATATTGCAATTGTTTATAAGTTAAGACAACAAACATGGTATTGAAAATCAAGAGCTAGGTATATTATGTAAAGAACCTAACTTATATTTAGAGATACTTGTTTTGAAAGTTAAATTAATAAAAAAATAGATAATTAATCATTTATTTTCTAAATTTCAATTTAAATTAATCAAATTTAGGTTTCACTTTGTATATTTTAGTTTTATGGTTGTCTCTATAGGATATTACAACATTTAAAAACGAATTTTAGTATTTAATATGCCCTATAAAAAGTTAAAACCATTTGGAAACTATTTCTACCAAAAATGGTTTTACGGTGAACCATAAAACAAATTGATACAAGGCTGCTAAGTAGTAAATGATAACGACTGATATTTTATTATAGCAATAATTATAAATAAAAATTGTAAATAAAATCTATATCTCAAATCAGCCCACGGGAAAATTAGTTAAAACCTACACAGATATTTAAGATTAGGATTAGTGTATAATTGAAGATGGAATAAAATTAAATTATAGTGGCCCTCGTCGTAGTTAGTAGTCATCATCATCATCATCAGCCCTAGGACGTCCAGAACTGGAAATATGCCTCCATCAAAGATTTCCAGTAATATCGGCTTGCAGCGGCCTGCATCCACCATAAGCCCGCGGCCTTCACCAGGCATTGCGTGGATGCAAAAACCTTCCTGTTAAATCACTCTACCTTTTGCGAAAAAAACTCGTTTTTGAGTTTATCCCGTCAGAGACAGACGCGGCGGCGGACTTAAATTGATAATAACTCTAAATACCTTTCTCTTAGATTACTTAATTGATTACTGAAAACTGCAATTAAATCCGTTTAAGTAGTTTAAAGTTATAAACAAACAGATGACGGAAGTGCCTGCATTTTGAACTATGTAATGATTCCTATTTTAACAAATCTTTAATTAAGTTTTAATCCTCTGATTTTATCTGGCAAATTAATGAAAATAGGTATAAGTAGAGTCAAGTCAGACTATACCTGACTTCTACCTCTATTTAACATTATAACAATTGAAAAATTGAGCCAAAATTTATTAATCAAATGTAGCCGCACTATTTATTAGAACAGTTTTTTGTTATTTTTAATTACACGTCAAAGTGACATTGTACATCGCAACAAGCCTGAAATAGCGATGCACATCAAACACAACAACGTAAACAGAAAACCGTTACATGTAAAAACTGCTTTCCTGCACCAGTTGCAATAAATCACAGATCCAGAACAGGTAGGTAGTGCAGCAAATTCTATTAGTCACCGATCGTAAACCCAGTAACGAATCGTTAAGTTTAACTGTAACAAACTAGACTGCTTTAGGAGGGCACGTGTGGGTGAACCAATCTTAAATAACGTTTGGGTTACGCAATGCATTGGATTGAAATGTTTGGTGTAAGGTAAACTGTTATTGAAACGCTTTGATGCGAGCTTTCCATTGTGAGTGTAAAGTTAGTACAAGATATTTTAAGTTATTTTATATGTGATTGCAAGAAGGTTTACCTTTAATAAAAATCTAAATAAATATAACAAGACAGAATACAATCCAATGTGTTTAAAGTGGTAGAAAAAAAACGTTTTTAAGAATTAAATTTCCCATATCAACCAGTTGATACCTCCATATTCAAGGCCAGATTGAAACGCTGGCTCATAGAAAAGTCATTTTATAACTATGACGAGTTCATGAATGGGAATTATATTTAAATTATAAAAAATTTCAATTTACATTAATATTTATTCTATTTTTGATTTTTTATTTTATTTGACATGTAATTATAATAATAATTTATTCATGACATTCGACATTATCATTGTAAATGATAATTATGATAAATTGTCATTTTTTATATCACGTGTACTTAGTTATAAATTACATTAGACATTATTTTAATTGTTAATATGAATTGTTAATGTATTCCAGATTTTGACATTAGTTATTATTATATTTTGGAAAAGTTGTGGCATTGGGCAACCACGTTAAAAACCATATTGTGACTTATAATGTATAATTATCAATAAATGACTATTATGACTATTATTAAACATAGTTACATAAGCACCCCTATTTACTTTCCCACTGCTGGGACACAGTTACTTCTTTTGACAAGAGAAGCCTTAATGCACCACGTTTTCCAATTGCGGGTTGGTGAATGTCACATGTCTTTCAAACTTTTCAAAGTTCTCAGAACATGCCGGTTTCCTCACGA
Source organism: Gymnoscelis rufifasciata (assembly GCA_929108375.1). Classification (NCBI taxonomy): domain Eukaryota; kingdom Metazoa; phylum Arthropoda; class Insecta; order Lepidoptera; family Geometridae; genus Gymnoscelis; species Gymnoscelis rufifasciata. The sequence goes on along the minus strand of OV815317.1, from coordinate 3,917,794 downwards.
TGTAGGGGAACCTGGGGAGGGTTGATCACCCCCTTTGATTATGCACTCTATTTTGTTTATTTTTTATAACATAGGAAAACTGTTTAAGCTTAACGATTCGGAAATTATCTATCTATTGATAGTTTGAATAAGAAGCAGATTGTGTCACAATTTAACTCATTATGTATTAAAACTCCTGATTGTAAGCTTTTACCATGTGTCCCCGATATCAGGGAGACTTCTTCACCCCTGTTTGGGAGCCTTGATCCTGGGGGGATCAAGTCTCCCAATTGCGTGGGAGACGTGGTAAACAGATTTTTACCGTGTCTCCTCACGACTGATTATCATTGACTAAGTAACTCTATTTGCACTCTACAAAGCATATAGAAATAGAAAAACACACAACAAATAGCTATGTACCATACCTTCCATTGCTACAAGTTGAATTCCCAGCAGTTAGATAACTTGATCCGCAGGGATCAAATCACCCATGATAGGGACAGATTTTTAGCACGAATGTCAAATTCAGAGGATTAATTCCTGTTTCATTCATTAACTTAATCCTTAGGAAATGAATTTGTGAGGAAATCAAATTCATGGTGATTCATGTATTTTAATGATTAAATAGGAAACTGTATATTTTTCCAATAATAACACAGTCTTATATAAATAGGCAATCTATTTCACTGCTGTAATTATTCTACAATGTATCGTAAAGAATGATACAATTACACACACGCTCATAAAATAGCATCGGTACTTATTACAAAAGACCGTACTATGTATTATATAATAAATGCTAAATTTTGTGAGGAAGTATGTATGTGTGTGTGTATATTGCTCTTTCTTGAAAAACGACAGAATAAACATATTTTGATGAAACTTTACAATAATTTAAACTCGTTATTACAGTATAAACATATTATGTATAATTATAAAATATGTTACATGTTAACAAAGTAAATCAAAATAGAATAATTAAACATTACAAATGATTAATACTTATAAATGCGAAAGTAAATCGCAAAAACCATTAAAAAGATTAAAATTAAACTTGTTACATAGTGACCATTCAGCCTAGGAACAGGAAGGAACAGGAAGGAAGACAAAGGCTTTTGGGCACGGCACAGCTAGGCAGCGGCTAGGCAGCTGCTAGCTAGAACCTATAAAATTATTACTATTACTACAGATCATAGAATATAAATGGAATAGAAATACTTTATTACACACCAAACAAAGAAACAAACAATAAGAAATTAAAACTAAACCTAGAATGCTGTCATGTCATGTCAATGTCAATGTCATGGGCTGTCATATTTTTTATAGACAACCGTGGATGGAGAGAAAAAATTACACGTTTTATGGACGGTGGCTTATCTTAATATATATAAATCTCGTGTCACAATGTTTGTCCTCAATGGACTCCTAGACCACTTAACCGATTATAATAAAATTCGCACACCATGTGCAGTTCGATCCAACTTGACAGATAGGATAGTTTAAATCTCAAATTATAGTCGTAATTTTAATTTATTGTTAATTATTTGTCTGTTATTATCTACAGGTTAACAAAAGTGTAAAATAAATGTCTTTTTATATGTTGTCTATGATTTTCCTTGATAAGCTATTCATACGTGGTGGTAATATACTCTTTGAGCTAATATCTATGTCTCGAAGGTTCAATATTCATTTTATAGGTTGTCTATGATTTTTCTTGATAAGCTATTCATACGTGGTGGTTATATACTTTTTGAGCTATTGTCCCTGTCTCAAAAGTTCAATATTCAACATAGTTTTCAATCATTTTTTTCTGACATGAGTTTGAAGTACTTAATTATTATTTTTTATTTTTTTATTTTTTTGTAAAAGCGTCCATGAAATAGCAGATATTATCTATATTCTATCTATATAAAAAAAATGAATTGTTGTTTGTTAGTCTGATTAAAACTCGAGGACGGCTGGGACGATTTTGCTGATTTTGGTTTTAAAATGTTTGTCGTAGTCCAGGGTAGGTCTAAACGGTGAGCAAATAACGAAAAATTGCCGGGAACTTTTTTTACCCGTGCGACGCCGCGCCGGGGCGGGCCGCTAGTACAATATAAATATCTAATGCTAAACCTAAAACTAGCCTATACTTAATTACATTTATCCAAGCTACAATAGATAAATTACTAAATTTTTATGATTTTTTATTAAATTAAAAAATATATTATGCTATTCATAAAAGAGTATCATATAATATTATTACTAATACTAGTACTAATTTATCAACTATAAAACTATTTACAATCAACTAAACAGCTGTTAATATGTTACGCTGTGTTTTTATTGTATAATACTTTAGTAACAGTGTACAAGGTATTAATTATCGACTAATAAGTATATATTGTGTTGTTTCAGACGGTTACAGAGCAGCGTGCGCCCGCGCCAGTCGATATGCAAGCGCGGCATAGCTTCTGGTGGCATCTGCTGATAGATCTGCCCATCCTGCTACTAGGTAAGAAATAACACTAACTTATTCTATGGCTATTCCTAATACACCGCGCAACGGAAAAAAGTCGCATTAGTTTCATAGTACTTTATTATTATTAATCATAGGCAACATTGTACACTTGATTTCGTTAAAAAGTTCTAATTATTATTACCTACTACTAGTAACAAATATTTGGAATTTAAATTGTAGCGGTCTAATACTACGGTCGGTAAATGGTCTACCACGGTCCATCATTTCCTCATATTATGTTGTCCTCTGTTCGTTTACCAATTACATTAAGGAGGAGGTAGTTGAAATAATCCTGTGTGAACGAAAGTTAAAAATGTATTACTATAATAAAAAAAAGAACAAACAATGCTGTGTATGCTAACCGTACACGGACTGTTCAAGCCTGCAGAACATGTAAACCTTATTGTCTGGGGATCGAATCTTTAGCGGATCAGCCGGCATTTAAATAAATTACTTTAAAGCGACAAAGTTCGACGTTATAATATTATTAAAATACATTTATATGTCATTAATTATTCAAACAAGTAGTTAAAGGACGAAACATCCACGTGTTGAGTCTAAACAATTTGTCTAAAGCAGTTTAGGTCAAGGTTTTCTTTAAAGTGACCCCTAACTCGTGTGTAAGACATACAGGCCCTTGAAAGAACTTGCGCAATGTTTTGTAGTAAAATACCCTTAAATAAACCCTTTTCATTGTTTTCGTACAAAAGCATGCCCATTATATTCTTTAGAAATCTCGAGACTCAACTCGAAGCTCGGTTATTCAAGGGATCGCTTTCAAATTAACCTTATCGCTAAATTTGATTATTTTATTTCATTATTAATGAACCTCACTTTAGGTTAAACTATTAGTTCATTTTCTGCCAATTTTTTTAAATACTATCGCTAAATGACCATTTTAGCTAGATTTTGGAGGTTTTGTCTGTTCACGTCCGTAAGTGGTCTCTCACACTCTGAATCCTTATACGTGACCTCCGGGTGGTTAACAATAAAGCAAAACCAACTATTATGTATTCTGTGGCAAAACGTTAATAATCCGTGTGATTACAATATTTCATAATACCTCATTTTACTTATGTGCCATTTAGCATTCCTGTCCATTGACTCACAAAGACAACACAAATAATTCAGCTAAATATCTTTTAGCCATATACTATATATATATATATATATATAAACTAGTGGCCCGCCCCGGCGTCGCACGGGTATAAAATTTTCGAATTCGAATTTTTCTCGCCGTAAAAACCATCCTATCTCTCAAGTTGGATCGAATTGCACATGGTGTGCGAATTTTATTATAATCGGTTAAGTGGTTTAGGAGTCCATTGAGGACAAACATTGTGACACGAGATTTATATTATATTAAGAAGATTGGTCAAACTCTGTGCGTTCTAAAGTTGTTACTACATACGAGCGAGTATTAATAAAATACAATTTATGACAGTCATAGGGAATGTGTGTAAAATATTCAAATCGAATTATATGTCTAAATAAAAATTAGTTATAAATCTCTAATTAATTTAAGAATCTGATACTTTACGAATCTACCTACTACTTTACTCAATTTAATTAGTTGTAAGTACCTAGCTAAGTGTTTTGACGTGTCTATGTAGAATTTAGATATTATCTGAAAATCAATAGGTAATTATTAGAGATACGTAAATTTCGTTTTTACGAAATAGAAGCGATAAATGCGAAATTCACGAAATTTATGCGATAGATTCGAAACATAATATTTTCTGTATTTAATACTTTTTCGACGAAAACATTGTTAAACGCAATAAAAACGTGAATATTCTAATATTACCTACTAAGGTTCGTTTGGAGAAAAAACCAAAAGCATTTTGCTAAACGAAAATGGTGAATTCCATCAAGAGCACAGTAATATGCTGAAGACAGCAGCACAGAAGAGCTTGGATAAATTGTCTTCACATATGAGGTCCAACCCAACAAACGATGCCTACCTGCATATTGGCAAATTATTTTGCCCATCAGTAGCAGCGGCCGTGACCACATCGTCTCTGGACACCAGCTCAACACTTGAGAGCTTCTCCAAAATACCATTTTTCTGGGATATACAACAGGATGAACTCTTAAGTGGATATGCTCACTTCCATAGACAACTCGTTAATGTGGTTCAGCAAGAAACTCCTGTGGACGTCATGCAGATTTTACTTGCATCAAAATGTTGCAACCTGAGGTTCGCGAATGCAGCTATACAAAGTCTTCATAGCCCAGTGAACAGTGTAGATGCTGAAAGGTATTTCTGCATGTACAATGTCGTCATAAATGACAGAAGGCAAAGGCTGAAGCAAGAAAATATAGAGACAACCACGATGTTAGCTTTTAACTAACTTATTTAATAAAAGTAGTAGTAGTAATACAAAAGTTGGTAATAAATACGATTTTTAAATAATTTTTGTTTTTTTATGCGAAATAGATGCGAAATTTTGGATTTTTAATTTTTATTTATGAGAAATTTTGATTTTTTTGTTGCGAAATATACGTAACCCTAGTAATTATGTTTCTGACTGGGATGCGAGAATTCATAAATGCTAGGGAATAATTTGTATGCAAATTTACCACATAAAAGTAGGTGTACTGTGTACAGCCTAGGTAACCTACACCTATTACTCAAAGCAAATAATTTTGAAAAGAGGGGTGTTATAAGTTTGACGTGTCCGTCTGTCTGTGTGTCTGTCTGTCTGTCTGTGGCATCATAGCTCCCTAACGGATGGAGCGATTTCAGTTTAGTTTTTTTTGTATAAAAGGTGAGTTTGGCCCGGGTGTTCTTAGACATGTTTCATGAAAATCGGTTAAGCCGTTTAAAATTTATGGGGGTGAGAGTGGGGAAGGAAAACAGAAAATCTGCAAATATACTAGTGTGGGGTATCAAATGAAAGCGCATCGCGTCCACATTACATAATATTATGTTGTTTTACATTTAAGGAAATGAAGGCATTAGCATCGGGGGTTTCTCTTAAATTTTAAATTTGGATTTATTTTGATTTATAAGTTACGGCCATCCGTTCTACGTAGCACGTTTTTATTCTATGATGGCTGGCCCATTACCACCAACTTAACTAACTGATTCGGCTCGGCTATGTAATATAATTGACGATTTTCGTCAAGTATCCTCAATGTAGGTTTACCAGACAAAAATCCACATAGAAAAGGTTACAAGCAATGGATTTATATAAATATCAATAGCCTTTACAAGTACAGGCTAAGATTACAAAATATTTAATTATATCTAAATTTAATATTCCTATTAAATATTTAAATTTACTAAATTTAATATTTAATATATATTGCCTATAAGTGTACGGTAGACCGTACACTTTAATTTGTCTTTGCATCTGTTAAAGTTGTCCCTTTAGCGAAGGCTTCCCCGAAGTTTTTCCAGGTATCTCTGTCGCGAGCTTTTCTTGTACGTCATACCGGCCCGGATCTCTGTCGGAAGATATCTCTCCACGTTGTCCTCTGTCTTCCGTGAATTTTTTTATTTGGTCTCGGAGCCCATTTGGTCACCCTTTTTGTCCATCAGTAGATAAGCTAAGGTTTATTTTAGCCTATAATTATGAAGTAGGTAATTAAAAATAACTAATAACCTATTATTAAGTAAAATGTATACAAGGTGTTTATTTTCTGGTATATACTCCGGAAAGGGGTAAGGGCAAACATATTTCTACAACTTTTCAATTTAGAGGCCTTTTTTTCGGAAATTTCATGACATGTGCTTGGAATTGACTTTCGCAAAGTAACACCTGCATATTTTAATCAACTTGTAGTGTTTGTTGGGAATTATGTACTTACTCTAGTTAGAAACACCTTTAAGGGCTATATGATATTGTAATTATACAAATTATTTGAGTTAAATAAAACTGTTGGTCTTTGAAAAAATAAATAAAGTCATAACGATAGTTCAAGGCATGGCGGCTACGGGTTAATCACCTGTATTGTTAATGAGATAACAGAACAAGCGGACAAATTAAAACGCATGCGTCATGGATGCAGTTTTAGGCCACGATCATTTCGGTCCATTGAATCGTTTAATTATAGAACGTACTGTTACAGCGACAAGTGAAAATTTAAATTTTAAACAAAATCAACCGAGTTTACGTAGCGTAAATAATTTGTATCGCCAGAAAGTTTGTGTGCACTTATATATTAATCATAGAAATAGACAACGATTATTTGCTACAAAAGCATACAAGCACACACAAATAAGCGGTTAATTAATGGTACATACAAAACTAAAATACAAACAAAAATACACAAATTACTTAATACTTCACAAAAATAACCGAATCTATTGTTAATGAATAGTACCGCTAAAATGTATTTTGAGTGCTCGTCTATACTAAATGTGGTCTGACCCTGAAGAATAACAAGAACGTTCCAAAATGATCTGCCAATTTTTTACCAATTCTTTGGCGAGTATCGACGAGTGAGAGGGTTAATGCGAACAGTACAGTTTACGGAATGCGCCTACTGTAGGCGCATTCTGTAAACTCACTTCGATCCTTACTAAGCTGAATCCGCGGTGATTTAACAGTTTTGTATTCTGTAAAACTCGATAGCGCCTGTAGCGCCTAGCCTCAGTGACGAGCGTTCGAAGTGAGCTCGGTCACTTGAGTGATTTCGAGTTCGGATTCGATTTTTTACAGAATGCGTCTGCTGTTCATGATTATTTCAGAAAAGAGGGCAAAAAGTGGGCTAGGGACTAAATAATAGTATTCGGAATTCGGAGAAGAGTGGACAAACTCCTGTAACTTGTTAGCAGTAGACCATTTTTATACAAGTTCAAAAGGGGGAAAATATTGAAAGATAATTTCTATGTTAATTGTTGAAATTAACTAGGAAACTGGAACAATTTTAAGTGAATAGCCTATAAATCCTAAAAATAGAGTTAATAACTAAAGACATATTAAAAAAATGTTTTCTGTCTTTGTTGTAATCTTTATCTTAAAAAAACGGATAAAATGTTATACACACCTAAATATCCTTCCTTAATATCTTAATAATTAAGATATTTTATAAAATATTAAGAAGGAAATGCAGATTTGGTAGGTAGTAGTATATTATAATAATCAGAAAAAAAAATTAAACAATGGTTTAACATAACGATAAATATCTTATTACCCATCTTAATTCATTGTTATTAAATAATTAAATTTAAGAAGGCTTTGTAATCTCTCGATTTAAATTATTTTATTTTATAAATCTTACAATGACAAGGAAATTAAATTATAAGGTTCATAATAAAGGTTTTTCATCAAACAAGGCTGGGGTCTTTAGTCGTTTGATACCGCAGTATGAATCGCCCAAAGGCTCTTTCAAATGTGTTAATTCGAACCATTATATTGGGAGTCATCAACGAGCGGAAGTACGGACGCTTGTCAAATCCTTGTTTCAACAATTCCTTGTTTCGTTAAATGTCAAATGCTTTTTCCGTCAAATGCTAGTGTTGTCTAATCCTCTGTTCGTCATTCCCTTTTATTTATTGGACTTTTTGGTTAATATATACCTACTTATTTTTGATGGAGGTTTATGTCAAGGAGTGGACGTCCCAATGGCCGAAATGATGACGATTATGATAACTTTATAATTATTATAATTAATGTACAAAGTGCCCTTTAGAATCGCAGCTGGTTGAAGATAATTAATTATGTACTTACATCAATCAATAACGCATCATAATTTAGTTGCAAACGGAAAATACCGATTGTACTGCTAGCTAGAAAATTATTAGTAAAACAGAATATTATCTTATCTGAGCTAAAACATGTACTAAAATAAATGTTTTTTTTAGTTTTTCTTGTCATCTATCTTGTTCGACTATTACAAAATTTATTTAATTAGCCACGAGTTTTATCAAAACCCCAATTGGCATTAATATTTTTTAAAGTATAAAATAAATAAATAAATATTTCCTGACAATCCACACAACAACATCTAGCCCCGTGGTAAGCTCTTAGCTTGTGTTACGGGTACTAGACATCTGATATACTTCATATAATATACATATGTACATAGATATTTTTTATTATACATATTAAACACCCAGACCAAGGAGAAAGTGCTTGCAGAACATACAAACACTTGACCCCTCGGCGGGAATCGAACCCGCTACCTCTTGCGCCACAAGCGGACTCTTGCCCACCGCGCCACTGAAGCAGTCAAAATACACACGATATATATAGTAAAAATTTACTGTAACAGTAATAAAAGCAGTGTTGGTAAAAAATAAGCCACGTTGGCTTAGTGGGCCTAATAAGCCACTTGACTTTCATTCCGAAGGTCGTGGGTTCTGAGAACCTTATAGAATTTGAAGGACATGTGACATTTACCAACCCGCACTTGGCCAGCGTGGTGAACTAAGGACTAATCTCTCTTGTTAAGAGAGAAATCCCTGTGTTCCAGCATTGGGAAAGTTACGTGATGATGATATTAAAATTAATAAAGAAAACTAAACAAAAATTTATAAAAAGTCAAAAGGCTTTCTTTCAACGATAGTACAACGTTGGTGTTCTATGATTAAACAGCGGTGTTTGTGTGTAGTATGTTTATTTTAAAAAGGAATGTGATTTAATTTTTTTTTTTGTTTAATGGAACGTATGTTCATATAGTAAGTAAGTAAGTAAGTAAAAACATTTATTTTGTGCCACAATAGAAAAACTTAAAACTAGAAATGGGTAAAATTAACACAATTAGGCAACAAAAAAGGTAGACGCTCAGCATTTGATCCAGCAGCTCAGAGCTGTCGATCACTGATATTCTGCGCCCCCTTACAATATTTATTAATTAATTAAATTAGTATTATTGATCTTTATTATTATATATTTTTATTTTTCAATATGTTCGCCTGGTGCGTGTAATTCACATCTTTCCGCTTTATATACCAATTTTGGAACACCATGTATATGTACAGCAAAAAAAACGACATAGATTCCACACAACAACATGTAGCCCCGTGGTAAGCTCTTAGCTTGTGTTACGGGTACTAGACATCTGATATACTTAATATAATATACATACATACATAGATATTTTTTATTATACATATTAAACACCCAGACCAAGGAGAAAGTGCTTGCAGAACATACAAACACTTGACCCCTCGGCGGGAATCGAACCCGCTACCTCTTGCGCCGCAAGCGGACTCTCGCCCACCGCGCCACTGAGGCAGGTGAGATTCTCTAAGCAAAAAACCGAAATATATAATAAAAATGTTTTTAACAGTATTACTGTAGTAAAATTATTTCAAGAATATTCAATAATCCATATATATATATATATATATAATATATATATATCTACATATCTATATAAATAAAAATAAATTGTTGTTCGTTAGTCTGATTAAAACACGAGAACGGATGGACCGATTGAGCTGCTTTTGGTTTTAAAATGTTTGTCGTAGTCCAGGGTAGGTCTAAACGGTGAGCAAATAAGAAAAATTGCCGGGAACTTTTATTACCCGTGCGACGCCGGGGCGGGCCGCTAGTATAATATATAAATGAATTGCTGTTCGTTAGTCTCACTTAAAATCGAGAACGGCAGAACGGATTTATCTTATCTTAGTCTTGAAATATTCGTGGAGGTCTAGGGAAGGTTTAAAAGGCGAGAAAAAATCGAATATATGGAATAAATAGGCGGCCCGCTGTCATAAATAAAATAATGTACCTAAGTCTGTGAGTGTGAGTGACTGTCAGTCCTGCTGCTGAAATAATAATGATAATGATGATTGGATCTTAATAAAGTTTCTGTTTACTGTTTCTGCTTATGACATTCATGTTTCAAGACAACAGGAATGTTTCCACAAATAATCATTTTGTGTTGCTACCTGAGTCGAGACGGTTCGTGTAATCCAAGCCTTATTTATAAACTTGTAGAAACACATTGTGTGTATTTCCTTTTCGTATGGAATATGAAATATTTATATAATCATACATAGACATGGATATAAATTTAATGGTTTTAAATATTTTTTTCGTAAAATTTGACTACATTCCATGACTGCCCCTAAATCCGTTTGTACTATTTTTAATAGAAAATATTCAGTAGGTATTTAGGCAGATGTCCTGAAACACAGTTTTGGAAATTACCAAAGAGCGCTGTTCTGTGTATTTTTAAAATACTTATATAATTTTTTTTTTCTTTATTTACGATATAAATTCTTATTCATTATCAAAATTTTGGCCATCTTATTAATAAATTAAAATATATAATGTACCCGTTATATCAAATTGAATCAAATTGCGTCCCAACCAAAGCGAAGTTAATAAATATATTTTATGTATCATACAAAATTATGTATTTGCATTTATAAATAATAATTCGTAATTTCTCGCTAATCTAATACGTTTGTTTGTATGTAAACGGATCCCTTACAGTTAGGAGAACCATACACTGATCATAAAATACTCGTAATATACAGGCTGTCCGGTAATGAATGGGTTACCTTGAAATGGGTCAAAGCATAACTCATAAACGTTTAAAAATAAGAAAAAAAATCATTAAAATTTATTAAAATCATCATTAAAATTTTTGCCTTTTCCGTCTTTTATTATTTATTCCAGTCCATCCAAAGGTTGTCTGGTAGAGATCACTTTTAGTGATAAAGCCGCCCATTGTGACACTATTATATTTACGATTTTTTGTTTTGTAAATTGGTGTTCAATAAAGTGTATTGTATAAAAAAATCTATCTTAACAGGTACCTAAGTTATAGCTTTTTTAAATTACCTAAAAATCAACGTATGAAACATGATTGACAATTTTTTTTAAGAGAATGCCAGGTTCAAATAGTTTTTATAATGGTATAATTCATTATCATTCATACTGGGAATCTTGCATGATACCACTACACCAGAAGTGTAGAAAGCCTTGTTGGCTAAGTGGGATGACACTCGACTTTCATTCCGAAGGTCGTGGGTTCAAACCCCGCCACGCACCTCTGGATTTTTCTTCTTGAGAAATTTATGTGCGTTTTAAACACGTGCTTTAACGGTGAAGGCAAACATCGTGAGGAAACCGGCATGTTCTGAGAACTTTAGAAGAGTTTGAAGGGCATGTGACATTCACCAACCCGCACTTGGCCAGCGTGGTGAATTAAGGCCTAATCTCTCTCGTCAAGAGAGAAGTCCCTGTGTCCCAGCAGTGGGAACGTTAATAGGGTGATGATGATGATGATTCATACTGGACTTCTGGACTCAACTTCAACTGTATGTTTTATAGTCTTGTTCATTATTTTTTGTGATTGAAGCGTTCAACCAAGAAAACTATTATAATATACTATATCTATATTATTTTTTTGAAAATTTATTAAAATGGTTCCTAGGTAAACAAAAATTGAGTATCTACTAACGAACGCACTAGAAGAATTTTCAATTTCTTATTTTTAGGACATTTTGCCATTCTCACATAATTCCAGAAATTATAATAATACTAGCTGACCCCAGCAAACGTTGTTTTGCAAAATGAAAAATAGTTAGTAGCTGATTCTAAGAACTGCTGATTCTGAACACGCATATAAAATTTGGTAAAAATCGGTAAAACCGTGTCGGAGGAATACGGTAACTAACACTGTGACATGGAAATTTTATATATTAGTTTAAAAATATGATTAGTCAAACTAAATATGTATAATTTTGTTCAAAGAAGTAATATACCTACTCGTAAAAGTCCATTCCATTTTTTAATTCAAATGACAGTTTGACATTTATTATAAATATTATCGCACCCAAAGGTCAACGGTCCGGATAAACTCTAAATTCAAACACTTACGTTCCGTTTTATTTTGAATTTGAATGTCATAGCATATCTTTTCGCCATTGCGTATAAAATATAAATATATTCTCATAACATTTGCATGGAAATGTTGGGAAGTGAATTAAAGTGTATTGCGTTAAATGGAACTTGCATGAGATTGATAACAAATGTTGTTTTTATACGTGAAGCAATCAAACGTATTGCTTGGGTTTACCTAATGTCAAGTTCATCTCCCGTTTATCAAACGGTACTTCTTATGTAATCTTCGTAAACATTGCTGTTCATATGACGTTTTATTCTTATGGTTTTGATACTTTATTATATGTTCTTCTAAGTTGTTTTGTTTTAAAGTCTGCTATCTATTTGCTTATTTCTTTTGAATAGATTTTTATGTATTTTCAGCAATTTTAGGGATTCAAGACATTTGTATCTTTTTTGTGATTTGAGTAAACTTCATTTTTTTAGTAATATTTACACCGTAGGCGTAGGGATGCATGATTTTTTTTCCTTAATGTGTGTTTTTTGTAAAGAAAATGTGCAGAAATAGTTATTATTCACTACCGCGAGGGCATTAGACTGTTCGGTGTTACCTACTGTTTAAAAAAAAAGCAAGCAAAATCTATTTTGTCATAACCTAGGTTTATAAAATTTGGTGCGGACATCGCCCGTGTAAAACAATGATTCTTTAGTATCGTGGATTCACTGGAAAACCGTGGGATGGATTGTGTTCAAATAATAGGACCACAACTGCTGGACAATCTCGGTTGGAAGTCAAATTTCGTTCACACTAAATAAAATATAATATTTCTGGACTACTCATACAGCATCATCTAACCCCAAACTAAGCAGAGCTTGTACTAAGGGTGTTAAGTGACTGATACATACACTACTACATTGATATTTTTTTTTGTAAATACATAGATATGATACATAGAAAACACCCAGACCCGAAACCAGAAATTGTAGATCCTACAAAATCTGGTCCCGCGGCGGGAATCGAACACTAAGACTACATTGTCCAACATTATTAATCAATTTGATTGCCTCTACAGATTCGTTAGAATCTAGATATTTTCGGTACCTGCAACCATTTACAAATTGATAAAATTAAAAAAAATATATGTTTGTCCACAATCTCACCTGATGATAAGTGTCGATGTGGACGAAGATGGATCACATAGATCTAGATACCTATTCTAATTCCCGGTTGTAGGAATTAGGAAATAGGTACAGCAGCAGGGAGCGAATTCTTTAATGCGAATTATAAAAGTGGATGAGAATCGCTTAGTGCCCAATAAATAGTTATTATTTTCCTCTGCGATTCACTACAGAACTTTAAAATTAAATCTCTAAATACATAATAGGTTAATAACATTGTTTTAAATGGGACGTCCATGGCCCGTTTAACCCCTCACGAGTCTAAAGTATCGGTTACCTAGCTGGGTGGTCATCTTGACACCCGATACCTGTGATCTGTTGACATTGCTGACACTAGTGTGACAGTTGACACTTCATCACGAATTAGGTCTGTACAGTCGTGTGGAAATGTTATGGTCCTGTCAATCTTTTTAAGTTGTCATGATCTTGGTACATAAGTTTGAATTAATTGTTTCAGATTGTATCAATCTAGATCTTGAATGATTTTCATATACCGAAAATAATTCATAATGATAAACGAATCCACGTTGTCATTATGAATTATTTTCTACATTTTCCGCGTTCATCGCTTGAACTTGAGGCAAAGTTTATATATAATTCTAAGACAGGATTGTATTATCACCCCTATTTACGGTCCCACTGCTGGGACACAGGGACAATTTGCCGCTAACATGTTCAGAATAAAAATGTGCACTAAAATTTATTGAGACATTTGTCAAGTTTACGAGCTGCCAAAAATACCTTCCCAAAATGTGTTGCCAGCTCTCGAATTAGGAGCTTAGCGCGAGAACCATAGGTTTAGGTATTAGGTAACTGTTTGTATTCTCCAGCAATAGCTGTTAGTCATCATCATCATCTCAGCTGTAAGACGTCCACTGCTGGACATAGGCCTCCCTCAAGGATCTCCAGTGGTTTCGGCTGGCAGCGGCCTGCATCCACCGTGAGCCCGCAGCCCTCACCAGATCGTCCGTCCATCTAGTTGGTGGACGTCCTACGCTGCGCTTGCCGATCCGATAGCTGTTAGTGTTATTATTTATTTACTGTGAAATTCCTACAATAAACATAAACAATAGTTTACGATTAATAGCAAAATACGATTGTTATCTCAAGAATTCTAGCACTATAACTGTTAAGTAACCCAGAGGTAAACTCCGTATGCAATATTAAACAACAGGTGGCTAAGGCCATTTATGGGGATATTACGTATTATTTGAGTACAAAGTACTTTGCCCGTAATCAACATCTGATTATTGGCTCATTACTACTCGGTGGTTATTGTTTGTTCTCTTGTTTTTCAAAAACATAAAATAAGTTATAGGTGTTCTATGTAACATAAGTATGATTTAACTAAAAAAATATTTATTTTTATTTGACTGCTTCAGTGGCGCGGTGGGCGAGGGTCCGCTTGCGGCGCAAGAGGTAGCGGGTTCGATTCCCGCCGAGGGTGAAAGTGTTTGTATGTTCTGCAAGCACGATCTCCTTGGTCTGGGTGTTTAATATGTATAATAAAAAATATCTATATTATGTATGACTATTATATTAAGTATATCAGATATCTAGTACCCGTAACACAAGCTTAGAGCTTACCACGGGGCTAGATGTTGTTGTGTGAAATGTCTGGAAATATTAAAAAAATATTAATATTAAATAATGCATCTATAGCGCTGCTTAGTTTGGGGTTTGGTGATGATGTGTGATAAGTCCGGAAATTATTAATTTATATAGAATTATTAATTAATGTATCAAAACGTGACACTATTGTCTAGCATTTGCACCACGACCTTATAGTAATTACTTAATTAAATAAAAAGTTACATATTTTTATTTCAAATCAATAAAAAATTAAGAATATATTAAAATTAAATAACATCATATAGGACGTATATAAACATCTAGTGAGTACTAAATATCTTTTAACAAATTTAGCTAAAACCTTATTTTCAAGACTGTACAGCCAGGTTTTAACACGTTATGGGTGAGCACGGTGTTGGTTTGAATTTGTTGGACGTAACACCTCAGCAGCCACGGTTTGCATGACATTTCATAAAGTCACGGTCAAGTTCTGAATTATATAAGACTAATGGTTAAATGTAGGCAACTTATGAAATAAAATTAATTTAGCTAATTCATACAGCATTAACTATCAGCAAAGTAAAAATAGATTGAGCTTGATGTAAAAAACATATACGAAATGTTATAGGTAGAGTAGAGTACCTAGAGTAGAGACCTACGATTTTAAACACATTGCGTGTGTAGACCAAAAGCTTTTGCCTTAGTATGTTACACTTAAATTGCCTAATGTACAAGCTTAAAACAATAAATATATTAATGGTACAACAAAATATAATAAATTGCTGTTCACTCAAGACACCTCAAATCAGGACAAAACGACTTAAAAGATAAAAAAAGAAGTGCCATTACCATAATAAGTCCTTTATTTTATGATAATCTTAATAGTAAATTCCTTGTATCATGTGGTACCTTCTTGGTCATGTTGTTACAATTGCGTACCTACCTATTATACCTATAGCTATTTTCCGAGTATACCCCGGACGACTGTGCAAATTGTCATTATTATTACTATAAAGCATTTGAATACAAAAACGTGTCATTATGTGAATATCCGTTGGAACGTTGTTAAATGAAAGTATTTTTAACAACAGTATTTTTGCAAATAACTGGAAAGTGTAATTGTAGCATTTTATACAAATGTAACTGTAAATTTACCGAATAATTTGCAAAATCACAGTATTTACGTGTCTTAAAAGGACATTTAGTTTCCAACGGAGACTAAAAACCGTTGTAATGAGACTTAATCATTAACCCAGATTAGATTATTTAGGGCCGATTTCCTTAACAGTCAGTAAGACGATATCAGTGGATCGAAAAATGGACTCTTAGTTACTTAGCCTTATTCGAGACATAATATTCTTTGGTAATATTTACAAAAGAATAGCAATTGTTCGTCTTTATATATCACTAGCTGAACCCAGCAAACGTTGTTTTGCAAAAACTTTTTTTTTTTTTTTCAAAATGAAAAATATATGTTGGCCGATTTTGATAGATACCGGATAAGCACAAAAAATTTCATCAATATCGGTCAAGCCGTTTCGGAGGAGTTCGATTACGCACCCCGTGACAGAAGAATTTTATTAAAAATTAAAATTTTAAAATATATTAGATATGGAAATTAGTGATTTATAAAAAGATACAAAATAAAATTTAAATATTTAAATTTGGCAAGATTTTTTATGAAAGGTTAGTTGTTTTTTGGTGATCTATATATCCATCACTAATGATATAAGCTATTAAACATTAGGCTAAGGGCTTATCTTGTATAATAAAAGCCTACATGCTACTGTACAATATTGCAAAAAAAAAAGAAGATATGGTGCGTTTATTAGTATGGAAATTTCAAAAAGCAATCATCTTGCGTACTCTAAGAAAAACAAATAAATCTAAATTAAAATTTAAGAAAAACCCCCGATTCCAATGCCTTAATTTCCTTAAACGTAAAACACCATAATATTCTGTGATGTGCACGCGAAGCGCTTTCATTTGATACCCTACTCGATTATATTTGCAGATTTTCGGTTTTCCTTCCCCACTCCCATAACTTTTAAACCCCCATAACTTTTAAACGGCACAACCGATTTTCATGAAACATGTCTAAGAACACTCGCGCCAGACTCACCTTTCATACAAAAAACTAAATTAACTAAATTAAAATCGCTCCATCCGTTCGGGAGCTATGATGTCCCAGACAGACAGACAGACACGTCAAACTTATAACACCCACTTTTTTGGTCGTGGGTTAAAAAATGAATTACTAAACCGTTGCACAATCTAAGGGTAAAATAGACAATAGTTAACATGTAGAGTTATCAAGTCAACTGACAACCGTCTGCGATTGATTGACAGAGTTTGCTCTTTTTGAAGTGAAACTTCTGTAGAATCGTTGTGATTTCAAACCGGATGCAACGGAAAAAACGACAGGTAAACCAATCTTAAACGCTAACAAGGTTATGCAACGTTTCGCGACGCCAGTACTTGTATGGGTGACCGCCCGAACAAAATCTTTTTGCGCAGTATTTTTTTATGTTTTTTTTTTATTCATCTCATTCTTTTGTCAATTTACTGAAGTTTCACTTCTATCGTGTGTGAATCGCACCCACACCTTTACCACCTTTTTTAACCATTGAATATTTTATAAGGAGATGGTGAAGCAAGCTCTTATTCTTAATTAAATTGAAAAATTCAGAAAACTTCTTTTTTTTTCTTGACTGCCTTAGTGGCGCGATGGGCAAAGGTCTGTTTGCGGTGCAATACGTAGCGGGGTTTGATTCCCGCCGAGGGGTCAAGCGTTTGTATGTTCTGCAAACACTTTCTCCTTGGTCTTGGTACTTTATAATGAATAATAAAAAAAATCTATATATCTATGTCTATTATATTAAGTATATCAAATGTCTAGAACCCAAGCTTAGAGCTTACCACGGGGCTAGTTGTTGTTGTGTGGATGGTGAAATAATTATTTATTTATTTTTATTCTTCTAATTACTTTACACGCTAAAGGCTCTCAAAACAAAAGCCGTTAAACGCTGCTGTGAGGAAAGGTATAGAATATTTTTTATAGACCAGGCTGTGTTTCAGTCTTACAGTCAGTTTATATAATAATAAGTACCCTTTCCAAACCATTAAGTATAAATTAGAAAGCTAGTAATCGCTACAAAACCAAAAATCACATTTATTTTTGCTGTACAAGAACCATCAACTTTCGAGCTTGTTAAAGGAAATGTTTGACTAGCTAAAGTGTCCCGGTTTCCTTAAGATTTCCTTTAATAAACCGGCTAGCCATCAACCTTCGAGTTATGAGCTTTCAACTTCCTGTTTCGTATTAAGGGAATTTCAGTACGAAAACGTCTCTTAAAAGGATGCATTTTTGTATGTTTTTTTAATTATTTATTTTATTTTTTACAATGTAGGTATACCAACGAAACATATATAGCTATAGCAACTTCAACATATGTTAGTACAGCCGTAGGACGTCCACTACTGGACATATAAATTAAAAAAATACTAACAATTAATTATTGTAAAATATCAGAACAAAAATGAGCTACTATTTATATCTAATCGCTTCTTTGCTCTACTGAAAAAAAAGTGAAGCGACCAGATACGATTTTACCTTTCAATCAATAAGTAGGAATGTTGAATTTGTTTATGTTTTTTGTATTTTATTTTTGATGTTTCTAAGATTTTTAAAATCAAATAATGGAAATAAAAACAAATAAATCATTTTGCATTCTGTATCAACATAATTTCTTCATTACCTACTGACCTCGTAAGAAAACCCGAGCATAGAGGTACATTAACTTGCACACATTACTATGAGCCATAGGGTCTCTATAAACCATTGCTTCTTATAGGCTCAGAGTCGTTCAGCCTATAAGGCATATAGTGAATCATCACGATTAGGTTCTACATAGGTCACCATACATTATAGTAGAGGAGCCGAGGAGCGGATTTCGGCATTTATTCGAGCGGCAGATTAGTATACAGAGGGGTAACTTGTTCTATATTGAACACTATACGATTATATAGCCATATAGAGACCAAAAAAATGTATTAATTATTACTTTTAGCCATCCATAAAATAATCACTATATATTGAAAAGTAATGGCAACACCGATGGCTTGTAAACAATGAAAATTTTTAGAAATAAGTAAATTCAATGTAAATTCAGTGAAATAATAGAAAAATAGCCCACTAAATAGAGTAATTCAATAAGTATAATATAATCTTACGACTCCGTGAGTAATATGGAACAGAAACAAATACAAAATATAACCCCAAAATCTTACAACTAAACAACCAAGAATCAGCCAAAACTGAAAAAATATAGAAGAAAAAACAACACTAACAAACAAACTTAAACATTAACAAAGGTTTTAATACTTCAAAATGGTCTTTTGTACAAGATGTGATCGCGAAATCACGGACTCAGCAATGCTACAGTGCTATGAATGCAAGTGCCTATACGACCTAGAATGTGCCAATGTATCAAGCACTCGATACTACAGTACATTAAAAGCACGTAATCATCATTGGAAATGCCCGCCATGCTATTGCAAAGTACCACCTAACAATAAAGAAACAACATTAGCCGATATGAAAGCCACCACTGAAGATGAAATATTGAATGTAACATTGAGGCGTAAGCCAAAAAACAATATTTCAAATGACTCCTTAGCCAACCTGATGCTGAATGATGAGAGCCTTTTAGGAGAAACTCAATGTGATAACAGTCCACCTCAGAACACAACATCAATAACCCTAGAACAAATTAGTGATTTATTACATGAAAAATTAGAAGCTAATAAAAACTCCATTCTCTCAGACATCAAAGCTACAATTCAGGAAGAAATAAAAAGTGAACTGCGAAATCTGAAGTTGGAACTATACAAAAGGACAGATGGATTAGCCTGCGAACAACAAAACATCAATTACAACTTGGAAATCATGAACACCAAGATAACTAAATTAGAACAAGAAAGGCAGAAACTTCAAACAGAAATGGAAACCCTAAAAAGCCAATTCAATCCTTCCATTACAGACAAAAACAAATTGTATAACCAAGAAAAACAAAAAATATTTGTACTTCATGGACTACAGGAAACCTATGGTGAGCATGAATCATTCACTTACAATAGACTTATACATATCTTTAGAGAAGTGTTAAATATAAATATCGCTGGATGTATAGAGGACATTCAACGCATAGGAAGGAAGAGCCATAATAGGCCGCTTAAGATAGAACTCTTGAGTAAGAAAATGACCCAACATATTCTTCAGCATCGACATCTTTTTAGAAACACAAGACTTACAGTCACAGAATATTTAGAATTATCAGAGATAAAAGAAAGAAGACTTCAACAATCAAACCTACAAGAAGCCCAGAAAATTAACAAATATGCTGTCACACCAAAGAAATATAATAAACCAAAACAACTAGAAATCAAACAAACACTCATTCAAGACCACAACCAATCGAACAAAAAATCTATAGAAGAACAAACACCTTACCCAGAATGTGCAGGTGACTCATCAATAAGAGGAAAATTTTTTCGATGCTAAATTCAGCATACTAATACAAAATATACAAAGCATAAAAAACAAAACAGATATTCTACACTCCGCCTTAGAAGATAACCCACACCATATTATATGCCTCACAGAGACATGGCTAACTGACAACCAATTAACTTTTACCAAGATCCCACATTTTGAATTTGGAGCTTCATTCTGCAGAAAAGAACATCGTGGAGGTGGCGTAGCCATTCTAGTGAAAAAAACAATTGCATATAAAGAAAAAAAAGACTATGAAGATCTATCAATTGAAAATATAGTTGAATGTTGTGCCTTAGATATAAAACCAAATGTAACAGTCATTACTATTTATCGCCCAGATAGAAACATAGATCTATTCTTTAATTTTATAGAAAAATTGCTAAAAAAACTAAAAACAAAAAGCCATAGACATTTGATTATTACTGGAGACTTCAATATTGATATAAAAACAAATAACTACTTCAAACTAGCTAATCTTATGTTGGAATGCAACCTAAGACAAATAATAAATAACCCAACAAGAGTTACTGGAAAATCATCTTCTTGTATAGATCTTATTTTTACTAACAATCACCTCTTTAATGTAACTGTAGAAGACCTTGGTTTATCCGATCACAAAGGCTTAATATATAAATTTAATTTAACTAATAATCCTGAAACCAAATGCATAAAAATAATAAAAAGAAAATTTACTACACAAAATATTAAAAATTATACAGAGGCATTAAACAATATAAACTGGGTAGAGATAGTTAAAGATAATAGGAACATAAATGAAAATTACAACTCATTCCACGACACTATACAGAACTTATTAGACAAATACATACCGAAAAAACTCTATATCCATAAAACAAACAGAATAAAAAACACTTGGCTTACAAAAGGAATAAAACAAGCTTGTAGAAACAAAAGACTTATAAAATCTCTAGCTAACCAAAGTAACAATCATCCTGTATTAAAAGCACATTTTACTAATTATTCAAATCTTTTAAAGAAATGTATTAAAAAATCTAAATTCTTATCTTACACTAACAAAATGAAAAAATCTTCTAATAAAACAAAATGCATGTGGAACTTAATTAACCAAATAACAAAACCAAACAAAATAAGCAAATTTCACGAAAATATTAAACTAATTAATGAAAAAAAGGAAACCATACAATCTCCGGAACAAATAGCAAACCAATTTAATGAATATTTTACATCTATAGGAAAAATTTCACAACAAACAATTAGCAGCTCACAGTCAACAAATAACCAAATCCCAATTAACTCAATATATTTACAACCGGTTACAAAAAAAGAAATATCAAATATAATTTCAAAAATGCCCACTAAGACAAGCTCAGGTATCGATGAGATACCACCCACACTAATAAAATCATGTAACAAAATCCTTACCCCAATATTAACTAAATTAATAAACCAATCATTCACCGAATGTACCTTTCCTGAAAAACTAAAAATAGCCAAAATAAAACCTATTTATAAAAAGGGTGGAAAAAAATTTAACTTATCAAACTATAGACCAATAGCCTTGCTTCCCTCTTTTTCTAAACTCTTTGAGAAATCAATGTCTACACGTATGTATAAATTTCTAGAAAAATTTCAGTTACTGGACAAACACCAATATGGTTTTCGTGAAAAACGTTCAACTTGCCTAGCTGTTTACCATTACATCCAAGAGGTACACAGCTACCTCCGTGGCAAAGACCATGCTGTTGGTTTATTGCTAGACATGTCAAAAGCCTATGACAGAGTCATACACTCCATTCTTTTAAATAAATTAGATGAAATAGGAATAAGAGGAAGAGCATTAAAATGGTTAGAATCATATTTAAACAATAGAAAACAGTATGTACAAATAGAACACTTTAACGAAACCACAGGAGAACTAAGTTATAATAATTCTAAAATTTTAAATGTCAATAATTCAATACCACAAGGCAGCGTGTTAGGAAGCATATTATTTTTAATCTATATTAACAATTTACCTAAAGTAATAAATACTATGTGTATCCTCTTTGCAGATGATATTTCCCTATTATTTAGATGTCCAAAAAACCAAGATAACCACAAAATAATAGGAGATACCTTTGAAAGCGTAAAAAAATGGCTAGAAAACCACAACCTTTTAATAAACACAGACAAAACAAAATTAATTCAATTTAGACCATATCAAAAAACTCCATATGACCTCAAACAAATCAAAGACAAATATAAAATAGAAGAAGTAAAAGAATTCAAACTTTTAGGTCTCACAATAGATACACACATAAACTGGAAAAACCATTTGAAAAAATTAAAAATCAAAATGAGCCAGTTTACCTATGTACTAGGTATTTTAAAAATTAACACTAAACCAGAGTGTGCTTTCTCCGCCTACTATGCATATATCTACTCAAATATAAACTATGGAATCATTCTATGGGGAGATAGTACTGATGCGCATGATATATTCATCTTACAAAAAAAATGTGTACGCATCCTTGTCAACATACACCAACCAGAAAGTTGCAAACCCTACTTTAAAAAAGAAAAAATACTTACACTTCCATCTATATACATATTAGAGATTTCCCTATTTGTCCGCAAACATATCTCCTACTATAGTTTTAACAGTAACCCTCGACACAAAAACAAACTTATACTTCCAGAACCATTCCTAGAAATTTATAAAAAAAGCCCATATTACCGGTCAATTAAAATCTACAATAAATTACCTCAACATATTAAAAACATTGAAACAGACACATTATTTAAAAGTAAATTAAAACAACTACTTATAAATAAAAGCTACTATTCAGTAAAAGAGTACATGGACGATAAATTGGATTAAAATAAGTTGTCACATAGATAAGTACATAAAAATAAAAATTCCTTAAAGATTACATATTACAAATTCAAATCTTTTTAGTTTAATAACATAAATTTACTTTTATTTACTTTTAAAAACTTATGTGTGCAATAAATAAATATTATAATTAATGCTTACATAAATAATTATAGAGTAGGTATCAACATAAATAAGTTATTGTAATAATATTCAATATATTAAATAATATTCAAGGTATAATATACTAATATTTTAAATTTAGGTATAGATAAAAATCTGTGATAAATACCTTAATAAAATAGATATACAAAATTAATGTTTTCATCACCAGCCACATTATTATAAATAACTTTAATACATAAATTAAATTTGACATAAATTTTATTGTAAAATTCTAGTTCCAGTTAAATTCCAGAATATATCACACTTACCTAACTTACAATTTTTTTATTTTAATATATGATGTTAAATACTTACCAACTGTACCTAGTAATAAGATAGTTTATTTAAGTTACTTACCAACTGTTCTTAATAATAAGATAGTTTATTTAAGTACCTAAATATAGTTTAGGATACATCTTAAAGATGAAGTTGTAATGCCCCAACGGGGCTCATGTCAGGGAATTTAAAATGTTAACACCTTTATAACCACATGATGCAACAAATAAATAAATAAAATCAGATTAAGAGACAGCACGTCCGGGACACAAAGATGAACCATAATATTCATCTTGCGAACGGGCATTATTCACGTATATTGCGTCAGTTTAGTGTAACTCGCGTTGGTTTTAAAAGTAAAATTAACCATAATAATTATTTAATAATCTCACTTGATTCTCTAATGAGTATTACAAAATATTTTTTTTGTACGCTTTCAACTAAAATACTGACCATAGGTTGCGACATATCCTTATGTCAGATTACTGAATAACAACTTGTTTTAGGTTTTGACCGTTCCCAAAAAAATATGCCACGCTTGAGTACGATTATTTTTTTAACATGCAAACAGTCATGTTAAGTCTACAAACTCTACTAAGTACATATGCAAAGGTATACACTAAAAGCCAATTTAGATAATTTTTAACTAAGCTTCGAAATCCAATAGATTTCCATGGCACTCGTGTAAATGGCTTTTTGGTAGACTGAGCCCGGATAACCCATCACCGCGGGGCCGGTTGCCTTAATAAATCTCCATTTAGCCCCGTGGGCTCGCCGACTATTATTTGCTTATAAATATTGAAGATTACATTTGAATTCAGAACACCAGAATATTCCTTTGAAACACCGCAGCGCAATGACCCCAGCAATGTTAATTACTCACATGCACATAGAAGTCACTAGGTTTACAAACACCGCGCTATTTTGAGCTCTATTGCTCTTGATTTAAGGTTTTCAATTACAAACATAGCGAAATAGGTCACATGCAGTATGCTAATTCGATAAAAAGCGTTCATTCTTGTAATCTTGCAAGCATGCCAAGTTTTTGGTTGCATTTTGAACCTTATGATGAAGTGTTAAGGGTTATGGATTTGGTGTTGTGCTCGCGTGTTGGTTTATGTATGAGTAAATATATTATCTTGGTTTACAATCAAATTGATTTTTCAGGAGAACCTTACGTCGGTACTAAAGCTACATTAAGTGTAAGAATTTTAAAAGTTTTTTGTTCCGCAATTGATCAAATTTCGGGAAAGTTGGTGGCAAACAGCTCTGGACAGGGATTGTTGGAGGGAGTTGGGGAAGGCCTTTGCCCAGCAGTGGGACAATATAGGCTAAAGAAAAAAAAAAAAAGAAATTGATCAAAAGTAAAAGAAGAATATAATGAGTCCAAGTCAATCGGATTTATTATAAACCTTTCAAAAAACTAGGCTCAATATTATATCATCTCATGAATCGTTAAACCTTTAGGGGCCGTCTCCACGAGCGATGGAATCGTCGTGCCACGTATTTCTTAAATACTCTCTTATCATGTATCTCCACACGATGATGATATCGCGGCAAGTAGAGAGCGCGCGAAATGTCAAAGCATCGGAATCGCTGCTCGCTGTGAAACGCACAGTGGCGGATTTACAAATTTCCCAGGTATAGGCTGAATAGTTCTTACCGCCCTTGCCTCAACACTTGTCATATCGTACATTATTTGTACCTACAATGCAACAATTGCGTTGAAATTGCACTTCAAATAATTTCGGTACATTTTTGAGCTAATCGAAGCTCAACAATCATGTATGGGCGGGGTAATGTATGCTATTTACACAATAAACATTTAGTAACGTAAATAATCTTTTGATTTTTATGAGGTAAAAAAAAATGTTTCCCAAATTTGCCGCCCCCAAAATCTGCCGCCCTAGGCTCGAGCTTACTCAGAACAGCTAGAACAGCAGCTTTTTTTTATGCTGGATAAGCCTTTATTTGACCACAATCTCACCTGATGTAAAGTGACGATGTGGTCTGAGATGGGACATGAATACCTAGAAGGTACGGGTAAGGTAAGGGATTCCGTTACGAGTCCCAACGATACGATGGCAGAATAATCGCTCGTTCGTGGAGATTACCCGACGATGTAAGCGCAGGCTCGTTGCCATTATCTCGCTCGTAGGAGCGGCCCCTTATTTAACCCCCGACCAAAAAAGAGGGGTGTTATAAGTTTGACGTGTCTGTCTGTCTGTCTGTCTGTCTGTCTGTCTGTCTGTGTCACCATAGCTCCCGAACGGATGGAGCGATTTCAATTTAGTTTTTTTTGTATGAAAGGTGAGTCTGGCGCGAGTGTTCTTAGACATGTTTTATGAAAATCGGTTGTGCCGTTTAAAAGTTATAGGGGTGAGAGTGGGTAAGGAAAACCGAAAATATGCAAATATACTAGTGTGGGGTATCAAATGAAATCGCATCGCGTCCACATTACATAATATTATGTTGTTTTACGTTTAAGGAAATTAAGGGATTAGAATCGGGGGTTTTTCTTAAATTTTAAATTTAGATTTTATTACTTATTGATATTAAACAAAGCTTGTAAAGAAATACGTAATCTAATTAAACCTTTCTCTTTTCAGGTAAATGAACAACCACAGTATTGAATTCAGGTTTTCAATGAGGTACCTATTTTATGTTTATTTTGTGTCGTTATTTAAGTCAAACATATTCGTATTATTTCCTAACTCGCTTTTCACACCACTTGGACGCTCGTGTTTTATGGATTTTAAAAACAAACAACGTATTTTGTCGAGGTAAAATAGCTATCTACCAGTGAAGAAATCGTACTGGTATGATTTTAAAAATTTCTTCACTGTTTCCTGAGCTGAGATTAGAGTGTTTAAACAAAGTCTTTAGCTTCCTTATATTAGAATACTAGCTAGTGAGTTATAAACCTTTATTTCGTTCCACTCTTGATGTTGGTCGAAATTTCAATTATATATTCATTTCATACACCCGTATGCATAAAAATAAAGATTTTCAATTTATCTTTATTTTTAAACCTAAATTCGTGCTTTATCAAAAAGCTTTAACAATTTTTGGGGTTCAGTAGCAAAATGCCAAAAATCTTGACCGGAAGCGGGATAGGTATTACAAACTTAATGCCTATTTTACGAATCACTTATCATTATTGAGCATACGATAACACACTTTGATTCGCTTAGAAAAAAACCTTCGAATTTCATACTAACGTTTATTTATTAATTTTTTGTACACAATAAAACAATGTACAGATGACTTAGGTAATGCTAGTTAACGTTCTGTATTAAATACATAGTCATAAAAATCATTGTTACTTCGCAAATACACGTTGCTCTAAACACAACTACATGCGCGGCGACCATTTACAGTGTCAACTGACATGAACGACGCTTTCTCATCATCTAAATGCTTCCTGCATGTTTGCAATCTTTGGCTCATTCAAATGGTACCTTTATCATCAAAGACAGCGTAAGCTATTACAAGCTATTTGAAGCTAACTGCCAATTTCCCATGTCGTCAACATACGGGTCAATAATTCTTCAGTTATATGTATAAGCGTTTCCAATATCAGGATGTGTTTAGAGAACCCGAAAAAAAAGGAATAGTAATTTTTGTAACAAATATACAATATGTTATTTCTGTTGTAGAGACCCTCATTTAAGCTTAAGAATTTTTGTTATAGGGTCTCGCTCTTCGAATAATTAATAGGTTGAATGTGTATTTAAAACTATTCGTTAGTAATGTCGTGCTTTGGCAACATAAGCGGATGAAGACTCCTGTAAAAACTTGGCGTAGTGTAGAAGAAGGAATAATATTATGGAGTGACGTAAGTGAAGACACTGCAGTGAATATTCGCCAAACTGGGCTGTGCATAAAGCACCAGAAACTTGTAACAAAAACCTTCATGTATATTTTTTGTGTACAATAAAGAATTTATGAATTATAAATTCGCGGTACATTTTATTTAAAAAATAACAAATTACGTTTCAGTAGTGTCATTTATCACAAAAAGCACAGGTGAGTTTTATTTATTTATCATACTTTGACATAATTAACTAAAGTCTTGCCTGCGACTTGCACAGTGCTTACTTATAATACTATTTTAACTTATGATTATATAATACTTAGATATATAGATTGAAACGAAGTCAATGGTACAGTATATTACCTACAATGAAAAAATTACTATGTAATATCGGCCAACGAAATAAAGAAGTGCGGTAAAGTCCAAAATATTGTCCTGTATGTTTCCAAAACGACCCATATCACACAAGAATGCAATTGCATACGCATCGCAGTTGGCCCACTTCCAGATCAATAGCCTATGCGCACTTCAAACAGCAATATTACTTAGATTGTAACAATAAACAACATAAATGGTAGAAACTGGTAGAAACAAATATCTGTATGTTTCCAGCTTTCTATGGCTCAGCGGATATTGTGGGTTATTTATGTAGTAAATAGGCATTTGTTTGACCGCAATGTTACCTGATTTTGAACTTGTTGATGTTGTCGAGGTTTAAGTACAAAAATCGTAGAAAGATAATGAGTGAAATAAGAAAATATTTCCGGAAAATCCATACGACAACCTTTAGCCCGTAAGCTCTAAGCTTGTGTAGGGTACTAGACATCTGATACATTAATATAATAGACATACATTTATAGATATTTTTAATTATGCGTACCAAGGAGAAAGTGCTGGCAAAATATACAATCACTTGATTCTACGGCGGGAATCGAACCCGCTACCTCTAGCACCGCAAGCGGACCTTAGCCGACCGCATCACTGAGGCATTCAATTGTTTTCAATAACGTTATTTTCCTATTTCAAGTCTGCATTATATATACTGAAATATATATATATCTATTTGAGTTATTATTAAAATCTGTTTTGTTGTGTTTGTAATAAATATAAATATAACATCGCATTAGGACCCAAAAAATAACCTGTAATGATGTTTTATTAAATTGTAAATAAATAAATAATAATAATAATAAATATTTTAGCTGGAAACCCTAGTTGTGGGTGTTTAAAGTGTGGTGAGATTTTGCCCATTTCATTATCTGAAAATGACTACCAATAACAAGTTATAGCCACAGAATCTCTTCATTGATTCTTATCCAGCTAATCTTAATGCATCACTTACCCGTATTTAAATTGCAAATACATATTTATGCAGTTTCTATTTATATTCTGTGAAAGTTCTTACAACCTCACACATATCAGATATACAGGCTAGTATATAGTAAATAGATTCTGGTATAAAATGTATAGAAACATTACGCGAAACTCGCCGCAAATGGCGATTCTAGCACATACATTAACTTCTTCTTTATCATTATCATCATCACCCTATTAACGTTCCCACTGCTGGGACACAGGGAGCTCTCTCTTGACGAGAGAGATTAGGCCTTGATTAACTGCTTACTGTCTTAATTAACCACGCTGGCCAAGTTCGAGTTGGTTAATGTCGCATGTCCTTTAAACTCTTTAAAGTTCTCAGTACATGCCGGTTTCCTCACGATGTTTGCCTTCACCGTTAAAGCACGTGTTTTTTAAAGCACATAATATTATTTTTTTAAGTATAAAATCCAGAGGTGCGTAGCGGGGAACCCACGACATTCGGGATGAAAGTCGAGTGTGCTAAATGGGATAAACAAACACGGCTTTTTATGGTTAAACGCATTTCTGACTGGCTTTTTCACCATTAACAGCCAAAGTAACGCGTTGAAATATTTCCTTATCATAATGCATGCATGCAATGAACGATTCGTCAAAAAAACTGTTTTCTGTTAAAATATTGGATAAAGAAACTCTTTTTATAACGTAGTGTCTACGCTTTTGATCTCACTCTAATGCCAGAACTTAGTGTTACCGCATATTATAATATAATAGGTATTTTGTTGTTACCTACATTTTAACCGACTTTCAACGATAAAAGGTGTTTTTTTCTTAAACGCGTTTTGACTTATTAGCCTAGAATTTGGTATTGTAATGGGTTATACATTTTATTAAAACACACTTTATTTCTCTTGCTATTGAATTTCAATTTATAATTCTTAATATATTCCACGAAACGAAAAACAACAGTTCTGTTAAAAAAATTAAACCAACACCAAAAAACAATAAAAAAGTATTTACGTTTAACGTACCTACCTATTTAATTCCAACCTACATAAGTCCATCACTGTGTACCAAGAGCATTACAATGATACGTTACGATCGGAAATCGACCGTTTATGACCATAATACCAGCCACATTATTTCTACCTTCACGCTTCTACGAAGATAAACGCTGTTCGTCTATGGCATATCATTATGGTAATTCTTACACTGAACTAGAGTTATATATTATATTTCAAACTAATTTACTTGAAACTATCACTTATGCGGTTGTATTTTTCGGTTTGGACAGGTTTAGTACCGATTATTACTGTTAATGGATTTTATGAAGTAAAGGTTCGTTTAAGTTTACGCGCATCGCGAGCTCTGATTTTATCGCCTAGTTTAAAATTGATTTATGGGTTATGTCTATGGGCTATGCCTTCCTTAGTTCATAATCTATTATTTATCTCAGCTAAATGAAGGTAGGTAATCGATTTTGCTAATAGAATCCAAATTTGATTAAAAGAAATAATAAAATATTATTTTCAAAACATTTAGTCAGTTAGTAATTTGGTCTTAACTTTTGAACAAAATACTCAACATTAAATGAACGAAACTATCGGGCACTATTGAGCTATGTTTGTGCCAAAAATCACGGCTCTAGTAAGATCATTATCATAGAAGATTTTTACAAAATACCCATTTTAGTGAACAGAGTCGGCAATACAGAAAAAAAACTGACATAAATCAGGTAACCAACTTGGGGGTTAAATTGATAGGTATTGAGGTAACCTAGGTACCGCCTAGCCTTCGTTGATCCATCCCTCGTGATACACCGTGTACATATTTCAAGGTAACCTAATCTTAAGTTGATTTTGGGTCTTACTTGAGACACATAAATAAATAAATAAATAAATATTTCCGGACAATCCACACAACAACATCTAGCCCCGTGGTAAGCTCTTAGCTTGTGTTACGGGTACTAGACATCTGATATACTTAATATAATAGACATACGTACATAGATATTTTTATTATACCATATTAAACACCCAGACCAAGGAGAAAGTGCTTGCAGGACATACAAACACTTGACCCCTCGACATAGGCCAAATTCTTTATATGCAGAGGCACAACAAAATAAAGCACCTACTATGAATTATTATTTTCTAAGTATTTTCTTAGAGTATGGTATGATTATTTTGGTTTTTTTTATCTTTGGGAAACAAACATATTAACAATAGTTTGTATGAGTAAACATTATCGGTACTACAAAATCTAAAAGAGTTTCCACAATTTGTAGTTTTAACAATACTTATTAAATAATTTGAAAAAAAAAACTTAGCAGTTACAACAGACGTTCGGTCATTAACCTTGGTACTAAATTAGCAAAAGGCAATACCTACCTCTTATAATACACATAGCTACCAATATCAAATCTCTTCTAAATATAGCTACAGGATGCGAGCACCATATCTGGAAAAGTGATTGTCTATAGATTAAAGTGAGTGCTCGCTTTTACTACGAGTATATAAAAAATATAAGTATAAGATGGACTCACACTATGGTTTACGTGTACAATTCATTCACATTTTACAATAAACAAAAAAAAAATTAGTTTTAAAAATCAAAGTTGTGTTAAGAATGGTTGTTCCATTCTCACTCTAGGCAACACACACTAAAAATCCCAAAAAAGTAAATTCGCAGTGGGGTTATAATTTTTCTTAATTACAGCTTGTCTTTCAATATTTTCTATCCAACTGGCCATTTATTATCTATATCATTCTCACTTTAATAGGCTTATAGACAAAAAGTAGGAGACGCAAAATGGCGTTCAACTGAGTAACATCTTTTTACTTTATAATTTTATTTAACTCGACACTGGCAAATTGTCGCTTCAAGCGCAGAGTCCAATTATTATTACAAGAAACTGAACTGGAACAAAAAGTAAAAATTCCTAGAAGAGGATTATATTTTTTCGTAATTTCAGTTTGTTTTCATAATATCAGAATGGTGAAAATAAATGAGGAAAGAATTTAATAGGAATTAAAATACTAGAGAAAATAAAAGTTGGGTTGCTAACGGCTACAGTCGTACAGTTGCATTCATTCTATTCATTCATTCGGTCAGCAATTGCAATCAGCAATAGCTCAATTCTACCACCAACACATTTCGTATTATCACAGATTAGAATAGTATCTAATCTGTGGTATTATCTCCCACAGTGTAACAAACAGCCAACAAACAACATTGTAATCACCCACAGGTATTTCAAACACTTCGAAATGCATTAAATAACCACAACGTGTAATGCACCGTTAACATTTCATCTCAACAAAACATTGCCACCTACACGAGAATTCAACACATTCAACGCTTTTAACAGATTCAACGCTTTCACTGCGAATCAGGTTTTGCGACCATTTATTGTCTTTTGACCGTTGCGCTTTGTTTTGACAGACGTCAATATCTATTGATTGTTATTTGTGTCTGTATATCAGTCGTGTTAAATAGCTTATGGCTCTATTGAACAAAATGTGTGCATGACACTGTACCATAATTGATTGATGGATTATAATTGATGATTATATTCTTGACAAAGATTTAATTGTTGTAGTACCTATATTATTATATAGAAGCATTTTCCAAATCGCCTACTTCTTTAGTTGTAATGCGTTATCAAAATTTTTACTGGTTGATCACACAAAATATTTAAACAGCTGTAAAAACGGAACGGAACAAAACATTTTCAGAACGTGAATTATTTCGTCAGTTAAAATACAAAGTCATAATTATTTAGCCTTAGAACTAGCTTTTTAAACTTGAGTTAGAATAGGTACTTATCTAAATCATTTTTATACATACCATATAAACTTGTGTTTATGGACTACGAGTATATGTTAAGTTTAAGTTAATGGACTGAAAACTGAAGCTTTGGCCAAACCTGCCAAGGGACTGCGAAGGTTCTTGGTTCTCTTCACAGTTGTGCATAGAACCAAGAACCTTGCGATCTGTTTGGAGGTTGTGTCTGTTCACGTCCGTAAGTGGTAGCCCTCTGAATCCTTACACGTGACCTCCGGGTGGTGCTAAGAACAGTCTCTGGTGGTAGGCTTCGGCCGCGGCTTGTCACCACCCTCCGGGCTGGGCCAGTGCGTGAAGCGATTTTTTCGTGTTTCGTAATGTGGCCCGGAGAAGCCTATTATCTACCTTCTAGGTATTCATGTCCCATCTTAGACCACATCGTCACTTTACATCAGGTGAGATTGTGGTCAAATGAAGACCTATCGAGCATAAAAAAAAAAAAAAAAAAGATCAGAAAGCGCGACGTTTTCAGAAAAAAATGTCCTGCGTTGCAGACGCTCCCACGTCGCGTCCCGTTTCCCGCGTTGCTGACGCGTAGGTATAGCCGAAGCCCACGATCTCTTGCCCTGCAAGCGGACTTTCGCCTTCTGTGCCGTTGAGACAACCATCTTACAACTTTATCACCAAATATCTCGCTATATATGTAAATTATTTAAATAGGACTAGTCAAAAACATAGTTGGTCCAATGAAGCACCGTGTTAATGCCACGAGTGGGGGCCCAATCAATAGGTCAGTAGTACATCATATTTTATGACTCAACTCCTTACAGACAAACTTTGTTAGATCTCATTTGTGGAGTCTTGGATTTTGATCACATTAGGCCGATCTTTCCGTGAAATTAATTTTAGAGATAAGATACCGACAAACAGTCAAGATCCAATTTTGGAGCAAAGTTCATTGGGTATTATTTGATAACTATCTTAACACGCAACAGCCCATTTCCCGTATTTTTGTATTTTTCTGAGGGAATAATGTATATTCCCTAAAGTAGCCTATAGCCTTCCTCGATAAATGGGCTAATTGACACTGAAATACATTTTTAAATCGAGCCTGTAGTACCTGAGATAAGCGCGATCAAACAGACAAACAATCAAGCTCTTTAGCTTAATATAAATATATTTATAATCAAATGAATCGTAAAATGTGTTGGTAAGCGCATAGCACAACAACGCCAGGACTAATTTGGCCAATTCTTGTTTAAATGTTCGTAGAAATCCAAGAATGGTTTGACGGCGAGAGAAAAAAAATAATTGCAGGGAAAACAATTTTGAATAATAACCCCCCTCAAGCAATGGATTATATTAACATCAGATAGGGAAGTCTGGAAAGAAGATAGGAAGGCCTTTGCCCTGCTGTGGGACACAATAGGCTCGTAAAAAAACTCGAGCAAAGCCGGGTTGGGCCGCTGGTATAAGATTTACTACAGAATATTTATCTTAATGAAGAAAATTTTATGGTTGTATTTATTTATTTAGAACTTTAATTTAAAACTGGTATAATAAGGGTGACATGTTCACAAAACCCAAAAAATATAAACTGATTTAAAGGACAATTTGATGTTTTTATTTGAAATATAAGCATAAGGCTTATAAATAGTCCCATTTAATCTAATTGATGGATAAAATCATCCGGCACAGACAAACTTTAACATAATAAGGTGTTGAACTGAATTTATCTATCCTATCAAATTAATGTTAATGTTACAACTGAAGAGTTTTCATCTTTCTTACTTCCGTTTTCCCAAAGTTCGTTGCCCTTCCGGGATCAAAATTGATGTGACTTTTTTTTTCCTAACAGCCTATAAATCTCAATGATCGCCATCTTTGGATAGCCACAAACTTATCTGTGCAGGTAGGAGAAATAGGAAGTAGGTTGGTTATCAAATATTTCGTTTAGTTACTGGATATCATAGATTTTATTAGCATTATATCTCACAAAGAAGAAGGAAGTTGTAAGTGTCTCAAAATATCTCTGAAATCTAGTATATCTATGAAACTAAGCTATGTTGTTGTGTTTGTTGCATTATTGAATATATTAGTTAGAGTAAAGGAATCGACGATTTGTTCTCGTTTTTATTATAATTATTTATATAAGCATTATTTCAGACACAAAACTTCCAACATAAATAAATACAACATATTTTAGAATAAGCAAAAGGACAAGACATAAATATGTAATAAATTGTTAATGTCGCAAAATTACTGAGGTAGGTAGGTATCCTTAGATATTCTTACTTACCTTATTGTCTATTATTATCATATTAATAGTAATGCTGAGTAAGGTTTATAATGGAAATTATCTTATTCCCAAGATTTGAAATCCCTACCTAACCTAACCTTAAAATATCATCGCTTTACCGCATATTCTGTTCATAAAAAAGTTCATTAATTCAAAAGTTTCAATTAGAGAACGAAATCGATAGACAATCAAAGTCTACCTGATTTACTTTCCCAACTGCACAGATAACTTTGTAAATCAACCCACAATTTTATATTCTGTGGAGCTTCCTCGCCATAGACTATAAATAATGTGACAAATTATGAAGGAAGCTTCAACACTGAACGTAACTTTCGGAGCTATTTGTACACAGTATGTGGGTGGAACCAGTAGGTCCACTTTTACTACTTGTTAATTGCATCGAGATGTAAACAGTGGCAGCTGTTTACATTAATAAATGCATACATATTTATATCTCAGATGTTGCTGACCTCTATCTGTGCGATAACAAAGAAAGTTTGTTCTCGTTTAGGTCTGCTGGTAGGCTATAAAACTAGAATGGGTAAAGTCATTTAACTATTGAATCTTATAAAGTCTTATACATTTTTTTTTCTTAATATTAAATGGCACCCTAACCTAAATCTAAGCAAATTTATGTATCCCCAAATACGTCCGACATGACCGAGAGTCACGCTTCAAACCCATGCACGCACGAATAGTTATTTTTTGTATTTTTTTATACAGTACTTATAATAAAAATTGTATATGAAACAATTAGTTATCATACTAAGGTACTTTAATAAATATGAATTTATAGGTACAACTCTAAAAAAGAATATTTAAAGAACGCTTATGAACAATTCCATCGCTGATGAATAAAAATTAAATATGTTTTTCCTGTCTAAATTACCTTATTTATTACACTGGGTATTTGTATTTTTCCATATAACTATGGCTTAAGAGCTGAGAACAGCCAGACCTTCGTTATTTTATCAAAGCTAAAATTTTGTCTCTGCATATCCCCAACACGGATAAGAACGACCAGTGAAATATATAGAGTTTGGGTGGTGGTTACATCTAGAGATATGAGTCAGTAAAGGTTTCTCAAATTATACAAATTAATCTCAACCTATAGGTAAATTCGTGTCATGCTCCAATCAGCTCCATGGGTTTCATTTTGGTGCGCACATTTGTACGTACCTCTGACCTGCGCGCGGTAATAAGACTAAAGGTACAAGTTACAAAATCATTTATTTCCATTGTTTGGTTTACAAATCTTAGAGCTCCATGGGCATGTAAAGGGACAGCATGTTGATGCGTTCGCTCTCATTGAATACACTTGTACGTACACTCAACATCAAAAGTAAGTCATCAAAATCATCGTTTCAAAACACCTTCTAGTGTGACGCGCCTGATGTAACAAGTTATACCATACATAGTGTCAATTTCAAATGTAGTTTTAATTGGTCAAAAGAAACGAACCCAGTCAAATACTACCCCGATGATCGGGCTTACTTATGACACGTTATTTGTTCCTTTACGTTTAGCAAAATACAGTTTTGAGTAACTTTTCACTAAATTTACTGTTTACATTATTTTGGAAACCTACTTCATCAGTTTCTTTTGCTGTTGACTTTACCTCAGACCTGCGGTGGTGGACGAAGAACGCTATATCGAATTTAATCCTATTTTGATCATAATGGCATTAATATTTTTTCAGAAAACTATCCCTACACTAAATCCAAGAATAGTTACACAGTGTTTCACCAGCCAGATTTACTTTAATAAACTATAAATTGGATTTATTTCCTTCTAAATATAATTGAATCGAGTAACTGAAGTCAAGCTGTATCACTCGACATTTCCTTCATCCTAACGCAGTAATGATCCTCATAAACCACGCGCACCGAGCAAACCGTTTGGCATTCATAGCCGTGTCATTATTATCCCACAAATATTTTATGGGCGAAAGCGCAACCAGTCAACTTGCCTATTGTTATAAAACTTAAGCAATGGTCTGGTGATACTGCGTGCGCAGTCCTGTGAGCTTAATCCTTAAAATAAATTAAGATTGAAAAACTTTATAAAAACCAATTTATCATAGGGATTCCATTTTAACAAATTAGGCCTCATATCACCACACTGGCCAAGTGCGGGTTGGTGGACCAAGTTATACTCAATTTTATTTAAATTTATTACACTAAAAAGAAAAGCTCGAAACCATTTATTTGATTCACCTATTATAAAAGTGTGTTTAAATTAAAAAGGACTCTTATGTACTCTTACTCTCTTCTTCAAAATCTTCGATGTTCCGCTATGTTACATTTAAAATGACGTCACACATCAAACCATGTATTATAATTGTCATCCAAACTAAACGAAACTAAATTTCAGAAAAAATGGACTTAAGAATTATTTGAATATAATCTTGTAAAAAGGTTAATTTTGGTTTATAAAAGTTTGATTGGGTTATGCTAAATAAAGTGCACACGTACGTCTCATTAACGCGCACCTTATTTGACATAAATACAAATGTAGTTTTTAGTACAAGATTATGCGGTACCGATAACGCAAAGCTCTGATCATGAGACCACAGCTTAAGGGCCAACTTGAAACTTGACAAGTGTTTTACGTGTTTTCGATGCTTTAGTTACTAGAACTAAGACCTATGTTTTAAAGCTATTAACCTAAATAAAAGCTTCTGAGGTCTCACTTCAGAAGCTCATAAAATGATAACAAATCGAAGTAACATGATTTGTAAATTTTTATTATATTGTTGTATAACATAAGTTTGGTACGGTTTCCCTAAAAACATAGAATAAGAAATAGTGTGGCTGCCCTGTTTACATATTTACGTTCCTGTGAATTTAATTTTATTATAATACGTTGTTCCCAAGAAAACTAACTGTGGAAAAAATAATAAAATCGGGCCTAGTTAGGAAGTACTTCCTGAGATTAGCGCGTTTTAATGCCCATGTGTCCCAGCAGTGGAAAAGTAAATATTTGTGCTTAAGCTATGATTTTATGATTGCATGAAAACATTTTGAGCAGTCTCATATGTATAGCTTAGAAACAACTTCAAATACCACTTTTTTATATCAATGAAAAGAAAATATAAATTCCAACATAATTAATTAATGCAGTGACCTACTCTTCTGCTTCTGAATGTTTGTTTAATGCGTATAATTAGTTGAATAGGCGCCACTGACGTTCTGTTATCTTCAATGGTTTCCGTATGTCAATTAGCTTAGAAATCTGTTACGACCAGAAGGGCTATTCTGATAACTCCTACGCTGTTGGGACACTGCTTACATTGCAACGTCAATGATATATTTTGATAAACCTAGCGAAGAACCCCAAGAAATAAGCATAAAGAAAAACTCGACCGTGATTTAATTTTTTTGAGTAGAAACTTTTGCGCCATAAATCCGCTATTTAATTTTTATTTTATCGATTATAACCCACTGGTTATTTCGATGGTGGTTTTGTTACACTGTGAGAGGGAAGTGTCCCTAAACAACAACACAGCAACAAAACAAAAAAATATAATCCGGTTACTACTTCACGTTTTTGAGAACGTAATTTGGCGCCAAAAATCCATTTAGCTTATTTTGTCATACCATGTGTCACTTTAGGTAAATACCAATCGAACAGCACTTCTCAAGCGAAAATCCAAAAAGGCTGCTGAGACAATAATACCTTGAAAAACATAACCCTCCTTCTAGCGTAGTTAGGGAAAAAAAATGCTGTATCTACCCCATGTTCCCCAGTTAAATCTGTTTTCCGATTAGTTGAAAAGCTCAAATCTAAGATAACACAGAAAAATATTTCTTTATTATTTAAATTATAAAAATAAAACAAAAAAATCATTCCTTCAGACAAGTCAAACTTATAAGTATAGTAGTATTTTCCCCGTAGCTTTTTCCGACGGGAGTTAAAAATTAACCGTTCACTACAATGCGTTGCTTACGTTCGTTCAAAAATGAGCTACACCCGTGTGAAAGAATATTTGAAATTAGTTCAGTCAGTTGTTCCCAGCTTAGCGCCTTTAAACAAACTATCAAGGTAACAAGCGCTTTATAAATATTTCTAGGTTTTGAAATACCTTGATAAATAATTGCCACTTACTTGATGAGTAAAAAAATATATCCATGAGATAAAACTAACGCAGCAGTTATTCTGCAGTAGGTACTGCAGCTTCTTAGCCCATCGCCCTAATGGACTATGCCACATTTCACAACGTCATCAAATTAAGTGGACAAGCTTTAATAGGGCTATTGCGTCAGTTCGCCTACTGCATGATATCTACTGTGACGAGATGGGTTGCTGACAAGAAATGTCGATGGTGACGTAAAATTCTATTAGGTGTAATTAAAAAAACCGGCCAAGTGTGTGTCAATATTCAGTATTTGACTATTTTGGGTTAAACAAGAACGGAAATGATTATTGAGTGTGGATCGAACACCTTTTTGGTCAAACTTTTTATCGTGACTGAGGTATGACAAAAACAATTAATTTAAGTTATAAGGTATTTTGAGAACACAGCTCAATAAACAATCTATTTTTAGGCATAATTTGGCTTGAATGCAGCCGCTCAAAACAAATTTTGGTGTGCTTTCCGGGACTTTCTTCAGTCTAGAGCAGACTGCATTTTCTGGAAATACAATCTTAATTAGGGATCTTAAAAGGACTTAGAGACCCAAGCCAAACTCAAGGATGCTTTCAAATTAGGTGTTTCGAGCTGTGGCTGAGCTGTTTGCAGTGAGGTGAGCGGTGCGTTTGACTTAGACAACTGGAATTGTTGTTGTACGTACGCCGCACTGTGTTAATTGTATGAAATAACAATACCTATCTATACTAATATTATAAAGCTGAAGAGTTTGTTTGTTTGTTTGTTTGAACGCGCTAATCTCCGAAACTACTGGTTCGAATTGAATAATTCTTTTTGTGTTGGATAGTCCAGTTATCGAGGAAGGCTATAGGCTATATAACATCACGCTACGACCAATAGGAGCAAAGATATAGTGATAAATGTGTAAAAAACGGGAGAAATTGTTCATCTTTGAAGCCTTCCGTTGCGTGCGCCGTGAAAACGGTTCAAGATACACAAAAATATGTATTAAAGAATAATAGCTCTTTTAATGATCTAAAAAACAGTCCGCGATAGTATATGTCTATCTTTTAAGATTAACTCACAAAAACCGTTTTTATGGTACCTAATTTGGTCGAAATAATTTGTTTAAGTTGTATCAACATAATAATATTAATCTTTATTCAAATAAATATGTTGTTGGTTAAGAGTACTTCACAACTAGTCAAATATAAATGTCTTATTCCAATTACTCTGATAAAACATCTACCGACTGTCCTATTATTAAAATTGTTTGTTTATGGAATTAACCTTATATAGGCTACGTCTTAATGTTTGTTAAAGTTTTAATGCCCCAACGGGGCTCATGTCAGGTTATCAGTATGTAACACGTTTAATGTAAACACATAAATCTAAATTTAAAATTAAAGAAAAACCCTAGATTCCAATGCCTTAATTTCCTTAAAGTAAAACACCATAATATTGTGTAATGTGCACGCGATGCGCTTTCACTTGATACACCACTCGAGTATTTTTGCAGATTTTCGGTTTTCCTTCGCCACTCTAACCCCCATAACTTTTAAATGGCACAACCGATTTTGACGACCATGAAACATGTCTTAGAAAACTCGCGCCAGACTCACCTTTCATACAAAAAAAAACTCAATTAAAATCGCTCCATCCGTTCGGGAGCTAGGATGACATACAGACAGACACGTCAAACTTATAACACCCCTCTTTTTTTGTCGGGGGTTAATTAAGCAACGAATAAATGAATATTAATTTGAAAACAATAGTTTTTTGAACAATGTTCAAAAAATTCTAAAATCGCCCTTAATTCTAGTCTTTGTTAAGTTTTCGCAATATTTCCATAGATTATAATAATTTTGACAGTTACTGTCAAACCAACCAATTTTTAAAGCTCTTTGTATGAACGGGTCTATGAATCTCTGTTACCTACGTCAAACATAATAAATTATAGAATAAAACCCACATAAGGCTACTGTATCTCATTTCATAATGCTTAATAACGTAATTGAATTAACTGAGTGGGTGTTCGTTTCTTCCGTTGTGAAGGAGCGGTTTAGATGACGCTGATAGAGAAAAGGTGCAGGCTGTGAGAAATTTACTGTGTACAAATAGTACAAAACCTGCTATATAATCATAATAACATGGCTAAGCTGTATATGTATAAAATATGCACAATCTGCTGTATAAATAAAAAAATATATATATTTCCAGACTTTTAGATTTTTTCTTTCGTATTAGCTCTTTGTGGCAGTGGGCAAGCCATTATATCATGCAGATCAGGGTCGTTGAGGCAGAAAAGTTCTAGAATGGAGACCACTGATCGGCAATCGCAGCGTAGAACGTTCACCAACTAGATGAGACTGCGGGCTCAGGGTATGCATGCCGATGCCAGCCGGAATTACTAGAGGTCTTTGTGGGAGCCCTTTGTACAGCAGTGGTTTTTCACATTTCATGATGATGATGATATTTCCAGACAATCCACACAACAACGACAATATATTACCCGACAAGACCTTCGGAATTAAAGTCGAGTTTGCTCCCACTAACCCACACCGCTTGTTTTTTTTTTTAACGCTTACGTTTATACCACTAATGAGCTACTTGGGACTTTACTCGTGACTACGTTTTACTAGTGACGGTGAAAGAGGCAGTAGGTGTTATTTAGTACATACTAAACGCCATGATTTTAATATTAAAGTATATTAAAGAAAAAGTCTAAATGCCTTCGTCAAACCTCAACCGCACCAATGACGTGTAGGACTCTAAATCAAGATTTTTCTCTCCGCCATTATCATCCCACTACACGATGTTATCACGCCTACTTCATCTCAGCTTCGTCTTATCTTACGGAAGAGGTTATAGCCACGGATTAACTCTTGTTAGTTATGGTTACTAAGGTATTCCCCACCCACTGTCAATCATAGATTAAAATATACCT
The DNA here is from genome assembly GCA_929108375.1 of Gymnoscelis rufifasciata. Classification (NCBI taxonomy): domain Eukaryota; kingdom Metazoa; phylum Arthropoda; class Insecta; order Lepidoptera; family Geometridae; genus Gymnoscelis; species Gymnoscelis rufifasciata. The sequence continues at coordinate 3,875,716 of OV815317.1, read as the reverse complement.
TATATATAAGGCATAAAATATACCCAGATACCTTTATCAAAAAAGTAATAATAACAATTAAAGAAGGTACCTACCCATTTTCAAAGTCCCAAGTCCATTTTGAAAATGGTTTTACTCGCGTAAACTGAAAAAAAATAAAAGAAAACACATTTAATTAATATTAAGTGTTACTTTAAAGGTAAATGTAATTAATTTATGTATAGGCTAGTTTTAGGTTTCGCATTAGATATTAAGTATTTATTTTATATAAACCACCGTCCATAACATTTGTAATTTTTGCTCTCCATCCGCGGTTGGTCTGGAAGAAATTGCTTTAAGCAATAAGACTGCCCATTACGCATTCTTGGTTTAGTTTCAATTTCTTATTGTATTGTTTCTTTGTTTGGTGCGTAACAAAGTATTTTCTATCTATCTATCTATTTTATTTAGGACACATAAAAATAATAATAATAACATACATAAATACACAGCTAATGAGTTTATAATGTTAGATAATGTTAGCTAATGAGCTTCTTGGGTCTTTACTCAGTGACGGTGAAAGAAGCAGTAGGTATTATTTAGTACATACTAAACGCCATGATTTTAATATTTAAAAGTTGAATGTTTTCGACAGCCCGCGCGAATTACTGATGCGAGACACAAACCGTGTCGGATTTTCGGCAATCGTGATTTCAATTTACCCCATGCAAAATCCCATATCGCGATTTCTTGGTTTTAACGCAAAAACCTTTTGTTATTATTCAAATGATTCAATTCTTGAACTGATTTGAATAGATTTAAAATTGGTTTTATGTTAATAAGACGAGTCAATATAATTCAATGGTTTGGCAAAGACAATAGAGTGTGGTATGGAATTTTAATATTTGCCAATAATTGCATGTAGGCGGAAAAGATTGCGAATTGCGTTTGGAATATCAAAATGTACTTGATAATGTTTTAAACATTCGCTGCTGGATTATTTAGGACTAAGTGATAAATGGGTATGAAGGTATTTGAGGTTATATGCAAATGTGGGCACGACAGTAGGTAGCTGCTTAAGTACTGTGTAATGATTCGCCTTTGTGTTTTATAGAGATACATTATTATGTATGTAGGTACAGTCCACAGAAGAAGTACCTAAGTGATAATAAATCTAAATTTAAAATTTAAGAAAAACCCCCGATTCCCATGCCTTAATTTCCTTAAACGTAAAACAAGATAATATTTTGTAATGTGGACGCGATACGATTTCATTTGATACCCCACACTAGTATATTTGCAGATTTTCGGTTTTCCTTACCCACTCTCACCCCCATAACTTTTAAACGGCATAACCAATTTTCATGAAAAATGTCTAAGAACACTCGCGCCAGACTCACCTTTCATACAAAAAAAAAGTGTGTGTATGTGTCAGCTACGACGCACGATTGGAGTTTACGAACGATATTATGATATATGTACATCGAATAGAAAAAAAGGGTACATGAACGCATCTGCTAAAATGATAAGAGAAACAAACATATATCTGTAATTATTCGGATTGTTTATATTACTTCAATAAAGCGTATTACATAAAGTTTGTTATAAAATAATAATAATTGTGTTCAATTTATACAAATCCAATTTTAGGATGATTGATTTCTTTCACTTTGAATTATAATATCATTCTTAAATACTGCAAAGAACAAATTAATTAGGTGTCGAAACTATAGCTTCTTTTTAATATTATAATTAATAAATAACAGAAGGTACTTATTATATGTTCCAACGAAACGCGTTGAGAGGATCATAAATTCGTCAATTGTTTTAGTTCCCTGCACAAAAACGTAAAAGCTATCTTTGTAAGACGATATCTAAGTGAAAAAGAAACGTCCGGCCAAAATTTTTTTGTAAATATTGATGATTTTACTGAAAAACATTGCACTCTCACCTCTACTCACTGAGAAATTCTAAGTGAATGCTAGACGAATACTTTTTCGAACGCGTATTCGAATGTCAAAAATGGTAACTCGCATTCCAGAGACACAACAAACAACCAATCAAAATGCGTTAAAGTTCTTATTTCGAACGTGACGTTTCGACGGTATTCCATTCTTTTACACGTTGAATCCTACAGATATATATGTTTGTCTCTTTCTACGTAACGCCTCAACTTTTTTTATCACTTGATTTTACTCCCCATATAATTTCCATACCGGGCCTTATAACTCAAATCGTTTCTTAAGGAGTAAACTCCAAAAAACTAAATTAAAATCGCTCCATCCGTTCGGGAGCTATGGTGCCACAGACAGACAGACAGACACGTCAAACTTATAACACCCTCTTTTTTGGTCGGGGGTTAAAAATCAGCGTTTCAAACATGTTGATGTGACGTGCCAGATGTACCTAACAAATTATACAAAATTGACCAATTTGTCAAAAAAAATATATAACCTACTTTTTTTTTGGAAATGTTGCTGACGATTGTAGTTTAAAAAATAACGGAAAACATAAATAAGTGATTACTTAGTGGTCAGCGACGTAATTTACCGAATAGGTATAGTCATCTATTTCATTAGTTTAATCAGTTTCTTTTGCTGTTGACTGTACAGCTAAATTTGTGTAGTTAACCAAATACAAAAATAAATCTAGGTGATAAGATTTTTTACAGTTTATGAATTTATACATTAATTCCTAGTTGAGGATTCATATAATGTAGGTACGTGTAGGTACATAACATTAATACTATAAGTGCCTACATAAATAACTTTCATAAACATAGTAGGCATGAGCCATAAAATGTATCTACTGCCTATAAAATCAAATATACAAAAAAAATAATTATAAAGAGTTTCAGTACCTAGTGCGTTTAATTCCTTATAACGATCTATTCTGTGCAACTAGATGATCAAAATGTTGTAAGTAGGAACAAAAAATAACATATTTGTCAGAATTGGTACTTACTAAACTTATTATTATTACTACTTTAACCTACTCTAAATAATGTGGTTTCATAAAAGGTCCCTGGCTCAGAATATATGTTATTTTACAATTTACCTACTTTTGCAAATTTTTGTACTAACTTGATAAAAATATGTTAAAGGTTGACTTGTAAATAAAAAAAAAATATTTCCAAACTAATCACACAGCATCATTTAGCCCCAAACTAAGCAGAGCTTGCACTATGGGTGCTAGGTGACTGATATACTACATAGATTTTTTTTTTTTAACGATGCACTTACCGATACAATGTTAAAAATTATTTTAATACTAATGTAACTCACTCATATTTTAAGTGAAAATGTTGGTTCTTTTTCTTGTTGATTGTTGGTCACTTCTGTTGTGCATCAAAAGTCGTCAATAAATTGTATGAGTATTGAATATTGAAAAAGTTGGCAAAAAGCGAAAGTCGGCATTCTGCTACTTAATCGTCCCGGGACGTGTACATTTATTTTTTTTAATGAATGATAGAGCTATGTTTGTCCACAATCTCACCTGATGGAAAGTGTCGATGTGGACGAAGATGGAACACATCTAGAAGGTACCTATTCACTCTTGTCTTGAAGACACGCAGGTTGTAGTAATTAGGAAATACAGCAGCAGGGAGCGAATTCCATATCTTTGCCGTGCGAATTATAAAGGTGGATGAGAATCGCTTAGTACGAGTGGAGGGAATATCCACTAAATAAGGATGGTAATTCGCCGTGCGTCTGCTTGTCCTGGAGTGTCATTTTTAGGGTTCCGTGCCGAAAGGGTAAACTAGAGCCTATTACTAAGACTTCCTCATCTGTCAACAGGCTGAATCATCAAGAATCGTGATAGACAGAGAGTTTGAAATTTTGAGCATTACGGACAATAAATAAATGTACAACAAACATGATTTTCATAAAGTTAAGCGACATTGCACGGAGGACAAAACTTGAATGGTGACTGCTCCTAAATATCATTTCCACTTTATTTTAAAAAAAATAGATTTTATTACTTATTTTTCTTTTTTATTATGAACCCTAGGTGCAGTATGAGTCCATCTTATACTTACTTATCAAATTTATTTTATATAAGTACTGGGAAGATATTTAACAATTATATTTAACAAAAAACAAAGACTTATGCTGTAATTCTAATTATGCTGTAATACTAATGTTTCCATGCGTATCCAATGTTTATTTGTGGATTGTGGCTACATTATGCCTATTGCAGGTGCGACCGCGAAGAAACCGTACACTGAAATTAATGTATTCTATTACATTTGTAATTAGGACGGCTCTTACATCTTTGGAGTTTATATTCTTACTAAGATATCAAAAATAAGATATAATTGAAAATATACCAGAAAATTGGCAGCGGCGTCCGACAAATACTGGTGCCAAATATTGGTGTACATGTATGTATATTATATTAATTACCTATATCAGATGTCTAGAACCCGTAACGCAAGCTTAGTGTGTACCACAAGGCTATTTGTTAAGGTGTTGAGAGTCCGGATTTTTTTTAAATTTTTTTTTAAATGTGGGAGTAAAACTTGAAGTGCTAGTGATATTGTGTAAAAAAACATCGATTGCAAAGAAATAGAAAACATTATAATGACAAAACAAGTCTGGGTGTTTAATATCTAATATATAAAATTCTTGTGTCACAGTTTTCGTTGCCATACTCCTCCGAAACGGCTTGACCGATTTTGATGATTTTTTTTGTGCTTATCCGGTATGAGATTCGGCTAACATCTATTTTTCATTTTGCAAAACAACTTTTGCCGGGGTCAGCTAGTGTATAATAAAAAATATTTATATTATGAACGCCTATTATATTAAGTAGATATATCAGATATCTAGTACCCGTAACACAAGCTCAGAGCTTACCACGGGGCTAGATGTTGTTGTGTGAATTGTTTGAAAATATTTATTTATTAATTTATTATAATAAACACACCTACCCACCTAAATCAATTTAACATTTATTGGTAAAAAGTTTTAACTGAAAGCGAAATTATGTTTTTAACACTCACTGATGAATCACAGCATCACAGAAACTATATCACCCAGAAACTTGAAATCTCGTGCAACGGAGGTTGGAAGTTTGTATGAAAGTCCAATGATTTCGAAGTAAAAGACTTAAAAGCGCTTTATATTCCATTATTCGTCCACTAATAAATAAATGATTCATCAATATATTTGATTACTCGTATGGCACATAGTCCCATAGCCCCGGAAGGGAAGCCTACTCCTTATCACATTTTATCACCACTTAGCATCCATCAAACGGTACTCATGATTCATTCATGGTGTTAGGAATAGGCTCGTTCGCAAGCACACGAGCAATGTTTTCTACATACCGCTACTGAATTAGGCAACATAAAGTAATCGCAATAACTTCTTTTTTACGATACAAATCCAGTAATTTCCGTGTCGGCGTCATGTATTTCTGGAAACCCTGTCACAACACTATTTTTACATTTTATAGATAAGCAAATTTAACAATAAAGTTCAGAATATTCTATTCTAATAACAGATTTTAAGCATTTCGGGCAAAGAGTGTTTAAGATCATGTTTCTCTTAACCTTTGTTTTTAGTATAGTGCGCATGTTTGTTTTTTTTTCTTTTGTTATTGTTCTTATTTGTTGTTATTAAATATTGATTTAAAATATTGATTTATATTATTTGTGGGAACTTGTAATTAGCCTTTAAGTATTATATAGTTTATATTATTATTTTATTAGCTGTAAGTTTTCCTAAGATTGTAAAAATAAAATAAAAATTAATCGGAGATAGATCTGTGTTTGTCCACAATCTTGTTTGGTCTGGGTAACCATAACCAGCCAGTCAACCAGCTCATCATCGAAATCAACGTGGAGAAATAATGTACTGGTACGCCAATACATTATTTCTCCACTCACTCTTTGACCGAAATGCTTATAATCTGAATATTCTGAACTACGTAGTTCTAAAGTAAAAACGTAGGAGAACTTAGGTATTTTCGCGTAATTGAGGGCTTACAAGTTTTAGAAACAGTGTTATTGAAGAAGGTAGTCTTCATTAAGATATACGTATGGCATGTTAAGCAGAATAAAAAAAAGTACTTACTCGTTTTTTTTTCAGAAACTTAAATTGAGGATCTCCATTATTATTATTATTAAAAGGTAGATTTAAATCAGCGAGTACGATATTCTGTTGCTCGTCTGCGGAAATCATTGAAGGATAGAAAAACAAATTCTATAATTCTGTGGCTCGTCTGCGCCTATCTTAAGGACTTATCAAAGCATTTAGCTATAAGGACAACATAACGGTCAAGCCCTAAGCAAAAGCATCACCATTCTAAAGTCAAGATGTACGCTCATAGGAATGGTAAGTGGTGAAAGTCGCCTCGTTCAGGGCTGATGAACTTCAAAGCTGATTCCCTGCTTCAGATAAGCGAGATTTAAATGTCTAGACCAGAGGATCTGAACCTTTTGAATAGGCCTTGGAAAGACTAATTATCTGTGATCTACATTGTTGGAGCGAAGAATGAAATCCTATTGTGGGTTGTGTGTTTTGTTATAAAAAGGTAAAATGATTGTTGAAGACATTTATTCAAATGTCAACTCATTACATAAATGTACCTATGAAATGGGTTGTGTTATGTAAAAATTTATAACAGGTTTCATATCTATGTATTTTTATTTTGAACGGTTATTTGTATATTTTTTTGTTTATTCCTTTATATTTGTGACCTTATTTATACGATTCCTTTTAACGAACGAATATATATTATTAAATAAATACAGATACAGATTACGGACAAGTTATTGTGTTTAAGTCATTATACCTTAATTGAAAAAAAAACAGCACTTGTTGCCACTTTACTTGAATAGCAAACGAAAGGGCTACAAAACTGGACCGCAAGCTAATTTTGATTTAACACTTTCCTAGATTTTTATTGAAAAAACATAATGTTCAAAATTAGTTATCATGTACCTACCTATAATATTTGATGCTATGCACTTAAACCCACCCGTCAAAAACAAATATCTACATTTAATTCATAAATTAGAGAAAGTTTATGTGAACCAATTATATTTTAATGGTTGTAAAATTTATCGACCGAAAAGTTCAAATTAAAAGGATTTTATAGTGTGCCTTAACATAAAATATGCGGTTATTGGTTTGAGTTAGTGATGTTAATAAAACAGGAATAAATTGGTACCAAATTCTTACAAAGGGCTTATTTAACCTAAATATGTCAAAATCCGAATTCATGAGACATAACTGTCAAAAGTTATGCGCCAATGCTTGTTATGTGTTAATCTCTCTGAAGAGTTTTTTAATAACTGTCAATTTATAAATATAGATTAACGATAAAAAAAATAAGATTGTAGGTAAATAAAGGTTTGTTTATTCAATTGTCATCATTACCTTACCAACTTAAAAAACTAAATATTGTACTACACTTTGTAATGGTTTATTTTATGAGGGGTTTGTGGAATTACCCCTCATAAAATCCTAATTAACTAATCCGAGTTAATTAAGCAATGGTTAGTTATGACAAGAGCTATTTTGCTTGTCACATGCGCGTGTGACTGAGCAAAACAGCTCTTTATCTAACCATCGCCTAATTTTACTCGGAGGTCGAGAAACAGGCCCTGAGTGTCATATTACTAATCTGTGGATATTAACTAGTTTATTTCATGATAGCTGAGGGTGTATTTTTCCTACAAAATGTTTATAAATCATTTTGTATTTTTATTGTTTTTTTTTAATATATAATGAATCGCAAAATGTGTTGGTAAAGCGCATAACTCAACAACGCCTAGACGAATTTGGCCAATTCTTTTTTTTTTAATGATCGTAGACGTTCAAGAACGGTTTTACGGCGAGCAAACTTTATCAAATATGAAAATAGAATAATTACCCGTTTGAAGTCGTTGATGTTGATGAGATAAGTGACTTGTTCAAAAAGAGCACATCAAAATCTATAAAATTGCCAATTTGCAAGACTGCCGATAAACTTTCCAGGTAAAACCACCAAATGACTTACTGTTATAGATACACAATTTTTTTTCAGTTTATACCCGCTGAGACAGTAAGTCTCTCAGACATTCCGATTTAACCTCAAGAAGCCGATGCTACCACTTAAAATAAAATAACGTTATCAGATAATGCGGTGATCGCTTAGTGTTAGTTACTACGTTTGTAAACTGTCCGATAGTGGAGTTGTAGGACATGCTCGGGGTTTCTCTACTAGATCGAGAGAGATACTTACAAACATGTAAGAAGCTAATCTGTTAGGCTTTGTCGGTGATATCCGAACGGATTTGCTTCAAGGTTTTTAACGGAATACCAGTGAAGGAGTCCTCAGTCCCTGAAATTAGGCCTCATTAGGTATTTCGACTGCTGAGTCGAAAGACTGCATGCAGAAGTAGGTAATGATGATGATGAGAATTGGTATGAAAAATAATACAATTATTTTAAAATTTGTGTTGGAAAAACAAGTCGAATCACGTCACTCAGTAGCGAATGCGTGTTAGTCTTAATCGTAAAACGAGCCGGAAAGGAAATTTTGCCACAAAACTGCTTTTAGGCGCCATTTTTCTAATATTGCAATACGAGGCAATGTTGAATTCAAAAAGAACACATCAAAATCTATATAATTGCCAAATAGCAAGACTAGTATTAGTAATAAGTTTAATAAAACTGTTTGTTTTCCGATTAAAAAAAAATAAAATAAACCAGGTCAAACTACGAATTACTCTACTATTATGGATACACAAAATATTTTATATATTATTATTTTTTTCTAATTTATACTCGAAGTACAGGGCTTATTATTAGTCTGGGCCGAGTACACAAAGCAATGGCTCGTTATGTCAATAATGCATTACAACGGTAAGTTATCTCAAGAGCTTTCTCGCTTTGTCACATATGTCACATATACAATCAGTGTCTAATTTTACGCGATGGTGAATGAGGGCCTGCGCCCTAAGTCTCGCAGACATTCCAACAATTCTTTAACCTCGAGAAGCCGTTGCTACCACTTAAAACAAAATAACGTTATCAGATAATGCAGTGATGGTTTAAAGTTAGTTACTCCATTTGTTAACCGACTGATAGCGGAGATGTAGGTCATTAGTCTTTATTTGGCTCTTAAAATTATTGTGCTGGCTTATTTTTGTTTTATTTTGCTTACCAGTAGATAAAAATACTCGTAGTGAATAACCTTGTAACTTAAACCACTAACATAAAATAACTCTTGTGTTTTTAATATTAATTGAATAATAATTAATTCGAATTATGTGTTTTATGATGAATAATTAATTGGATATGAGTGTTCTAGAAAAACGTAGTTATTAATTAATGTGAACACTAGAGTGTTATTGCTCTATTCTGAATCCATTACGAAATTTGTAATTAAAAAATTTCAATTAAAATAAGTTACATATTTTCCTCTTCTTCATTAAAGTCGTCAACCGTAGTTTCATCATCATTTCAGCTATGGTTCGTTCACTTCCGGACATAAAACTACCTGAAATTTAGTAAGGTTAAGCTTCGGACAAAACTGCACCAACAAAGCAGGAGGAGATATTATATATTTTTCCATTTATTCAATTTTTAATGTTTTCAGGTAATAACCTTAAAATAATAATAATAATTATATTAATAATTATATTTATTTATCTTGTCCACAGTGGGAGCAGTATGCATTCTACTAGAAGTGGGTGCACTGCCAAGCAGACAATCCGGCTTCACCTGCAACGATCCATCTCTCTCCTTCCCACACACAGGAGACACATTCTCCATCTCAACCGTCGCGGCTATCACTGTTATTATACCTTTTATTATTGTAAGTATGTTTATATTGTGACTTAGATTGTCTCATAATAATATATTTAATAATAAAAAGCCGTGTTGGCTAAGTTGGAGCACCTCTGGATTTTTCTTCTTGAGAAATTTCTGTGCGCTTCGAAGGCAAGCATCGTGAGGAGACCGTCATGTTCTGAAAACTTTAAATAAGTTTGAAGGATATTCACCAACCCGCACTTGGCCAGCGTGGTGAATTAAGGCCTAATCTCTCTCGACAAAGAAGAAATCCCCTGTTTCCCAGCAGTGGGAACGTTAATTGGGTGATGATGATGCATATAATTTAATAAACAACGAAGTTTAAACCAGCATTAAAATTGAATTCAATGCTTTAATTTTCTTAAAAGTAAAACACCATAATATTTTGTAATGTGGACGCGATGCGCTTTCATTTGATACCCCACTCGAGTATATTGAATTTCGGTTTTCCTTCCCCACTCTAAACCTTTAAACGGTACAGCCGATTTTCATGAACCATGTATAAGAACACTCGCGCCAGACTCACTTTTCATACAAAAAAAACTAAATTAAAATAGCTCCATACGTTAGGGAGCTATGATGTCCCAGATAGACAGACAGACACACAGACAGACAGGAATGTATGCAAATATACTCGTTTGCAGATTTTCGGTTTTCCTTCCCCACTCTCACCCCCATAACTTTTAAACGGCACAACCGATTTTCATGAAACATGCTAAATATTGTCTATGAGAGGTTATAATATATTTTTCAAAATGTCATTTTCCACTGTAAAAAGTCCTTTCTCAGGCTATAGAGAATCTGTGTACCATATTTCATTTAAATCGGTTCTGTACTTTTTTGTAAGAGGAACGGACAGAAAGAGTTACTTTCGCATTTATATTAGTAAGGATGATATATGGAAACTCTGTATGTAAATCTAGACTGAGTCAGCTTTTATTCCAATCAGTTGTTCCAATTCTCCGTTTAGCGATCTTAGATAAGAATTGTTTGGTTAGTAATCGTAAATCAGTTTATCGATGCGATGCGATAAAAGCCGAAAGTCACGACACGATGTTTTTAGAACTCACGACACAATAATTCTCATGGGAGATGGGAGTTTTTATGTCATTGTTCTATGTATTGTGTCTGTGGTGTACTTATCTCTATGGGAAAGAACATAAATCGGTTGTGGGGTCTTATTAACTTTTTAAACGACTTCGAAAAGGAGATGCTTAATTTTTCGATGCGTATCTATGATATTTCCGTAAATAAACCTTTTTCTATTTCTATTTCTATTTCTAGGATTCCATACCAAAAGAGACAGGACCCTATTATTGAGACTTTGTTGTATGTCTGTCACCAGACTGTATCTCAAGAACCGTTATAGATAGAAAGTGGAAATTTGAGGGATGATGTTTTTCTGTTGCCGCTAAAACAACAAATACTAAAAACACATAATAAATGAATATATAAGGGGGCTCCCCATACTATAAACGATGTTGCGCGAGGCCAGTAGGTACTTGGCTGGGTGACCGATTTGACTGCATTTTTATACTCAAAAAAAATATATTTATTTTAGTTATTTTTTGTGTGTTTTTAATTTCAAAATGTGTATAAACGGAACCCTAGGTGTAGACGTATGAGTCTATCTTTCACTTATTAAATTTATTTACTAAACTTATTACAGTAAATTCACAAAATATTTATAGTACCAGTGTTGACTTGGTTGAAGTACCAGGCAAACATAGACTAACAAGGGTTGTTTCTTCCAGATCTGGGCAGTAGAAGCGGCGATCTACCGCGACGAGGAGTACAGCATAAAGCAGAACCGACTGCTATCCAGTGCTAAAACCACTAGTCTGTTATACCGAGATTATATTTATGGAGCCGTGGTAAATCTGACCGTTTTGGAGATTCTTAAGTGCGCTGTGGGATCTCCTAGGCCGAGCTTTTTCGATCTTTGTGAGCCCGAGGAGGCGAAAAATTGTGTGAAGTAAGTACATAATAAGATTTACTTAAAATTATCATAAAAAAAGCTATTGAAATTTTTGTAGAAAAGTAATAAGAAACACCAGTTTTCTAAGTTTACTTTCATTCAGGTCTTGGGTTCTGGCCCATATCTGGTTTTTTACGCTACAAAACTTATTTTTTTAATTTTTATACTGGATAAGTCTATTTGACTACAATCTCACCTGATGTAAAGTGACGATGTGGTCTAAGATGGGGCATAAAGACCTAGAAGGTAGATAGCTTCTCCGGACCACATTACGAAACAAGCAAAAATCGCTACAATTGCTCTTTAAAAATGTGCTCTTTGCAATTGCTCTATAAAAATGTTTTTTACGGAGAAGCAAGCATCGTGAGGAAACCAGTATGTTCTGATCGTGTTCGTTACCGAGAACGTTCTATTGTGTGTTTTAGCCAATTCTGTTATATTAGCCAGAAATAGATTTATTTCGGTTTTGAAATATACCAACATAATAGCACTAACAATAAGTATTTCTATTGATTAAACACTCTGTATTAATAACCTGTCACTTTCGCTCTAGATCGTTAAACCATAACCGTAGATAACTCAAGGACTTAACGGGCATAAAACAAGCCAATTTAAATGAACCCAAAGATTCAATTAACAATTGAAAGTTCACACAGAAATATCGATAAACGTTTTACGATGCAATTTAAACTATTTCCCACTTGTAATTTGTATTTTAATAGTTAAATTTATCTGTACTTGAAGTAGGCGATTCCGGGTTATATAGATTTTATTAAAAGTGAAACTGCTTTCACTAGTTTTGCCATGTAGGATTCTAGAGTTCAAAGGTTTAAATCCTAGATGACCTTAGTATAGAGATCTCATGGAATTTGGGTGCCATTTAAGATTTGCGGGCATTATATTATATTTATAGGCATTATATTTTGATTTTTCAAGATACAAGATACAAAAACATTTATTTCCATAGTTTGGTTTTACAAAACTTAGACACGTCAAAATAAATTACAAAAAAAACATATAGGTCATAGGTGCTTAAAGATAAGTAGGAAATAAATTTATGGTATCTGGTCGCTTCGCTTTTTTTACACTAGAGCAAAGAAGCGATTAGAAACTCTAGCTCATTTTTGTATTGAAACTTTACAATCATTATTTGTTTGTTAGTCTTGTTTTTGATATTGTGTTGGAGCAGATTCCGTCCCAAGCAGTTTTGTCCTCAAGGTAATCCGATATATTATAATAAGCTTTTTTACAAAGATTGTTTTTTAAAATTTTCTTAAATTTAGTAATTGACAACTGTTGCAATTCTTTGGGAATCTTGTTGTAGAAGCGTATACATTGCCATTTGAATGATACATTAACCTTATGCAGCCTAGTGGTGGGCAAAGCGAGTTTATATTTATTTCTTGTATTTACATTGTGTTTATCACTATTTTTTGTAAACAAATTAATATTTTTATGCGTATACATAATGGCTTCATAAATATATTGACAAATGACGGTCAATATGTTTATTTCTTTGAATTTATCACGTAGCGAATCTCGGGGACCCATATTATAGATAGCACGAACAGCCCTTTTCTGCAGTACAAATATGGTATTTATGCGTCCTACTCCAGCACTCCCCCACAGCAAAATATTTCAAAAGAGGCACACTCTTTTGAAATCAAAATATAATGTAATGTGTTAAACAGTCTATGTATGTATTGGACTAAGAGCCAGCGCCTGCCAGACCTACGTTAAAGTATAAAAGCTGAAATTTTTTTTCACGTGTTCTTACTGGTGTAGGGAACAATGTTTGGGGATTACGAACCTGGAGTAACGGTGCCTTCAGTAGGTATCAGGCAATCAAGCGTGCAGTACCTGAGCTCTCTCACGTCATATTATAAAAGCTAAATACCTCATATATGTTCCTTCGTCCAACTATAAAGACCAAACGCCGGGGCCGATTTCTATGATTCACACGTCAATCGATACCTCTTAGTACGGCAAGTGAGACTAAATACATGACGTTAGTGGATACTATACGCCATAAAGCCGTGTTGGCTAAGTGGGAGGACACTCGACTTTCATTCCGAAGGTCGTGGGTTCAAACCCCGCCACGCACCTCTTGATTTTTCTTCTTGAGAAATTTATGTGCGCTTTAAAACACGTGCTTTAACGGTGAAGGCAAACATCGTGAGGAAACCGGCATGTTCTGAGAACTTCAAAAAAGAGTTTGAAGGACATGTGACATTCACCAACCCGCACTTGGCCAGCGTGGTGAATTAAGGCCTAATCTCTCTCGTCAAGAGAGAAGTCCCTGTGTCCCAGCAGTGGGAACGTTAATAGGGTGATGATGATGATGATACGCCATATTGTAAAAATAAAAAATATAAAGTCAACAAACTGAGTTATTTGGGTTGGTAAAATTAATTGATAGTTTTGTTTCAACATTTTTCGATCCGACTGTACATTTAGACTGTACATTTATCTATGTTGATTTAAAGTTGCTCATCAACCATTTGAAAGGCTTATTACAAAGGAAAGTACCTAATTATTAGGCTGCATTAGGTAAATGTATCTTTAAAAGGACAGTGAATACGCTTCTACAAGATTACCGAAGAATTGCAACAGTTGTCAATCACTCAAGTTTATAAATATTGTATAAAATCGGATTACCTTGACGACAAAACTGCTTGGGAAATTAAAAACAAGACTAACAAATAATTATTGTAAAGGTTCAGAACAAAAATGAGCTACAGTTTCTAATTGCTTCTTTGCTATAAAGTAAATATTGTTAAAATATATAAGGTTTTTTTCAATCTTCTATTTGATCCTTTTAAAATATTTTTATTTAATTTATTATTTACTAGCTGATCCCAGCAAACGTTGTTTTGCAAATTTAAAAATAGATGTTGGCCGATTCTCAGACCTACCCAATATGCTCACAAAATTTCATGAGAATCGGTCTAGCCTTTGCGGAGGAGTCTGGCAACGAAAACTGTGACACGAGAATTTTATATATAAGAAGATGGGCGATTTTACAAACATCAAAATGAAATTTACGAACCAATAAAGTGTTAGTTAGATGATGGAATAAAATTGGCACTTATCTACCTGTCGAACATTAAACTGAGACGTCACACAAGTTCAATATAACGTCCAAGCTTCGGCCAAACCTGCGCGAACAAACCCACTTCAAAACGTTAGTCTGTCGCCTACGAATAACATCACGAAAACTAAACAGATTTTTCGCATGCCTGGACAAGGCAATTTCTATTGATGCCTCATAATTTTCAGACCTCATTTGTACATACATTCCTGCGAATAAATGATTTATGATTATGATGATTATGGCTCTTCGCACACCTACGCGAACATAAAGAGACATTCTTAATAAAAAAAGTTTTCACGTTCCAATAATTTATTCCCGCGTTGCTGCCGTGTAGGACCGAAACTTTATAGTTTATTGATTTGTTAACTATAATCTGACGTTGGTAGAATCAGCCCGTAGATTATAACTATTATTTCTATCCACAGGTCAGAATACGTAAGCAGTTACACTTGCACCTCTACGAAGTACAATCGCTACCTACAGATCGACTCCGGTCGGAGTTTCCCTTCTGGTCACTCCTCTTTGTCAGTGTACTGTGGCCTGTTCCTAGCTGTAAGTATATTTTGTTTATTTATAAACTACTAGCTGACACCAGCAAACTTTGTTTTGCAAAATACGGAATGGAGGAGTACGGTAACTAACATTGTGACATTTCATCTAATTCTTTTATGATTTTTCAGTTATATTTACTTATAATTATTACAAAACAAACTTACAATGCAAGAAACTTTACAATTAATTACCTCAGCTGATATTAATTATGTTCTAAAACGGTCTAGCCTATAAACCTAGTTGTTTAGCTGTAAGTATATTTTGTTTATTTATAAACTACTAGCTGACCCCAGAAAACTTTGTTTTGCCAAAATAGGAGGAGTACGTTAACTAACATTGTGACATTTCATCTAATTCTTTTATGATTTTTCAGTAATATTTACTTATAATTATTACAAAACAAACTCACAATGCAAGAAACTTTACAATTAATTCGCTCAGCTGATATTAATTATATTCTAAAACGGTCTAGCCTATAAACCTAGTTGTTTAGGCATTCGTCTTAGATACCAGATGTCAAATTAAGAGCATGTGTGCAAATTTAAAGCATTTAAGATGAGTGATAATAATGAGAACATATCTATTTATAAAATGACTGGCATAATGGAAATTTACATTATTAACAGCTTATAAAAAAGGAATCGAAAGCCTTTCAACAAATATTGAGAAGGATTTTAAAAGTAGGTAGGTAATATTTATTTTACGTAGCAATTTATTAAACAATTATTCTATGTGAGCGAACAAGAAGCAAACAACTGTTTAGCAAAGCTGAATTATTGAATGACGAGAGGCGACACTTTTTGTAGGGCGACAATGCCGAAAAAATGTTTTTATGTGATAATACAAAGTTATTTAACTTTAAAATATTAAAACAGTTAGTACTAGAGGTATATTCAAAATTTATATTTTTTCCTAATCTCAGTCTTGGTCAAGCCTTAATTACCATTATTAAATTAATTATACTACTTTAATTTCAAGATACTTCATGTACTTACATAAATTATTTTTAATAAACTTTAAAAAGATAAAAGAGGTTTAGACCATGATCCATAACGCTAGGTCCTGTCTGGATTGGTGGGTGTGCTAGAATAGTATTTGAAACACCCTAATATAAATAAAAAAAAATGAAGAAAATCATAATCATAAAAATTGTTATAAACCAAAATAACTAACGCGGTTTTTAGGACTTCCTGTGCTAGTTAGAAACTGGCTTACAGCAAGGTAATGCCCGCAAACCACGCAGTTAATACCTTACAAAGGCATATAAATAAATACCTTAAAGAATTGGACAAGCCTTAGTTTTAATTTATATATTATATGTTAGATAAAATACATAAATTAAAACTAAGGCTTTTGCTTAAAGCAATACAAACACATAGACGTACAACCATAATATTCCACAAAAATCTACTCCTCCATCATAAAACTTACCTAAATCACCATTTCCTTCTTCCAGTGGTACCTCCAAAGACGAGCGTTCAGTTGGCACAACCGCTCCGTGCTTGTGGTTCCCCTGGTGCAGGTCCTATGCATCATCTACGCAAGCGTCTGCTCGCTGTCCAGGGTCACGGATCACCGCCATCATTGGTGGGACGTGCTTGTTGGTGCTAGTATGGGAGTTCTTACTACTGTTTATACGGTGAGTGTCTCGACTCTAAGTGATAAGTCTCAGTGGCGCGGTGGGCGGTCCGCTGCGATGCAAGAGTTGCAAACCCGCTACGGGTTCTATTCCCGCCGAGGAGTCAAATGTTTGTGTGTTCTGCACTGCAAGCACTTTCTCCTTGGTCTGGGTAATTAATATATATAATAAAAAATATATCTATGTATGTCTATTATATTAAGTTTATCAGAATTCTGATGCACGTAACACAATATTAGAGCTTACCACGGGGATAAATGTTGTTGTGTGGAGTGTCCAGATATATACCTTTTTTTATATTTAATTGTCAGAAAGCAGTTTATGCAACATGTCCAAAATCTAAAGCCATAAACAAATGTGTGTTTGGAGCCAAATTCTCTTGGCCATAGCCATAGCCAAGTGTTGCACAATTTCTAACGATGTGTGAGAAATTGTGCAAAACTAAATTGTGTGAACTGTTTAAACAATTCGTAGATAGATTTTTTTTCTCTCTTTATGTCAAGATGTTGTGTACAGTATGAGTGGGTCGCTAACTGGTAAGCCCCTTACATGGTTAAAGGTATTTGTAAGCGACGCATACTGTACTTCTTCTGCATTTTACTGGACTTCATCAACCGTTTACCGTCATTCTAACCTTACTAACCTTTACAGGTACTAGTACTTTGCAAGAACTTTTCGCAGCCGGCAGTTGTCAGCACCAGTGACATTTCCAGCAGTGACGGCAACAACCACCAATCAGTACGGCGGCTGCTCTCCCGTGAAACACACGTGGTTGTGCCCTAGCCATCAGCTGTGTAAGCTACGCTTACTACGAACTTCTGTGGCCATCTCATAGATGGCGGTGATTGCAAATGTTTTTGCTTTTACTTCTGTGTTTCGGCAATGACAAATAGCTTTTGGTTATGTTTTACGAACTTCCGTGGCGTGTTTTGTTAGTTGAAGTGTAACGTTAACAGATGGCGGTATAAAATCACTGCTGGTTATTTGTTAGTTGAAATGAAATGTAACAGATGTTAGAGTAAATTAACTGCTTGTGGTAAAATGTAAGTTCGATCATATGATCAAAGAACTAATGCAGAGTTTTATTCAAGGGATGAAACGACAGTGAATTTACAACAATGTAAAGTTATTGTGAACATTTAAATCTATTTTTTTTCGAGCACTAAAGCGAATCGATCAACAATAGTGGATGGAAGAGCGAATAGAAATTTCAATAAATCCGTCTGAATATGAATGCGATCTTCGAATATGTTTATTAATTTAACGACAATACACGACATTTTAGTGCTATGTTATAGATAAAACATGTAGTTGGAGCTTCTAGTAATAAATTCAACTGTAGCTAGGTACTTTCGTAGTCTTATTTCTTAGAGACGATAAATATCAATCGATCGATCGTAACTCGGGAAACAAAACACCATCGACCAACCACGATATAATTTTATGGTCAGCATCCAATAGATGGAGCTAGTAAATGTATTATGCTAAGTTCACAGCTCTTTGTATAATAAAACACCATTATTATTTAATTAGATATCGGTCTTAAGATTTTTTAAATTTATCAGCCCGTAAATTAAGGCAGCTGTTAGTTGAGATTAATCGTTATTTAAATGCAGTCAATTATTAAATTTTAATTTTAGTTGTTAATTACGAACCAGTTACATTTTGGTGACTAATAAATATATCTTAAAATTCCATATTTAGACTGCAATTTTGTAAATATTTTTAAATATAGGAAAATTTAATTATGTACCATTGTTTGGGGGTTTCATAGAAGAGTACGTTAGACCAATTATTTTCCCTTTTTTTTTTAATAATAGCAGTTTTTCTGACTATTGTCTTTAACTGAACCAAAGTAGGATATGAAATGAAAAGTCGAGTGGGCACCTACTTAACAAAACAGAGATATATTTTAACGCTACCCATATTATATCTACCCATAGTAACTTACTATTGCTCTTTGCACAGCTACGCGACCACAAAGCGGGACGATTTTAGGCAAAAATGTCCCACGTTGCTGAAGCGAAGGTTTGGCCGAAGCGATTAGCTTCCAATCGAAATCGGTTCTTATGTACATTTGTATTGAAAACCCTACTATAGTTAAATTCTGTCTTACAATGAAACCTAAACTAAATTTGAATTTTGAACTCATTATAAAAGGCAATGCTTCACGCTCGAAATTCAAATTTTAGGTTTATTCTTCCATGTCAGAATAGAGACTTTTTGTAAACCAAACGGCCAGTGTGTGTTTTTTTTTGTAAATAGTATTGAAAGATTATTGTACATTATTTTTTTATACTCCGACCTTTACCTAAACCTGTTTGTTTAAATACAATTTCTATATGCATAATAATGGAGACGTGCTAAGTAAGCGAAATGTCTGGCACATTTTGTAAACCTCTAAAATATTATGTACAAAAAAAATTACATCCTTATACAAAACTCAACAGTATACCATCTTATAGGAGGGTGTGTCTGGCATTCCTCTCTCTCACGCATTCGACACGCTCCTCCTCTCTCACTCTAATTTATACATTTAAACTTAGGCATTCTACTTAGTTATGTGTAAAATTTTAAATCAATTTATAAAGCAGTATTGTATGTAAGGTACCTGTCTAGTCTTAAGTTAATTTTTATGCATAGCAACACCCACCTTTTTAACCAGATTTTTACAATAAATATTTTAATCTACTTAATTTAAACTTTTCTATCATGATTATATATAAAACTCTATTTTATATTGTGTAAATTTCTTAAATATATTTTATGTATATTTTCTCGGACATTCCTATGCATTTAGTAAATAGTTTTATTTCCATAATGACATTTGTAAATAATTACTTTAATTATTGTTAGATTGATGCTGTTTAACTATTTTAAGTGTGAATATAAGAATGTTTTAGAGAGAGTTAATTAGCGACGATGCTTGTATGTAAATGTGATAATTAATAAGGATTAAATGCCTAGAAATAAAGATTTTTTTATTTACCCTGTATTTGTTTACTTTTAATATAACTATATGAGAAGCACTGCAGGCCAAATAGGACTCAGAGTCAGTCTATGAGACATGGAGAGGGCTATGCTCGGGGTATCTCTGCGAGATCGAATCATGAATGAAGATATACTTATATATACGAGGTTCGCTGACATAGTCAACTGCGATTGTTTGAAAAAGTGGCAGAAAACAGGTATAGCACTTAGATCAGATGGTTGCTCGGCCCGAAAGGTTGTCGGGAAACGCAGCGTCGGACGTCTATCAACAAGATAGACGCATGATTGAGTAAAAGCTATATTGCACGTGGTTGCAAGTCGTGATGACCGAAATAACTGGACAAACACTGGCAAGGGATAAATTATAAATTTTCATACAAACCGTTATGTGGTTTTAACAAAAACAACATTCTTTATAATGCGTACTAGTTTATATTAATAATTGGAAAGTAACCGATACTTAATTAAAATAAAATGAGCCGATTTAAATGGAATTTGGTACACGGATTCTCTAGAGCCAGAGTCAGGACATAGGCTATTTTAACCGAGGAAAAATTTGTCATTACGCGGAGTAAAGTACATTATAACTTGAGTTACACCGCGGGGCACTATACTATTTATTTATATACATTAGGTATATAGGACTAGCTGACCCTTTGCCATATACGCAATACATTGTGACTGTCAGTTGCAATGAAAGCATTAGATTAAACAAACCATAGAAGTAAAATTTAAAAAAGTAAGCTAGATTTTTCCCGAGTCCTTCGAAAACATAATAATAATTAAAGTAATTCTCACACATCCTAATAAACTACACAAAACCGTCCCGTTGAATTACTTAATATTTATTATAATTATTATTTGAATTACTGAAATGCATTATAAAGCTTTTGAGTAAGTATATCAAACTCATAAAGAGAGACACTCGCGTCAAACGTGGTCAAACTCACCTTTCATACAAAAAAACTAAATTGAAATCGCTCCATCCGTTCGGAAGCTATGATGTCCCAGACAGACAGACAGACACGTCAAACTTATAACACTCCTCTTTTTTGCTCGGGGGTTAAAAATAGAAAACATGAATGAAACAAGACTTCATTTTGATTTTAAATCAATTGAAATTACATTCAAGGTACAACAACACTGTTTGTCAACCTTGCAAAAAAATACTTCGTAAGAGGGTAAACCGGTTCGTTTGTATAATAAATATATTTTTATAATAATAAATAACCGTCTGTCTAATCGCAAATCAGTTTGTATCGTGATACGCTTGCAACAGCGTCGAAATATCGGAGAACTCAAAAACCATCAATTTATGGTATGTTACCCGTTTTAAGTTTAAACATTGTTAAAAACCATGACAATTTAAAACTTATATCTTACCCCACGTAATGTGGGATTTTGTCAGGAAGGTGATGATGATGATGATCTATCAAAGGTATAAGGTAGGTTGGAATATGGCCAGGAATTGATCCCGCCAAATTTTAAAAATCACATCTAATTTTACGAGTCCCATCAAAAGACTCAGCGGTTTCTATTATTTTTGCCTATAGAAATTACAATCTATAATTAAAGGAAGGTCCTGCATTTAACATTCATAATTCCAAGAAAATGATTTTTTATTTTTTCTTTCAGTAAAAGGAGTTTGTCTTGTTCATAACAACTTTAACTTATCATAAGTTCACTGTATAATTTTTTTTAATTTTTTTTTATTTAAATTCATCGAGATTGAAAATGATAAAATAATGTGGTTACTGATAAATTACATAAATTGTGGGTAGTGCATGTTTTTTGTTATTTTTTTGTGTAAATTGGTGTTATATGTTAATTTATTATTACTCTTAGTTCATAATTTATTTATTTATCATAAACATTTTGTTGGTACACATGATTTCGTTTAATTCTTATGTCTATAATATAGTTACTTGGATTATAATCACTATTCAGCCATAAATACGGGATACTAAAACCTATTAAAAGAATTCTTCCAACGGATATACCGATACAAAATAATAACTCTTACCACGACTAAACAACCAAAAAACATTGGTTAGTGAAGCCTTTGATGTAACAGATGAAATAAATTTATATTGTGGCCAGCAAAATCATAACCACACGCACCTGTTCAAAAGTGTCTATCTACCTCTATCATCTATAAATAATGATTTGTGTTTAGGGTTCAGTACTCGAGGGTATAAACGGGACCCTTATACTAAGACTCCACTCTATGTCTGTCTGTCTCCAGGCTCTGCCTCCGGTCTAATGAACCGCGGTAGTTAGACAGGTGATTTTATTCTAATTCGTTTATGTTGCCAACACCACAACAAATATTAGAAACAGCATAAAATGAATAGGTATTTATGGGGCTCAAATACAGCAAACATGATTTTTTATAGCTACGTAAATTACGTGTGGCTTTAAATAAATTTCATTTGCTCACCTAATAAAACTCCTTTGCCTACAAACGGAACCTTTTCGCTGGGCGATTCTAACTCGCGCATAACCAGTTTTTTCCCTCTCGAGCGGTCCCACAAACAACAAACGACAAATGTTTGTACACTTGTATCCTACGAAACCTTATTAGTAAAAAAGAAGAAATTAAAGTAAGTATATTTTGTGTATCCTTTGGCGTGCTAGCTACAAACGACCATAATAAATTAGAGTCACGGTCCCTATGTATCATATTATGGTACAAGAAATATCTTTGTATTTGAAGAGTATGTACCTACATTTGTATATACCAGTGTTGCCAGATTTTTTTCAATCAAAGTCGGGATTTTGTTATTTTTAGAGTGGTTTATGCTGGATTCTTTCGAAAGCGGGACATAGTAGGTACTTATAAAGTATATTTTTAAATCTAAATATTTTTTTCCTCTCTATAAACAGCGAAGTCATAATCGTCTTCTGAATAAAATATCCTAAGAATATAATCAGTTAAAATAAAAATAATTATTACTCAATTAGAAATGTTAATGGTGTTTCAAACAATAGTCTGGTAATTTACTATTTTTTCTGAGTTTTATTCAAAGATTCCCTTTATAAACACATTATGCAGGTATCGATATTGTTTAAAGGTCAGGCTGAGAAGTTACCACGTACTTATTTAAATGACATTTGCAGAATGCAACAATCGAGTTGAAATCAGCATATTCGATCTGCAATCCGGATTACTAATTTAATGTCAAAACAAAGAATTTAGACAACACGTTCTCATTATTTTAGAGCGAGCGAGATACTGTTGTATCAGTAGCCCTACCACGAGATTACAACAGGTTGTAATCATTTGACAGCTAAAGATAAAATTTTAGTTTTAAAAAAAAAGGTGTGTGTGCGATTCACACACGATAGAAGTGAAACTTCAGTAAATCGACGAAAGAATAATAAGAAGAATAAAAAAAAGTTTGTGTGTGTCAGCTACGACGCACGATTGGAGTCTACTACTTAGGAACTATAATTATGATATATATCGAATAGAAAAAAAGGGTAAATGAACACATCTGCTAAAATGATAAGAGAAACAAACATATATCTGTAATTATTCGGATTATTTATATTACTTCAATAAAGCGTATTACATAAAGTATGTTACAAAATAATATAAATAAAATACAGCAATACCTCTGCGCGATACTTCGTAGTCTCAACTAACGAAGTATCGCGCAAAGAAATTTAAATAAAGCATTGTATTTGTGTCTCTTACATCATTTCCGTTTCATCTTTTTGCATCCGGTTTGAAATCACTACATTTCTATAGAAGTTTCACTTCAAAATCTGTCAAATGCATGGGATTACATGTTGTAATCTCCAACAGCCGTAAGGGGCAACTAGTGGTGGCTACATTTCAGTTCAGTATTTGGTCCTTTTAATACAAGTTAGTACATTTAGATATGTAAAGAAGAGATGTTCAAAATAATGGTTGCAGGGCCTATGTTTAGAATAATTAATAACATAGGTACATTTTTAAATTTTATGCAGATAAAGACACATCCGTAACCTTCGCATACAGGGTAATCTTAATTTAAAAATAGTTAAACCTGCAAAGTGAGGTTTATCACTTAGGTAATTGAAATCAATATGATAGGTACATTTTGTATATAGATAGTTTCATCGGTTATTTAAATAGGTACAACCTAGTGTGTGTTGCAAAATGATGACCTGTGATGATGAATTTCATATTGTATAGTTTCTTTGTTTGGTGTGTAATAAAGTATTTTCTACTTTTTCGAACACTGAAATAATTTTACAAATCGGAACACTTGTTTATGTACCTACTTAGATAGGGCGTGCAAGGTAACAATCCAACAAACAAACTCTTTAGCTTAATAATCTAATGTATAATAAAATTCTCGTGTCACAGTTTTCGTTGCCATACTCCTCCGAAACGGCTTGACCGATTTTGATGAAATTTTGTGAGCATATTGAGTAGGTCTGAGAATCGGCCAACATCTATTTTTCATTTGCAAAACAACGTTTGCTGGGGTCAGCTAGAATATGTATAGAAATAGCCTTCCTCGATAAATAAGCTATCGAATACTGAAATAATTTTACATTTTGTAGGATCTACAATTTCTGGTTTCGGGTCTGAGTATTATATATGTATCATATGTATGTATTTACAAAAAAATGTATGTATGATAAAACTGATTATTAAAAATGATAATATTAGTTTATTTTAACGGGAAATCTGGAAACGGTTCTACTTAGGTTTATTACTACCTTCAAGGATTTATCAAACAATCGGTAACTTTTAATTAACAAGTTTTAATTCTATTTCCATACATTTGCATACATTACCGGCAATAAATCATGGGATTTTAATTTAATTAGCACCTCTGGTGTGCTTAGTGTGAAAGTTCTCTTTTGGGCCCTTTTCCACGCGATGTGTTAGAAAGTTGCGAAGATTTGTTGGCTCTTATTGTGCCTTGAAAGGTACATAGTTGTAATAGAAAATAAATTCATATTATACTTAACTACCTTTGAATGCCTCAGTGGCGCGGTGGGCCAATGCCCGCTTGCGGCGCAAGAGGTAGCGGGTTCGATTCCCGCCAAGGTTCAAATGTTTGTATGTTTTAGAATCACTTTCTCCTTGGTCTGGGTATTTAATATGAATAGTAAAAATAGTTATATGATAAATATATAGTTATATAATAAATATATACTTACAATCCACACAACAACATTAGCCCCATGGTACTTGTACTATTATGTATTCTGTGCCCATGGTAAGCTTTAAGCTTGTGTTACATACATACATATATATAAAATATTATAAAACATTATATAACTATTTATGTATGTATGTAACACAAGCTTAAAGCTTACCATGGGCACAGAATACATAATAGTACAAGTACCATGGGGCTAATGTTGTTGTGTGGATTGTAAGTATATATTTATTTATTTATTATAATAATAATTATTATTTTATTTTACTAACTTTACACTCCACGGTGTTGCCCGTGTTTTTTTTTATTTTCCAGCGGGAATAACTTATTTTCATAATTTTTTTAAATGGTAGTCTTCCACGATAAACATGCTATGTAACACTCTATACAATACATTTGTACCTACATAATTATTATACAATATAGTTTTCTTTATTTTTATGGTCATCACAAAAACACAAAATATCTTCTTTTACGACGCCAAATGGCGTTCAATTGAGTAACATCTTTTTCACTTTATAATTTCATTTAACTTGACAATAGCAAGCTGAGCCCAATTATGTATTTATTAAGAAAGGGCACCCAACACAAGTTAACACAAAATACAAACATAAAACAAAAACGTAATGGCGCATTTTCGAACCCTGTGCTCGCGAAAGTTACGGATGTGTCTTTTTTCTGCTAAAAATAGTTTAACCGGCAAAGTGAGGTGTATCACTTAATAAAACAAAAATGACTAAAATTATTCAATGCGATGTGTTCTCGTAATAACAGGCCATCACATCGAGTACAATATAAAAATTGAAAGAAATTGAATTGATCTTCTCTCACACAATAATTCTTTCCTGAGTAATTTATTATTCTATGCCTGAGTGAATATTGTCGGAGTGGTCGGTAGCGCATGATTGTAATCTTACGAAAGCTGCACAGTATCTCTATGAATTTATCTATTTTATTTGTGTCTACGGCAAGTAAACAACTGCGCATGTTTAAAGACAATAAAGATTACTCCTATCTGATGGACGTTCACGAACCCTTAACGAATGCATTTTATTTCAATAATAAACTGTGGACTTTCTCAATTAATTTGTTCGAAATAAAGTAAAGTCGTGTAATATTTTGAAATGAGTACCTATTTAGTAAATGAGCTAGAGTTCCTAATCGCTTCTTTGCTCTAGTGTAAAAAAAGCGAAGCCACCAGATACGATAAATTTATTTCCTACTAGTGGCCCGCTTCGCACGGGTTTTTATTCGATTTTTTCTCGCCTTTTAAACCTTCTCTAGACCTCCACGAACATTTCAAGACTATGATAAGATAAATCAGACTAACGAACAACAATTCATTTTTATTTATATAGATTTATCTTGAAGCACCTATGATTATTTTTTTTGTTTGTTTTTTGTATTTTATTTTTGACGTGTCTAAGATTTGTAAAACCAAACAATGGAAATAAATGATTTTGTATCTTGTATCTTTTATCATCAAATAAAACTAATAGTAGGGTTATTCACAAATCCCATCGCGAAAGATTCGGTTTTTTTAATTGGTTGTATTAAAAAGTCGTACTTTTATATAGTTGGGCATTCGGCCGAATTATTCGGTTCAAATATGTTTTTTTTATTATTTATTATAGACTGGGCTTTCAGCATAGAACAAAAATAGCACTTCTTGTAAGATTTACAATCACGTATAAAATAAAATTCATCTAATACGAACACTTCCGCACCTCGCCTCACCTCTTTGACTGCCTCAGTGGCGCGGTGGGCGGGAGTCCGCTTGCGACGCAAGAGGAAGCAGGTTTGATTCCCGCCGAGGGGTAGATATATATATATATATATATATATGTCTAAAAGATGTCTAACACCCGTAACACAAGCTAAGACCTCACCACGGGGCTAGATGTTGCGTGGATTGTCCGCAAATATTTTATACCTCTATATTTTGACTACCTCAGTGGCGCGGTGGGCGAGAGTCCGCTTGTGGCGCAAGAGGTAGCGGGTTCGATTCCCACCGAGGGGTCAAGTGTTCGTATGTTCTGCAAGCACTTTCTCCTTGGTCTGGGTGTTTAATATGTATAATAAAAAATATCTATGTACGTAGGTATGTATATTGTATTAAAGTATATCAGATGTCTAGCACCCGTAACACAAGCAAAGAGCTTACCACGGGGCTAGATATTGTTGTGTGGATTGTCAGGAAATATTTATTTTTATTTTATTTTAGGGTACGTACGTACCTACGTGTATTAGGTGAATAGGCTACTATAGCTTAGGCATAGAATAATAACTTACTAAGTCCGTGGGTAAGCTGGTTCACAGCTATTTTTATCATTTAAAATTCCCTTTACTTCATCATTATTTAACAGTTGATTATACCTATCGGAAGTCCTGTCGTTCAGTGAACAAAGGGTGATTGTAGCTACGGCCCGCCTAATGGAAAATGGAAACGAGTTAGCGAGGAAGACCATAACTTTAAACATATAATTGGCTTGTTTACTGGTTGGTACTTTTATTTGTACCGAGAGCTTTAGTTTAAGATATGGATGGACTGAGAATAAAGATTTCAATTGAGTTTATTAACCACTAGTGGCCCGCCCCGGCTTCGCACGGGTTTTTATTCAATTTTTTTTCCCGTCACTTATTCGATTTTTTCTCGCCTTTTAAACCTTCCCTAGACCTCCACGAACATTTCAAGACTATGATAAGATAAATCCGTTCAGCCGTTCTCGAGTTTTAATCAGACTAACGAACAACAATTCATTTTTATTTATTTAACCATAATAATACTTACTGGTTAGACTTGGCAAGTCAAGTTTAACAATAGGTACCTACATACGTCAGTTAGAAAATGAACAAATAATTGCATATACACTAATATTATCAAGGTGAAGAGTTTGTTTGATTGAACGCGTTAATCACAGAAACTACTGGGTTGATTTGAAAAATTATTACATTCTCAGATAGCTCATTTATCGAGGAAGGTCATTTACTTTTTACTGTAGGAAAAACGTTGTTCCTGCGCGAAATCCATAAAATTCAAGCAACGCCGTGGCGCGTAAAATAATTATACGATATAAATATTTTCTAATCATTTTATCAAAATGTCAAAGCAAATAGGTACTAAATGTCGAAGATAAAAGATAAAGATATTTATTTTTCTACTAAACAATAACACAATCAGTAATACCAATAAATACACAGAAATTTTAATATTATTTAGCAGAAAAACTGGCTCTGTCTCAGCATGTGCCAGGTTACTAGCATGCTAGTAACCCAGCGCTGGTCTTCCGACAGAACCAATTGTTGGCGTTACGGACAAACACAACAAGCACACAAATACACAAGCACAGAGGAAGTGAACACATATAACAATTAACAAAAATAAAAAATAAAAAAAATTGTCACAATAAAATTAGAAAAATAAAATATTATAAATATACATATCCATTTCGTTTTGACAGGCAGACAAAATGTCGGCCCACAAGACGTTTATTATCAAGCGCAAGCTTGCCAAAAAGCTGAAACAAAATCGTCCCATTCCCCAATGGGTGAGAATGCGCACAGGAAACACTATCAGATACAACGCTAAGAGGCGTTACTGGAGGAGGACAAAGCTCAAGTTGTAAATTGAGCTAACTCTGGTTTTATTTTATAAGTAATAAAAATTCCTGGAAAAAAATTAAATATCACTATGTCTATAAAATGCTAGAGTCGTGCCTATGACTTTCCTGCTCCTTCTGGTGATCAAACAAAAAGTGCTTTATTTTTTTCCTAAAAGAATAGCTAGAAGAATATATAAGCTTTAAGAAGAAAATGTCATTCATTAATTTCATAGTCATATTTAGTCAATATTCATCATTATACAAGGTGTTTCCTTTATGTTATATACTGCGGAAAGAGGGTGAAGGTACCATAAAGGAAACACCTTGTATATTCATTTATTAGTCATATAAATAAATAAATATAAATATTTCCAGACAATCCACACAACAACGTCTAGCCCCGTGGTAAGCTCTAAGCTTGTGTTACGGGTATAGACATCTTATATACTTAATATAATAGACATGCATACATAGATATTTTTTATTATTAATATTAAACACCCAGACCAAGGAGAGAGTGCTTGCAGAACATACAAACACTTGACCCCAAGGCATGAATCGAATCCGCTACCTCTTGCGCCGCAAGCGGCCCACAGCGCCACTGAGGCAGTTAATATATTCATTTATTATCAAAATCAGAATTTTCGATTTCAAATTTATAACAAAACTTACTCTCAGGTTTAAAAACGGTGGAACAAAGGATTAGACAAAGTTAAATAAATTTCAAGACAATTACATTTTATCACAGATTACATACATATGTAAGTAATCTGTGATATTTCTATTTATTACTAAGAACTAATAACATGAAATTCTGTTAAGTATATTAAAAATTAATTAAACTGTGAATAAATTGTACAAACATTTATAACAACAACATTTAGAACATTTATTCAAATATATTTGTACAATTTGATTGATCTAGGTAGTTACAAATTATGATAGATCGTGTTTTTTAATCTAAAACCAAGGATAATCATTAATTGATTGGTAATCAATTCAAAAACTAAAACTAAAATAAAACAAAAAGAACAATAAACAAATTACTTAGCTGGTATTTAAAAGTCTTAAATCAATTAAATTAGTCTTTAATCAACGACACCTATTTTACAAGTAGACAGCACTGCACCGCCTATTAAACAAACAAAGTTCACTAAACTTAATGCCCAATTAACATTAAGTTCTTAAAATAAAGATGGCATACAGTACCAGCGACGCTATTTTATTTTAAACGTGAGGGGCGCTGTTTACTTAACCTTTAGATAAAGGCCTTGTTATTTTAACGAACTGTTTCGTACACTATAGTAAATCTTGGTAAGTATTCGGTTTATTAAGAGCAGGCCAACTTGGGTGAAATTACATTACAAGCTTTTAGAAGATATTTTGGATAATTTCTAATTATTTTTACGTCAGGCAAAACTTTAATGCACTTTTGCAAAAAAAATAATTGGTAATTATGAAGGATCACTATACCTAGGGTTTCGTGTTAAGTTATATAAGTACATTTGCAATAAAAAAGTAGGTTTTTTTTTAAGTGTAATAAGATGCAGTTGTGGCGGTCACCCATCCAAGTAGTAGGTAGGTACTGTCCTCGCGAAACGTCGCTTAACTTTGTTAAAAGCGAGATTGTAGTATCTATCTACAATGGTTATGGTTATGAGATACAGCCTGATGACAGTTTTACCCTTTGGTTACGGAATCCTCAAAAGGTGTTAATTATATATTTTTTAAATAATATCTATGTATATCTGTATTTTTTTTCGCTGTTTTTATTCACCATGGAAGACCAGCGCTAAGACAGGAGCTAGTTCTGGTGCCCATTTGTGTCATTGAGAATTACTATGTAACAGAAAAAATATATATCACAAAGTAATCCGACTCATACATATTTTTAACAAAATTCGTACCTATATCTTTTTTACCTTACTATGTAAGTAGGTACAGCACGCAAAAATACTTAACAACGAAGTCATGCGCGGATATCAAAATATTGACAACATTTTGAAATTGTTAGTACATGGTTCTTCCTACTATAAGCCACGCATGTTCCCAATTGCAGTAATTATCCATCTCACAATCGTCATTATAACATCAAACAAACAAAAAAAAGCCGCTTATCTATTCCTAAAACACAGCCCTAATAAAGATTAGCTATGCATATCATCTTCACCCATAAACGTCAAAAGCTATCGAGACCCAGCCGAGCTAACTGTGCAAACACTTTACATGTTGGGTGAGGCAATCGAGAGGTTAAGTTAAGTGAAAAGGTATAAAAATGGCTGTATGTTGGATTTTAGTACTGGTGAGATGAAAAGTGTTTAAATTTTTTTATAATTTTAATCAAATGAAACTTATAAAATAGGTAAGCAACAAAACAAAAGAAAACTTGAGCATAAAAGATTTTCAATATTGTTTTCACAATTGGACATAATTGAGGATTTACCAACTGAATTCCGCGTACTATATTAAAGTTTATAGATTATGGATAACAGGAATTACGTAAACTAGTCAAATTTAAAATAAAAAAAAGATCGTATGTTTTCCTTCATTAGACTTGTTTTCTTAATATTAGGTATTATGGTAGTTTAAAGAAATAAGTTATCTTCAAAATTTCCAAGACGGTGATAATAATATGATACCGGCGAAGTAGAAAGCATGTATAAAGATAAGATTGTCTCGTCGACTGTACATTAACATCTTATAAAATTCCAAATCGCATCACAACATTTTGAGAATGAGCCGGACGCTTAAGTGCTTGAGCTATTCAATAAAATTGATAACGAAATTATCAAGCTGCGTTTTTGAAAGATATTGCTATTTATCGTCACACAAATAACAAGGTTTGACGATGTCAACGATGAACGGGTGATCACAAAGAAAAACAAAATTCAAGATTTTAGTTATGTATTTCAATAACCATAGTGAATTATCACAGATTAAATGAACATAAAGGGGTCCTTTTTATTAACCCCCGATCAAAAAAGGGGTGTTATAAGTTTGAAGTGTCTGTCTGTATGTCTGTGTGTCTGTCTGTGCTTCTGTCTGTTTGTCGGTCTGGGACATCATATCTCCCGAACGGATGGATTTAAATTTATTTATTTTTTCTATGGAAGGTGAGTTTGGCGCGGTTGTTCTTAGAGCGTTTCATGAAAATGGATTGAGCCGTATAAAAGTTATGAGGGTGAGAGTGGGAAAGGAAGACCGAAAATCTGCTAATATACTCGAGTGGGATGGAAAAAGCATCGCGTGCACATTACTAAATACTTTCTTAATAAGATGTTTTACTTTTAAGGAAAATAAGGCATTAAAATCAACTTAAAAATTTAATACACAAATCAAAATTATGAATGAAATAACATTGTCTTGAGAGTTCGCTTCAATTTTTTATACTAAGTTAAAAAGGGAATAGACTACACGCTTCTAAAGCTTAGAGTATCTACCATAGATAGAGTATCTACCATAGATACTCTAAGTTCTAAAGCTTTTACAATTTTGAAGGTATTACAATTTTGGAGTTGTTATAGATATATTATATACTTAGCATAGAGGCTCCTTATTCAGAAAGGTGCTAGGAAGACACCGCACGCGACCTCCCAATGTCACTGGCACAGACAGCAACTTCTTTTAAGACTTGCTCTGTATTTCCAAAACTATATTTTATGTCCTTTTTCTTCTCAACACGTGTCGTAGCCAACATAAATAAAGCCAACACAAAACTTACAGTAGGTACCTAACAAGCTACAGTGTTCTGGCTGGTGTTGATCTGTCAACGCGCCGCCTCCTGTTATAATAATATGGACAGTCGATACAGTTAAACAAGCACAGGTTTCTCTATTGTATAGACTTTACTTAGTTACGGTTACTGCAGCTTTGGAACTGTTTAACTACCTAGAAGTTGGTTTGTTGGGATACAAATAAGTATAGATGGATTAAATACCTAACCTAGGTTGGTGGTTAAATAACTAAATTACCTGAAAGATTGTGAACTAAAGCTTAGTTTATTTTCAGGGTAGATTCTATTATTTTTAACCCCCGACCAAAAAAGAGGGATGTTATAAGTTTGACGAGTCTGTCTGTCTGGGACATCGTAGTTCCCAAATGGGTAAAGCAATTTCAATTTAGTTTTTTTTGTAAGAAATGTGTGTTTTGTGCGAGTGTTTTTAGACATGTTTCGAAAATCGGTCGTGCCGTTTGAAAGTTATAGGGGTGAGAGTGGGGAAGGAAAATCGAATATCTGGAAATATACTTGAGTGAGGCATCAAATGTAAGTGCATGGTGTTTTACTTTTAGGGAAAGTAAGGCATTGGAATTGGGAGTTTTTCTTAGGTTTTAAATTTAGATTTATCAAAAGGTACAACATTTAATGGCTACAAACTTTACTATCGTTACTAACCTAATAAGCTTTAATTAAGGTAAGTGTGGGGTTCTTGACACATAGGTCGGCACCGGCAACTTTGGAACTGTATAAAGTGACTTTAATTGAATAATGTAAATTATTCTATACTAATTCCTAATTCCTTGAAGGTATTATAATTTATAAGAATTTTACTATTAGAATAGTTTTTCCGTAAGGGAAAGCATTAATAAATCTAAATTTAAAATTTAAGAAAATCCCTGATTCCAATTTCTTAATTTCCTTAAAAGTAAAACACCATAATAGTTTGCAATGTGCCCGTGATGCGCTTTCATTTGATATATTTGCACATAATGCAGATTTTCGATAACACAGAATATCGAAACAAATGTGATATTTTACTTAGGGCACGTTATTTTGTACCTTTATTTCTAACAAACTACTGAACTGTTACCTATTTAGGGAGAAATTAATTCGGTTTCTTTTACTGTCAGTTTCTTTTCTTGTTGTACTTATAATAAGTTACGGTAGGTAACCGAAAAATACATAAGATCTATGAAAAGAAACCTCATTATAAATGGATTATGTAAATTCTCTATTTAAATTCAAATATTAATCATGTAGTCCACGTGTTTTCTAATCTAGGGATTACTCACGCCTACTAATCCCCTAACACTTTCATAATAGCAACACTCTAACAAACTATTATCAAGATTATAAATATCTTGATAAGATGGCGTAACTGCTTTTTTAAAATAGCAGAGCAGAGACTAGATTTTTACAAACAGTATGTTGAACTGAATTTCATATTCTAAATATTCGAAAAACTTATTATAAATAAAAAAAGTGTGTGTGTGTGTCAGCTACGACTTACGATTGGAGTTTACTACTTACGAACGATATTATGATACCTATATGTACATCGAATAGAAAAAAAGGGTACATGAACGCATCTGCTAAAATGATAAGAGAAACAAACATATATCTGTTATTATTCGGATTGTTTATTATTACTTCAATAAAGCGTATTACATAAAGTATGTTACAAAATAATAATAATTGTGTTCAATTTATACAAATCCAATTTTAGGATGATTGATTTCTTTCACTTTGAATTATAATATCATTCGTAAATACTGCAAAGAACAAATTAATGAGGTGTCGAAACTATAGCTTCTTTTTAATATTTTAATTAATAAATAACAGAAGGTACTTATTATTATGTTCCAACGAAACGCGTTGAGAGGACCATAAATTCGTCAATTGTTTTATTTCCCTGCACAAAAACGTAAAAGCTATCTTTGTAAGACGATATCCAAGTGAAAAAGAAACGTCCGGCCAAATTTTTTTGTAAATATTGATAATTTTACAGAATAACTTTGCACTCTCACCTCTACTCACTGAGAAATTCTAAACAATGCTACTAGACGAATACTTTTTCGAACGCGTATTCGAATGTCAAAAATGGTAACTCGCATTCCAGAGACACAACAAACAACCAATCAAAATGCGTTAAAGTTCTTATTTCGAACGAGACGTTTCGACGGTATTCCATCTCATTCTTTTACACGTTGAATCCTACAGATATATATGTTTGTCTCTTTCTACGTAACGCCTCAACTTTTGTTAACACTTGATTTTACTCCCCATAAAATTTCCGTACCGGGCCTTATAACTCAAATCGTTTCTTAAGGAGTAGGTAAACTCCAAAAAAATAAGCTCGTGTGTGTGTCACACGCAAAAGAAACACACACTCCATCCATCTGAAATGTGTGAGATGTGTAAGAAGGGGGCATGAGCTATATATATAATATAGCTTAAGTAGGAAAGGAAAAACAAATAACGCAGTAGCTAATGAGTTTGCTGTAATGATGTTACACAAAGAGTTGTGGACACAAAATCATTTAGGTCGCTGGCCATTCGCTATCGATCAAAGTCGGTGCTGGTTTTAAAGGGTACTGTAGAGACCAGCAAAACGACTGTCAGGAGTGATCACTGAATTCACTGATCAAAGAGAATATTCATTCATGTTTAATTTATAAGGTACTGAAATAAACATTTTATTTATTTTTATTTTTATTATTTTATTTTATTCATTCATTCATTTATTTGCTTCGTTGCTTCATGTCATGGTTACATTAAAGGTGTTAACATAATAGATTCCCTGACATGAGCCCCGTTGGGGCATTACAACTTCAACTTAACTTATGATGTATCCTCTACTAGCTATGTCCTGCGGTGCTACCCGCGTTATAATGGATGAAGTACTCTTAACCAACAACATATTTATTTGAATAAAGATTAATATTATTATGTTGATACAACTTAAACAAATTATTTCGACCAAATTAGGTACCATAAAAACGGTTTTTGTGAGTTAATCTTAAAAGATAGACATATACTATCGCGGACTGTTTTTTAGATCATTAAAAGAGCTATTATTCTTTAATACATATTTTTTGTGTATCTTGAACCGTTTTCACGGCGCACGCAACGGAAGGCTTCAAAGATAAACAATTTCTCCCGTTTTCTACACATTTACCACTATATCTTTGCTCCTATTGGTTATAGCGTGATGTTATATAGCCTATAGCCTTCCTCGATAACTGGACTATCCAACACAAAAAGAATTATTCAATTCGAACCAGTAGTTTCGGAGATTAGCGCGTTCAAACAAACAAACAAACTCTTCAGCTTTATATATTAGTATAGATACCTCTACTAGCGGCCCGCCCCGGCGTCGCACAAGTATAAAATTTTCCCGGAAATTATTCCAATTTTTCTCGCCGTAAAAACCATCTCCTATCTCTCAAGTTGGATCGAACTGCACATGGTGTGCGAATTTTATTATAATCGGTTAAGTGGTTTAGGAGTCCATTGAGGACAAACATTGTGACACGAGATTTATATATATTAAGATATATGCCACTATGAGATCCTTTATTATCTGAATTACTTCATCTTCTTTTATTTTGATGGCTTCCGTGATATGGGCGCAAGGAACTTATACCCAACCGTATAAGTATAAGTTGGTATAAGTTCCTTGTATGGGCGTCAATGTCCGTTTTGGAAGATATTGTTGATTCGAATTTTCAACCATATTATGATGCATTACAGTTCAGTTTCTTTTATTTGGACTTTGCGCTTGAAGCGACAATTTGCCAGTGTCGAGTTAAATAAAATTATGAAGTTTAAAAGATGTTACTCAGTTGAACGCCATTTTCCCGTATCATGATGCATTACATTATAAATTAATACTGTTGTGATGTGATGTGATGTTAATGAATGAGTGTCGGATGACTGTTTTGGATTGTATACATATTTTATTTGTCACTGTCAATGTCAAAAAAATAATCAAGCCGTCTACAGTAGGGATGTGAAAGTACACAATACTTCTATCGATAGATAGATAAAAATAGAAATTCTGTAAGGCTCAACTGTAAACCAAAAATAATTTTAAAACAAAAAACACTATTGTTAGCTATTGAAATTCTTAATTGCAGAATTTACATCAGAATGAAATATGTAAATATGTGTAAGTTGATATGCCCCAACGGGGATCATCAGGTTATTTAAAATCTAACATCGTTATTTGTCACACATGAAGCATTGAATAAATGAATTAATATTAAATAGAAAGTGTAAGTTTAGTGTCAATCCAGAATTTATTAATTTGTTTCTTAGTGTGAGTACATAAGATAAAAAATAGAAGATACTATTTTATTTCGAAGGTACACTTACATGTCAAAATGATCGACGTGCACATTTTCATTACATATTTGATTTCAAATACCAAATCAACAGAAATATAAAGTTTATAAAAATATTCAACTGATCTGACTCTCTTGTTTTTGACGGTAAGACAGTCATGATCATCAATATCATCGGTTTTTAATAATTAAAATTTATCGACTTAAAATCTAGTACTGTACACGTACTACACAATACAACAACAAACAACACAACACAACACTTCACTTCGATTTTAGTTAGAGTTCACTTCACTCAATTCAATTCGTCATTCGCGGAAAACGGTAAACGTTGAAACCAATAAATTTTCTAAAATAATATTTACCTCTGAAATTACAAAAGATTGTAGAGCTGTGCGTACGCGAAAACTTACATTAGAAAGTAAATAAACGATTTACTACAATTTTATGCAGGAAAACTTTTGTGTTTTATTACTAACTGATTCGAAACCGGAACTTTTGTAAATTTATCAATTTTATTATAAACTCAGTGTGAATCACGATTTTTAAGTGCTAAAGGTTGGGCCTTGGTCGTCAATTACCTGTGCTAAGTTGGACAAATTTCGGATCACGTCTATGGTTTTCGAAATGCGGAATTCAGCAGTAATTGATAAAGCGAAAATTATTTGGAATAAAACGAATCGTTGGCACCGGGGTGAGTAAATCTGTAAAATAATTGTTTTTCTTCACTACACATATTCTAAGTTCTCATTTTAATTGGGGATCTTCACTGATAAATCACATTGGAGTGTCTACACTGTAAAAAAATAATTGAAAGTTTGTACCTATTTGAGATTTCCAGGTATGGTTTGTACCTATATTGAGTAAGTATTATAATTATATTCTATTATACCTACATAATGTGGATCTATAAATTGTAGCTCTATTATTCACAACTGAGCAAGCCGGAGTGTCAACTTTACTGAGTCAAACCTGTTCATGCTTAAGATTCATAATCATGTTGTTGAAATCATGTCATCATCATCCTTATAAGCCAGAAAACATCCTCAGCAAATTCTTATTTGTGTGGGAAATCTTAGACTATGCTTCTTGATCTATGATCCATATTCAAAAACCTTATTGGAAGCCCATTAAGTGCCCACTCAAATGTCAACAAGCATCTTCCTTTGAATATGTTAGTGAAGAAACATGTAAGAGAAAGAGGTCTCTAACATGTTTCTTAACTGTCATTTGATGCCATAGAGAAATTCTATTCATAGCCTTATTCAAAGCTTTTAGTGCAACTCTGAACTAAAATAAACAAATTATACCTAAATTAAAATCTGACAAAAATACATTATATCACACTAGCTTTCCGTCCATGGCTTTGCCAGCATAATAATATATTTAACCTCATAATAATAGATTTTCCTGCAGTTAGAATAGACTTTTGTCCTTTACAGGCAATATGCCTGTGCTAAATTTGATCCAAATCCTGCTTTTCTCTCAATAATTAATTTTTCCAAGAAAAATTGTATTTGACCATGGTAAAAAGTACCCTATATGTTATTCTATTATGTAAGATATATTATCGTTGTGAAGTTTCATAAAAATCCATTCTGTAGTTTTTAAGTGAAAGAGCAACAAACATACAAACACACTTACATTCTCACAAACTTTCACGATCATAATATTAGTAGGATAGTAGGATATCGAATTACATACTTAAATTACAGAGTTTGTCTCTTGACATTGATACAAGTATTTGAGATACAATATTTTAATGAGTGTACTCTGTCAATAGATATGTTGCATATTTTATGATGTTTTTAATGACTACATTAAGGCTGGCTGTTTTATTGCCTTCAGGCGGACTTGACACATACATATTATTTTGTCAGTTATGCCATGTTCTTATTGCCTGTCAACATGGAAGGATCTTATCTTTATATATCATCATCATCATCACCCTATTAATGTTCCCACTGCTGGGACACAGGGACTTCACTCTTGACAAGAGAGATTAGGCCTTAATTCACCACACTTGCAGTGTGGGTTGGTAAATGTCACATGTCCTTCAAACTCTTTTAAAGTTCTCAGAACATGCCGGTTTCCTCACGATGTTTGCCATCACCGTTAAAGCACGTGTTTAAAGCGCACATACCTAAATTGCTCAAGAAGAAAAATCCAGAGGTGCGTCGCGGGGTTTGAACCCACAACCTTCGGAATGAAAGTCGAGTGTCCTCCCACTTAGCCAACACAACTTCTTTATATCTTCTTTATATTATATATAGTTTACCTAGACTTGTTTTAAAGTCACTGTCTTTTCGTTTCTTTTTTTTCCTTTCCATCCCAAGGTTGCCTGGGAAAGATAAGGCCACCCTTGGTACCCTATTTTTAATTAAGTTAAGGTTTTTGTAAAGGTTATTTTTTATTTGTGAGGTGTTCATACAATAAAGTGTTTTCAATTACATATATTCTATTCTAAATCGCACTCAAGCGTAACAAAAAAAAAAGATTACTAATTATATATATATATTTTTTTTCTCTTCTAATCTAACGTTTATGAGTACATAACATACATATATTAAATATGAGATTAAATTAAACTCTCCGACGTAGTATCCCGTATCAACTGCTAACCGCTATGTAAGAATGTATTTATCTTTGATATTCAAAAACCATACATCAAGATAGACATAGACAGTCTTATCGCATAAATTTGATTCATGACCAAAGACGAAAGATGCGTCATTTGCGACTACATTTTATCGCACATTATGTAGTTTTGGTTTTACTAAATCAACAACGCAGCATGACTAGCAAGTTATAAAAATAGTGATGATTATTTGTCGAGCGCAGGTCTGTCTGGGCGTATAGTGTCCATCGAACACTCTTATGACCAAAGTACCTACCTAAGTCAGGACCTATCAGGAAATGAACCCAGATCCAAATGTTCAAAAAGTATCTAAATGTTTGGTGAGTCGCGGGTTCTGTCTGACTAATATTGTCGACATGAAATCCTTTTTTTGTCAAATTTAATTTAAACTTATTTTCCCCTTTTTGATACAAAAGTAGACTGGGAAAGGTTACACACAATAGGGTAGATAATTACAAAAATAATTGTTCTGTTATAAATATTATTTAACTAAATATAACCTATATATTTTATTTACTCCTAACGAAAAATCAACACGTTACAGTGCTATGAAGTTTCGAGACGACGATGTGTGACGTGTCCTCTGTAATTTTGTACAAAAGTTCGCAATAACAATCTTCTAGACTTTCTAATTAAATTAAAATAGCAAAAAAAAAGAATTGTACAGGCTAACAGACGGACTCAATTGAATACCAATGATTTATGTAGTCACTAGCAGTACCCCGCGGTGTTACCCACGTTTAATGCATTTTGCGCTCGGTATCACATATTTTCTTACAAAAATATGTCATTTCTCCATCTTTAGATAATCTACCGAATTTCATTCAAATCGGTTTAATAGATCCAGAGATTTCCCTCTACAACGTCACTAACATTCTCACAATCTCACAAAACTTTATTCTTAATTTTTTTTTATCCGGACAATCCACACAACAACATTTAGCCCCGTTGTAAGCGCTAAGCTTGTGTTACGGGTACTAGACATCTGATATACTTAATAATAGAATAAATCATGCCGTTTTTTATTATACAATTTTAAAATGAAGTAGCCATATTGTCGAAGTTTATCGGCAATAGCTACCTACTTATCTAGGAAATAACTATTCTTATGTACCGAAAAACAGCAATGCATAAAGATGTCGTGAACATCTTATCAATATCACACAAATTTGATTTAGATATGGGGCATAGTTCGTTTTTTATAAGTAAAACACATGTAGGTAAACATTTGTCCTTATGTCATTATAATCATCATGACAAAATGTTTTTAATTTTTTGCGTTATTAATTACTTGCATATTATTTTAGCAATAATGATGACGAAGTGCTTTTTTAATAAAATGAAGCTAGATACATCATGGGTTGAATAAAGTATTACACTTGATCCATATTAGATCTTCTGACACACTGACTGACTGGACAGGGCGCTATGGCGCTCATTAGGGGAGGCCTATGTCCAGCAGTGGACTAAAATAGGCTGATGATGATGATGAGATTTTCTGAGAACGAAACAAAAAACACTAACTTAATAAAAGTAGATCCATCCAGAAAATAAACTAGATCTAATGGAAAATTAAGTCCCACTAGATCCATGATGGATCTGCTAATGGATCAACTGGGAACTTACCTTGTGGGAACGGCCCAGTGGGTGAAGGGTCGGTAGGTCTATAACGGTCGAACATTTTCGGGACTCTGGTCAGACCGAATCGATCAATCAATCAATCTTAGATTAAAAACCAAATAAAGTATTATATGTTTTGGCCAGTCGGTGGTTCAATTCTTTGTAATTCGTTTTTCTTATAGTTTATATGCATTTAGCAATATTCAATCTTTTCATTTTATTTTTTTTGTTCTCTTTGTGTTTTTAAAGGAATTGTTAAGAAAGTCTTCGTGTGTTATTTAGGATAAATATGCGAAAATGTATAAATGGTTGGTAGCTATTAATATGTGTGTAAGATAAGTAATTATAACTGTTTGTTTCCGAATAAAATAGAATAGAATATTTCACGGAGTGGGATTCTACCTCCTATGCTAGTTACAGCAAGGTAAAACAAGGTGCAAAATACAACTGGTTTCAATGAACTAACTTCTACTTAACTTTTTATTTACAATAATATTTTTTCTGTTTGTTTCAGGGTTTCTATTACTACTAGCGATAGAAACACATTTTCTGCCCGGTGGGAAAGTCGGGTTTACTTGTAATGACCCTGCGCTCTCCTACGAGTTCACTGGAGACACCATTACAGCAAAGAACCTG
Organism: Gymnoscelis rufifasciata; assembly: GCA_929108375.1. Classification (NCBI taxonomy): domain Eukaryota; kingdom Metazoa; phylum Arthropoda; class Insecta; order Lepidoptera; family Geometridae; genus Gymnoscelis; species Gymnoscelis rufifasciata. The sequence goes on along the minus strand of OV815317.1, from coordinate 3,833,970 downwards.
TTCGCTACAATATTTCTTCTGCCTTTAGCTGTGGTATGTTCTATATATCCTAATATTATAAAACTGAAGTGTTTGTCTGTTTGAACGAGCGAATCTCAGGAATTACTGGTCCGATTTGAATAATTATTTTACTGTTAGAAAGCCCATTTGTCGAGAAAGGCTATAATAAAATACCTCGATTCCAGAACTTCTGTTACCTTATAAGTAAAATGTCATACTATTATTAACCCCCGACCAAAAAATAGGGGTGTTATAAGTTTGACGTGTCTGTCTGTTTGTCGGTCTGGGACATCATGGCTCCGGAACGGATGGAGCGATGGACAGATGGCACGCGATGCCCACTCGAGTATATTTGCAGATTTTCGGGTTTCTTTCTCCACTTTTAACCTCATTACTTTTAAACGGGTAAACCGATTTTCTTCAAACATGGCTAAAAACACTAGCGCAAAAATCACCTTTCATACAAAAGAAAACTAAATTTAAATCGCTCTATCCGTTCGGGAGCTATGATGTCAGCATCACGGAGCAGACACGTCCAACTTATAACACCCCTCTTTTTTGTCGGGGGTTAAAATAGGCATTAGTTCGAGAACTGTGTCGCGTATATTAATTCCCACTCTTTGTTTTAAAGCTAAATGCTAAATTAATTCTTTTATACGTAGTTAGAGACGTGTTTAGGTAGGTAGTCTTTAATCCTATTACGTTTCACACGGCCAAGGTTGTGCTTCTGAAAATAAACTGATCACAATCTTGTTTCTTTAGTACGCCATTGTTCGAATATTTACCTTTTACTTTTGCTGTTTATGAATGAGTAACTAGGCGGCTACAACCTACCTTCGGTGGAGCGTAAATTTAGCGTATTTAAGCGACCAAGAACCGGTCCAATCGTTCATAACTATTTGTTCCTCAATACCATGAATCTGTTAAAAAATGTTGTTTTTCTGGTAACTTTAGGTATTTTATTTACCAGAAAAACAATTACTGACACAAAAATAATTTAAATGACTAAAGGACACGATGCCGACGCAACAATAGCGCTCAGTATACTAAATACACACCCAAAGACACTACATTTCAACCGCTTAGATGCGGCGCGTATAGTGGGTTCTATCAACCGAATACGTCGGAACGTAAACTTCGGTCGCTTATTTTTGGTCTAGTATATTAACACACTAAAGCTGTACTATGCCAACTACAAAGCGGGACATTTTCAGGCAAAAATGTCCCTCGTTTCTGACGCTCCCGCGTCGCGTCCGCTTACCGCGTTGCTAAAGCGTAGCGTTTGGCCGAAGCCTTAGTTTTGCGAGTCGAAAAGAAGACAAATCTATTTGTCAGTTGAGTTCAGTTTCTTATAATTGGACTTTGCGCTTGAAGCGACAATTTGCCAGTGTCGAGTTAAATAAAATTACCAAGTAAAAAAGATGTTACTCAGTTGAACACCATTTTGGGTCTATTTTCATCTATTTGTCTCAATTAGTATCGTTAAAGTGACATCAGGTTAATACAGGTTAAACAATGACGTCTATCATGTCTAGTCGAGTTTATTGGGTTGGGTCAAATGTGGTCAAATATATTATTTACAAATATTGACAATGAAATACTTAAAGATGTCACATAAATCACACCTAGTAACATAAAAGTGGTTCGAAGGTAAATATGAGATTTGTATATGGTTTTAAGGGTTTCGTAGCCAAATGGCAAAATACGGAGCATTTTGGATTCGTCATGTTTGTCGGTCTCTCCGTTCGTGTGACACAGCCACTCTCATAGACTAAGAACTAGGTTTACTGTAGAAACTATGTAAGTAGATGTGATACTGAAAACCGCATTACGTTTTTCACAAAAAAAAACGTAAAATTTTGGGTTTCTTCATACTTAGAACTATTTTTTGAAGTGAAACTTCTTTAGAATCTTTGTGATTTCAAACCGGATGCAACGGAAAAACGACAGGTAAGCCAATCTTAAACGCTAACAAGGTTAAGCAACTTTGCGCGACGCCTTACTTGGATAAATTATGACCACCCGAACAAAATCTTTTTGCAGTTTTTTTTTTGTTTTTTTTATTCGTCTCATTCCTTTGTCGATTCACTGTAGTTCCACTTCTATCGTGTGTGTATCGCATACACACCTTTTTTTTATCAAACGTACGTGTGGATTTAAGGTATTCAAAAATAATATTGAGGTTTCGAATATAATTAATTTTTTTAACTTAATAGTTTGCGCGAGAGTCACTTCCAAATAGGTATATTGTGCCGCGGATACACGGAATCCTTGGTGCATGAGTCTATCTGTATCTTATCTACTTATCAAATTTATTTCAGCAAGTTGCATTTTATTTGCTTTACCTTCCTTAGTCGCTTAGTGGGAAAGTTGAGCAAACAAATTGAAAAAACATAAATTATAGGTACATGTGTATATAGAACCTAGCTCAAGGAACAAAACCTTTATAACTATAGGATAGATTAGTTTACTTATTTTTTTTTAATAAATATCTACAGGGGCAGTTCCCCGTCCAAGATGGTCCTAGCGAATGAAGCTTAAGGACACCTAACCTTCCTCGAATCGCTTCGTGATTTTTTTTAACCTCATAATTTATTTTTTAGTTACTCGTCGTGGAATACATATACAACGCTGACAGCTCGACCAGACGAACACAAGCTCTGAAATGGTACAAGGAGTACGTATTCGGGGTTCTTCTAAACATAGTCATAGTGCAAGCCTTGAAGCTGGCTGTGGGGTCTCCGAGACCACACTTCTTTGACACCTGCGGGCCGGAGGAGGCGGCCACTTGTCAAGAGTAAGTTAAAACTTTGTGTCTATTAAGAAACAAGCTCTGGAATGGTGCCAAGAGTACATGTTCGGGGTAAAGTCGAAGTGAGGGCGTTTACGAGACAACATTTCTTTGACGCTTGAGGGCCGCAGGATACTGTTTTTCCAGTCAAGTGTAAGTTTTAACTTTGTATCTATTAGGAAACAAGCTCTGGAATGGTACCAAGAGTACCTGTTCGAGGTAAAGTCGTGGTGCAGTCCATATAGCTATCGGTGGGGTCTCCGAGACCGCGCTTCTTTGACACTTGCGGGCCGGAGGGGGCGGCTACTTGTCAAGAGTAAGTTCTAACTTTGTGTCTATTAAGAAACAAGCTCCGGAATGGTACCAAGAGTACCTGTTCGGGGTAAAGTCGTGGTGCAGGCCTTGAAGCTAGCTGAGGGTCTCCGAGACCGCACTTCTTTGATACTTACGGGCTGCAGGAGGCTGCTTCTTGTCAAGAGTACGTTCTAACTTTGTCTATTTAAGAGAATAATTATGTCAAATTATTTCCAATTTAAAATCTGCTCAGTAGTTATGACGAAAACGCGCCATAGACAGATTTATATCACTAAGGATTTTAATCAGACATCATTTGATTCGAACTGCTATACTTACAAGCATTATCCAAACTTTATTAACAATTTATTTTACCTATTTCCAGGTCGGAATACGTAACACACTACACGTGTACAAAGACCCAACCATTAACAGCGCAGTCGAGCAGAAGCTTTCCGTCGGGGCATACGTCTTTGGCGGCCTACGCCGGACTCTTTCTTGTTGTGAGTACCATTATTATTATTAAGAATTCTTTATTGCACATGAAATTAAATAACTGTACAAAAGGTGGGCTTAATGCCAAGGCATTTTCTACCTGCCGAACTCAAACAGACTTTACCATTGACATTAATTAGGTCCTAAAAAAATATTAAAGTAAAGTTTTAACAGCGAACCAATTAACTATATCTTACTAATATTATAAACGCGAAATTTTGTGAGGATGTATAAATGAATAAATAAATATTTCCGGACAATCCACGCTACAACATCTAGCCCCGTGGTAAGCTCTAAGCTTGTGTTACGGGACTAAACATCTGATATATTGTATGAAAGTTTGTAATTATATAAGATAGATAGATAACTCTTTATTGTACACCACAAATAAAATACAAACTGCAAACAATAACAAGACAATACATTGGAGTACAAAGGGCGGCCTTATCGCTGTGAGCGATCTCTTCCAGGCAACCTTTGGATGGACAGGAAAGAAATAGAACGACAAAGACAGTGGCCTAAGTAACTAAGTGTGTTGCTCTTTCACGCAATTACTACTGAATGGGTTTTGATATAACTCCACAAAAATATAACATACATATCAGAATAACCCATATGTAGGTGTTGGACCAATAAAACATAGGTTTTGTACCAAAAAGCAATAGCGAGCGAGAAAACGAAACGTTCGCGCGAGCCGTCGTCATGCACACTAACTTCCCCTACCGCGTACCTCACCGATCGTCGCCCCGCACGCCACAGCATATATATCTTTATTTATGTTTTTAAAATACAGATCAAAAATATAAGGTTTGTTTCTTAACATAAACTAAAGAAATAAAAATCAAATTAAAACTTAAAGCTATGAAAAACACTACGCGTCGCTTACACCATAGGCTACTTTTTACCGCGGTATCGTACCACTTTACGTGGAATAAATAATTATTCCGAGCAAAGCCCTATTTGGATCAAACTGGGCACGGACATAAGCTTTTATACAATACAAAACGAAAACACTTTATTGTACAAAACAAAACAATCGTTACAAAAATCACATATGAGGAAGAAGTACTAAGGACGACCTTATCGCTTAAGAGCGATCTCTTCCAGGCGACCGTAGGATGGAAAAAAGAAAACAGGAAATATAAATAAGTTTTTTTTCTTACTAGTAAGGACAAAATCTTTTTTTTCCACGCGGAAATGTATTATTAAGCCGCAAGCGGATAGTCAAACACACTATTTATAATATTAGTAGGATTTTCGTCATATTAATCTTCGTTATCCAGTAACTGAAGACCACCACCTACCACAAACTAGACAAATTTTGAGGTAAATGATTTTCTATACAACAAAGACAAAATGGATAAATTCGTGTAAAATTATTTAATACTAGCTGTGCCCTGCGGTGCTACCCGCGTTATAATGGATGAAGTACTCATAACCAACAACATAATTTATTTGAATAAAGATTAATATTATTATGTTGATACAACTTTAACAAATTATTTTGACCAAATTAGGTACCATAAAAACGGTTTTTGTGAGTTAATCTTAAAAGATAGACATATACTATCGCGGACTATTTTTTAGATCATTAAAAGAGCTATTATTCTTTAATACATATTTTTTGTGTATCTTGAACCGTTTACACGGCGCACGCAACGGAAGGCTTCAAAGATGAACAATTTCTCCCGTTTTTTACACATTTACCACTATATCTTTGCTCCTATTGGTCGTAGCGTGATGTTATATAGCCTATAGCCTTCCTTGATAACTGGACTATCCAACACAAAAAGAATTATTCAATTCGAACCAGTAGTTTCGGAGATTAGCGCGTTCAAACAAACAAACTAACAAACAAACAAACAAACAAACTCTTCAGCTTTATAATATTAGTATAGATGTTTAATCACTATTTTCACATTGTAATTTTATATTAATCTATTTGAATTTATGATAAATAAATACCTGATGACTTTGATCACATAGATTGATTTAACAGTATAATTTTTTAATTTTGTCACACCTAAATTTATGTTATTTACATGCCCTAGACTAAGGCAATACATGGTAGCATATTGTGCTTATACTATTGACAAACAAGACCCTGTACATATGTATCCCATGTGTGCAAATAAATGATCTGTTTTCTGATAAAATTCAATTAAATTATATTTTTATAATCTTATTAAACTCGACACTGGCATGTCGCTTCAAGCGCAGAGTCCAGTCCAGTTACAAGAAACTGAACTAAACTGAAGTGAAAAGATCCACAAAGTTCATCTCAGTCTACATTATCATCCACACTCTCATGTCATCTGTCATGTCAAGTGTCATGTCATCCACACTTAGGTGAACGCCATTTTGCGTCTCCTCTGCTAAAGTGTCGCAAAACGATGACAGTAATCAACTAGCTTGCTGTCTCTGTCTAATTATCTAAGCCTGTCATCGAAAGGGTTGTCAAAGTCTTGTATAGTATAACAGTATTACCATATCGGCTGGTTTAGTTTACTATCTGTATTTCTTTGTAACCTATACTAATACTCGCGGCCCGCTCCGACTTCGCACGAGTAATTATATAAAATTGTTGTCCCGACAATTATTTTTATTTTTCTCTCAGTAAAAAATAACCTTGGACTTCAAAGAAGTCATTTAAAATAAATATTGTCCGGTATATTAGGTCCTTACATATGAAATTGGCGTTTTTCGTACTGGCCACTTTAATCACAAATTTCTCCTCTTTGGTAAGGAATTCCAAATTCAAATTTGTACAGCTATAGACTCATGTATTTGTGCTTCGATGATCGTCATTCATTTGTTTTTTTTCTTCTGTTTTTTTCTGTTTGCGTCACTCATTTTACAAAATGGAAAACTTAAAATATCGCATTATTTACGAGTACGAGTTCCGCCGTGGCACTAGTGCTGCGGAAACAACTCGAAGGGTGAATGATGTGTATGGCGGTCGTGTTGCAAAAGAAAACACAGTTCGTTTTTGGTTCCAACGTTTTCGTTCTGGAAATTTCGACTTGCAGAACAAGCCCCGTGGACGGCCTGAGACTCAAGTTGATAATGAAGAGTTGAAGGCTATTGTGGAAGCGGATCCATCGCAAACCACGTCCGAGTTAGCTGCAGGCTGCGGTGTTAGTGATAAAACTGTTTAAATTCACTTGAAGCAAATTGGGAAGATTAAAAAGCTTGAAAGGTGGGTACCTCACGAATTGACTAAAGCAAACCGGCAAACGCGCGTCGACTGCTGCGTTACATTACTAAACCGGCACAATAATGAAGGTATTTTAAACCGAATCATTACCTGTGATGAAAAATGGGTTCTTTACGATAATCGGAAGCGCTCAGCGCAATGGTTGGATCCTGGCCAGCCAGCCAAATCCTGCCCCAAGCGAAAATTAACCCCAAAAAAGTTACTTGTAAGCGTTTGGTGGACTAGTGCCGGTATTGTTCATTACAGTTTTCTCAAATCTGGCCAGACTATTACGGCTGATGTCTATTGTCAGCAATTGCAAACCATGATGGAAAAGCTAGCGGCTAAACAACCTAGGCTGGTCAATCGCTCCACGCCACTGCTGCTTCACGACAACGCTAGACCACACACTGCGCAACAGACGGCTACTAAATTAGAAGAGCTTCAATTGGAAAGTCTAAGACATCCTCCGTACTCCCCGGACCTTGCTCCAACAGATTACCATTTTTTTCGAAATTTGGATAACTTCTTGCAAGGGAAAAAATTCAACTCCGATGGGGCAGTCCAAATCGCCTTCAAAGATTTTATTGATTCCCGTCCGACTGGTTTTTTTAGTAAAGGGATCAATGAACTACCTATAAGATGGCAAAAGTGCATAGAAAATAATGGTTCATACTTTGATTAATTAAATATATTATATTAAAAAATATTCGACTTTTTGTTCCTCCCATACAAAACGCCAATTTCATATGTAAGGACCTAATATTATTAAGATGAAGAGTTTATTTTGTTTGAACGCCCTAATTAGATAGAAATACCACCGGTCCTATTTAAAAAAAAATATAGCTTATTTATCGCTGAAGGCTATAGGGCGGAAAGATCCATAAAAGGCCTAAGCTATAGTTATGTTACAATATTGTGTTGTGTAATGTATTTTGTTCTTGCAATATTGATATATAATAATATATAATAATTGTAATATCAATAACATACTTACATAATAATGTTCTCATACCAGTATATAACGGCGTCAGAGAAAAGAGGGGATAGAAGAGTCCCCTCTTTATATACAGGTTATTATAACTTGAATATTATATATTAAATTTGTAATATTGTCAATAAACATTTTGTATTTTTTTAAATATATTATCTTGCCTATTCCAGTATTACCTCCACGTTCGGGCAAAGCGAACGAACGCAGTGTTCATAACGCAGTTGCTATTGAGTGCGATAGCTGTATTCTGCGGCGTTTCCCGGATGATAGACCACAGGCACCACTGGTGGGACGTGCTAGCCGGCGCGCTGCTGGGCCTGCCTGTGTATGCCTACACTGTAAGTATTTACTATATACAATACAACTAGCGGCCCGCCAATTCGGAACCGCCGGAAATTATTCGAATTTTTCTCGCCGTAAAAACCATCCTATCTCTCAAGTTGGATCGAACTGCACATGGTGTGCGAATTTTATTATAATCGGTTAAGTGGTTTAGGAGACCATTGAGAACAAACATTGTGACACGAGATTTATATATATTAAGATATACAATATACAATTTCACTGCCTCAGTGGCGCGGTGGGCGAGAGTCTGCTTGTGGCGCAAGAGGTAGCGGGTTCGATTCCCGCCGAGGGGTTAAGTGTTTGTATGTTCTGCAAGCACTTTCTCCTTGGTCTGGGTGTTTAATATGTATAATAAAAAATATCTATGTACGTATGTATATTATATTATTATGTATATCAGATTTCTAGTACCCGTAACACAAGCTAAGAGCTTACCACGGGGCTAGATGTTGTTGTGTGGATTGTCAGGAAATATTTTAATAGAATTTGTCTGCCTCAGTGGGCGGACCGTCGCCCAAAGTCGCGGCGCAAGAGGTAGCAGGTTCGATTCCCGCCGAGAGGTCAAGTGTTTGTACGTTCTGCAAACTCTTTCTCCTTGGTCTGGGTCTTTAATATGTATAATAAATTATCTATATACATTAAGTATGTCTATAATATTGAGAGAGATTAGGCCTTAATTCACCACGCTGGCCAAGTGCGGGTTGGTGAATGACACATGACCTTCAAACTCTTTAAAGTTCTCAGAACATGCCGGTTTCCTGTCGATGTTTGCCTTCACCGTTATAGCACGTGTTTAAAGCGCACATAAATTTCTCAAGAAGAAAAATCCAGAGGTGCGTGGCTGGGTTTGAACCCAATACCTTCGGAATGTAAGACATATCAGAAAAACATATCAGACTTACATATCCGAAAAACATAAGTCATTATTGCGAGCAAATTCCGATTTGAATTAAATTTGCTACTTTATATCTCGGTAAAATCTATTATTGCTCGGCCAAAGCCGCAGGTGAAAGCTTGCAGTCCAATAATCCATTAATACATCATTTGTTTTTGTTCCAGGTTTACCATTTATGTGAAAACTTCATTCCGCGTGAAAACAATGCTACTACACCCATTGTAGAAAGCGGTGACTCGTTACCGTTAGTAGATACCAAAGAAACGTAGCTGGACTTTAATATAAAAACTCTGGTCTCATAGTTAATGATAAGATGTTGATTAAGATACTTTATACACACGAATGCCCAGTTTGAATATCGCCATCGCGCTGCCCCCGTACCACCGCCGCACCGCTCCACTATACACACGCGCCGCCGCCGCTTCTCTCCGCGTCGCTGCTTACTTACCTATTCTTAACTGGCAATGTATAACTAACATTCGTATAGAGAACCGGTAAAAACAGGCTTTGACGGCGCGGTGGCGGCGCGTTTGTACAGTAGTGCGGTGCGGCGGCGGTGCGGTGGTGTCATCGCGTGCAGCAGCGCTTATACGTAACAGTTTCTAATTATTGATGCTGTCGTTGCTGTACTAACGGACCGTAGGAAATACTATCCGTTTATTTTAACCCCCAAAAAGAGGGGTGCTATAAGTTTGACGTGTCTGTCTGTCTGACTGTGGCATCGTAACTCGCAAATGGATTTACCATTCATTCTATTGACATTAACAAGACATAAAAGTTATGTGAATAATAACATCATTATATATAATATACATTACTTTTTTGTATAAATATTATATAACCTACATAGGTGCCGATCCGCGAGTGTAAGGTTAAGGGAACTAAGGTTTTATATATAACTTTTGAAACTATCATGGTTATTAATATTATTTAGATTTATAACGGGATATTTACCATGATTGATTGTCTTGCCAGTTTCCCGATATTTCGTATAAGGTATAAGGTTTTATAGTTGTTTTTTTTTTAATTTAAAATTAAGATAATTTTATAGATTGGCACTTTGATATTATTATACACCGTAAAATAGTTGTCAGTAAATGCCACTCACGTCAAATATATTCAAAGTTCTCTAGTAGTAGTGGTCAACCAACATTGTTCCAACAGTGGCGCCGTCTGGTGCAAGAACGGGGATGAATTTAAAAGAATTTGCTCGATTATTTAAAAAAGAAAACTGTACAATATTTTTGTCTAAATCAAAAAGCAAGCACAATAATCGAGACATCATAATGTGACCCAACCAACCCAAACCTCTGATATTTTTACAGGAAAACGCCAAAGAAATTGCTACGACTAGTGAGTACTAGGTAAACGGGATGAGATGCTTGGCACTTTAATCTAAGTTTAACTAAATTTTTATGTGATCTATTTTAGTTTTTGACTATAAGTCATGGTTTTCTATTTATTTATAAGTTGCGACAGTGACAGCGAGTGCAACAGTGGCTCCATCTATTGCTGTAACGTATTATTAACGAACCGTTATGCCTTACGTGAGTGTAAGGGGCTGTTTAGCAATCTCCGAGTATACTTAAACAATGGTTAAAATATAGAGCTATTTTGCTCAGTCGCATGTGACAAAGTGAGATATATCTTGACATTACTAACCATTGACAAGTTTCAGTGACATAACTCAACATTGCTTATACTACTCGGATTTTGTGAAATACGCCCTTAGTATTAATAAAAAAAGTATTTTTCTAGAGATTTAAAAATCCTATAAGCGTAATAAATGATTTTTATATCTGGGTATACATTTACAGAATACCAAAGTTGTAATCTCGCGAAGATTTTAAACCAATGATGATAATTATGTTTAAGATAGGTGCGGGGCCAATGAAACTGATTTCAAGTCATTTGCAGCGAATTTTTTTTAACACTTTATATTTATTTAGAAGTTATAATATATAATAAAAAATATCATCATCATTTGAGACGTTGGCGACCTCTGCTGGACATATTTTTTCGATACCAACCCTGGCCGGGATTCTGAACTACATAGACTAGAGTCATCCAACAAGCTTAAAGAGCTATGTTGAAGTTTTCTCTATGGTATCGGATTACAATATAACTTCAACGACTGGATTTGCTTTAAATGTTTGAAGTAATCATTAAATGGAAACAAAAAAAACGGCTATGCGTCGAGAATCGCAGAATATTAATTTAGTCTTCTAGCCGAGAATCGACCCACAAGGCACCTGCCACAGAGGTCGTCAATACAAATAAATACAAAAATTTTATTCACAAAAGAGGTTTACAAAGTAGGTACTTATAATCTATCTTATCTGATTAAAGTAGTTTGTAGTTTACTGCAAACTTAATAGCTACTTGAGATAAACCTTTCAGGGTATAAATAGTAACACCTCGTTCTAACTAAGTATAATACTTGTATTTAGACAGGAGGGCTCAAACCTCATACTCTTTTTGGTTAATATATTTAATTTGCAACCAATACATTTATAGGTAAAACATATTGTCAATATTATGATGACGATTAATTCATTCCTCGCTTCGTTCCGCTCCGCACCGTAATGTTTGGTGTTTGAATAGAATAAGACTAGGTATTATTTATTGCATTATAGTTTGATCTAGGACCTGAAAGAAATTTGTGCATTGACATTTACTGAAAATCTCTCACTCACACACACATTGCTATCTTCATCAATTCAGCCTTTTGAAGTCCGGTTCTGGACATATCCTCCCTCAAGGATTACCAATTATAAGTCATAGTCAATCGTTGACAACTGAAAAGTGTTTGTTTTTTTTTTAATAATAGCTTTTTATTATTCTTCAAAATGGTTCACTGATAATAAATAATATACTTAGATCACAATAATTTACTAAGTCTATTGAACCACATTGCGAAGACTGGTGTAGGTTTTGAAAAAACCTGTATTACTGGTCACCTGTATTACAAGTTAATTCAACAAAAATCTTAAATTAAAATTATCAAGGAAATAAAATTGTCTTGACAGTTCGCTTCATGTAAGCAAGCTTTTACGAGTTGAGAAGTCAATTACCAACAGACAGTACAGTTACCAACAGAAAACAACAATTATTCCGATCGGTCGCTTAATACATCTATCGTGAGCCAGCATTTTTCACCAATTCATCAGTCCATCTCGTTGGTGGTCGTCCGCGGCCATTCCAAAACCTTTCTACCCCAACGACCATTCTGCTATGTGACCTGAGCACTTCCCGTTCAAAGAGCTTATTCGTTTGGCTATGTCGGTGACGCGTGTTCTTCTACGTGTCTCCTTATTTCTTCTTCGAACCCGTACAGAAATCCCGAACATAGCCCTCCCCGTAGCTCATGGAGCGACCCACTGCTTTCATAATAATTGAACCTGTTTATTGAGGCATTTATTGAATAAAATGTTATACCACCATTATCTTATAATGTAAGTACCAAGTTTTTTAAAATACTTTTCTTTGATTTCTTAAATTGCCATCTCGATGGGCACTGGCGTTTGTGCGAGCGAGATGACAATATATTCAAGTGTGAGTAACAGAGACAGGCATTATTCGACAAGTATGAATTTCTTTCTCCTCGATTAGACTATATTATTGATATTACGTGATTATTGTATTATTTATTATGTATTATAATTTTAGTAAAAGCATCACAATTATTATGGTGAATAAATATCTTTCAAAGAAAGTATTTCACTTATTGCATGTATTTATTATACCTACATTTAATTGTATTAGAATAAGATTAAGCCGACCTTAGTTATCCAAAATCTGGAACTCTTTTGTTTTGAACTATTCCAGTTTGTGTAAAAAAAAAATAACAAGCATTTTGTAACTGAAACCGAACCCGGAACTCGAACCATGATTTTAGGTAATACCACAGATTAGATACATAATCTAATCTGTGGTAATACTCATCGAAGTGTTAGCTACAATTACACCAATGCTCCATTAACTCAGGTGAATTAAGTATACCTACTGCCCCTATTATTCAGATATTTGAAATAAAACCAGAATAAATAACGGGGCAATAAATAACGTAAGTTGCAACTATTTGATGTAATGATTAAAGATACAAGATACAAAATAATTTATTTCCATAGTTTGGTTTTACAAAACTTAGACACGTCAAAATAAACAACAATAAAAATAAATTATTTTCAGTATACTCATAGAATGACTACCTAGTAAATAGATCAAGATGGGTAGTCATAATTATAATAGTTACGAGTTGGAAAAGCAGAAAATGTTAATATCTTTGCAGGCACAAAACGTTTCTGACAGCTGAATTGCATATTGCGTTACGATATTCGTAACGCGCACAATTTATAATTTAAGAAAAAATAGAACCCGTCTGCGACTGTATCCCGTAGAAGTTTTGGATAAAAATGTATCCTTTGAAACTCCCGTGATCAAGACGAATCTAACAATAGCTTATACATCAAGCCTTTTATGCTACTAAGGCAACAAAGACACAGTTATATATTTACACTCGAAAACAATACCCTGCTCTCCCTGTCAAAGTACAGTAATACAGTTTGGGTAACTCTCTCTCTCTCTCTCTCTGCATTCGTTCACTCATGACTAAGAATCGTGGTCATCACAGGATGTGGACAACATGGCTGTGGTACGACTAGATTTGATGATTGGTCTCCAACGGTGCCTAACCATAGTGTCTCTGACAAAATTTAGATGAGGTGGGGCCATTACATGATCGGATCATCTGGTTGGAGACCGACCACGACAATTGATTATTTCGGGTCAGGTATAAGGTTTATTTGATAGATATTTTTTTACACGTATTGCATTTTTTCTTTTTTGTGCCTCGACTGATATAAAACATAAATAATACTACTTCAACTACTACATAGTAAGTAACGTTTTTTACCTTGATAAAATAGAATAGAACAAATTTTGTGAAAATGCATTGGTATTGGTAACGATATGATGACTAGTTGTTATCATCTACATATATATTTATATCTGCGCAATCTACTTGGGGATTTGTTTATACGTAAACAGTGCCAAGATACGTAGAAAAAATATTTTTATGAGTACTTTTTTGCATGAATGTAGCACTCTTGCTTTGTGCCCAACGGAAAAAACATTCTGTAAAAGAAAAATGTTGTCTGGTTTCTCAACGGAAAACCTTACCAACTCAGCTGAAATGGAAGCACTTTTGGGGCATTCTACTTTGGTATAAAATTGGTAGTCCGATTGTATTGTCTTTTAGGGTTGTAATCGAAACGATTTTTTCAAAACTGATTTATCGAAAAAAAAAGTTCAACACATACATCTAATTCACCATGTACCTATTAGGTAACTTGTAATAGTGTACATTTTTTTATTTTGTTATGCATTATAACATGACCTGTAGAGTAAAAAAATCTGTACCTGTTCTACGTAAATCGCATAACAACGTACATTCTAACTCTATTTGACGGTAACTAACTGTAAGCAGATAACAATTTTATAATAATCAACGTACTGGGCTTGAAGTACATTTGTAAGTGGATAACTTTTTATTTCAGTATTATTATTTTTCATAAGATCTTTCAATATTATAAATAGTTGGTCTGCTATTCGGGACATAGACAATTCTATCAAATCTTTACTATTAATATCGGTTCAGACGATTTAACAAGTCTTAAGTTATATAGAATAATTTTATTCAGTAAATAGTTATTTCACAATAAACAAAGATGTCCGACCTAGAGCAGTAGACCGTTCAAGAAATAGTTGCCTATGTGTGTGTGTGGAAAAAAAAAGAAAACTAAATTAAATTACCACCACAGCAACATATATTATGCCTTGAACATGTAGTTCTAACATGCACTAACTGTGTGGATATTTATATTTATTTATTATTATTAGAACCTGGTTTAGTAAAAAAAATATTTTTTTGCTAATACTTTGCTATTATAATAGAACCTATGGATAAAAAAATTGGGATTTCTATGGTTCTAATCAAGTAAAGGGTAAAGATTTTATTTAATGTCATATTATTGCCTTATTCTTCAGAAAACCTAATTTTATATCCTATCTGCCTAATTTTTATATTTGCACTAGTAACCTTTTCATCGCCACCGTCGGCTATACTCGACATTACAAATTGAGCTCACTACGCCAGCCTCGTCATATGACGACCAAAACTACTCCAAAAGAAAAACGAAATACACAATCTATAAACAGTTAGTTCTGCGTTTTATGTATCCTAAAATGTACATTGATTTAGTTATTATACATCTATACTAAAGGTTTATAAGAAAAACCCCTAGTTGTATAAAAATTTCGATGATGAAAAACTGAGATAAAATCCCGTCAGCGGGCGTGATTCGCCCGCCATTGTCGGCAGGAGCCGACCGCTAGTGTTGTGGTATACAGCTACCAACCGAAGGTGATAAAAAATAGACAATTTAAATTTTAACAAGATATTTATTATTTATATCATGATCATTCTCATGATAAAAATAATAAATATCTATTAAGATATCATAATAAATCCAAACTTAAACTCTGCAAACGCTTTATGAAAAAAAAATTGCTTATTAGTAATTTTTTATTCATAGGTAAAATGTAGGTATTTGTAGATCTCTCGTTTCAAACTTCGACAAAAGCATGTTTCTGCTTCGAAGCACACAGGTTCCCTTTAGTTCGGTGGGTATGTAGGTACATACCTACCTACATTATTTCGTTCTTGTAAGATTACAGTAGGTGCCTACGTTGGGAACGGGACACATTTTTGTGTACTAGATAGGTAGGCACTTTCATCATTGGTAAGTAGGTAATGTAGGTACCTAAATCGGTTCGTTTTCGAGATAGGTATCCGACTCATGGAAATAATTACGTGAACAGAAAATCAATAAAAGATGTTAGATGGATAGGTAATGCGTAGAATTGATTTGTTTAAGACAATTATTTACAATGAATGAAGAATGAAGGATATAAAATACCTACCTTGTCAAATTTCCTAAAATGATAATTAATGAGAAGAAATTCTGCAAGTAGCAAGGAAGATAATTAAGTATAAAATACTTCTGCCAATAATCGTCAAGGGTCCAATACCCTCTCCGCCTATCGATAATCAGCGACCTATCACATCCTCAGATGTAAGCAAGCTTTCAAACAACGTTCCAGCCGCGCCAACGTCGGCTATTCACGACAACAAATGACGTCTCGTGGGTGAATAGTGATGTGCTGTTGTTATTTGAAAATATTTGTTATCGATCTGATTTCTGGTTTTATATAGGCAAAACACCGGCAACTGCGGCGTAACAATTTAATTATTATTGAGTATATCAAGTAAAACTCGAAAATTGAAAATAATGCTTATATCCTAAAGCCTTTCGTTTTGTAACTTGGATGGCTTGGAGAGTTAGATTTTATAATTTTAAGATGGCGTTCAAAAGGTAATAAAACATCCCAGATTTAACAAAGTTGTTTATTGCATAAAAAACCAACGAAATCAAGTCTCCATGTGTTTATCGACAAAATACATTTTTTCGACTCTTGGCAGCACTATTTTATTCTTAGGTATTTTTGATCACTTTGTGCTTTGGCGTAGAGGTTACGAGAATGCGTTTGGGGCGTGGCGGTCAAAAGGTTAAAAGTACCATGGAGTACCTACAATAAGTTAGAAAAATCTTAGTTTGCAAATCCCGGTCCGTGAGACCGGCGTTAAAAACTAAGTCAAATGTCCATGGTCAAATTCACGTCACAAATAACCACAAAATAAGGCTATCAATTCTTCGTTATTATATACGAGCTTATCTTAATCGGAAACTTAAAAACAGAAATTAAACACCTACGTAAGAGATAAAACTGATATAACCATGACCATAGTCGACGAAAACACTACTTGTGTTGCCCCACTGTAAGGCTCAGGGGCTGTTGGCGGTCTGTAGTATCTGTCATAGATCTCATCCCAGAACATAGCCCTGTCTTCGGCTAGCAGCGTGTCGCGCATCGTGAAGTTGTGTCGTATCGCCATGTGAGGGGACCTCGTTCCACTGACGGGAGGCCATTGCGGAAGGGATGAGTTTTCGGGAACTGGCCTCCTGGTTGACAAAAGGAAAAGAATAGATGAATAAAGGTATTCAATGCCAATTCCATAGTTTCTTTAGAAATAATAATATAAATATATATAAAATGAATGTATATCAGCAAATATTTTGGCATTAAATGTGGTTTCATAGCTGTTGCTTCAAAACGCACACGCACTCGCCTGGGCCTGCCTGGGTGCAGTTTGTGCGTAGTGGTTTTTTGTAAACAAGTAAATAGGTCGCGATTCAAGCGTTTTGAAAATTATAAAAAATGCCTACATTTAATAGTCGCGATAGGCGTACAGTAAACTCATAAAAATCCAAGACACACGAACAGCTCCCAGGCGCGTATTGTTTAAAACCTACTTTAACTTGCACGATGGCTACAATCTATACTTTTTCTATTTAAACTATTTTCTGATTAAAATGAATATGTAATGCATTTTCTTTCTGCTATAATTTCTAACTATAAGAAACCTAATAATGATGTAAGTATCTGCCATAATTCACTTACCCAGTTTCAACAAAGTTGAGCCACATTTCCCTCAAAGTTTCTTGCATTTGTAAATATTCAGCAGTTAGATTTGCTGTCTCCTCTGCATCTAAGAAAGCGAATGATTGTGCACAATGATCCACACGCCGCACGTTGGTGGAGGGAATATATGGTGTGTTCTCGTCTGTAAATCCGAACTCATACAAGTAAACTATATCACCTCTTGAACTTCTACGCAGTCTTAAACTATAAAGCATTTGGTACGCGAACAAAATGTCTGTATAGTAATTCATATAACCCATCATTGATCCTGAATCTATCGTATCTCCGAAATAAAATTGCCGGACAACGTTTGCTACTTCTTCTCTCTGCTCTTCAGATTCGAACTCGAGATCTAATGGTAAATAATCTGAGAAGTTTCTAGATAATTCAGCAATAATGCTTTCAAAATCGTTATTAAGGAATTCCAGGTGAAGTAGACCTTCGTGGTCGGTGTACCCACCTAAATATGGGACCTCTGTATAGCGTCCGTCGCTCAACAGGTTATAAGGGCTATCCAATAAAAATATTTCCTCCCCCGTAGCTGTATCACGTTCGACACACGGCCCGAAATAAATATCCATATTATGCGAAACATGATTATTTATGTCCGAATTCACTACATCATTCGGAATAGTGATGAAAAATTCTTCCAACTCTGCGATATCATCGCTTGTGAAGTTAAATTGTCTGGCGAATGTTTTTGCGTTCTCAATGGTGTTTTTCAAAGCTCCCGTGTAGCCCATAGATACACCACTTTCGGCGATAACCTTATTGTAAAGTCCAGATGCCATGGGAGATAATGTAAGGAAATCGACGGAACCACCTCCTGCGCTGCAGCCCTGAATAGTTACATCATTGGGGTTTCCACCAAAGTTGGCGATATTCTTCTTCACCCATCGCAATAGAGCCACTTGATCTTTCAGCCCAGCGTTGCCAGGTGCTTTCTCCGTTCCCAGGCATAAAAACCCATTGACCCCTAATCTATAATTGAATGTGATTATTATAAGCCTTTTGGTCTTAACTAGACTTGAATATTGGAACCAGGATCCAGCTCCTATTTGGTAGGCCCCGCCGTGTATCGCTACCATGACTGGTAGGTTGGAGTCGATGGTATCAGGTACGTATATGTTTGCGACCAGACAGTCATCGCGCTGCTCTGCTTCTGGCACGATTAGAGGCTGTGGGCAATAGATGCCTCTGTATACAGCGTCGAATGTTTCGGTCCATACTGGAGGGGGTAATGGTGCCTGTAAAATATAAATATTAAAAATGTAATGTAATGTTATCGCTCGTTTTCGTAGCCTATTTGATGGACAAAGTTCTAATGGTTACTGTAGGAAATAAATGTTATGCAATACGAATTCCTAGTCATGAAGTAATAAATGACTCACAACTTAATCTTTGTGTAATAAGTAGATTTTTAGCACAAACATTTGAAATAATGCTTCTACTTCCTATAACTTACATAAAAAAAAAACAATTCGATTCACCTACCTTGAACTTGTCAGAACCACTTGGCACAGTGGCGTAGGGCACATCAAGGAAACTGAAGAAGTCACCTCTACCATCTCTGTGCCCTCTTACAGTGCCCTGGTCTTCTAAATCCACCTCCCAAATAGACTGACCCCACACACTGCATACACAAATGAACAACACCACTGTACTTAACATATTGCGACAGTAGAATGCAGATCGAAATCATAAATCCAAATTTTATATTGCTATTGATAACTTATCTTATTGATCTAATAAACTTTGATTTGATGTAGGTATGTTCCGTCGGTTTTATAATAATAATAATAAAAAGTCGTATATAGCTAGTACATTCATAAGGCCATATCTAATTCAATCTCTTCATTACCTAGTTATTGACGAGGTCAATGTAGAGATAAAGCTAAAGCCCGTTTTTTTTCGATGTATAAATTTTTGTTGTTTGGAAACTCTTATACTTTTTCCCTAGAAGGTAGAAGGCTTCTCCGGTCCACATTACGAAACACGAAAAAATCGTTTCACGCACTGGCCCAGCCCGGAGGGTGGTGACAAACTGCGGCCGAAGTCTACCACGAGAGACTGTTCTTAACCACCCGGAGGTCACGTGTAAGGGTTCAGAGGGTTAACACTAACGGACGTGAACAGACAAAACCTCTAAATATTTATAAATTTTATGCAGAAAAATATATTATTACATACAGTAGGTACTTATGTAGTAACTATAATGTAAGCCACTGTTTTAAAGGGCATGGAGGTACGTTGGTTCCTAAAGCTTAGTTGCTATCGTTGCAAAAATGGCCCTAATTCGTGAATACTAGGTACTCCTCATAATAGGTACCTATAAACAAAATGTGATGAAAGCTGGTAAGTCTATGTTACTCAATATACAAGATGTTTTGGATATTTTATATAAAGCGAAAGGGAAATGCACCAGGCGAACATATTATTTTGTTCTACAACTTTTCAATTTGGAGCATTTTTTTTCGGAAAAGGCCTCTTATGTCATTAAGCTTAAGGTATCCAATTAAGATAATGGTTTATGAGTATAATTCACAAAAAAATAGGATCTACAAATTTAAACAAAAATTTTTTTTTAAAAACAAATGGGCTTCCAAATCGAAAATCCTAGAAGAAAAAAGAAATTTTTATCGTGGTTTATTAGAATTTAAAAAGTGGTAGGTACGGGTTAATTCCTCGGCTTAATGTAATGTTTGATACAGTCAGCAGAGCAGTCACATTGATTTAAGTGGCTAGAGTAGTTAAAATTATGATGTATTTTTATAGTTCTGCGATTTTATTGAAGAAACATTATAAAGAAATAGGAAAAAAAGTGATTTGATTAAAAAGTTTTATAAATTGTTTCCATGGCAATTTAATATGATTATAAAAATAATCAATAAGTGATCTTTACCATATAACTTAATAAAAACATGATTCTTAAATTATTAGTACTTAGTAAGCTTCAGGGTAATCGTAATCAGCTATCATTATTATTATTGCTAGACATAATTTGAAAAAGTCTTTAAAAATATCAATTTCCGGAATAGGTACCACTACTCAAGAAGCAGAAATGTTTTCTTTACAATTATGCTTACCAAAATTATTAACATAAATTGTGATAAAATGAATAATCATAAATGAAATGTGTCTCTCATGATTGTTTTCGCCACCAAGGAATTGGAAAGTATGCTTTGTTGAAATAAAACTTCAGGGTATTTTGTTATTTTTTAATATTTCTTCGTTTCTTTATATTTAATAATCTTCTACGTTTTATCGAATTCTAATTTATATATATGATTAGATGGGAATAACACGAGTAGGTACTTATTTCATTGTTGAAACATTTATCTTTCGTTGCTGTTCTATCTTCAACATTCTGTGGATGTAAAATAGTTTTAGTTTTGACATTTATTTATTTATCTACATATTATATATATTAGTGTAAAGATATTCATTTGTATTTGGGAGGCACAGCAGCGGTCTCGCACGAAATGCATTCAGCTTCATGGCTTCAGCCAAAACTTCGCGTCTGAAACGCGGGAACATTTATGTCTCAACAGAACCGGTTTGTGGTGGCGTAGGTGTGCAAAGGGCCCATAGTAAAAATAGATAGATAACTCTTTATTGCATACCACAAATAAATTGAACAACATAGACAGTTGCATGCAATGTTACCCACTTTGCATGCTACTGTCTGTCGTATGTAAGCATGGGTATATCTTACAACTTACATCTGATGCGTCAAGATCTCGAGTCCCAAGATGGCGATGGACATCGCTATGCCTATACACATCAGCACTAGAACAGGTTTGAGGTCTTCAGCTCCGACACTGGCGAATGTGGTCACGTGACCTGCGCAGCGAGGCTTAGGTGTCTGGAGGCGATTGTTCCCTGCAGATCTAATACCCGTCTCTCTGATGCGTTTGAATCTACAATAAAATGAATGCTACTTCAAATCCACAGGAAAGTTGTCTTAAACTCATTTCATGCTGGACTGTTTATAAAACGTGCAATATTCTTATAAAGGTACACCGTAATACAGTAGGACAAGTTCCACAGCAAACAAATGTGGTGTTGCGTTTGCAAGATTGTTTAGTGAGTATGAGTAGCACTATTAATCAATATGTAACGCTATTGCGTTGATTCCATAGCTCGTAAAATATTGGTCCCAGGGAAAATTGAATGGAACCTTTTCTGTATAATTTTATTTAGATTACTTGATTAGAAGAAATCATTTTGCTAAAAGACACCGAATTATCAAAAAAAAAACTTGGTGAATGTCACATGCCCTTCAAACTTTTAAAGTCCTATTAACATGCCCACTTAGCCATGATCAGCAAATTGGATAATACATACGCAACACGAAAAAGCTCTAAATAAGGAGAGTCCTTCCCCATCGGCACTTGAGGAGGTAACGAGTACACGAATTCAATTTCCATCAGGTCACATTTTTCGTTCTCCTTAAAGGTAAGTTCCACTCTGCGGTATATTACATCTGCAAGACCGTGCAGTGCGAATAGACCCTGAAACAGGAGGTTTTTTCTGTTTACGTCCGTAAGTGCTAACCCTCTGAATCCTTACATCCTTACTGAAGGCTTAGGCCGCGGCTTGACACCCCCCTCCGGGCTGGGCCAGTGCATGAAACGATTTTTTCGTGTTTCGTAATGTGGTCCGGAGAAGCCACCTTCTAGGTCTACATGCTCCATTTTAGACCACATCGTCACTTTACATCAAGTGAGGTTGTTGTCAAATGAAGGCTTATCTAGGTTAGTGCTTGGCAAAACACAATCACACAAACATCACTAATTGCACTAACCTTTTGGGTAAGCGCTCGTCCTCGTAAACAAATCTACTAACATATCATAAAGGCCTCCTCTCTTATCGCCTATCCGAGCGAGGTGCGAAATAAAATAATTATACTATTTACTCATAAAATACAATTTTACATTGACTTAGGGGAAGGTGGGGGAATTGCGGACGCTTAAGCAGAATCACAAATAAAACTCAAACTATTAATAATAATCAGTCTTTCTTTATTAATTTTAAAACTATTGTTATATACCTATCAAATTTACTTTAATAATTATATGAGATCAATCAACATGTATTAAATTTTAATCAAAAACAAAAACATTTACGTCCGTAATTACCCTTAGCTCGAGGGGTAAATACGGACCAGTGCTGGGTTAATTGATGTCGTACTTTTTCTAACTATTTTGGGTCAATTGCGGACAAATGACATGGGGTATTTACGGACGAGGTCTCATTTCATTTGCAGAATTCACAAACGTAGCCTCTTGAAGAAAACCCAGCATTGCAATTCTCATGTGCCCAATTGTTGCATTTGGAACTCATAATCCAGTCTTCTGCGGGCGGATCACAGTACTTTTCTTGGCAATAAATGCAGAAATATTCATCATTTTCTTTATCGCATTCAAAATTGTTTAAGTTTCTTAAGCCTTTTGGTCGTTTTTCTTTGGTATATTTTGGTTACTTACATGGAGTTTTAGTCTTTTCTTGTTTCAGATTCTTTCCCTATTTTCTTTTGTTCTTTTTGTTATAGGTTTGCTTTTTCCGGTGTGCTAGTGAAAATAATAGAATGTTTTTTTTTTAACTAATTGAGATGTACGAGTAGTTTTTAAAGTTGGTACCTGCACTATATTACTAAGTGGTACTAGGGGAGATGGACAAGATTGACTTGCTCTATTTTGATTTACACCAGCTTCACTAATGTCACTCACTAAACCCCTGTCGAAAAGGAGTCTTTTTTTCTTTAATTTCTTTCACAGCTCTTTGTAAAGTTTCAATGGTGGAAGCTGCTTATTTTTCTTAATATATTTTCGAGGCATCTGGAACAAAGAACTATTATCGCGGGAAGCAGGGATGGAGCAATTACAAAAATAATGTAAAATAAATATTTTGATAAATAATGGGGTGATTACGGACGTCCGTATTTACCCCAGGTCATTTGTCCGCAATTGACCCAAAATAGTTAGAAAAAGTACGACATCAAAATTTTTAGGTTAATCAAAATTTATCAAGCCTAACGTTCGTACCTACTATTTACTCGTCATTAACATCGCAATCGATAGAAAATAGGGCTTTTAAACTGACATTTAGTCTTTTTGAATAACACGGAAAATAATAAATACGAATATTACAACAACACCACAAAAAAAAAAAAATTTCAATTACCTTGAAACGCACTAAAGGTGGCTGAACGAAACGCGTGATCGCGATAGCTGGACGCGTGGGGCAGGGATGGAGTAGATATATATTAGTCCGTATTTACCCCGCGTCCATAATTCCCCCATCGTCCCCTATAGTGTCTTCAAGCCTATGTCAAGATTATTAAGACACTATAGGTATGTAGTTTTCAATTAATAATCACGTATCTAAACACTATCTACGTACGTTCTAATTATATTAAAAGAACTTTACTAAATTCATACTAATAAGCGCAACAAAGAGATAATTTGACGTCTTATTGCTTGACGCGTATAACAAACCGGTTTTAAGCCTGCGACTATCTCTGCGTTAGACAGAGAATACTCCAACTCATCATCACCCTATTAATGATCCCACAGCTAGGACACAGGGACTTCTCTCTTGAAGAGAGAGATTAGGCTTTAATTCACCATGCTGGCTAAGTGCGGGTTGGTGAATGCCACATGTCCTTCAAACTCTTTAAAGTTCTCAGAACATGCTGGTTTCCTCCCGATGTTTGCCTTCACCGTTAAAGCACGCGTTTTAAAACGCTTAGAAAAAAACTTTTAGAAAAAAGGTGTGTGTCGTAATTTGAACTCGCTTAGCCAACATTCAATTTTATGAATATATAGTTTTATTATAATTGGGATAGAAATGCATCTTTTCTTAACCTTCTTCCTGTACCTATGTATATTGTTTGTAGACGTCAACTGTTTGTGATTTGTTGAAAGCTCTGAGTGAGAGTATTAGGTAATGGCCACTCAGTAAGTTTGGATTCACTCACCTTCTGCATCCTTTCAACTCCTTTATTGAGATCATAAAACTGTCCTATACCCGTCTCAGGAGTTATTTTTTTGCGAACTGCCCTTCTGACCGAATCGTTATATAGCTGAAATTATATGTAATATATATCAAAGTAATGACAATATATGTATTTTGACAAACTAGCTGAAATTAAAAAAATATACTTATAAGTAATACGACTGCGTTTTAACTTTTTTGGATTTTTTTACAGTCTGTTAAGCCTATCAAGAAAGAATGGTCGTTACTCAACTTTAAATCGAAATAGGGCCTAAACGGTCAGTCCGATCGAAAAATGTTGAGATAAAACAAAATGATTTTTAAATACCTACTGACACCACGTGACATAGTTTGTTGTTGATATTTTTTATTAGTATAAATTGACGTCCAGTGGTCGCCATATTGATTGATTTCGCCATTTTATGAGAGTCGCCGGACTAGGGGTAACGATCGACGTATGAATTATAAAAATCAGTCCAATCGTTTGTTCTGTATAGTACCTACTTCAAAGAAACATACTTTGACTAATAGACACATTATCAATCCTTTGCATCGCGCAGTCAAAAAACTCGTTTATGTATTATCATCAAAATACCAGTCAGAAAATTAGGCTCGTTTTACAATTAGATAGTTTGAATATAGGCCAACCCAAACGTACCACAACCAGCTGACATCCCAGCAACAAAATGAGGTCAAGATGTGGTTACGTTTTAAAAGTGTCGCTACAGCTTTTTGTGCTTGCGTTGTCGCTAGGCTGGAACTCTCTGATATGCTTACATTAAATATAAAATAGTTGTAATCCACATCGTGGGCCGCCAGAGCAATATTGGACTCTTGGAGCTGGGCTAGCGTAGTGATGGAGTGAGAAGGTGCCTGAAGAAGCGTCACAATATTGGCGGAGTACGCCGCGTGAAGAGCCATCAGCGTAGCGAACACCCAGAACACTGTTATACGACCTGTAGGGTATACAAAATTCATCATCAACATTTATTTATTATTATTATTATCACCCTACAAACGTTCCCACTGCCGGGACACAAGGACTTCCCTCTTGACGAGAGAGATAAGGCCTTAATTCACAACTCTGGCCAAGAGCGGGTTGGTGAATGTCACATGTCCTTAAAACTATTCAAAGTTCTCATAAGTTCTAAGTCGGCGCTGATTGGCTTCCGAGGAGCGCGGTTCCGGCGTCAGTCACAGTTATTAGTCCATACCGGACGGTTGTGCGTAATTAATTCAAGTAATATTAGACTATTAATAAAATGCACTTACCGCTTTCATTTAATATTATTCCTATTTCACTCCAGACTTTGTCCTTTTTAGGTTGGTTTTTGTAGCCCTTTTCACTAAAATCGTACAAAATTGCATGTTGCGACACTAAATTAATTAATGTCTCATCGTGCTCATCCGTAAATATGTTATTAACGTCCATTTTTTAGATATTCGTCTCGAAAATAACCTAAAAACCACGTGCGCATCGCAATCGCAGCGAGCCACGCGACAGTGCTTGCGCGAGCATTGCTGCACGGCCGCCCGCCGCGGCCGTGCGTTACTGACGCGGCGCCACTGTCGCTGCGAAAGTGGCAGCTGCGCTCGAACTTTCCCTCATACATTTCCGTACTGTCGTTCTATCGCCGCGTCACTGTTGCTGCGTAAGTGACGCCGGAGCCGCGCTGGTCGGAAGTCCACCTTTATTAGCCCATACCATGGACGGTTGTGCGGTACAGTTGGTATATAGGAAAGAACCGATCAATTAAAAAAATATTATTAGAAGAAGAAGAGGATGATGATCTTTTGCTTCGTTACTACTATGGTATGGAGCGAAGCCCAACAGACCCAATTTTCAAAAGTCGAAAGGATGAGTGCACTTTATAACATCTTGATAAATAAGCATTTAAATGAGAACGACGAAAAATTCACGAGTTTTTGTCGGTTTAATAAAAAAAAGTTTTATTTTATTTTATTAATGGTTAATGAAGAACTTGCGCCAAAAATATCTGAATATAAATAGAAACTGCATTGGACCTGAACAAAAAATATTATTAATTATCATATTTATAAACTCAAAGTAAACTATTGCAATTTTTAAAAGCGATTCAAAGATAAGCTTGATGTTATAAAAACTTAAAAGTTAATTATTCCAATAAGTTAAGACGAATCAAAGAAATCAGTAGCATCATGTTATATAAACTTAAAATTAAATTATTCCAATTATTTAAAGCGAATCAAAGAGATCAGTAGCGTAGCATCAAGTTATATTTTCTTTTCTAAAATTTTTCTTTCTAAAATTATTGCAAAATTATTCAAAGTATAAATAATTGGAATAATTACTATATAATAAGCAGTACACTGACCGTGTCTTGGCGAATAACCGGTGTTACATATGTTTGAGTTTTGCATAACCGCACTACAGGATTCCATGCTCCTGCCAATTGGAAGCCATCTTCACGATTGAAGTTCCTATATTTAGTAATTTCAATAGCTTCCCGAACCAAACTAGGTATATATAGTGCCGCTCTGTTGAAATTACCCGTGGGCTATGCAACTCAATCCAGTGATTGGAACCAGACAAAAACAACAACAGTAAATGTTGTGCAATTGCAGACTTATGGACATCTGCGTTCTTCACTGCCTTAATATGCTCACCTACACGACACGCGATAGTTCTCTTGGTCGGCCCTATATTATGAGCTCCCGCAGCTACAATCTACTCTGGTCTTCCTAATGGAAAGTTATCTTTCGGCGTTCGTAAGTAGTTTGCGATTTTCTTGAGCGGTGTAAATACGGTTCTCATAGACATCTTACTCAAGATTTTTGAGATCTTGTCTGTTACACCTTTAATGTACGGTAGAAAAGGCTAGTCTACGTTCTACCGTACTACTGCGAACTTTAGGGACAGAACGTGGTGGCAATGTGTGTCCTATGAAACCATTCATCCCCATGACCTTTTTGATGTGAGCCAGCCAGTTCCGCCGATAGGCACTTACTATCACACAAGTCATAGGCACGATTTGTCAGCGACGTCACCACGGAGTTCAGATGCCGAGGGTGGTGGTGTGAACTTGCATGTAGGTACTTGTCCGTGTGAGTGGAATGTCACCACCCAAAACACAAAATACATCATCCACATATCTCTTCCACAATTTAACTTGAATAGGGCTTGATAAGATGGCGATATTCTCAAAATATTCCATCCAAATATTCGCCATTGCCGGGCCGATCGGACTACCCATGGCCACACCATCGATTTGGAGGTAATATTGCTCTTTGTATATAAAGAAATTTGTGGAGAGGATATGATGCAACAACCTGATATAATCTGATGAGATGTTATTCTGTTGTACCACAGCTTCTACAACACCCATACAATCAACTATGGAAACATTCGTAAACAGGGAGTCCACATCTAAACTGACCATCACCTCTTTATCCTCAACTTGCAAGCCTTCCAGTATATGCACGAAATCTTTCGAGTCCTTGACAAAAGAAGCCGTACGTCCCACGGTTGGCTGTAACACGGCTGCTTCGCTAAATCGTACGTGGGAGAGTCAATCTGACTTACGATCGGACGCAACGGAGCACCCTGCTTGTGTACCTTTAGAAGGGCATACAACTTAAAGGGCTGGACATTCCTCGGTCGTAATAGGAATTTTGACACTTTTTTGTTAAGGGCGTGTCCACATTCCTTAAGTGCTACGCTGTGCTCGTGCGGTCGGGTTATAGGAGACT
This sequence comes from Gymnoscelis rufifasciata, assembly GCA_929108375.1. Classification (NCBI taxonomy): domain Eukaryota; kingdom Metazoa; phylum Arthropoda; class Insecta; order Lepidoptera; family Geometridae; genus Gymnoscelis; species Gymnoscelis rufifasciata. The sequence continues at coordinate 3,805,628 of OV815317.1, read as the reverse complement.
AATTTGTAAGTGGTGGTGTCACTTAGTAGGTTTCGGATCTTGTCATCATAGTCAGCAACGTCCATCACTACAGTAGCGTTCCCTTTGTCAGCCTTTAAAACTAGAACCTCAGTATCATTAATCATTACCTACGCAATTCCTTCAACGCAATAAGCTCCTTCTTACTGATGTTAGGTTTTGGAAGTTTGGCTTTTCTCAGAAGAATAGACCTCAAGTCTTATGCACTCCGCCTCATTTGTCGGCATTTTATTGGCCCGGATAACCTCCTCAATATTTCCAATAATACTTTCGTAAGGTATGTGTTACCCGTTTTAAATCACAATATTGTTAAAAACCATGATAATATAAAAAGTTATATCAGTAGCTTCATGCTCTTGAACATATACCTCTGTATTAGCCTCTGAAATAGGAGAGTATAATGTGGTGGACGAGTGGGGAATATTGTTTTGATATATTTGTACTGAATTCAAGTTAGCCTAGAAATTGCATCTACTTCACGTACAAAAACAGGGGATACCCCAGCATTTCGTTTGCCGTTTATAGCTTTGAGAATGTTTATCGATAGGTATCATAATTTCAATTTATTGACTTTTCTTTTTCTACATAGCCTTATTATTTATTATAAATTCATTATCTTACTTAATTTTTATTGTGATAAATATCTCATCAACCGAGGACTCTCTTTTTTAAATTTAGTTTTTGCAACTCTAGGTAATTGCTGAAAATCAGTGGTTGCACCCTGTGCAACATTAATCACTGAGCAATTACCTTTTTGCCGCACTGCAACACACATGTAAGGACCTAGATTGTCTTCAGCTTTAACCTTATGTTAGTTACTTGTAAGTTAATGTTAAGTTTGAGTGTTCCTGTTTAATAGTGTAGTGTATATAATAAGTAAATGTGTATCAATGTATGTGTGTTGAAGTCGCAAATAAATGATTTTTACTTTACTTTACTTTACTTTAAAGTTAGCCAAATTTGAATAGTGCACAAAGGTAGCTGCCGGCGCATGTGACATGGAGACAGTTGTCAGTGGATTGTATTTTGTACAGGAGAGTAGGCGCCTTGTTCTGGTAGTATGGTATCCAGGCGAGTATGGACTCGAAGCTGACGAAATAGTATGGGATGGAGACGGCTCAACACTTAACAATTCATATTTTGTGAGGACACCATAAAGTTCGCTCTTTGCTTTAATTCTTTAGATTGGTGGGAGCATTTTCAACACACTATTAAGTGTTCTGAAAACGATACCAGTTCATCGTCATCTCTTATTTTATCCAAAGCTTTTTTGCCGCGATTCTTATATTTTTTGAGGAAAGTCTAATATGTCGTTTTTTGCCTTCTATTAGACTTAGGAAATTTTCCAGAAGTCTATAAATTTAGGGAAGGAGTGGCAGTTGTAGTGGTAGTAGTACTAGATCTCGTTTTTTCAATATTGTCTAACTGCTCTTGACATTCCGTGGGGTTCTCAATCTGTTTTTGTTTATTAGGTATTTGGGTATCCTGCGTAGTGGAATAATCATTTTGAATATTGCTCAATGTCAACCGTTCCCTTGGTCCTGTGTTGTCTCTAGGAAAGATAACAAATTTGCGTAAAATTTTGATCTGGGATTTTTAGGCGCTGCTGATCCAGTTCCGGACTTATTTTTCCGCTTTTGTCGGAAATATGTGTCTTTAATATTTTTCCTGCGCTTCTTACAACCAACACCTAAAACATTAAAAAATGTTAAATATTTGCGAAAATATTCTAAGTAGGAAATAATATCAATATCGGTTTATTTGTACATATTTAATATTTTGCTTATTCGTTCGCATTCGCCTTTATTAATGTATCAAGTGATCGCAGGCAGTCAAGCACAATCGCACATACGGGCACTCGCATAATACTATACTATAACCACACCACACACAGCCAGACACAAGTTTATAAGAAAATTATTTTCAGATTCATGGCAACAGGAGAGTGCTACGCATCTTTATCATTTGCATATAGAATACCTAAGTTCTTAAATTACTAAAGGAAAAACTTACGCTTGTAGCAATGCCTAGGAATGATTTCAAGCAAATCAAAAAGGATTTTTGGGAAAAATGGAACATGCCGTCTTTCGTGTTCCTAACAATCATATCCTATCCATCCAAAGGTTGCCTGGAAGAGATCGCTTTAAGCGATAAGGCCGCCGATTGTACAACGTATGTGGCTATTGATTGTTATTTTTAAGTTAGTCTGTAAGCATTGGTGTGCAATAAAGATATTATCTATCTATCTATCTATGCCAAACTGCGTCTCCAGCATTGATGAAAAACATGTTCGCGTTCGAGCGCCAGCGCACAGCGGAAGCCTTTATTTTAAGTATAAAACTGTTATTCAATTGTAATGCTTGCTTTAGTGGACGCTAACTAGGTATTAGTGTGTGGCTGTTGATGCTGGCTCGTACGGCAATGAAGGTGATAGTAATATACTTAGGAAGTCCGCAATAGGAAATAAAATAACAAACAATAATTTCAATATTCCTGAGGCGAAAGCATTTCCCGGCACGAATGTAGAGTTGCCTCATTTTTTGATAGGAGATGAGGCGTTTGCCACTTATATGATGAAACCCTTTTCGAGAAGAACAACGCTTGATGATCGCGGCATGGAGATTTTTAATTACAGACTATGTCGCGCTCGTCGTGCTGCAGAAAATGCCTTTGGGTTACTTAGTCAAGTTTTTAGAGTATTTTATACTCCAATTGCAATAGCGCCAGATACTTGCACTGACTTAATAATTTTATTGTAGGCTGCTATTTTCATAAACTTCTACGTGATGCGTATCTTGAAGATACAACTAGCCCATATTATGTACGCAACGAAAAAGAAAACCCTACGGAGAATATGTTTGATCTAGCAGATACAAGAGGATTTTCATACGATGCAATAAATGTTTGAAATTAACTTAAAGTGTATTTCAACTCTGAAGCTGGCCAAGTATCCTGGCAAGATAACCATATTTAGTTTTAATAAATTAATTAAAGTAATATAAAACTATTAATAAAATGCACTTACCGCTTTTATTTAATATTATTCCTATTCTACCTCACTCCAGACTTTGTCCTTTTTAGGTTGGTTTTTGTAGCCCGTTTCATTCAAATCGTACAAAATTGCATGTTGCGACACTAAATTAATTAAAGTCTCATCTTGCTCATCCGTAAATATGTTATTAACGTCCATTTTTTAGATATTCTACTCGAAAATAACCTAAAAACCACGTGCGATCGCATCGAGCCACGCGACAGTGCTTGCGCGAGCATTGCACGACCGCCGCGGCCGTGCGCCACTGTCGCTGCGACATTGACGCTGCGCTCGAACGTTCCCTCATACATTTCCGTACTGTATAATAATATCGTTCTATCGCCGCGTCACTGTCGCTGCGTTAGTGACGCCGGAGCCGCGCTGGTCGGAAGTCTACCTGCCAACACGGCTTACGGTACACAACATTGCTACTAGTTAATTCTAGGAGGGAGGAGTTCTTTATTATCATTTCGCCATGAAACACTAGGAGTTCATTATTAACATTTTGCCATGAGACACTGCTGATGATATAGGCCACTCCTTTGAAAAATAATGGAAGGAAAACAGGAGTTACTTACAGTTTGTGATGATGTTAGTAACTAAGTGTGTTTGTTGCTCTTTCGCGCAAAAACTACTAATTGGTTTTTGATGAAACTTTACAATAATATAGCTTACATATCAGAATAACACAAATTCTACATTTTACCGCGGTACAATATAATGCAATTATTGCGAGAGAATTTAAACTTATGTCAAATTTGGCATGGGCATAGCCGTTTTTCTAGTTTTGCAGTAAATTTCCAATAGCTACTTTTACTGAAACTTTATTACGACGCGGGCAGAACCGCGGCAAAACCAAACATGAATACAAAATGTTCACCACTACTTCCGCACGAACTATTAAATTTATACCTGGATTCATTGTGGGTTCCATGGCGCAACCCTGCTGGCTGACGGCACACATCGTCATGAACATGGCATCGCTTATTCCACCGTCTAAACGCGACGTGCTCTGAAAAATATCACAATGGATTTTAGTATCTAAAGATGGATAAAATAGACGATGTGCTCACAAGTCACCTGTTTGCACACAATATTTGCGAACAATCTGCTAAAAAGCTTTACAAATGCGTGTACAAACCATCGATGCAAAATATATTTGCAATGTTACCAGTTGAACAGTAGGTACCCATATTTGCAAGATGGTGAACAAACATATTGGCAAAGACGCACTCACATTTGTAGGTACATAGGTATGTGCAAACCAATTTTGCAAATCATCTTCAAGAGAACGATATTATGAATCTCGGAAAACCTGTGAGTCCTTGTAATATTATTCTCTTTAACATACCGTGCCAGCTGATGAATCCCATCTAGAAGTGACACACAGCACCGTAGCAGATACCACAGAAGAAACTCCCAATGCCACCCACACATAAGAGGAGAATGGAAGAGAGTAGATATTCGTGGTGTAGGACAGCGGTGGTTGACGGAATATAAAAATCACTTTGAACGGCACCAGATTGTCCGCGTAGGCCACCACGTCCATACGTTCTTTGATAGTTGAGATCATGTTTGTACCTGTGCAAAGAAAACGTAATTAAACATTCTAGACATAGTGACTTTTTCTAGCTTCTATGTACTTGAAGAGGTTGAGGTATCAAAGATCTGGGAACCCCAGGAAGAGTTTATCGAGAAAGCCAAACAGATAAGTTCTTTGAAGAGGCAGTTTGCCGGCCCTATAGCACGTACAACTTTCTAGAAAGGAAACCACGGATCAGCCAGCGCATCATGGAAGACTTGGTAAAGGTCGCGGGTTCGCGGTTGATGCAGGCCGCCTATAATGCAAATATGTAGCTGGAAATGCATGGGAGACTTAACTTATGACCTACCACTGAAATGATGTGAGTTAAATTTTTCACTCCTAAATGGGTAGTAATGGTGTCCACGTAGATAATCTTTATGATTTGACGGAGACATCTGACTCAACCAAATAATCTACTTGAAGCGAAAACATACCCAAATCAACTCTCCCTTCCTTTATTTCATTAGTTAGTCCAGACCATTTCCCGTTGACTCGATATCCAAAGCGATTTAGAAATTGTGGTTTATGAGTCGCGTTTAGCATCAAAATAGCCTCTGTTCCGAGCATCCAACAGGTTTTTGCCAAAGCGTCGTTTTGTAGGTCCCTGAAAAAAAAATTATATTCCGTGCACAAATGTGCAAAAATTCAATTAGGTTTCTGTGAATTCCTTCTGCAGAGATTAAGTACTGAGTAGTGTCTAAACAATTAATTTCGAAATTCATTGAGTGAGTATAATTTTTTGAACCTCGTGGTACGCTTTAAGCTTGTGATACGGGTACTAGACATCTAATATAATAGGCATACATGTAGGTATATTTTTACTGTACCTTCTTATTAAACAATCAGACTATAATAATATCTGAATCCCTCTGAATCCTTACACGTGACCTCCGGGTGGTGCTAAGAACAGTCTCTGGTGGTAGGCTTCGGCCGCGGCTTGTCACCACCCTCCGGGCTGGGCCAGTGCGTGAAGCGATTTTTTCGTGTTTCGTAATGTGGTCCGGAGAAGCCATCTTCTAGGCCTTCATGCTCCATCTTAGACCACATCTTCACTTTACATCAGGTGAGATTGTGGTCAAATGAAGGCTTATCAATAATAAAAAAAAAAAAAAAAAAAAAAAAAAAAATATATAAGAGATAACAAATCGTCGACTTCTAAAAGTGTCCATCAGACCCCAAGTGAAACTAAATATTATTAATTAAATTCTCACAAGCGGTCATCCATGTGGTACCGAGAGTCATTGCTGTCCAGCACAACATGGCCCATGGTTATATTTTGTCCGCGGAGGTCCATACGACGTTGATACAGCTCTCTGTGAGGTCGAATGTCGCGGTAGACCCCTTGGGGTTCAATGTATACCCCTCGAGGAGTCAGAATCGCTGTCTGGTTTAGAGATGTTCTGTAAACTGAGCGAAAAAAGATAATTACTGGTTGGTTCTGTAACTAATTCCTTTCTCGTGTAAACTATTCAGTTTATAAAATATTTAAATTACATTATTAAAATATTAAAATATTTGACTTACGGACAGACATGACGAATCCGAAATAGTTTATTTTTTGTCATTTGGCTACGGAACCCTAAAAGGAGACTTAATAAGAATATTGTTTAAATGAAACTTACCCTCTACCATATTGATGGTGTTTCCCCTCATCTCGGCTACAACCACATCACTGTCCGCTAAAATTGAGCTATTGAGCAGCACCGTATAAGCTGCATTATTTGTGTCGCTGTTAAGAATCAGCCATCGATAGGCCATGCCGAAGAGTTTTGTAGATGATGCCTGAAACGTGAAATGATTTAAGACTTAGAAAACTTTAATTATTCAACTAGGTACCTATATATCTAGGTATACCGTCATTCATGCATCTGGTCAACAGATTGGCATAGGCTTTACGAAGCTGTATCCTGCATTTTTTTTTTTTTTTTATTACTGATAAGCCTTCATTTGACCACAATCTCACCTGATGTAAAGTGACGATGTGGTCTAAGATGGAGCATGAAGGCCTAGAAGATGGCTTCTCCGGGCCACATTACGAAACACGAAAAAATCGCTTCACGCACTGGCTCAGCCCGGAGGGTGGTGACAAGCCGCGGCCGAAGCCTACCACCAGAGACTGTTCTTAGCACCACCCGGAGGTCACGTGTAAGGATTCAGAGGGTTACCACTTACGGACGTGAACAGACAAAACCTCCATCAAAAAATTTAAAAAATAAAAATAGATATTACATTTAATTGATCTTACATTCCTGATAACATCTGCTGCATTAACACAGCCTAGGTCCATTATAAATAAAACATTATTATCTTGATACTTGTTCTTGAAAAACAATGATGAAACTCGAATTCCATCTTCCATTAGTCTACTGCTTAGAGTTACTTGATCTTCTGAAAATTAAATATAATGTGAAGCAAATAGTTATCAAATTTATAAGTTCTTTCTGTGTTTGTTACTTCTTCATGATAAAACAAATGTACGGTTTTTTTAGGATTCAAAAGTTATTTTTAGTTTATCACTTGATTAAACCTCTAGGTACTGAGGTTTTTAAGTAACGCTAACGACCGAGGTTCCGTTTACTAAGCGAGAGAAAGAAAGAAGCACGGGAGCAATAACAACGATGACAACGATACTTTCCAAACACTCGAAAGGTCTGTCGGACCATGGGTCGGTAGGTACATAAAGTTATAACATATCGCACCTTCGGTAGAACAAGGGCCGAACTACCAAATTTTCGAAAAATGACTTAAGTATGCCAAAGTGCTTTTAAAACGTATTTTTACCCGGAGGAACAAAGACACTCGTTCAATTACATCTAATTTCGCCAGAGGGCGACAGTGCCTTTGTCACATTGAAGCGTTTTTTCAAACGTATTGGCGCGACAAAATCCTATTGGACAGTTGCGGCGCTGTGAGTGGTTGTCAGCTGGAGCGTAAAAGTCGTCAGGGTAAATATGCCCCTATAATTTCAGATTTTTGGAGGAACAAAGTCTCACTTTCTTTACTTGTGCCCATTTCTTAGAAGATAATTTGGTGGTACAAAGTCGTTCGAACAGTTGTGCTTTTGTATGTCCAAAATATAAACAATCTCGCAGTCGTAAAATCTACAATTATTTAATTCTTTGGTCGTCAGAATTTAAAATTTCCTTTTTTTTCATTCAGGTTCGTGTTTGCAATGTTTTATTACGCTATAAATACACTGGCAATCAAATCATTACACATAGGTTCCTTATTGGAGGACATACAAAATAAAGCTGACTGTTCATTCTGTAATTGAAAAGAACATTAAAAGAGCAGCTGGACCAATTTACTACCCAGCAGAATACAGAAGCTTAATAAGAAACGCCAAAAAACAGGCAACGGCTTTATTGTCAATGACATGAACTTTGATTCATTCTTTGATTTGAAATCGCTGTCGGTTGAAGTGAATATTTAAACCTAAACAAAGACGTTGATCGAAATAATTTAAAACTATCTGAGCTAAAAGTCATTAAGCTCACTAAAAGTTCAGAGACGTACCAATTCCGATATAGCTATCAATCAGATTTCTGGACAGAAGCTAATGTAAAATAAGCCGCACCGGTAACAAAAAAGATTTAAAGCTCAATGTGCTGTACACCAATCCCTGATCGGAAGAGAGATGACATTCGGCAGCTAATTGCCTCAAACATTGTTCCAAAATTTTATGAAGAAGTATTTTATTAGATTATTTTAATTTGATTGTGAACATAACTAAGAAACGATTCCATATTTGAATGAGTAGATACAGTAAGGTAGTGTATAGAAGATTTTATAAACGTTTATTTTTAATTTTAATCAAGATGAGAACGATCCTACTTTTCGAATAAATAGGTACATTATTATCAGCCGCACTCCGAGATGTCAATGATTGCTAAAATTTCAAGCTTTGCTTAAACTACTACTATGTAATGATAAAAAAACTTAGTGGTAGTTTTAGTAAAAATACCATCATAACGTCGTTGAGTGCGACTGTAATTACTGTTCCTAGTTTTGATTTTAGAAACTATTATTTTGTTAGAATTTTCCACTCAGATACGTTCTATTGCCATTAAATCTGAGTGAAAATATACTATAGTCTTGTTTTCGTCTCTATATTTTATATAAATATAAAAGTATTGAGTCTCTAAATATTAAATATTGCTTAGACTGTATTAAGTTAAGAACAAAGACTTGAGAATTTAATGTTGTAAACTACTAAGTGTTATTGACTCTGTTGGTTCCTATTAAAACTTTTAAATAATTAAAAAGTTAAATAATTGTTAATTTTATTGAAAAACATCCCATATAAATAAAGAGATAAATGGGCATTATTACTATTCTTCTTTGAATGTTGGTGGAACAAAGGCCTAAGTGTAGGTAAGTTTTTATATATATATGAAAATAATTAAAACTATAAATATTTTAGCATTACAAAGAGCATGCCATTATTCACAAAACTATAAGGTATATTTCACACTAAGGAAATTTTACCTCAAGGTTAATATAAGAAGAAAAATTGACTCTGAACACAAAAAAAAACTTAAAATGTCTCTCCTGTAAAATCACAAATATGGCAATTAGGCCCTTGTTCTACCGAAGGTGCGATATGTATATGAAATATGTTATAACTACAAGCTACATTATATTTAAATCCGAATTGATAGAATTGTTTGTATTTTATAAAGTATATTTATAAATGTAAGAGGAGATGAGACACTTCAGTAATTTTTTTATTACATCTAAAGTCAGTTACGAATCTAAGAATTTAAGATAATTTCGTAGTTAATTTACAATATTTACCTAATGCAAAAACGATAAACAAGTTCAAGGTGGTAAAATTTAGCTTTTATCTACCTACTGGTATAGGTAATGTTTATTTTTTTAACTTTTAACTACAACAGATTTACAAACATACTTATATTCCAGCACAAATTGTGCAAAACAACACTTGTAGGCTTCATTTCGTTTCGAATATGACTCGAAATAAAATGGGTCCCAACATAGCTCCTTGCCGAACACCATTTAACAACAACAAATAAACTGAATAAATAGTTCTGTAAGTTCATTTTAGCTGCACGAAAGACCCAAGAAGACTAGAGAGACTATTACTGATAATGGTAAGAATGAAACAAACACATATAAGTAAAATATGGTAATAGAAACTAGAACATAATGGAAAGACAGTGAAGGAAATTGGAGCCACCTTGTTTATTGTGTTAAAATCAATAAATCCTACTACTATTATAAAGGCGAAAGTTTGTAAGTATGGATGTATGGATGTTTGTTACTCTTTCACGTAAAAACTACTGAATGGATTTGAATGAAATTTGGTACATAGAATCTCTAGAGCCTGAAAAATAACATAGGCTACTTTTTACCGCGGGAAAACGTCATTCCGCGGGAAAATCCATTATAACGCGGGTAACACCGCGGGGCACAGCTAGTGATCTATAAAATTATGTTTCCCATCATTTGTAACCTACTAATATTTGTATTTTGTGGGAATGTTTGTGACGTTGTAGGGGTAATCTCTGGATCTTCACAACCGATTTGAATGAAAATTGGTACACAGATTTTCTGAAGCTTGAGAAGTAGCAAAGGGTACTTTTTACCGCGGAAAAATATGTTGTACCGGGGGGAAATCCATTAAACGCGGGTAAGACCACGGGCTGCTGCTAGTCATTGATTAAATTACAAATACCTTACCAAGTACCAAGTAGTAAGTACCAGTTCTTAGTAGATTTTCTTGGTATTTTGGTTACCTCGTCACTGATAATTTACGCCTCAAGTTATTGCGAAAAAAGTTTATAGCAAAATGGCCCCACATTTCGATATCAGGTAGTCAGGACCACATTTATTAACATGGTTCTAAGCTCTGTTTATTTTATTAATCAAGTAGGAACGTCTTGTGGCACAACTTCACTCTATAGTGCTGACTCTAATTATTAATTATTTTCGTTCTAATTATGTGGTATTTCAGTAATTATGTTAATACTGACTGCAACGCTTTTAAAATACTTAACTTTCAGTGATAGACCTTGTGGAAACTCTGTACTCAGTTTTTTGTTGACAATCAATATTTCAAATATTTATTTTGCGAAAACATACAATGCACCATCATGGCCATAATTAAACAGATTGGCCTTGATAAGGCTTTAAGCAAACAAACGTAAAATATCAGGTTAGTACCTATACCAAATATTGTTTTATTTAGAGGTATTATTCACAAAAACTAAGGCCTATAGAACGTCGTGTCTATACATACAATAAAAAAAGGGTAGTAGAGTAAAAAAGTAATTAAATACTTGTTTGTGCCTTATTTAAATTATTGAAAAAACATTTGGAACTAGTATTTTATTTTATACGAAAAGTCAAGACTTTGCAGTGCATTCAAGTTTTACGTGACATAACTAGTTCGTACGATCTACATCTTCGTGACCCTTGCGCGAAGGGTCGACGAAACATGACTCATTAGGCATATACGACTCATTGGCATTAACGGTGAAGACAAACATCGTGAGGCGGCATGTTCTGAGAACTTTGACGAGATTGAAGGACATGGTGACCAATCCACACTTGGCCAGTGTGGTGAATTAAGGCCTAATCTCTTTCGTCAAGAGAGAAGTCCCTGTGTCCCAGCAGTGGGAACGTAAATAGGGGTGCTTAAGTTATGGTTCGTACGATTAGGCTGTAACAAGTCATCGAGCGTCTCGTAGTTGTGTATGTACATGAGGTACTTGTAACCTCAATGCTCTAGTTTATAATTATGGCTTTGTTAACGCTATTAATTACTTTAATGCTTTAAGCTGCTTTTCAAGTCATACCTAGCAATTATTATAATTAGAGGTGGTAGCATTGAAGCTTAAGCATTATGAGTGGTTTAGTTGTAAAATATTAATGGTAACTTGCCGCAAAACATCATGTAATTAAAGTGCTGTACCTACAGGACACGAAGTTAAATAATCAGTAGGTTTTTTAGTTATTCTATAGAATGGATTCTCAGGAACTCGGCATCACAACGCGTCAATCGCGACACTAGTACAAACGCGCACACTGCAGTACTTTGTGCATGTACTGATAGTCGCGATAACACCATAATAGAGCGACTGGTCAAAAAGTGGAAGGAAACAGAGCCTGCGGCATATCGACTGACATTTGACTTGTCAAATCCGCAGTGGGAGTCCCAGTGTCAGACTGAAACAAACAGGCTGCAATCAGAGAAAGATGGCGGGCGATCGTAAAAGCTGCGTCCGTTTTTAACACCAAAACGGATGCCTCAATGTGACCACGACCGCTCAAGATGTCAAGAGTCAAATAAAATAACTACTTTGTAAACGTAATAGAAAGTGTTAAATAAAAATGTATGTTGTTTATATGTTTTGATGGGTATATTTAATTGAAAACTTAAAAAAAATACTACTTAACTCGCATTGGTATTTATAGATTAATAAATAAATAAAGCACAATATTATTAGTGGACAGCCAAGCGCACCAATGCATCGATTCTGACACAGCTACGGGTCCAGACACGCCTCTCAACTATCTGTCAGCAGAGAATACTCACGTATTTCGGCCACTTAGTGAGAAGGGGGGACGAAAGCCTGGAGAAGCTGATCGTAGTTGGAAACACGGAGGGTAAAAGAGCCCGTGGTCGGTCTCCAACCAGATGGTCCGATCAAGTGAAGGCCTCTTCCTCATCTAAATTCTGCTCGGTTGTCCGTGACGCCATGGATAGGCACCGTTGGAGGCAGATTATTAAATCCAGGTGCACTACAGCACCGTTGTCCACAACCTATGATGACCACGATCCTCAGCCATGAGGGAACGACCCCAGAGAGAGAAAGCACAATATTATACTACTCATCGTATTATTAAATAAGAACTAGTTCATATTTTAATTTAAAAAAAAACGGTTAGTTTATTAGTTGGAAAACTGCGGTACTTGGGTCTGCCTGTGTGCTCCGTGTGTGCCTCGATCGAGGCGCTGAGGCACTTATAGCTCGCGTTTCGTATAAAGCTGGAATATTGTATGGATTGTATTACCGTTGTTTAGACGCAATAATTATTGTAATGATAATAACATACCGTTGTGTGTACTTTAAAATGTAATTTATAACTCTAAATTATAAGTAATTCTAATCCCATCTTGACGTTTATTTTTAACCCCCGACCAAAAAAGAGGGGTGTTATAAGTTTGACGTGTCTATCTGTGTGTCTGTCTGTGTGAGCGGATAGAGCGATTTCAATTTAGTTTTTTTTTTGTTTGGAAGGTGAGCTTGGCGTAAACATAGAAATATTTTTTAAATAAGTATGCTGAGCTCGTCATATCTAAATTTTAAATTTAATATAACCCCTGATTCCAATGCCTTAATTTCCTTAAAAGTAAAACACAATAATATTAAGTAATGTGCACGCAATGTGCTTTCATTTGATTCCCCACTCGAGTATATTTACCGATTTTCGGTTTTTCTTGCCCACTCTCACCCCCATAACTTTTAAACGGCTCAACCGATTTTCATGAAACATGTCTAGGAACACCCGCGCCAAACTCACCTTTCATACAAAAACAGACTAAATTGAAATCGCTCTTTCCGTTCGGGAGCTATAATGTATCTTATTTGGCGGTTGTAATCAGTGTTGGACATTGAATCATGGTCCCCCATGGTAAACATGATTGGCAATTCCACCATCATCATCATTTTCTTGCCCTTATCGGCCTTACCGCACATTACATGTAGAAGGCAACCCCAGCAAGTTAATATCCCGCCGGGTTCGATTCTCGCCGAGGGGTCAAGCGTCCGTCTGCAATCACTTTCTCCTTGATTTGGGTTTTAATATTTTTAATAAAAAATATCTATGTATATACGTCTTTTTAAGTATATCAAATGTCTAGTCTGTTTACATGTGCTTTACGGTTAGTTTCGCTATGCTCGATTCCCACTATGCACTGATCATAAAATACCTAACAAAAAGTGCCGCTATGCTCTGAATTTCTCAGTGCTACCTTTAACAATGGAAGGTACAATTCGATAGAAAAGTGTTTCTATATTATGCTCTTAAAGCTAGCCTGGGACTGCATAGTTTGAGGAAAAATGTTTTGGTAATAAAAATCTTATTTTAATTTAAGAATTGCGTATATTTCAATTAAAAATATAAAAACACTATGAAACATAAATCAACTCAACGACTCAACTCAACACGTTTCAAATAACATTTAGAAAATAAACAGTTATTAACACTAGAATCACTTGTACTCATAATAAAATAAAATATGTAAATAATCAACAATTGTAATAAACAGTCTGATTAAAATTATCCAAAAAATAATTAAGTAAGAGATCAAATGACACGTTTCAAAATAACATTTAGAAAATAAACAGTTTTTAACACTACAACATGCAAATAATCAACAATCGTAAAAAACAAATTATAAATCAACGAAAAATATTATTATCAACAACTAAACTTTACGCAACATCGATGAAACAACGATCCTAAAATAATACACAAAAGTTAAAATTTACATTTACAAATAAAACAGTTTCTAACATTAACTATGGTTTAAATTAAAATAAAACATGCAAATACATTAATCAACATTTGTACTATTAAAAAATAAATTATTATATAAAATAAGATGACAGTTATAAATCAACACAAAATATCAGACAAAGATTGTAGCTACAGATTGGTATTAATTGTTTTTTTATCATGTTTTTTTGCAAAAAGAAGTTATATTGGAGATTTTCATCAAAAAATCACCAAGAGTAATGCTTTTGTTTCTATAGGCTTCTGTGTAAAGTTGTATCTGGCTGTCGGTGTGAATACTTGATTTTTTTCTATGATTGATATTTTGTTTGTTGAGTATGAAGCTGTAACAATAAATAATATTAAACAATTGCGGTAATTTAACTTTTTTTACTTTTACTATTGATTTTAAATATGTAACTTACTTGGCTTGCTTTATGTCATAGTGGCAAATGTCTTCAGCAATTATTTGCAAAAATAATATCAAAGTAGGGTTTCTGCCAATGGATTTGTTGAATCTACTGTTCCAAGCTTCAGCTAAGTTTGTCGTTCTATGGCGCTCATTATGGCAACACCAAATGAAGTTTGGATATTCCATCCACTGTGTAACGAAATAATCGTTGAACTGCGTCACTGCTTCTTCGTGAAAACTAAAAAAAATCATGTGTTAGATCTGGCTGTCTACGTCCTTATATTATTCTACAATATTGGGTAACCTGTGTTAATTAGATGAGCAAAACATACCTATTTTCCATTATGAAAAGCCATCCATCTTCAATATCTGGTTTCGGCAGATACGCCAGACTCATGCACAGCTTGATATGTTTTGCGGTCTCTTCATGGTCCATAAGATGTAAAGATATCGCTTTTTTAATGACATTCTTTTGAAAATGTATATTACATCCATTTACTTCAACACCATGAAAAACCACCGTAGCTGCGTTGATAGCTCCCATTTCGAAATCAAATGTACACTTTGATGGACACCATTCAGGTAAAGCATCTTTAATCAGTTCGAACATTTTTTTATACGTTTCGCCTTCTTTGTTTTTCAACAGTACATAAAACAAAGGTGCCACATTCGTTGCTGTTTCGGTACTGCCCATGTCTCCATGTATGATGTAAACTTGTGTAAATGGTGCTGGGCAACCGTCGAATGTTCCATCGCCAAAAATGTGCGTTACGTCTTTTATATGCTGCTTTATTTCCGTTGAAGTCAGAATAATTATTCTGTTTCCGTCTTTGCTGCAATAATCGGCCAATACATATTTGTGAAATTCCTCGGGTATAATGACATCAGCCGGATTGTTGAATTGCGTTTTTGGGACTTTAAGTGACTTGTTTCTATGTCTATAAAACATTGATTTTACTGATTTGTTTGTACTGATGGGTATGTTTCCTGTCAGATGATAGCCCTTATCTTTTAAGTTTTTCATGTGTTTCTCAAAAGTTTTCTGTACCGACGTGAAATTCGTAGCTATTTCCTGTTTGCACTCGCTCATGGCTAGGGTAGGCTACACTTCATTGTTTGAAAAACTTGGCACGCACTTATTACTGTGTTTATTTTCTTTTATAATTGTTTGATTTTCAGATTCCAAAGTTACACTTCCACTGCATTTAAGATCACTTCTTTTATTTACACATTGCCAGACAACGGTTCTTTTATTTTGTCTTAAAAAATGGTAATTGTGTCCGCTATGTAACAGGGTCTTTCCACCACGTCTACTATCAATTATTATTGTATAATTTTTAACCGGACCACGGGAAGAACTTGCTTCCGACATGATTGCAGACGTACTAACGAACTAACCTAATTACGCTTATCAGTAAAATAAAGATGCACCAAAACCGCAATCCTATTGTCTCTTTCTATTTAAGGACAAAAGTTAACACTCAGGTACAAATTCCCGAAAGAGGTAACCCAAAAAACTCGTTTTGGTGCTGACGGTTTAAGCTATGTGTTGATTAACACGAATACTGTTTACTAGTTATAGTTAGTGAAACTAGTAAGAGAGTATTTATTTAATTTTTTATTATACAATTCCATCAAGAAGCAGCAACACGATGTGTATAGTACATTTTAGATGACTGTGATATTTAAAGATAAGCTTTTTCCTTTCGACAGTCCAGGAATCTGATTCCGTGCATAGCGGCACTTTTTGTTAGGTATTTTATGATCAGTGCATAGCGGGAATCGAGCATAGCGAAACTAACCGGTGCTTTAGTTCTTAAGCATTGTTCTGTTTTATTATAATATAGGTACCTATTTTAATAAAGAGTATTGTATTGTATAGTATAATTAAAAGATAGGATTTAAAAGTATATTATATTTAGGACAGAGTAAGTACTTACTTATCTACTATTTACACTGAAATAAAATTTATCATTATACAATCTAATTTCAATGAAATTTGATAATTAAGGACGAGAAAATGTTTGAAAGAATAATTATCACTGATACGGTACTGTGCCGGAACTGTGGGCTCACTGATATGTGTGAATCGTCCTTTTAAATGTTTCGGAAGCGCAATATTCTCGAGATGCTCAATTCTTTTTTATCTCCTTTAATTCTTACTATATTTTATAAATTTGACGAGGCTGTCTGTCTGTCTGTGGCATCATAGCTCCCCAACGGATGAAGCGATTTCAACTTAGTTTTATAGGAAATTATAGGAGATTATTTCGTGTCTTAGACATGTTTGATGAGTTGACCCATTTAAAACTTACGAGAGCTTGGGAAGAAAAACCGAAAATCTGCAATTAGATATACTCAAGTGGGTCTCTAATGAAAGCGCATCACATGCACATTGCAAAATAGTACCTATGACTTTTTACTATTAAGGAAACAAAAGTTTTGGAATAGGGTTTTTTTTTAATTTTAAAATTATGTTATTGGAGAATTCAGTTTATTTAGGATTCAGTCACAATCGTAATAAATCAAGTGATTGCATCAACTTATTATAATTCATATAGTTCCGGAATAAATAAGCTGTGACATTCGGATGGATAGATATGACGAATCCTTGGGTTCCGTTATTTGCCATTTGGCTATGGAAACCTAAAAATAGATACCTACCTATGTTGTTTAGTCCGTAGGATAACCCGACCAAAAATACTAGATACCTATTTTACGCTTTATCAATTAAAAAAGTGCCGAGTATAGAGCATTAACGTTCCGGAATATTAAATAAAAAGTCATCGTCTCGATAACAAGCTGAATTGTTGGAAATATAAACATTAAGATAACGAGCAATAAATCTTTTATAAGTAAATTATGACATTGATAATTATGTGATGATTCCAGTGATTTTAGATTTTATTAATATAATTTACTATTATAAATCAATATAACATATTTAATAATATACTTTTGTTTTAATTTATAATTTCTAAACACTACAAGCGGGATCCGTTTCCAAAACTATTTGAAGTAATTTTTTGTATCCACGGATCCCGGGATCAGTGGATAAAAATATTTAATCATTTTTTCGTTGGAAACCGATCCCGGTATCGGTGGAGAAAACTTGGCGGTATCAGTGGACAAAAATTCTGATCACGGGATCGGTGGACACAAACCCAATAATTTACATTATTAAATTAAATTCACTTTATACAGTTCCAAAGTTGCCGGTGCCGATCTATGTGTCAAGAACCCCACACTTACCTTAATTAAAGCTAATTAAGTTAGTAACGTTAGTAAATATTGTACCTATTGATAAATATAAATTTAAAATTTAGTAAAACGCCAATTCCAATGCCATAATTGCCTTAAAAGTAAAACACAATTGATGCCTCACTCGAGTATATTTCCAGATTTTCGAAACATGTATAGGAACATCGCGCATAACACACATTTCTTACATAAAAAAACTAAATTGAAATTGCTTTATCCATTCAAAACTCGTCATACTTATAACATCCCTCTTTTTTGGTCAGGGGTTAAAAATAATAGAATCTACCCTGAAAATTAACTAAGCTTTAGTTCTTAACAATCTTTCAGGTAATTTAGTTATTTAACCACCAACCTAGGTTAGGTATTTAATCCATTTATACTTATTTGTATCGCAACAAACCAACTTCTCGGTAGTTAAACAGTTTCTAAAGCTGCAGTAACCGTAACTAAGTAAAGTCTATACAATAGAGAAACCTGTGTTTGTTTAACTGTATCGACTGTCCATATTTTTATAACTGGAGGCGGCGCGTTGACAGATCAACACCAGCCAGAACACTGTAGCTTGTTAGGTACCTACTGTAAGTTTTGTGTTGGCTTTATTTATGTTGTTGGCTACGACACGTGTTGAGAAGAAAAAGGACATAAAATATAGTTTTGGAAATACAGAGCAAGTCTTAAAGGAAGTTGCTGTCGGTGCCATTGACCTGGGGAGGTCGCGTGCGGTGTCTTCCTAGCACCTTTCTGAATAAGGAGCCTCTATGCAATATACAGAACTGGCCTCCTGGTTGACAAAAGGAAAAATATAGATGATTACAGGTTTTCAATGCCAGTAACATAGTTTCTTAAGAAATAATAGTATAAATAATAAAAGGAATGTAAATCAGCAAATATTTTGGCATTGAATGAGGTGTCTTCGGTTTCATAGCATTTGTTCATGTATAAGAACTCCAAAATTGTAATACCTTCAAAATTGTAAAAGCTTTAGAACTTAGAGTATCTATGGTAGATAATCTAAGCTTTAGAAGCTGTGTTGTTCTCTTCGCTTTTTAACTTAGTACAAAAAATTTAAAGCGGGTTTTGAAGGTTCTAAACAAGTATGAAAGGGTAAAGAATAAAAACGAAATTGTATTTATGACATACCTTTATTCTTCACCGAACATAAGTATACCTAATTTTTAAATTTGCACGAGTTAAAAGTACCATGGTGTACAATAATTTAGAATAATCTTAGTTTGCAAATCTCGGTGCGTGAGACCGGCGTTACAAACTAAGTCAAATTCACGTCACAAATAACAACAAAATAAGGCTATCAATTCTTCGTTATTATATACGAGCTTATCTTAATCGGAAACTTAAAAACAGAAATTAAACACCTACGTAAGAGATAAAATTGATATAACCACGACCATAGTCGACGAAAACACTACTTGTGTTGCCCCACTGTAAGGCTCAGGGGCTGTTGGCGGTCTGTAGTATCTGTCATAGATCTCATCCCAGAACATAGCCCTGTCTTCGGCTAGCAGCGTGTCGCGCATCGTGAAGTTGTGTCGTATCGCCATGTGAGGGGACCTCGTTCCACTGACGGGAGGCCATTGCGGAAGGGATGAGTTTTCGGGAACTGGCCTCCTGGTTGACAAAAGGAAAAATATAGATGATTACAGGTTTTCAATGCCAGTAACATAGTTTCTTAAGAAGTAATAGTATAAATAATAAAAGGAATGTAAATCAGCAAATATTTTGGCATTGAATGAGGTGTCTTCGGTTTCATAGCATTTGTTTCAAAACGCACGCACCCGCCTGGGCCTGAGCCTGGATGCAGTTCGTGCGTCGTGGGTTTGTAAAGAATTTAATTGGTAGCGATTCGGGCGTTTTGAAAATATGAAAAAATTGCCTTCACTGAAAAATGATTATGTGATGAATTTTCTTTCTGTGATAATTTGTAACGATAAGAGTAGGTACCTTATAATGCTTTATCTGCCATAATTTGCTTACCCAGTTTCAACAAAGTTGATCCACATTTCCCTCAAAGTTTCTTGCATTTGTAAATATTCAGCCGTTAGATTTGCTGTCGCCTCTGCATCGAAGAAAGCCATTGTTTGTGCACAATGTTCCACGCCCCGCACGTTGGTGTAGGGAATATATGGTGTGTTCTCGTCTGTAAATCCGAACTCAAACAAATAAACTGTATCACCTCTTGAGCTTCTACGCAGTCTCAAACCATAAAGCATTTGGTACGCGAAGAAAATGTCAGTATAGTAATTCATATAACCCATCATTGATCCTGAATCCATCGTATCTCCGAAATAAAATTGCCGCACAACATTTGCTACTTCTTCTCTCTGCTCTTCAGATTCGAACTCGAGATCAAACGGTAAATAATCTGAGAAGTTTTTAGATAATTCAGGAATGAAACTTTCAAAATCGTAATTAAGGAATTCCAGGTGAAGTAGACCTTCGTGGTCGGTGTACCCACCTAAATATGGGACCTCTGTATAGCGTCCGTTGCTCAACAGGTTATAAGGGCTATCCAATAAAAATATTTCCTCCCCTGTAGCTGTATCACGTTCGACACACGGCCCGAAATAAATTTCCATTTTATGCGTAAAATGATTTCTGAGGTCTGTATTTAATACCTCATTCGGAATAGTGATGAAAAATTCTTCCAACTCTTCGATATCATCGCCTGTGAAGTTAAATTGTCTGGCGAATGTTTTTGCGTTCTCAATGGTGTTTTTCAAAGCTCCCGTGTAGCCCATAGATACGCCACTTTCGGCGATAACCTTATTGTAAAGTCCAGATGCCATGGGAGATAATGTAAGGAAATCGACGGAACCACCTCCTGCGCTGCAGCCCTGAATAGTTACATCATTGGGGTTTCCACCAAAGTTGGCGATATTCTTCTTCACCCATCGCAATAGCGCCACTTGATCTTTCAGTCCAGCGTTGCCAGGTGCTTTCTCCGTTCCCAGGCATAAAAACCCATTGATCCCTAATCTATAATTGAATGTGATTATTATAAGCCTTTTGGTCTTAACAAGACTTGAATATTGGAACCAGGATCCAGCTCCTATTTGGTAGGCCCCGCCGTGTATGGATACCATGACTGGTAGGTTGGAGTCGATGGTATCAGGTACGTATATGTTTGCGACGAGACAGTCATCGCGCTCGTCTGCTTCTGGCACGTTTAGAGGCTGTGGGCAATGGATGCCTCTGTATACAGCGTCGAATGTTTCGGTCCAAACTGGAGGGGGTAATGGTGCCTGTAAAATATAAAATATTAAAAAATATACACTCGAGAGCAATGAATCCGGGTCACTCAAAGAATCCAAAAAATCTCGGAAAGTAAGAATGCTAGGTTAATGCAATAAATTGTATTTAATAGACAATTGAATACTACTTAAATGAAAGGATTAAAACTTCTTAGTTATTATAAAGTTATATCATAAAAAAATCAAATTTGAAAAGGGAACACTGTCGAAGATGTAACTACGAAATACCAGTATTTGTTTTTGCTTTTGTTTGTAATCTGTCATTTATGTTGGTACATAAACCGATTAATTTATATAGGTTGATAGTGCTCAATATTCATTATTCAAGCTGAAATCATGTCGCTTACACTTGAAGAATGCACCAGAATACTTACATTGGTGGAAACCGGCCGGAGTCAGCGCGATACAGCCAGGAC
Organism: Gymnoscelis rufifasciata; assembly: GCA_929108375.1. NCBI lineage: Eukaryota > Metazoa > Arthropoda > Insecta > Lepidoptera > Geometridae > Gymnoscelis > Gymnoscelis rufifasciata. The sequence continues at coordinate 3,784,111 of OV815317.1, read as the reverse complement.
TGTCGGTGTGTCGCTGTCAACAGTACAAAGAGTTCTCCGACGTTACGAAGAAACTGGTTCTAACCTACGCAGACCAGGAACGGGCAGAACTAACCACAGCACGAGAAGACCGATACTTGGTGAACACCATGCTTCGAAATCGCTTTCTCACAGGAACTGAACTCACAAATCAGTTTCGACGCCTCGGAGGAAGTTATCCAAGTGCATGGACAGTAAGACGTCGGCTTGCTGAATCTAACTTAAAACCTCTTAGACCTGCAAACGGCCCTAAACTGGAGCGTGGCCATCGTATTTCAAGACTAAGATATGCCCAGAACCACGTAAATTGGAGTATTGAAGATTGGTCGAAAGTTATGTTCTCCAAAGAATCAAAATTTATGCTCTACAAGCACGATGGAAGACACAGAGTGTATAGAAGACCAGGGGAAAGATTCAAGCAAGCATGCATCGAAGAAAAAGTAGCCTACGGTGGTGGGTCTGTACTTGTGTGGGCCGGAATTTCCTCAGAAAGTCGCACAGAGCTGGTGATCATAGAAAACGGCTCTTTAACTAGCGTAAGATATGTGGAAGAAATCCTCAACGAACACGTTGGTCCATTTAATGGTCAATTTGGGTGAGGATGCTATATTTATGCATGACAATGCCCGACCTCATACAGGTAGGATTGTGAATGACTACCTTCAAGAGATGAACATTACTTGTATGGAGTGGCCAGCGCGCAGCCCGGATATCAGCCCGATCGAGCATGCTTGGGACGAGCTAGGGAGATGCGTAAAACAACGAAACCCTCCCCCAATCGCGCTTCCTGAGCTCAAAATTGCTCTCACAGAGGAATGGGAGAATATTCCCCAAAATCGCATAAGGAACTTGGTGTACAGCATGCCAAACCGCGTAAACGCAGTAATGGAAGCACGAGGAGGTAATACGAAGTATTGAAATTCAAGAAAATCGTCATAAAGTTCAAAAATTTCATGTTTCCTATTTTTGTTATAAGGAGAGATCAGCAGTTTTTTTTCTTTATGTAATTTTGTGTAAATAAAATGTATGGTGACTCATATTTTTTAACTTTCATTTAAGGAGTATTAAATTGTCTATTAAATACAAGGATGGAGGCCCCTTTTATTAACATTAAAAGTAAAAAAATTATTTTTTTTCTAATTTTCTTTTTATGGATTCACTTAATCACAGCCATTTAATAAATGACTTACACCTTAATCTTAGTGTAATAAGTAGAAATTTGACACAAACATTTAAGATAATGCTACTACCTCCCTTAAACTAAGATAATACCTCATTGAAATCTAAGTACTAAGATAAGTACTGGCACCAATTAAAATCCAATTCGATTCACCTACCTTAAACTTGTCAGCACCACTAGGCACAGTTGCGAAGGGCACATCAAGGAAACTGAAGAAGTCGCCACTAGCATCTCTGTGACCCCTGACAGTGCCCTGGTCTTCTAAATCCACCTCCCAAGTAGACTGACCCCACACACTGCATACACAGATGAATAACACCACTAAACCAAACATTTCGCGACAGTAGAATGCAGATCCAAAGCAGAAATCCAGATTTTATATTGCTGTTGATAACTTATCTTATTGATCTGATAAACTTTGAATTGATGTAGTAGTATGCTTTGTCGGTCGTCATTAATAGTTCTCAGGGATATACACATGTCCAGGCGATTCCCTATTTTTTGATGAGGTCAATGTAAAGATAAAGACCGTCTTTTTTTTTAATGTATAAAATGTTAGTTTTAACAATAGAACAGAAAAGTTATGCAAACTCTTATACTTTTAGAAAGAGAGCCCTTTGTACAAGCAAAATTATATTACCTATTAGATACAGTTCTTCTATAGTAACTATTTGTAAGCCACTGTTTTTAACGGACATGTAGGTACATACGTTATGAACATACGTTGGTACCTAAAGCATGATTAATATCGTTGCAAAAAAGGCCCTAATTTGTGATCACTACTCCTAATTAAAGGTATAAACACAATGTGATCAAAACTGTTAAGTCTATGTTATTCAATATACCTAGGTTTTTGGATATGGTAAATCGAAAAATCCTGGAACAAAAAATTAATTATATTGTCATTTGTGTTTTTAAATTCGTTGGTCATTTAACTTTATTTAAATATGGGTTGATAACTTCAGCTTGCCTCAAAAACTTAGTTTGTCATCTCACTGCTAATCTGGTAACTTTGGTAATCTGATTTACAATGTGTACTTACTTACATAGGTAGTTAAATGTATTTTCGACAACAGTGATAAAAGTTGTGCAATTATAATCCTTATGATACCTACTTATCTCAAAGTGTTTATCGAGATAATCCTATAGAAACAATTATGACACTGATATGTGCTAAAAAAAGAAATTGCCTAGTAAAAGTAGTAGTATTATAGTGGTTAGCCTCATTGCATGTTAGGTACGTGCATTACTAACTAGGGACCTACTTACCAACTGACCTAATTGTATTAGATGATTCAGGTTTTTGTGGTAACAAAATACTTAAGTAAGTACTACAACTCAAGCTGCTTATTTCATTTATTAACTAAGGCAAGCCATTCTTTACTGAAAACATAGAAGCCTCAGCTTGCAAAAGGGGGAATGAGGAAAATAAAAATAATACTTGTCTGCTAGTTACGAACCATACACAATTTTTTTCTCAATTGCCAAATTTAGATATTTAATACATAACTATTAAATATCATAAAAAAACAATCTCACGATTATTTTTATAACATTCCCTACCTAAAACGGGGCAATGAGGAAAATCTAAGAAAACTGGTCTATGTATATGATAAAAAATAATATGCATTACTTATCAAATGTGCGAAATAATATTTTTGACTTAGCACATAGCCACTTGAGATTCAAGATAGTTATCTCAAATACTTTCAATACAAGTTGATTGTAGTATTTCAAGTTATGTACTGTAACAAGTAACAATCGTGACAATTTTATACAAAGTACTTAGTCAATGTGTCAAAAATCTCATCAACTAAGGACTTTCTTTTTAACCCCCGACTTAAAAAGAGGGGTGATATGAGTTGGCGTGTCTGTCTGTCTGCCTGTGTGTCTGTCTGGGACATCCTAGCTAGGGTTGCCAACTTTTTTTGACAAATAAAACGTATAAAAGTGGTTTGGATTGGATAGGAAAAAATAAAGTATTAGGAAGAAAAAAAAGTATTTTTCAAATTTTATGTTTTTTTTCTTTAGAAACGTATTTTTGTGTGCTTTTAGCTCATGATAACAATTCTTCAGAATTACTCGTCATTTTCAGCATTAATATTTACTTTAAAATGCATTCTTCACTTATAAACAAAACTAACGGACCAGTTTTGTACAATTTCGTCGATAATGAAAGTCATCTGTGACAAATGTCACAACTGACATCTAACATTTCGTTCAGTAATTAAAAATTGTTTCCATTATCCGTTTTAAATATTTCGTTCAGCATTTATGAAAAGTTGAGTAGTTAAGTACCCATAATGAGTATTTTGTTTTACGCACCACAGTAAAGGTTGACAATAAAGTATTTTTGCATACTTTATTTGTATGTAAAAGTATAAAGTATAATTACGCAAAATAAAGTAGGATACGTTATTATAAAGTATGGCAAGATTTTGAGCCTTCACCGTTATCAATTTTTCAAGAAGAAAAATCCAGAGGTGCATGGTGTGGTTTGAACCGACCTTCGGATTAAAAGATTCAAAACAATATCAGACAGTAATTTTTAAACATAGGTCAAAATGCCTCTTTATCATTCATTCATTGTACATAAATTACCGTCTATCCAAGCTAATGCAATATAATCGAGAAAATACCTATAGGTTCGTACACCCATTCTCAGTAAAAGGCTTATAGTCGGATTAAATTTTCCTTATTTTCAGCTTGTTATCGAGACGATAACTTTTTATTTAATATTCCGGAACGTTAATGCTCTGTACTCGGCACTTTTTAAATTGATAAAGCGAAAAATAGGTATCTAGTATTTTTGGTCGGGCTATCATACGGACTACACAACATAGGTAGGTACCTACCTATTTTTAGGTTTCCGTAGCCAAATGGCAAATAACGGAACCCTTATGGATTCGTCATATCTATCCATCCTTATGTCACAGCCACATTATTTCGGAACTATATGTATGAACTATATTGTTTAGTTAGACAATAATAATATTTGTAATAGTGGTTCACTTGGTAAGTAGATGTACCTATCGCACAAAACGATAGAAATAAGACGATGATGTAGTTTCCAATTGAACTAAAAAACGTTTGGAGGTTTTGTCTGTTAACTCCGTAAGTGGTAACCCTATGAATCCTTACACGTGACCTCCGGGTGGTGCTAAGAACAGTCTCTGATGGTAGGCTTCGACCGCGGCTTGTCACCACCCTTCGAGCTGGGCCAGTGCGTGAAGCGATTTTTTCGTGTTTCGTAATGTGGCTCGGAGAAGCCATCTACTTTCTGGGTCTTCATTCCCCATCATAGACCACATCGTCACTTTACATCAGGTGAGATTGTGGCTTATCCAGCGTAAAAAAAAGTTGTTTTTTTGTTTGTTTCTTTATTTATTGGAATGTATCTTTTTTTTATCTATAAACTGTTGAAATACACGGTACCCTTGGTGTATGTTTCCATCTCATACTTATCCAATTTAGTGTAATCTTCATGCTTATCATAAATCACACATGAAACTAGCTAGTTAGGAACCAGATTTATGAACGACTATTATTGCTTAGTAATGAATTTATTTTTTTATCATAATGCAATAATAATTTACTGCGCCAATAAGCGTGTACAATATTTAATCAGCTGTAAGTGCTGATATGATAATGACTAATTAATTTAAAAGCTTCCGCATTTTGTTAAGTAGTCACAGCATCCGTCACGTTCAATCATTATTATTATAATATAATCAAGTGATTGCTGATGCAATCACTTGATTATATTATGATTGTGACTAAATCCTGAATAAAATGAATTCTCCAATAACCTAATTTTAATTAAAAAAAAAACCTAACTAACCTAAAACTAATTGAAATCGTTTCATCCGTTCGGGAGTTATGATGCCACAGACAGACAGACACGTCAAATTTATAAAATACTAGCGGCCCGCCCCGGCGGCGTCGCACGGGTAAAAAAAAGTTCCCGGCAATTTTTCCTTACTTGCTCACCGTTTAGACCTACCCTGGACTACGAAAAACATTTAAAAACCAAAATCAGCTCAATCGTCCCAGCTATTTCCGCTATTTCACGGACGCTTTTGACAAAAAAATAAAAATAATTAAGTACTTCAAACTCATGTCAGAAAAAAATGATTGAAAACTATGTTGAACTAGCTGTGCCCCGCGGTGTTACCCGCGTTATAATGGATTTTCCCGCGGAATGACTTTTTCCCGCGGTAAAAAGTAGCCTATGTTATTTTTCAGGCTCTAGAGATTTTGTGTACCAAATTTCATTTAAATCAGTTCAGTAGTTTTTACGTGAAAGAGTAACAAACATCCATACATCCATACTTACAAACTTTCGCCTATAAAATAGTAGTAGGATATTGAACTTTCGAGACATAGACAATAGCTCAAAGAGTATATAACCACCACGTATGAACAGCTTATCAAGAAAAATCATAGACAACCTTAAAGACATTTATTTTACACTTTTGTTAACCTGTACATAATAACAGACAAATAATTAGCAATAAATTAAAATTACGACTATAATTTTGAGATTTAAACTATCCTATCTCTCAAGTTGGATCTTTAGTATTTCTACTAGTCTTTAGTGATTATGTATGTGGGTTGGTTGAAATAAAAGAGTTATTGCACTATACTGAATCTATTCATTTAACACGTTACAGGTTATTACAATTATATTATTTATTTAATCCTTATTAGGATATGTCTAAACACGGCTGAGGTTTGAAGAGTGACTGGCGAGGCTCCGCTATACTATTAAAAAGCTGAATTAACGAAACGCGTTTGCGCCGCGTAGTTTTATGCTAATCTGTGTCACTACATCAATCCTCCCTTTTTTCAAAATTTTTTACAAAACAATTTTATTTTACTTAAGTAGTACATTCAAGGTTAAAACATTACAATAAACATTACAAATTCAAAAGCTCATGCCTGCTACACAAATATGCTTACGTTTGAAAACAACATGCGATATGAGCTCGCATTCATTTATGCAGAGGTAAGTACATAGTTATTTCACAATCAAAGTTCGTTCGAATGACCAAAGTACAGTCAGCTTGTAAAATTACATACATGTTTTTTTTTTTAACTTTAAAATACATTTTTAACAATGAAATCTTTTAATAAAGTTGTATAAACAATGAAATAAACTTTGTATGTTAACAAAAAAAAATATTTTTAAACTACACATTTTTTTTACATCATTCTAATACACTGTAAAATTAATAAAATCTAATTTTGAAAAAAATATTAAATTTCGTATTACTGAGACACACGTGCAAATTCGCTAAGTTGCAAGATCGCTACATTACACTGTTAGTGCGCTCTAGTATCAGGTTACAGTTCGTGATAACGCCAAGTTCTATATATAATTGAATTATTTGCAACACATAAGAATAATGAACGGAACCTAATTATCATTTCTAATCACTTTGCACTACATCTTGAATTTTGTAGTTATTTTCGGAAGTTCGGTCTCCAGCGGGGTTACACATATTCCAGTCACTCGGCACAAGCAGTGGGAATAAGCCAATATCTCAAATTCCAGCACTGATCCTCCGGCAAGCATGTTTCCTCCAACCGGGCAAATCCTCCGGCAAAAACGCTTCTTCCAACCGGGCAAAACCTCGAGTGAATCTGCAGGTCCAAACTCCATTTTCGTCAGGATTGAATGCACCTCAGATATAAGCTGGCTTTAAAAATATCATGCCGCTTCTATAGAAGACTGTGAACTTCGTTGTCTGGATCGCGGTTTCATTGGATGACATCACTTACTGCGCATTCCGCGTGGCGTTGCTGCGTTGGCATTTTCTGAATGTGCTTGTTTATCCATGTTGTTCTATTATAAATTCCTTCAGCCGCGTTCTTAAAATTGAGTCACTCCTACACGGATAACTTAAACACAACCCACAATATAAATCACGATAATAACGAATCACGTCAATAACGAATCACGTTGTATCACGTCGGGAATTTCTATATATCACGTCGGTTTTATCACGTCGGGAATAATCACGTCGGGGTCACCACTTTAGTATTTAAACTAGTCTTTAGTGATTATGTATGTGGGTTGGTTGAAATAAAAGAGTTATTGCACTATACTGAATCTATTCATTTAACACGTTACAGGTTATTACAATTATATTATTTATTTAATCCTTATTAGGATATGTCTAAACACGGCTGAGGTTTGAAGAGTGACTGGCGAGGCTCCGCTATACTATTAAAAAGCTGAATTAACGAAACGCGTTTGCGCCGCGTAGTTTTATGCTAATCTGTGTCACTACAGATCGAACTGCACATGGTGTGCGAATTTTATTATAATCGGTTATGTGGTTTAGGAGTCCATTGAGGACAAACATTGTGACACGAGATTTATATATGTTATTAAGATATTAGAAATTATAGGAGATAAAAAATAATTGAGCATCTCGAGAACATTGCGCTTCCGGAACATTTAACTATCAAATTTCATTGAAATTAGATTGTATTTCTAATGATAAATTTTATTTCAGTGTAAATAGAAGATAAGTACTTACTCTGTCCTAAATATAATATACTTTTAAATCCTATCTTTTAATTATACTATACAATACAATACTCTTTATTAAAATAGGTACCTATATTATAATAAACCAGAACAATGCTTAAGAACTAAAGCACATATAAATAGACTAGACATTTGATATACTTAAAAAGACGTATATACATAGATATTTTTTATTAAAAATATTAAAACCCAAACCAAGGAGAAAGTGATTGCAGACGGACGCTTGACCCCTCGGCGCGAATCGAACCGGCGGGATATTAACTTGCTGGGGTGGCCTTCTCCATGTCATGTGCGGTAAGGCCGATAAGGGCAAGAGAATGATGATGATGGTGGAATTGCCAATCATGTTTGCCATGGGGGACCATGATCAATGTCAAAGGTGAGTTTGGCGCGGGTGTTCCTAGACATCTTTCATGAAAATCGGTTGAGTTTAAAAGTTATGAGGGTAAGAGTGGGGAAGGAAAACCGAAAATCTGCAAATAAAACTCGAGTGGGGTATCAAATGAAAGCACATCGAGTGCACATTACTAAATATTATGGTGTTTTACTTTTATGGACATTAAGGCATTGGACTCGGGGTATTTTTTTAATTTTAATTTAGATTTATTACAAGCTCAGCATAGCAGCAGCTATTTAAAAAAATATTTCTATGTTTACGCCAAGCTCACCTTCCAAACAAAAAAAACTAAATTGAAATCGCTCTATCCGCTCACACAGATAGACACACAGATAGACAGACAGACACGTCAAACTTATAACACCCCTCTTTTTTGGTCGGGGGTTAAAAATAAACGTCAAGATGGGATTACAATTACTTATAATTTAGAGTTATAAATGACATATAAAGTACACACAACAGTATGTTATTGTCATTAAAATAATTATTGCGTCTAAAAAACGGTAATACAATCCATACAATATTCCAACTTCATACGAAACACGAGCTATAAGTGCCTAAGCGCCTCGATCGAGGCACACACGGAGCACACAGGCAGACCCAAGTGCCGCAGTTTTCCAACTAATAATATAACCGTTTTTTTTTAAATTAAAATATGAACTAGTTCTTATTTAATAATATAATGACTAGTATAATATTGTGCTTAATTTATTTATTAAGCTATAAATACCAATGCGAGTTAAGTAGTATTTTTTTTTAAGTTTTCAATTTAATATACCAATCAAAACATTATAAACAACATACATTTTTATTTAACACTTTTTATTCCGTTTACAAAGTAGTAATTTTATTTGACTCTTGACAGAGCGGTCGTGGTCACATTGAGGCATCCGTTTTCGTGTTAGAAACGGACACAGCTTTTACGATCGCCCGCCATCTTTCTCTGATTGCAGCCTGTTTGGTGCAGTCTGACACTGGACTCCCACTGCGGATTTGACTTGGTCAGTCGATATGCCGCAGGCTCTGTGTCCTTCCACTTTTCCTTGACCAGTCGCTCTATGGAGTTGTTATGACGACTATACAGTACATGCACAAAGTAGGTACTGCAGTGTGCGCGTTTGTACTAGTGTCGCGACAACGCGTCAATCGCGATTGACGCGTTGTGATGCCGAGTTTCTGAGAATCCATTCTATAGAATAACTAAAATACCTACTGATTATTTAACTTCGTGTCCTGTAGGTACAGCACTTTAATTACATGATGTTTTGCGGTAAGTTACCATTAATATTTTACAACTTAACCACTCATAATGCTTAAGCTTCAATGCTACCACCTCTATTTATAATAATTGCTAGGTATGACTTGAAAAGCAGCTTAAAGCATTAAAGTAATAAATAGCGTTAACAAAGCCATAATTATAACCTCAAGTACACAACGCTCGATGACTTACTACAGCCTAATCGTACGAACCATAACTTTAGCACCCCTATTTACGTTCCCACCGCTGGGACACAGGGACTTCTCTCTTGACGAGAGAGATTAGGCCTTAATTCACCACGCTGGCCAAGTGCGGCTTGGTCACCATGTCCTTCAATCTCGTCAAAGTTCTCAGAACATGCCGTGCCGCCTCACGATGTTTGTCTTCACCGTTAATGCCAATCAGTCGTATTGTCGTATGAGTATTATTTCGTCGACCCTTCGCGCAATGGTAGGTCACGAAGATGTAGATCGTACGAACTATAGTCTGTTCGCGGAGACAAGCTAATAATAGCGCGCGCTCTCTTGCACAATTGTATGAAAGTGAAAAGGACGGGACTACTAGCGTGGGAGACTATGATTGGTCAGTGGGAGTGGCCGTTTTAAAAAATGTAAAGCTATGTTTAGATTGCTCACTTCAAAGTATTAGCTAGGATTTCGCCCGGGGTTTAAAGGATGAGTGGCTTATTGATAATTGACCTACTTATTATGGTACTGAGAACCTATACATATTGTCCGTTGATGAAAAATATTTTTTCCCAGATTGATCGCTTTCTGCACAAGACAGTATCTGTCTATGTTTATGTTTTCTATATTTATGTTATTTTATGATCACACTAATTTAATTTATGGACCTGTGTCTAAATAAAAGTTTTTTTTTTTTTTTTTATTAAAAGGTCGTTTCCGCTTTTTAATAACCGGGCTACCGGCTGTAGCGGCCATAACAGTGAATCGGTCCGATATACATGCCAAGTTACAAAATTAATAGGAAACAGTCCGATGAGCAAGCCAGGTCAACAATAAAACAAGAATCAGTACGTCACGACTATAGTTATGTCACGTAAAACTTGAATGCACTGCAAAGTCTTGACTTTTCGTATAAAATAAAATACTAGTTCCAAATGTTATTTCAATAATCTAATTAAGGCACATACAAGTATTTACCTAATTACTTTTTTACTCTACTACCCTTTTTTTAATTGTATGTACATATAGACACGACGTTCTTTAGGCGTTAGTTTCTGTGAATTTTAAATAAAACAATATTTGGTAAAACAAACGTAAAATATCAGGTACTAACCTGATATTTTACGTTTGTTTGCTTAAAGCCTTATCATAGCCAATCTGTTTAATTATGGCCATGGTGCATTGCATGTTTTCGCAAAATAAATATTTGAAATATTGATTGTCAACAAATAACTGAGTACAGGGTTTCCACAAGGTCTATGACTGAAAGTTAAGTATTTTATAAGCGTTGCAGTCAGCATTAACATAATTACTGAAATACCACATAATTAGTACGAAAATAATTAATTATTGGAGTCAGCATTATAGAGTGAAGTTGTGCCACAAGACGTACCTACTTGATAAATAAAATAAACAGAGCTTAGAACCATGTTAATAAATGTGGTCCTGACTACCTGATATCGAAATGTGTGGCCATTTTGCTATAAACTTTTTTCGCAATTACTCGAGGCGTAAATTTATCAGTGGGGTAACCAAAATACCCAGAAAATGAACTACTTGTACTGGTACTTACTACTTGGTACTTGGTAAGGTTTTTGTAATATTAATGACTAGCAGTGGCCCGCGGTCTTACCCGCGTTTAAAAGATTTTCCCCCGGTATAAAATATTTTCCCGCGCCCTTTGTTACTTCTCAAGCTTCAGTAAATCTGTGTACTAATTTTCATTCAAATCGGTTAAGAAGATATAGAGATTACCCCTGCAACGTCACAAACATTCTCACAAAATACAAATATTAGTAGGTACCTACATTATATTAAGATGGTATAGATTTTTATTTACAAATGATTGGAAACATAATTTTATAGATTATTTATTGATTTTAACTCAATTAACAAGGTGGCTCCAATTTCCTTCACTGACCTTCCATAATGTTCTAGTTTCTATTACCATATTTTATATGTGTTTGTTTCATTCTTACCATTATCAGTAATAGTCTCAAACCTGTCTTCTTGGGCCTTTCGTGCACTAATTTGTGCTGCAAAAAATGAACTTACAGAACTATCTATTTATTTTATTTTTTGTTGTTAAATGGTGTTCGGCAAGGAGCTATTTTGGGACCCATTTTATTTCTAGTCATATTCGGAACGAAATGAAGCCTACAAGTGTTGTTTTGCACAATTTGTGCTGGAATATAAGTATGTTTGTAAAATCTGTTGTAGTTAAAAGTTACTAAAATTAAGATTACCTATACAGTAGGTAGGTAAATGCAGAATGTTTACCGTCTTGAACTTGTTTATCGCTTTTGCATTAGGTATATATTGTAAATTAATTATTTATGACATGACGAAATTACCTAAAATTCTTAGATTCGTTACTGTCTGTAGTTGTAATAAAATTTTTACCGAAGTGTCTCATCTCCTTTTACATTTATAAAAATACATTATAACATTTCTATCAATTCGGATTTAAATAAGATGTAGCTTGTAGTTATAACATTTATGAACCTTTAAGTACCAAGCCATGGTTCGACAGACTTTTCGAGTGTTTGGAAAGTCTCGTTGTCATCGTTGTTGTATGCTCCTGTGCTTCTTTCTTCCTCTTGATTAGTAAACGGAACCTCTGTTGTTAGCGTTACTTAAAAACCTCAGTAGGTACTTAAAGGCTAAATAACTAATAAACTAAAAATAACTATAGTATCCAAAAAAAACCGTACATTTGTTTCATCATGAAGAGGAAACAAACACAGCGAAGCGAAAAGTTATCATTTTTAAAGGTTCTTTACCTTTAAAAATGATAACTTTTCGCTTTACATTATATTTAATTTTCAGAAGATCAAGTAACTCTAAGCAATAGACTAATGGAAGATGGAATTCGAGTTTCATCATTGTTTTTCAAGAACAAGTATCAAGATAATAATGTTTTATTTATAATGGACCTAGACTGTGTTTATGCAGCAGATGTTATCAGGAATGTAAGATCTATTTTTATTTTTTTAACTTATTTGATGCAGGATACGGCTTCGTAAAGCCTATGCCAATCTGTTGACCAGATGCATGAATGACGTTATACCTAGATATAAGTACCTATACCTAGTTGAATAATTAAACATTTTTCTAAGTCTTTAATCTTTGCATGTCTCAGGCATCGTCTACAAAACTCTTCGGCATAGCCTATCGATGGCTGATTCTTAACAACGACACAAATAATGCAGCTTATACGGTGCTGCTCAATAGCTCAATTTTAGCGGACAGTGATGTGGTTGTAGCCGAGATGAGGGGAAACACCATCAATATGGTAGAGGGTAAGTTTCTTTTAAACAATATTCTTATTAGGTCTCCTTTTAGGGTTCCGTGGCCAAATGACAAAAAAGAAACTATTTCGGATTCTTCGATGTCTGTCCGTAAGTCATAGCCACTTTTTTCCGAAAATATAAGTAAGAATTGTTTAAACTTGGTAAGTAGATGTAATCTCTAAACCGCATTAAGGTTATCAATAAAATATAGAAAAAAAGCAATAAATATTGGGATGGAGATACTGAGAACTGATTTTTTTATGAAACGTATGAGTGTGGAATTTCTACGTACCTATAGGTTTTCAAAAATGATATCTACATAGGTTACTAATGTTAATATTTTATGTGCTGAATAGTTTACACGAGAAAGGAAGTAGTTACAGAACCAACCAGTGAATAGATATCTTTTTTCGCTCAGTTCACAGAACATCTCTAAACCAGACAGCGATTCTGACTCCTCGTGGGGTGTACATTGAACCCCAAGGGGTCTACCGCGACATTCGACCTCACAGAGAGCTGTATCAACGTCGTGTGGACCTCCGCGGACAAAATATAACCATGGGCCATGTTGTGCTGGACAGCAATGACTCTCGGTACCACATGGATGACCGCTTGTGAGAATTTAATTAATTTAATATTGAGTTTCACTTGGGGTCTGATGGACACTTTTAGAAGTCGACGATTTGTCGATTAGACCGTGCATTATCTAACGCTGACAACAGAAGGTAGCATTAAACTCCATTAAACTGCAAATATCTGTAATTATGCTTAATACAAATTGTCAATAGCGCGGTGAGCGAAGGTCCGACGCGGCTTAAGAGGTAGCGGGTTCGGTTCCCGCCGAGGGGCCAAGGGTTTGTATGTTCTGCAAGCACTTTCTCCTTAGTCTGATTGTTTAATAAGTAGGTACAATAAAAATATCTATACGTGTATAAGCGTACCACGAGTTAGATGTTGTTGAGTTTTTCGTCCGGAAAATCCCAACAACATCCTGAAGGCGTTATTATACTGTATATGCAGAGCGCTGAGCGATCTCTTAGTAAAGCTAGCCCAAAGGCTGCCCGTATAGAACGATTGGCAGTAGGCTTTGAATAGCGTGATTTTCACTAGCCTACTGCAACGAGCGAACCTCCGTGCCAGTAGCATATTACTGCGGACCGCCAACGCCCTGCGTTCTCGTTATATAAATTTTATTTCAGGGACCTACATAACGATGGCATGGCAAAAACCTGTTGGATGCTCGGAACAGAGGGGATTTTGATGCTAAACGCGACTCATAAACCACAATTTCTAAATCGCTTTGGATATCGAGTCAACGGGAAATGGTCTGGACTAATTAATGAAATAAAGGAAGGGAGAATTGATTTAGGTATGTTTTCGCTTTAAGTAGATTATTTGGTTGAGTCAGATGTCTCCGTTAAATCATAAAGATTATCTACGTGGACACGTCATCATGATCAATTTATCATTTCTAACCATTTAGGAGTGAAAAATTTAACTCGCACCATATCAGCCATAAGTTAAGCCTCCCATGCATTTCCAGCTACATATTTGGATTATAGGCGGATCAACCGCGAACCCGCGACCTTTACCAAGTCTTCCATGATGCGCTGGCTGATTCGTGGTTTCCTTTCTAGAAGTTGTACGTGCTATAGGGCCGGCAAACTGCCTCTTCAAAGAACTTATCTGTTTGGCTTTCTCGATAAACTCTTCCTGGGGTTCCCAGATCTTTGATACCTCAACCTCTTCAAGTACATAGAAGCTAGAAAAAGTCACTATGTCTAGAATGTTTAATTACGTTTTCTTTGCACAGGTACAAACATGATCTCAACTATCAAAGAACGTATGGACGTGGTGGCCTACGCGGACAATCTGGTGCCGTTCAAAGTGATTTTTATATTCCGTCAACCACCGCTGTCCTACACCACGAATATCTACTCTCTTCCATTCTCCTCTTATGTGTGGGTGGCATTGGGAGTTTCTTCTGTGGTATCTGCTACGGTGCTGTGTGTCACTTCTAGATGGGATTCATCAGCTGGCACGGTATGTTAAAGAGAATAATATTACAAGGACTCACAGGTTTTCCGAGATTCATAATATCGTTCTCTTGAAGATGATTTGCAAAATTGGTTTGCACATACCTATGTACCTACAAATGTGAGTGCGTCTTTGCCAATATGTTTGTTCACCATCTTGCAAATATGGGTACCTACTGTTCAACTGGTAACATTGCAAATATATTTTGCATCGATGGTTTGTACACGCATTTGTAAAGTTTTTTAGCAGATTGTTCGCAAATATTGTGTGCAAACAGGTGACTTGTGAGCACATCGTCTATTTTATCCATCTTTAGATACTAAAATCCATTGTGATATTTTTTAGAGCACGTCGCGATTAGACGGTGGAATAAGCGATGCCATGTTCATGACGATGTGTGCCGTCAGCCAGCAGGGTTGCGCCATGGAACCCACAATGAATCCAGGTATAAATTTAATTGTTCGTGCGGAAGTAGTAGTGAACATTTTGTATTCATGTTTTTGCCGCTGTTCTGCCTGCGTCGTAATAAAGTTTCGGTAAAAGTAGCTATTGTCCTTTACTGGAAAACTCGAAAAACGGCTATGTCCATGCCAAATTTGATATACATTTTAATTCTCTCGCAATACTTGCATTATATTGTACCGCGGTAAAAAGTAGCCTTTGTGTTATTCTGATATGTAAGCTATATTATTGTAAAGTTTCATCAAAAACCAATTAGTAGTTTTTGCGCGAAAGAGCAACAAACACACTTAGTTACTAACATCATCACAAACTGTAAGTAACTCCTGTTTTCCTTCCATTATTTTTCAAAGGAGTGGCCTATATATTCAGCAGTGTCTCATGGCGAAATGATAATGATGAACTCCTGAATCTTACTGAATTCATAGATCTCAATTTACTTAGAGAATTAACTAGTAGCAATGTTGTGTACCGTAAGCCGTGTTAAGTGGGTGCACACTCGAATTTCCTTTCGAAGGTCGTGGGTTCAAAACCCGCCAAGCACCTCTGGATATTTCTCCTTAAAAAAATTATGTGCGCCTTAAAGCACGAGCTTCAACGGTGAAGGCAGCGTCGTGAGGAAACCGGCATGTTCTGAGAACTTTGAATAGTTTTAAGGACATGTGACATTCACCAACCCGCACTTGGCCAGCGTGGTGAATTAGGGCCTAATCTCTCTTGTCAAGAGAGAAGTCCCCGTGTCCCGGTAGTGGGAACGTTAATAGGGTTATGATGATTATGAATGTTGTATAATGTATACCCTACAGGTCGCATAACAGTGTTCTGGGTGTTTACTACGCTGATGGCTCTCCACTCGGCGTACTCCGCCAATATTGTGACGCTTCTTCAGGCACCTTCTCACTCCATCACTACGCTAGCCCAGCTCCAAGAGTCCAATATTGCTCTGGCGGCCCACGATGTGGATTACAACCATTTTATATTTAATGTAAGCATATCAGACAGTTTCAGCCTAGCGACAACGCAACCACAAAAAGCTGTAGCGACACTTTTAAAACGTAAACACATCTTGACCTCATTGTGTCGCTGCGATTTCAGCTGGTTGTGGTACGTTTGGGTTGGCCCATATTCAAACTATCTAATTGTAAAACGAGCCTAATTTTCTGACTGGTATTTTGATGATAATACATAAACTAGTTTTTTGACTACTGACGCACAGGATTGATAATGTGTCTATGTCTATTAGTCAAAGTATGTTTCCTTGAAGTACTATACAGACCAAACGCTTGGACTGATTTTTATAATTCATACGTCGATCGATACTCCTAGTCCGGCGACTGTCATTAAATGGCGAAATCAATCAATATGGCGACCACTGGACGCCATTTTATACTAATTAAAAAAATCAAGTCAACAAACTATGTCGCACGTGGTGTCAGTAGGTATTTAAAAATCATTTTTAGTTTTATTTCAACATTTTTCGATCGGACTTACCGTTTAGGCCCTATTTCGATTTAAAGTTGAATAACGACCATTCTTTCTTGATAGGCTTAACAGACTGTAAAAATCCAAAAAAGTTAAAACGCAGTTGGATAATATATTTTTTTAATATCAGCTAGTTTGTCAAAATACATATATTGTCATTACTTTGATATAATATTACCTATAATTTCAGCTATATAACGATTCGGTCAGAAGGGCAATTCGCAAAAAAATAACTCCTGAGAAGGGTATAGCACAGTTTTATGCTCTCAAGAAAGGAGTTGAAAGGATGCAGAAGGTGAGTGAATCCAAACTTACTGAGTGGCCATTACCTAATACTCTCACTCAGAGCAAATCACAAACAGTTGACGTCTACAAACAATATACAGGAAGTAGGGTAGGAAAAAATGCATTTATATCCCAATTATAATAAAAAAATAATATTCATAAAATTGAATGTTCGCTAAGCGAGTTAAAATTACGCCACGCACCTTTTTTCTTAGAGCTCCGATTAAGTTACTATTCTATTGGTAATGGTATGCTGTGCAATTTAGTCGGCCAACTAGAAATTGGAAGTGTCGGGCAGTCTTAACGTTTTTTTCTAAGCGTTTTTAAACACGTGCTTTAACGGTGAAGGCAAAGATCGGGAGGAAACCGGCATGTTCTGAGAACTTTAAAGAGTTTGAAGAACATGTGGCATTCAACAATCCGCACTTAGCCAGCATGGTAAATTGAGGCCGAATCTCTCTTCAAGAGAGAAGTCCCTGTGTCCTAGCTGTGGGAACATTAATAGGGTGATGATGAGTTGGAGTATTCTCTTTCTAACGCAGAGATAATTTGTTATACGCGTCAAGCAATAAAACGTCAAATTATCTCTTTGTTGCGCTTATTAGTATGAATTTAGTTAAGTTCTTTTAATAATTAGAACGTACGTAGATATTATTTAGATACGTGATTATTCATTGAAAACTACATTAGTGTCTTAATAATCTTGACATAGGCTTGAAGACACTATAAGTCAATGTAAAATTGTATTTTATGAGTAAATAGTATTATTTTATTTCGCACCTCGGACGGATAGACGATTAGAGAGGAGGCATTTATGTTAAGTTAGTAGATTTGTTTACGAGGTCGAGCGAATCGTTTCATGCACTGGCCCAGCCCGGAGGGTGATGTCAAGCCGCGGCCGAAGCCTACTAGAGACTGTTCTTAGCACCACCCGGAGGTCACATGTAAGGATTCAGAGGTTTAGCACTTACGGACGTGAACAGAAAAAACCTCCTGTTTCAGGGTCTATTCGCACTGCACGGTCTTTCAGATGTAATATACCGCAGAGTGGAACTTACCTTTAAGGAGAACGAAAAATGTGACCTGATGGAAATTGACTTCGTGAACTCGTTACCTCCTCAAGTGCCGATGGGGAAGGACTCTCCTTATTTAGAGCTTTTTCGTGTTGCGTATGTATTATCCAATTTGCTGATCATCTCGATTAATTTTTTCAGCTTCACTTCCAAAAATATCCCAATCAATGAACACCAAAAACTGCCGATTTGGGGAAATACTTCGTTTAAAAGTGTAAGCCGTGTAGTCAACACGGCATGTTCTGAGGACTATAAAGTTTGAAGGGCATGTGACATTCACAAACCCGCACTTGGCCAGCGTGGTGAATAAAGGTCTGATCTCCCTCGTTAAGAGAGAAGTCACTGTGTCCCAGCTGTGGGACCATTAATAGGGTGATGATGAATTCGTTTAAACGCGATTTTTGGTATTTTGTAGAGACTGGTATTTGAAACAATTACTTAAAGTACCTAGGCACTGATGGATAGCTTGGGTGAAGCTAAGTGGTAGGGGGGTGAGAATGTAGGTACATACCTACTTTAAGTTTTTTTTTGATAACTCTGTAACGGTGTCTTTTAGTAAAATTATTTCTTCTAATCAAGTAATCAAAATAAATTAAACAGAAAAGGTTCCATTCAATTTTCCCTGGGATAAATATTTTACGAGCTATGGAATCAATATGTAACGCAGTAGTGCTACTCAATAAACAATCTTGCAAACGCTAATAACTAACACATTTGTTCTTGTAATATTGATATGTATAATAATAATTGTAATATCTATAACATACTTACATATATATATAATGTTCTCATACCAGTCTATAACGGCGTCAGAGAAAAGAGGGGACTCTTCTAATACAGGTTATTATAACTTACCAGAAGAGCTCCCAAACCTAGTTATAATTTGAACTTATAAAATTGTCAATAAATATTTTTGTATTTTTTTTTTGTATTTTTGTATTTGTTCGCTGTGGAACTTGTCCTAATGTATTACGGTTTAAGTACCTTTATAAAAATATTGCACTTTTTATAAACATTCCAGCATGAAATGAGTTTAAGACAACTTTCCTGTGCATTTGAAGTAGCATTCATTTTATTGTAGATTCAAACGCATCAGAGAGACGGGTATTACATCAGCAGGGAACAATCGCCTCCAGACACCCAAGCCTCGCTGCGCAGGTCAAGTGACCACATTCGCCAGCGCAGGAGCTGAAGACCTCAAACCTGTTCTGGTGCTGATGTGTATAGGCATAGCGATGTCCATCGCCATCTTGGGATTAGAGATCTTGACGCATCAGATGTAAGTTGTAAGATATACCCATGCTTTCATACGACAGACAATGGCATGCAAAGTGGGTAACTTTGCATGCAACTGTCTATGTCGTTCTATTTATTTGTGGTATGCAATAAAGAGTTATCTATCTATCTTTACTATGGGCCCTTTGCACACCTACGCCACCACAAACCGGTTCGTTTTGAGGCATAAATGTTCCCGCGTTTCAGACGCGAAGTTTTGGCTGAAGCCATGAAGCTGAATGCATTTCGTGCGAGACCACTGCTGTGCCTCCCAAATACAAATGAATATCTTTACACTAATATTAGGTCCTTACATATGAAATTGGCGTTTTGTATGGGAGGAACAAAAAGTCGAATATTTTTTAATATAATATATTTAATTAATCAAAGTATGAACCATTATTTTCTATGCACTTTTGCCATCTTATAGGTAGTTCATTGATCCCTTTACTAAAAAAACCAGTCGGACGGGAATCAATAAAATCTTTGAAGGCGATTTGGACTGCCCCATCGGAGTTGAATTTTTTCCCTTGCAAGAAGTTATCCAAATTTCGAAAAAAATGGTAATCTGTTGGAGCAAGGTCCGGGGAGTACGGAGGATGTCTTAGACTTTCCAATTGAAGCTCTTCTAATTTAGTAGCCGTCTGTTGCGCAGTGTGTGGTCTAGCGTTGTCGTGAAGCAGCAGTGGCGTGGAGCGATTGACCAGCCTAGGTTGTTTAGCCGCTAGCTTTTCCATCATGGTTTGCAATTGCTGACAATAGACATCAGCCGTAATAGTCTGGCCAGATTTGAGAAAACTGTAATGAACAATACCGGCACTAGTCCACCAAACGCTTACAAGTAACTTTTTTGGGGTTAATTTTCGCTTGGGGCAGGATTTGGCTGGCTGGCCAGGATCCAACCATTGCGCTGAGCGCTTCCGATTATCGTAAAGAACCCATTTTTCATCACAGGTAATGATTCGGTTTAAAATACCTTCATTATTGTGCCGGTTTAGTAATGTAACGCAGCAGTCGACGCGCGTTTGCCGGTTTGCTTCAGTCAATTCGTGAGGTACCCACCTTTCAAGCTTTTTAATCTTCCCAATTTGCTTCAAGTGAATTAAAACAGTTTTATCACTAACACCGCAGCCTGCAGCTAACTCGGACGTGGTTTGCGATGGATCCGCTTCCACAATAGCCTTCAACTCTTCATTATCAACTTGAGTCTCAGGCCGTCCACGGGGCTTGTTCTGCAAGTCGAAATTTCCAGAACGAAAACGTTGGAACCAAAAACGAACTGTGTTTTCTTTTGCAACACGACCGCCATACACATCATTCACCCTTCGAGTTGTTTCCGCAGCACTAGTGCCACGGCGGAACTCGTACTCGTAAATAATGCGATATTTTAAGTTTTCCATTTTGTAAAATGAGTGACGCAAACAGAAAAAAACAGAAGAAAAAAAACAAATGAATGACGATCATCGAAGCACAAATACATGAGTCTATAGCTGTACAAATTTGAATTTGGAATTCCTTACCAAAGAGGAGAAATTTGTGATTAAAGTGGCCAGTACGAAAAACGCCAATTTCATATGTAAGGACCTAATATATATAATATGTAGATAAATAAATAAATAAATGTCAAAACTAAAATTATTTTACATCCACAGAATGGTGAAGATAGAACAGCATCGAAGGATAAATGTTTCAACAACGAAATAAGTTCTCGTGTTATTCCCATCTAATCATATATACTTAAATTAGAATTCAATAAAACGTAGAAGATTATTAAATATAAAGAAATATTAAAAAATAACAAAAATACCCTGAAGTTTTATTTCAACAAAGCACACTTTCCAATTTCTTGGTGGAAAAAAAACAATCATGAGAGACACATTTCATTTATGATTTTATCACAATTTATGTTAATAATTTTGGTAAGCATAATAAAATTGTGAAGAAAACATTTCTGCTTCTTGAGTAGTGGTATTCCGGAAATTTATATTTTTTATAGACTTTATCAAATTATGTCTAGCAATTATAATAATGATAGCTGCAGACGCATTCTGTAAAAAATCGAATCCGAACTCGAAATCACTCAAGTGACCGAGCTCACTTCGAACGCTCGTCACTGAGGCGCTACAGGCGCTATCGAGTTTTACAGAATACAAAACTTTAAACTCACCGCGGATTCAGCTTAGTAAGGATCGAAATGAGTTTACAGAATGCGTCTACTGATTATGATTACCCTGAAGCTTAAGCATTTACCTAAGTGATTAAGTTGTAAAATATTAATGGAGTTAATGCAAACGCCGTCAACTTTAGGGGTATGTCCCGCTAGTCCCCTCTAGGATTGTCCCCTTCGGACCGTGTAGAGGGGACAAGCGGGAAATCGTATTAGCGATATCCCGCTGGTCCCCTTTACTGGTCACTCAGATAATTTGCAGTTAAATTTTGCTTGAAAAAGTATATTAAAACTATATACATATATTATTTAGTATATTAAAACATTATGATTTTATATTGTTTGACAAAAATTGGTTGGTGGATGCATGAAGGTTGTTATTTTCTTAGTATTTTGTGTCACATATGTTAAATCTTTATATATTATTTAGTAAATTAAAACATTATGATTTTATAGGATATCGCTAATACGATGTCCCGCTTGTCCCCTCTACACGGTCCGAAGGGGACAATCCTAGAGGGGACTAGCGGGACATACCCAACTTTAGGTGCCTCAAAGTAGACGAAATAGAAGCATCAATAATTAAGGTTTTAAATTACATGTTGCTACTTAGTTTTCATATACTTAAGGAACAAAACATTTGTGATGTATTTTGAAATAGTTGACAGATCTAGAGGCGTTTTGATATAATACAATTTTCATGAAATAAGTACCTACTTAAAGATTTTTAAACAAAACCAACCGAATACATTTCCTGTAAGTGGGTCCGATGTCTAAACGTTGAAACTTGCTGATCTAAAGCTTTCTTTATAAAAATATAGGGAGGTATATCAAAATCCATTTACATGAAATTTGATTTTATGAAGGTACTGAGTATTTACGAATCATTACAGTCGGCAACGATTGCTTACCACAAATAAAATTGTGTACAAATGAAATACCACTTAATAAGTATGAATATAATTAATTATTAAAGTCGGCACCAATGAAGTAAAGTTGAGCCACAAGATACTGTAAAAATTATTATATATTAAACAGGTCTTTAAAAAATGACAAAATAAGTCCGGACAACCTTATGTCAGAAAGACTAGTCCATTAACTTTTTTCGCAGTCAATAGAGGTTACCCACCTGCCTATTGTGTATTTCAGTAGGTCAGTATACCTTGCTACCAAAAGTACCCAAACTATACCTACTTAACAGTAGTATCGAAAGATTTAGTTATGAATTCAGTCAATGGTGGCTCCAATTTATTTCACTGAAGTTTTATTTGATCAAATTAATCTCTTGGTACATTTTAGGCAATTTGTCTTACTGTAGCCGTTATTGTGAAATAATCATTGTCCAAGAGCTATTTTATTGGATAATTCTAGTCTGCACTGATTTTCTTAATTTACGAGTTAAAAAAATGAATATACGTATCTATTTCTTTAGATTATTTTTCGTTGTAAAATGGTGTTCTGCAAGAAGCTATGTTGGGACCCATTTCATTTCAAGTTATATTCAAAATGAAATGAAGCCTACGAGTGTTGTTTTGCACAATTTATGCTGGAGTAATAGTATGTTAGAATAAATGATTTAAGTTAGATAGGTAGAAAAGTTATTAATTTTTACTATAACACGGACATAGGAACACAGAATTAAGTAATACAAAATAGACTAACAAAACATAAAAAAAGCAGTCGGAAAGTATACATACATTACGGATATTGTCCATAAGTTTCTAAAACAACATTTTAAATTTTTTAACGTATAATAAATTTCACCAGACGAAAAAAGTTATACCATATTGCCAATTATTTTGGGACTCTATTTAATCAGTTTGTTTTGATGTTGACTGTATTATATTTAATTTCCAGAAGCAATATTAACTCTAAGCAATGCACTTATGGAAGATGGAGTTCGAGTTTCATCATCATTGTTTTTCAAGAGCAAGTATCAAGATCACAGTGTTTTATTTATAATGGACCTAGACTGTTCGAATGCAGTAGAAGTTATCCGGAACGTAAGTTCATAAAACCTACAATAAATCTAAATACAAAATTTAAGAAAAACCCCCGATTCCAATCCCTTATTTTCCTTTAAAGTAAAACATCATAATATTTTGTAATGTGCACGCGATGCGCTTTCATTTGATACTCCACACGTGTAGGTATATTTTCAGATTTTAGGTTTTCCTTCCCCACTCTCACCCCCATAACTTTTAAACGCCACAACCGATTTTCATGAAACACCATGACTAGGACTAGGACGGTGAACTCCCAACGAGTCACAACAAATCGTGTCACTCTCTTAACCAGTAACACTGTGACACACTGTGACACGTTGGGAGTTCATTTATAAAATAAAAGTTGCAACGAGTTACAGTGTGACTCAATGG
Source organism: Gymnoscelis rufifasciata (assembly GCA_929108375.1). Taxonomy (NCBI): domain Eukaryota; kingdom Metazoa; phylum Arthropoda; class Insecta; order Lepidoptera; family Geometridae; genus Gymnoscelis; species Gymnoscelis rufifasciata. The sequence continues at coordinate 3,760,065 of OV815317.1, read as the reverse complement.
GAGAAAAACTCTCAACGAGTCACACCGATTTATTTTCTTAGAAGATAATAACTTTTTATCTCATAGATTATTGAGACAAGTTATAATTATTATGTAATGTAAAGGAAAAAACAATAAAATGCTTTGTGGTGATTAAATAATGTATATATACTACAAAACGTCAAAAATAATCTTTTTAATAAAAAACTAAATAACTTTTATTTATCACAGCTAATCATCACGTATTTACAATAATTATTATAAAACTTATGTAATACTTAATGACGTTATGCAAATGATAACATCGTTAATTCAAATAATCAGCCTTATGATTTCTTATCATTATTTATATGTCAACAATGTTAATTATCACAATTAACTATAAGTAGGTACAACACAAAAAAAATAAAAATTCTGCATCTTCCTAAATAATGAGCCTTTTATATTGTATCTTCAAATGTTAAGCTCCGACGCAAAATGAGGGGTGTTAAAAGTTTCTTTCTGTCTGTCAGTCTTATAGAGGAGGTCTTTTGGAGGTTTTGTCTGTTCACGTCCGTAAGTGGTAACCCTCTGAATCCTTACACGTGACCTCCGGGTGGTGCTAAGAACAGTCTCTGGTGGTAGGCTTCGGCCGCGGCTTGTCACCACCCTCCGGGCTGGGCCAGTGCGTGAAGCGATTTTTTCGTGTTTCGTAATGTGGCCCGGAGAAGCCATCTTCTAGGCCTTCATGCTCCATCTTAGACCACATCGTCACTTTACATCAGGTGAGATTGTGGTCAAATGAAGGCTTAACAATAATAAAAAAAAAAAAAAAAAAAAAAAAATATCTAAACGTTACAAAAACGGGAAAATGTTGTTAATTGTTGTATTAGTACTTAGAAGATGATGACATTGATACAATATAAAAGGCTCATTATTTAGGAAGAAGCATATTTTTTTTTTTTTGTGTTGTACTTATAGTTAATTGTGATAATTAACATTGTTGACACATAAATAATGATTAGAATTCATGAGGCTGATTAATTGAATACACGATGTTATCATTTGCATAACGTCATTAAGTATTACTTACTTATTGGAGGTTTTGTCTGTTCACGTCCTTAAGTGGTAACTCTCTGAATCCTTACACGTGACCTCCGGGTGGTGCTAAGAACAGTCTCTGGTGGTAGGCTTCGGCCGCGGCTTGTCACCACCCTCCGGGCTGGGCCATTGCGTGAAGCGATTTTTTCGTGTTTCGTAATGTGGTCTGGAGAAGCCATCTACTTTCTAGGTCTTCATGCTCCATCTTAGACCACATTGTCACTTTACATCAGGTGAGATTGTGGTCAAATGAAGGCATCTCAGACGACGAAAAACGACTGATACGATTTAAATAAAATTTGGTACACAGACAAGGTGTTTTTGTTTTTGTTTAAAATATAATTAAACAAAATTTGTTCACCTGGTGCGCGCTATTCACACTCTTCAGATACCAATTTTGAAACACCTTGTTTAGAGAGCCTCAGACAGAACATAGGCCACTTTATACAGCGGGAAATCTTTATCCATCATAACGCGGGTAACACCGCGGGGCACTACTAGTTACAAATATTAACATCGTCCCTATCCCTATGTTCCTCAAAGGATTGTCTACCATTTTAAATTGTTATGGTTCCGTTTCACAGGCATCATCTTCAAAGCTATTCGGCATGCCCTATCGTTGGCTGATTCTCACCAAGGACAAGGATAATGCTGCCTACGATATGCTGCTCAATAGCTCAATTTTAGCCGACAGTGATGTGGTTGTGGCGGATATGAGGGATAATTCCATCAATTTAAATGAAGGTTGAAATTCAAATTAGTTTTGTTTTCTATTGTAAATACATTAGGTCAATCTTCTTATCACATGAGCCACATATTTAACTCTTAATAAATCTTGCATCTAAGACACGCGTAAAAATAAACAAGTCATTTTTTTCCATAAAAACATTAACACATTTTATGACTTGGCAAGCGATATATAAATATATATTGCTGGGCAATGCACACAACAACATTAAGCCCCGTGGGTAACCACCCACGGGGCTTGTTTATTTTACAGATAACCATCTGTAAGCTTTTGTGAGGGGTACTAGACATCTGATATAAAATTCATAAATTCTTTATTGTACACAAAAAGGATACATTAAGGTTTATTAACAATGGTCATGTACAAAGGCGAGCTTAAGCCTATAATAAGAGTTTTCTTGCAGCAAACCTGTGGTTATGAAGAAATTTGAAACAAATAAGAGTAGGTAGAGATGCAGTGTACATACAAGTTAGAAATAGAGATTAAAATAGAAAAAAAGGCTTAAATTACAAAAACAGTTTTTATGTACAAAATACTATATATACTATATATATATATTTAAACACTCAAATTAATACCTATAACTATAAATATTTATGTTAAAATATACATATATTATAAATAATACATACACATATCATTATCATACATAACCTAGAATATTTTCTATATAGATAAATACCTAACTTAAAATAATACTAAGTGTTTTCAGAGAGGTAATGATCTTTTACTTTTGCTTTGAAAACGTTTAGTGAAAG